>OX243869.1:8750000-10000000 GCA_945859645.1 Amphipoea oculea | reverse complement strand
AGTATATATTAAACTAGCAGCGCCCCGCGGTTTCACCCGCATAAATTCTGATCCCGTGGGAATATCGGGATAAAAAGTATCACATGTCCTTTCCCAGGACTCAAACTATCTCTATACCAATTTCATCTAAATCGACAGACAGACGGACAGTACACATTCGCATTTATATTATTCGTACTTGTGGATTTAGGTTGGAACCTTACTATAGCTAGCTATACACGTGTATTTCGGGGATTCTTGAAACGAAGTTAACAAACCGTACCACACTCGAAGATGACTGTTCAATTGCATGTGCTAACTTGCATAATGATTTCACAAATTACCTTTAGCGAATAAAGCTGATACATTGCACGGTAGCTTCACTTTGTGGCCGCAAGGAGACAAGACCTCGTCAGAAGGCTTGGTGCACTTCGTGCGGTCACACGCAGAGCCACATCGGTCCATGCACGGATGCCCACATGAAAGGAGTCGCTTACATTTCTCATTGCAAAGCTCATGACTCACACTTTGCTTACACTGCACTCTTATTGTGTGGAGACACTCAAGTATTACTTTGTCGACCTAAGAAATACAAAAATAATTGTTAAAAAATCAATTCACTGCAAGAAAGCATACAAATTATAGAAGCTGTAAGAGTTCAAGCGGCCGGTGCTTTGACGCTGCGACTGCGACGAGCTTCGATCAAGGCGACGAGCGAGCTCCGCACTAACCGTAGCGCAGACGTCCGCCCGGCGCTACCAGGTTTCATAACTTTCAGTGCCTTAGGTTGCTTATAGATATAAGTCGCACATTACGTGAATAAGGGCATATTTTTCAATAGTCAGATGATTGAACGGGTACAAAATAAGCAAAGTAACATACCATTTGTGAGCAATCTCCGCATGGTTCGCAACACTTCTTCTTACAGAAATGTCCGCAGGTCATGGTACGTGTGCATTTCTTATTACATGGAATCTCGTCAACTGACTTGGAGCATGCTACGATCTCCACGTGCTTGCAATTCGATCTTTTTTTCTTAACCTGAATATTAAAAATACTCATTAATTTATTATGTAGGTATACCATACGTACATGTTTCACCTAGAAATCACGGTCACAAGATCCAACCACTTTCGACCATTAGATTAACGAGTTATAATAGGTAAACTTTTAATATTTTAGTAGGCATGAAATCCAAAAAGTAATATGTTGTGTACAGGTATTGTTTCTGCCGATCTGTTAAAGTAAAATAAAGTAAGAATTAGTATATAACAATAAGTACATGGTCTAGATTAACTTTGAGATAACGTCAAGAGATGACCCACAAATTCACTCGCCAATCCTTTTAACTAGTGGTGATTGAGACAAATTGAACATTCGACCGCGATCATCTTCCGTACCTATTTGGGCGCTCTTTCACATCTGGAGGCCTACTAACTAAGTCCGTGTACGAAGATACGGGCTCGTCCGGCAGTAGTTCAATACTTCGAAATGAACCCTATTCCCGATTTATTAACTTAATACGTTGGGCAAAACAAAAAAACACCGGGAGAAAGGATACTGTCAAATCGTGTCGCCATACATTCTTAGCGGAACTAAGAATGTATGGCGACACGAGTTCGAGCCCCGAAGTAATCTTATGTTCATAGTTAATACGGATTTCGAAACGTTACGGGCGCGGGGCGTTTCCAAATCCGTCTCCGGCCCATATTACGGACTTCGTGCCTACTGATTACAGAGTAGACCCCTGGCGCCGCTTCCCACCCAGGCGCCCATGATTCTAGACCCCTAGCGTAGAAATTCTTGCCGGTTATCAAAAAAAAAAAAAACTGATGTTTCACAGAAAAGTGCTACGCGGCCAAAATGTATGGAAAAGCAATTTTTTTATAAGTGACGGCAAATTTCAACGTATGGGGCTCAGATTCATGTACATGGTAACCGGATTGCCTCGACGTCCCTGCCAACCTCCCTGTAGAACGACGCTAATCTCGCTTTTCCTCAGTGTCACCGCTAGTTACTCACTTTCATTATTACGGCGCCGCTTACCGCCTCACGTCTGGATGTACCTCGGAGTCGTCTTTAGTTACTCAGTCATGTAATGTCGTAACATAAGAAAGTGAAGGTATTTAATTAGCAACGAACTCACCTGGACATTACAGTCATCACATTTCTCGTTGCAAGTCTTCCGGCATTGATGGTCCCCTCGATCTCCTATCAGTTCAGCTACACAACCTGCTTTTGCTCGCGCACAAGGTTTTCGGCATACATACTGGTAAAAATGTTACAGATGTTATGATTTTGCGACTCGCGACTTTACATATTTCTTACTATCGAGATATTTTCAGGCAGTACAAATATAATGGATAGGTATAAAAAAAATATTATTATTAGCCTGTGATGTCCTACTGCAGGGCAAAGGCCTCCCACTCTCTTTCCACTTCTCTCTATTCAAAGCTGCTAAGGACCAGTTCTTGTTGAAGGAGTCCAGCTCATCCCACCATCTCCGTCTGGGCCTGCCACGATGTCGTTTGCCATTAAGATGGACCCATTGGATCGTTATTTTGGCCCATTGTTCGTCTGACATGCGGCAGATGTGTCCAGCCCAGTTCCATTTTAGCGTGGCAGCTTTCAAAGTGACATCAGTTATGATCAGTTATCTTTGTGATGGAACGGATGGTCGTATTCCTAAGCCGGTCTGTTAGTTTGATACCCAGAATACTCCATTCCATAGCCCTCTGGCAAAAGAAAAGTCAAAAAACTCACTTTCTCATGGTTCGGATCGTCGGTCACATGACATTTGCGACCGCAGACATGGCCGCACTCCTCCAATCGGTACACGCAAGGTACCAAACATTGTACCTTCTTTACATCCTGGTAACAATCTTTCTGTGCCTGTAGGTAATAAAATGAATTACTTATAATTATTAATTATATCATATTTTAAAGCGTGATCTAAGTATCGAACACCGATGCTGTCAGGCTAAGTATTACTTTTAAGAAGCGCGTTATACAGGATGTTACAGAAAGGGTATATCAATACAAACAGGTTGAAGAGTGTAAGTATCTGGTCTAGAGTCTCTGTACAAAATTTCAGCTCAAAAGCAGTAGCTTAATATTTTTTTATTTCGATAGTTTATTAAATTGAAATCATAAAAAACGTGTCACCGCACTACGAGGGTATCCATCCATTATCTATCCATTATCTGTAGTGTGTCTGTGCGCCTAGTACACGCACATCACGCCGCCGCGCGCCAGTGCAGCGCCGTGATGTCTAAATAAAAAAATATTAAGCATTTTCAAAGTTAATGCTTTTGAGCTGAAATTTTGTACAGAGATTCTAGACCAGATACACTCTTCAACCCGTTTGTATTGATATACCCTTTCTGTAACACCCTGTATAGTTGCAAACTTTAATTAGTAATTTACGTGCAAGGCAAGGGTGACGTTTTATAATGCATTGCGGATTTAATCGAGAAATGCAGACTAAATATTTGTCAAGGAAATCCCTCTTTCTGAGCTATGCTATAGATTTATGGTTCTACCTACCTTATGTTCACAATTTGGTAATATAACATCAACTTTGGTAAGACACTGGTTCTTCGGGTCTTCGGGATCACGATGGCAATATATGTGCATTTCGTGACCGCATGGAAGAGTCTTTTTTACGAGGACCTTGCACGGCGCACAATCTACCCTGCATTTTAATGGGCAGACATGTCCGAGGTCACATAAAACTCTAAAACAAGTAACGGCATTTTAATATTATGTAGGTAGAAAGAGCATGATTTTTGTTAGAGCTCGTTCTTCCAGCGGAGCAATTGCGTAACACACTAACAATCTCAATCTGAATCATTTTGAAGGATATTGTTAATCCATTGCTTCATATTTTGAAAAAAATTGTCTGCTCAACAATGTAAAAAACGCAATGAATGTTGTTGAATCGTCAAAATGAAACGCATGCTACCTACTGATAGTGTGTTATGCAATTACCCCACAGGTCTGGCAGTGGTAATGTACCTTTCGCAGTTCATAGTGCACTTCGTTTTAATATGTTCGCGGTCGTATCCGTGGCAGTAAAGTTGACACTTATGGCCGCAGTGATACTGGTAGTTGCATTTCTCAAAGCATCCGCCTTCTGGTGGCAGCTTGTTGAAATCCTCTGGAGTCGAAATCTGCAACCCAATAACGAGTACTTACAGTTTCGCAAACAATTATCTTCACCAAAACTTGCTACAGTAGGTATTGTTATCTCACGAAGCGACGCGCGCGGACGGATTAATTAATCGTAAAAAATTTAACCAATTTACAAAAATAAATATTAATTATCATTTAAACCCCGGACAGACAGACGGACTTTGCGATGACTTTTTGATAATTATTTGGGAAAAAATACTTGTTGGAAAAACCAACGAAGGAGGTATTCCTAACAGTTAAATGTAGATAGTTACATAAAAACAAAATTAAATGCTAAGCAAATCGACACCCTACGATTTGCCGTTTTAAAGCCATTTCATACAATGACAGTTGTGATTTGCAAATAGCTAATCAATATGGTTAAGGCGGAGGTTTCAGAATACGGTCAAAAAGTTGTTTTTTTAAAGCAGTGTATCTCTTAAACCGTAAATAATTTTGACAAAAAAAAATATATGATATTTTCAAGTCTTATTTATATACAGTGATGGAACTCAAATCATAATTAAATATATGTACATTAATGCATCAAAAAAATGTTCAAATATTTGTCTTTAAAAGCAGTTTAACTCATAATTATAATTAAAAATATACCTACTATTAAATTTCTGCATTTAGTGATGGATTATTTTTTATTAAATAGTTTTTGTAAATACAAATAAAAAGTTTTGGTGGCCTAGATATCTAAGTATGTTAGTTATTTCGCGATGATCAACAACGTAAATTACCTATCACTTTCAATGTAGATAATTGCTTCATATCTATTTGAAATAAATTACCACCGTTGTCATCGCGCTTATCTTTCTTTTCTATGCAGTCCGACAGTGACCGTGCTTTAGGTCATGTGAAATTACTTATCTGACAACCACAGTAGTATCTATCAGTAAACCTACTCAAGAATCGAATTGTCCTACAACTGAAGTGTGTGGTAAGGTAACTGATACTGATGAATGAAGATACTTTTACTTACAGTGCGGCCGACGAGAGAATGCCTTCTTGGCACCTGTCAGTTTCATACAAACGAATAGGTACATGTTTGGCGAATTTGATCTTTATTAGTTACCTACTAGAATTGTCGCATTGCCAGGTGTTAGGAACGCATTCTAACGACGGCCGAACTAGATGATTAATTATGAGTTTGTTAATCAATCACGCTGAAAGAGCTAAACAATGAAATTGGGCACAGACTGACGTGGATTAATATTTAGGGTACCTACCTACTTTTTATCCGACATCTAGTTTCCGTACAATTTTATGTGTGTTATATATTTTTTTAGGTAAGCACTTAAGTATTTATTTTATTAAAACTTCGTGCATACGTAAAAAATACTGTACAATGGCAGACTTCCGGAGGCATTTTCTACCAGTCAACATTACGGTGATGCAGAGACAAAACAAGGCAGGTGCCACATGAAATGACTATAAAATACAAGTTAGATATTAATACTAATACATAATAATATAAACTAAATGAATAGTCAGGAGAAATAATGATCGGTAGAGAAAACGAATTCAGTAAATCAGCGCAGGGATATTTCGGCCAACTTCTGACGGATATTATGTTCACGTATAACCGATTGGTTGCCGACATTGCCGTCCTGCTGTTCAGAGTGCGTTCCAAAGACCGCCTCGACAAATTAAGAAGAACTTATGTACATACATACCTACTTACTTGGTTGGTATACTTACCGTTGTTACTTGGTTAGGATGGTTTTGACATTTCAGGATCAGAGTTCTTCCCAAGGAGCCATTATTTTCTAACGTCGTTGCTATTTTGCTCCATAAGCCGGATTTTGCTGATTTCAGCATATTGATATTGCCAAAAATATAAAATCCTGTGAAATATAATAAAGCAAATAAACACAAATACAAAGTCCTGACTGACTGACTGATATATCACCGCACAGCCTAAACCGCTGGTTCTAGAGACATGAAATTTGGAGGGTGCGATCTTTGTGAAGAGTAGGTGTCCACTATGAAATGGTTTTTCGAAATTCCACCCCTAAGAGGGTGAATGGGCGGAGGGTGAAATTTCATGCGGACGAAGTCGCGGGCAGAAGCTAGTAAGAAATAAGACATGTATTTTCTTTCAGAAATCAGAGGGGTAATTGGGTAACACACTAACAGTAAGAATGGCTTTCATTTTGACAGTTCAACAACATTCATTGCGTTATTTACTTTGCTGAGCAGACAAATTTTTCGAACATTATGAAGCAATGAACCAACAATCCTCAATATGATTCAGATTGAGATTGATCGTGTGTTACACAATTACGGTGCAGGCAGGCGTAAGAAAGAGCGGAAAAGAGATTATGAATTTGAAAATGAATAACGAACTATCGTCGGCACTTATATACAAACCTTCTTTTGCACGCGACAGAGCAACGCAGACCCTGTTGTCTATGCCCAGAAATCCAATGCTATTTTCTTCATTATTCCTCACAAGTGACAAAATGATAATTTTGGATTCCTCTCCTTGATAATTGTCGACTACTGTGATTTTCACGTGCGATAAACTAGCATGGTTCTGGCGTTCCTGTCAAATAAAATACTACTTAGTGTATTAGGAGTTATTAGGACCTTACGATATGCTAGTTAAATAATGGTTCTGTAGAGCTAGCGCGAATGACGTAATAAGTATAAACATAACGGGAAGATTTAAAAGGAGTGTGAATGGATCCAAGACTTAGAGTTAAGTATTTGAAAAATTGACCCGCACTGGGTCCGCATGGTAGATTACGGTCCAGTCCCTCTCACAGAGATGAGGCCAGTGTCCTAGTCCTAGCAGTGGGAACATGCTGATTATGCTTATGCTATGCTAATTGAAACATTAGTGCTGTTAGGTTTGTGGCGGTATCTACTTACAACGCCACAAGCGAACAACGCGTCATACTGACGTCACGTAAAATCCTGCATCTCGCAAGCAGAGTTTACCGCGCAACTAGCATAATATATACAACGGCCCGACATGAATCATCGGGCAGTTGCCCGCCAGACACAACTTCCGTCTGGTCGGAGGGTCCTCCCTTTTCTAAAGAGTATGAGAGAACTTTACACCCTTCCTCATACCTCTTTACTGGTGACCCCAACGTGATACCTCATACCTCTATAGGTTCTTTGAGTTCACACTTTACTTACTTTTCTCATGTAAAACATTTGGCCTGAATATGCGGCAAGAATTGTAATGTCATCAGCGGTGTACCCTTGCTGCATCAGGTAATTTGCCAAAGCGAGTGCCATATCCGCTTCTTTGTGATTTGCTTTGCTGTTACTTTCTTGTTGTCTCTGGAAAAATAGGGGTTTCATTAGTTTAATGTTTACTATATCAAATTGAGGTACCTATTAAGTGTACCTTCACTATACAGTGTAGGTACAGTCAATAGAGCACCAGTTATAGGTTTAATTAGGTGATTCTTTTTGTTTTTCTTTGCTGTTTTTTATGTTGGTTTTTGATTTGATTGTATTAATGATAATTTTCTCTTCACCGCCCTTGGTTGACTGGTAGAGAATGTCTAAGGCAATAAGTCCGCCTTTGAACCTGTTTTGTGTGCGAAAAGTATACATAAATAAATTACTGAATTGAAAGTAAGTTTAGGTTGGTACTATTCATGGAGCACAACAACCAGTGTGCTCCATAGTACTATTACTTAATTATTAATGATCGTTGTGCTCCATGGTACTATTACTTAATTATTAATGACTACTCTTCATTTATTCAGACTACAATGAGGTCTACAGTGTTAGTAACAAAATAGCTAGCTTATGTTTGTATTCAATAACTAAAAACAGATCATATTTGTGAGAGGGTCCTATTTTTTTGAGCTGGGGCTGTTGATTTCAGGATAGTGTTGGAACTGCCACGCAGCCTGCGGAGTAGCGAGGCAGGTTTCTTACACCACAGTGCATCAAAGCTGTCAGTGGGTGCGACTGCAAACATTGCCGGGGCACTTCAGAAGCGCGGCAGTCGCAACAATATCCTAAATGCTCTGCGTATCAAACACAATAACCCCAAAAAAATATATATAAATACCCAAAAGGCTTGTCCTTTTGGGTATATGTGAACCACAGGGCTCCCGAGCACTATAATTTCAAACCTCCGCCGCCTTATATGCCTTCCCCTTTGTAGACCTTAGGATGATAATGTAGCGGTATCTACAACGCCACATGCGAACAACTCGTCATACTGACGTCACGCAAAATCCTGCATCGCGCAAGCAGAGTTACCGCGCAACTAACATATATACAACAGCCCGACATGAATCATAGGGCAGTTGCCCGCCAGACACAACACCCGTCTGGTCGGAGGATCCTCCCTTTTCTATGGAGGTTGAGTAAACTTTACACCCTTTTCCTCATACCTCTATAATAAGATATAAGCATAGGTAATGTTATAGTCATACCTCTTCTTTGTAATCATGTGTAAAGAAGTAAAGGTTTTTTTCAATCCCAAGCACGTTGTTGAAACCTTCGACAGAGGGGTGGTTCGCCAAGTCAGGGTATATGTGTGGCGAGATGAGCGCAGCGATCTCTGGACGCATGCGGTGTTGCACGTTCAGCCGGCGGCTGTGGATCCCGTTCGTGATCATGCGCTCGAATAATGACACTTCGATGTTGTATTTCTTCGCTAGCTTTATGTGGGACGCCGATGGCCGTAGCTGCTGGTGATCACCTGCAAGTTATGTTGTATAATATACAGGGTGAAATTGAACACATGCGACAAATCAAAATGGGAGATTGTACTCGTCATTATGAACAACTTTTACTATGGGACCAAACCTGAAATCGCGAAAAAAAAATCAGCTGTTCCCTACATTTATGTTCGCATAACTTGCCAAAATGTAGGGAACGGCTGATTTTTTTTTTCGCGATTTCAGGTTTGGTCCCATAGTAAAAGTTGTTCATAATGATGAGTATATCTCCCATTTCGATTTGTCGCATGTGTTCAATTTCACCCTGTATAGACTCACGCTATAACTAAAGGTATATAAAAATATGGGCTATTATTGCGAGTACAATGTATTTTTATAAACTTTATGTAGTGAGGATAGGTAGGTACTAACCAATCAGAATAAAATGTTGGCAGTCCTGTGTCAGTGACGTTATTATGTGCTGTTCCAGAACTTCCGCGGCTTCTTCCACTATCACTGTAGAAACAAAGAATAACAGCAACTTTTATAATGCATAATATAGTAATACTTATCTTGGCTCCAACTCTTTTCAGCACAGTGTGCATGGCTAAGGAGATCAGCCATATTGGGCCCAAAATTCAAAATGGCCGGCCAACGAAAAAAAGAGTGTCACCTACATAATATGTCGGGGAAGTCCACCCAAGCATTTTTCACTACGGCACCAAATCTACCGTTCCGACGACCGTTCCTGTCATTTCGCCAGAGTCGTATATTTACGACCTAATGCCACAGCTCGCTTTCTGCTTTTTTTATTTAATTACGCTGTATTCTATCAGGTATTTATTTTTCGTTTTTTTTTTTCGGGCGCTGTGGGCACGACAACTGATATGAAATCGGGCGGTTAAAAGGTTAAGTCTATTTTATGTACCTACGCCACGTAAGCCAAGGTCCGTAGTCCGTGCCCCACAGGGGTGCCCTTAGCGTGTAGTAGCATAGTTTAAGTTTTACGCTCTGGCTAGAGGCCTAAGCAGCCGACAAACCTCCTTAGACACTAGATTTGTCAACTTTAAAAAGCAGCTGAAGGAATGGTCGTAGAGATACGGCGTAGTAGTAAAAAAAACCGGTCAAGTGCGAGCCGGACTCGCGCACCGAGGGCTCTGAACAACTTTGTAGGTATGTAGTTTTGAAATTATTTTTTTGTAATGTAGGTACTACAAATTTACGGTTTTCGAATTTTTTCCTTTACTTGTGCTACATGACATTGCTCCTTGCCAAATTTCATGATTCTAGGTCAACGGGAAGTGCCGTATAGATTTTGATTTCGGAACATAAACGCCCGTATCTTTTGATTGCGTTGATTTAGAAGTTTGTTTTTTTTCACTGCTTCAAGGGATTGCAGCCTTGAGTCTTATTTGATATTAATTTCAACTTGATAACTCTACGCGTTCCTGAGAAAAAGGATCTTGACTGACGGACAGACAGACGGACAGCGAAGTGATCTATAAGGGTTCCGTTTTTCCTTTTGAGGTACGGAACCTTAAAAATTATAAGAAGGACTTCTCCGACTTTCCTTCTTCTTCGTAACACATTTTTTTTCGCCGGCACTTTGTGTTTTGGGCCCAACTTTGTATGATAAGTGACTGGTCTCCTTTAAAGAAGATCTCAAAGAAAGAGGTCCTAAGTAGTGCGAGATACACCTGGCAGGACTCGGTCATATCTGCCAAACAAATGTACCTATCTGAACTGAACTGAACGGAACGAGTGTGGTACCTAAACAAAGTATTTTTATTTTAATTATCTTGTAGGTTTTGCAAGTAAAATTAAATAAAATTGTTTGATTGCAAGACTCAGGCTTACCAATTTTTGGTGCGATAGCCTGCAGTAGCTTCCGCATTCTCGCAGCTCCACTAGTAGTCATTCCTACGACTTTGACGCGTTTATTCTTCAGTAATTGCACGTCCATCATCATCCTAGCTTCGTCATACGCTGCGAGGGCCGGAGCTACTGATTCCTGGAATTAAAGACTCGGTAAGTTACAAATAATAATCGACTGTGGAGGAGCAGTGACGGCCCAGTGGTAACGGCCACAACTTACGAGTTATAGGTCGTAGGTTCGAACCCAGACAGGCGCTTTACTTTGTGAAATTATTTCATAACCACTACTTTCAAAACGGTGAAGGAAAACATCGTGAGGAAATCGGCATTTCCTAGAACCAAAAATTCGAAGACATGTGAAATCTATCAACCCGCACTGAGCGCGCGTGGTCGATTACGGCCCTTTCCGTCTCACAGAGAGGAGGCCAGTGTCCTGGCAGTGGGAACATCATAGGATGATTATGTATTGGTAGGTGGATCGACGGGTTCAGAAGACAGTTCTGTTCAATATGTAGCAGAAGAATACAGGAGAGGAGTGGAAGAGATTCTGGTCTCCGTAGCGCTGCCCATATGGGCCGTCCTGTATTTTATTTTCAAATGTTTTTAAATTCTCCTTTTGAAATCCTTACATAAAACAATAGTTGTTTATAATAAACATTTTAACAATATTTACATACTATAGTTGAAAATATACAGGATGAAATTGAAAACATGCGACAAATCGAAATGGGAGATTGTACTCATGATTATGAACAACTTTTACTATGGGACCGAACCTGAAATCGCGAAAAAAAATCAGCTGCTCCCTACATTTTGACGAGTTATGCGAACATAAATGTAGGGAACAGCTGATTTTTTTCGCGATTTCAGGTTCGGTCCCATAGTAAAAGTTGTTCATAATCATGAGTACAATCTCCCATTTCGATTTGTCGCATGTTTTCAATTTCACCCTGTATACAGTGCCAAATTAAATTAGCAAGCGTAGACGCGGGATTTATTCCCGTACAAAAAAAATGATTTGATGATAGTTTATTTTGAGGTCAATGACCGCTGGTAGTATTCTTACATGAAGTCTAGTTGAGGATACATTTTTTATTTCTCCATCGATCGCGTCTGTGACGTGTACAGAAACAAAAACACATGTACTTACGGTCGTTGACCTCAAAATAAATTACGATCAAAACTTTTTTTTTTTCATGGAATGACTGAAAAATAAATTAATTATTATTATGTTTAGATATCGATTCCCAACACGTGTGCGGAGTTTCTCTAGCGAATTTAATTTAACCCTGTATATTATGTACCTTCTTTAAACTTTACGTACTTAATATTTACCTAGTTTGCACATCAGTTAAAAAGTACCTACCTTCAATTGTGCACTTTTCTCTTTTACTTCATTGATTTTGTTACGTATCCACATAAAATACAAACACCATCGATTCTGCACTGTTATTAACGAAAAATCTGTATCATGATCTATGCGTAGATTGACTTCACGGTCTCGATAAGTCGCCATATCCTAAAACATGCGAAAGGTCTCATTATGTCCCAAAGGTACTATACACGTTACATTATGTAATCTTCAGATCTTCTTTCTTATACCTACACCGTGTTATTGAATTAACGCAAAACCACTTAAGGGGTCATTGTACTCATCATTATGAACAAGTTTCACTATGGGAACAAACCTGAAATCGCAAAATAAATCAGCTGTTCCCTACATTTTGACGAGCTATGCGAATTTGAATGTAGGGAACAGCTGATTTTTTTTCCCGATTTCGGGATTTTGCGTTAATTCAATAACACCCTGTATATGAAAATCAATTGCCGCGCGATTAGTCTCGCAAAAACTCGAAAATGGCTCGACCGGTTGTGATGAAAGTTTGGTAAGTTGTTGTGTTCGCGCCGGAGGTTCCTAACAAAACAAAAAAAAGCCATTTCAAGGCACTATCTAGTTAATAATATAGTACAATTAACTGAAAAGAAAATACATACAAAATCGGATAAAACTTACATTGAATAAGTTTATCTGAGAATCGAGTTCCTGTATTACTTGTTGCAACTCACGTCTCTCGTTAAAATCGCCACTTTCTTTAAAATACGAGACAAACTTTTTTATTTCTGCCTTTGCATTAGATAATAAAAACGATGCGTTATTTCCTACTAAAACATCCAAAACTCTTTGATCGTGTGACGCTTTTTCGTCATCCAAAATCATTTCTGTTCTCTTTTGATCCATGTCTTCTTCATTGTTTACCAAAACATCATACTCCAATAGACAATCATTAAATTCTCTTGCGTATTCTGAATTGTAGCCCAGCGCAGCTTCAAACAACCAATATTTCAAAGGATCTACATGAATTCCCTTTTCTTTGTAATAAGCGTCCAGATGTTTTAGACCCGGAATTTCAACGCCATCATCTTCAAGGAAGCCGTAACTAACAACACCGTTGTTTAATATATCAAGAGTCTTCAAAGCCAACTGAAGATCCTGTATTGAATGTCTCAGCTGATTCTTTTGATCGATGAAAAAGCTATGAGTCGACCTAAGAGAGGGCGTAAGAGATTGACGTCGTAAGTTAGATAAGTTAAACTGGTCCATAGCTTTGTTACGAGACTGCCCCCCGATCCGCACTATAGATTGAGTAATTTGAGATATTGCTTCAAGAAATTGATCTAAAGCATGATTTGTGTAACATATGATCAGCATGAGGCAGTGTCCTTCTGATTTAACATTCTGTAACAATGTTTTTGCTACTTTTATGCCGATGAAAGTTTTTCCCGTGCCAGGTGGTCCTTGTATAACAGCAAACTCGTGGGTGAGTGCCAAACGATACGCCTCATACTGGCTTTCGTTAAAACTGAGCTCGTCTGTCGTTGGCCATGTCTCAGGTTGTAAGACTTTGAATTTAAGATTTTTGTGTTTTCCATCTATTACTTCGTCCCTGTTAATAAGTTCTTCATCACTGTCATTATCACCTAGTATAATATCAAAATCTTCCATTTCTATCAATTTGTTATCCTTGTAAATACCGAACTCTGTATCAGCAGATAAATAAGCGGGATATGTCGAGGCAGCCTGAAATGGCAAGGTGAAGATATTTAGTAGGTACCAATAAGGTGGTAGCCGAATAATAGGTACATACCAGTCTTATCTACCATGCTAATAGTTCTAAGTACTCACATCAACTTTGACAATATATTGCTGCATAGCCAAATGTTGCGGAAAAGAAGGTTCTTGTAGAGCTTTTAAAACATGATAATAAGGTTCAAAATAAACTTCACTTTCTATCATAGTATATGTATCTTCGTTGAAGATACTATTATCTAAATCGGTGTCTATTACTGAAACTGGTATCTGAAAATATAGGTAAATAGGTTTATTTAGGATTAGGTACCTAGGTAATAGGTACCTACTTATAACAAAAGTAGGTACATAAAAATACACATGTCAATCATGCGTTACAGACTTACAGCTATGCCAAATATTGTAAAACGTTTTAAAAGAGTACCTAACGGTGGAGTTTCTTGCCCATTCTTCTCCATACGAAAACTGCCTTTTGGAAGGGGCGACTAGAATCAATTCTATTTTAATGTAATTTTTGATATTCAAAAGTGCCTTTTATGTGCCTATTTGAAATAAATGGCGCTTTGACTTTGCACAGAAAAATAGGTAAGTAGGTGGTATAGCACACCCCATTTTGGTCTTAGTAATTCAGTTTAATGACCATCTTTTTTTTTACTCTGTATTTTAATCCAAATTATCATGCTGCTATAGAGTAGGCCAACTAATGTCACAGCAGCTATTGTTATAGGAAAATCGTCTTTGGAAGCTGCATGCGCATAAGAGAATACAGGAAAGTAGTTAAATGCAGCTGCCCAAGCTGGCCACAACATCTGCTAATAGGGGATTATTTTTTTTAATTTGAAATGGGCTTGCTCTTGACTCTAGCCTAGGTCAAAGGTGACAGAGACAAAGTCGACGATGGAACGAGCTTACCCAGAAGAAGCCTGTTCACTCTCACTTTAAAGAGATTCAGCAGCCTAATTGCGGAACGCCAAATCGTCAAATGATTCTGATCAGTTGGCTTCATTTCTATTCACAATTGGCTTCATTTTACGATTTTCGAATTGCGAAACTCTAGTTTATTACGAAACCAATTATGAACGTTAAGGCCCTGCGCAGAAACTAGAGTTTCGCAATTCGAAAATCGTAAAATGAAGCCAATTGTGATAGAAATGAAGCTAACTGATCAGAATCATTTGACGATTTGGTGTTCCGCAATTAGGCTGCGGGTTGTATGCGCTCGGAAAAACAGACGCAGGTAGAGAGTTCCACTCTTTTGCTGCGCGCATTATAAACGACATTTGCAAACGCTTAGTGCGAATTGGTGAAATAGCAACCAGGTAGGGTAGGTAACTTGCAGTGCGCCAGGATGTCCGAAGGTAGAAGGGGGCCGGTGGAACTTGGGGTTGAACTTGGGTGGTTCTTGGGCACACTCACCGAAGTACAGTCTGTAAAAGACCGACAGGCAGGCAACCTTGCGGCGATGAGCCAAGCTGTGAAGCTTGGCATCCACCAGTTTTACGTCGCCAATGAGCCGCTTAGCTCTGCGTTCCACCGAGTCAAGCGCGGTAAGTTGGTAGGTATTTCGCTGAGCCATCCCAATGGTGGCTGGATCCCTTCTTTTCGCATAATGTTCTTTTTCCTAATATACTTTGGCATAACTATTATGGCGTTATTTGTTTTGGCATAATAATACTTTGCCATATTTTTTGGCATAGGTACAGTTTGTGTTGGCATAATTATCTTCAAGGCTAATTTCTTTTGGCATAAAAATTCGCATAACACTAAACGACGTCAGGAGCACCCCGAGGTTCGGTTTGGTTAGGTTTCTTTAAACCCTGCAGACAGAAATAGGAGCCCCGCTTAGCGGGGCTCCGTCGACCTGACGTCGTTATAAAATAAAACGAGCATGCTAAATTTATGCTTTAGAATGTTATGCTTAATCGTTATTATGACTAGAGAAATTACCTATGCTTAAAAAAAATATCCGTAAGCTGATACTTATGCGTAGGTAATAATTTTATGCAAAAATATAATTAGGAGAAACAAAAGTGTGCCAAGTAATAAAATCTTAAAATTTTATGCAAATGGATAGGGAACCGGCTAATAGCACTGAACTATGACCACACCGTTGAAACCTTATCCAGTGGCTGTTTAGGTTTTGCTGCGTTGTAAACATATTATGTGAAAAATGCAATGAATTCCCTATCGCACAAAATACGAGCTAAAGTATGCTAAAAATAACAGAAGGCCACAAATAAATAAATAAGGCCAATTCTCGTAGGTAATTAAAAACGTTCATAATCAAAGACATTAAAATTTTATTCAAAATCTAATAGGTTCAATCTCATCTCAGCGACAGTCAATGTCAAAAAATTGTCAAAAATTTAGGGAAAATCAAAGAAATTTAAGATAGGTTAGATAGGTGTACTATAATAATTTTAATGTCTTTGGAGAAAATAAAGACTATGAAAGTTCTTACAAAAATAGGACAATTGACCCTCTGCTACCTAGTATGTACCACAGAGTGTTATTATACCTACTAAGCCACAACCCACCTTGCCAGTAGATAGTAGATTCACATCGCGGTGTAGAATCGTAGCTGCCATGAAAGTAGTACAACGGTCTTTTGTGAATAACACCAAAGAACCGAAAATAAATCTCTTGTTGTGTGCCCAATTAATTTTATGGAAATTCTTGTTGGTTTTCATATCCATTTGTACAATGGCTCCAACTTTCAAGTTGTCGACATAGGGACAGAGAAATCTTACATTATGGAATATCCTAAAAAAAAATGTGATTAGTTTAGACATCTATAATTCTACCTAAAGTAAAATAAAAAAATATTAAGCATTTTCAAAGTTACTGCTTTTGAGCTGAAATTTTGTACAGAGATTCTAGACCAGATACGATGTTCAACCCGTTTGTATTGATATACCCTTTCCGTAACACCCTGTATTTTTTTTAACTTTACATAACCCAGCGAATCCGTCGCCTATACTAACTGTTATGATTTTTTCTCACAGGAGTAAATAATTGTACTTATTCTTTTTGAGTGAAATAATTTATCTTAAATCTGAAATAATTTAGCTCAATTTTTACAAAAAAAAACAACCGACTTCAAAAGAAACACTACAAAGTCAAAAATAACTTTAATTTCGGAAGTCGGTGTCAAAAAACTAAAATGCGGAACCAACGACACCGACTTCCGAAATTAAAGCTATTTTTGACTTCGTAGTGTTTTTTTTTTTTGTAAAAAATTTTTTTTTTTTTACCACAGTGAAGCTAGTTAGGTACTCGTGGTCGTTGGCGTTCAATCCATACTAACGTATCCCTTTGTGAATTCGCCATTTGTGGTGGCGGCCATCTCGGTTTTGAAATTTATCATAGTGTTTAGTATTCTACTTGTCAAGCCCTTTCATTTGATACCCATATTGAGGGAGTTGTGAAAAAATATGTAATCCGCCATTTTGTGGCGGCGGCCATCTTGGACCGATTTTCATCAAACATAGCTAAGAACACTCGCCACTAATTCACCTTTTAAACACAAAAAACAAAATCAAAATCGGTTAATCCGTTCGGGAGCTACGATGCCACAGACAGACACACACAGACACGTAAAACTTATAACACCCCGTCGTTTTTGCGTCGGAGGTTAAAAACATATTAATACAAACTTACCGAACATGATCGTATTTCTTTTTATTAGGATTGTCCAGATACTGATCTGTAAAAAAAATGTAAGTAAAAATGTTTAGCTAGATAGGTATACATATAATTATTTAGCTACTAGTAACATAGGTAAATATCAACTCAGCCTATCGAAGTCGACTGCTGGACATAGGCCTCTCCCAGGATGCATCACTACACCCTGTCCTTCGCCTTCCGCATCCAGTCTGTCCCAGCCACCTTCTTCAGGTCGTCGGTCCATCTAGCTAGGGAGGCGTCCCACACTACGCTTGCCGATACGCGGTCTCCACTCCAGGACTCGTCTGCTCCACCGGCCATCGGCCCTTCGACAAACATGGCCAGCCCACTACCACTTCAGTTTGCTGTCGGTAACTCCGGTTTTTTCCGGATAATTTCATTCCTGGTTATATCCTTCAAAGAGACCAGAGCAAAGCTCGCTCCATAGCGCGCTGAGCGACCTTGAATGTGTGGACCAGCCCGACTGTCAGTATTTACGTTTTGGCACCGTATGTCATGACGGGCAGGACGCACTAGTTTGAAGACCTGAGTCTTCAAACACTGCGGGATAGGCGACGAGAAGACTTGACGAAGTTTTCCAAAAGCTGCCCAATCCAACTGGATCCTTCTGTCGGCTCTTTCTCAAAGTTTATTTATTTATTTAAGGATTAAGGATTACCAACGAGATACATTACAATAAATTATCTTTATAACTTGTATTATTATACATTATCCTGTAATGCACACTCAATTACAGGTAACCACAGCTTACATATTATCGAGTACACATGCTCTAAATACATAATTAAATTAAAAATATATTAAATAAAAAAAACAACAATAACATGCTAATAGTTGTGTCTAGAGGTGGATGACTTGCCCTAGATAGACATAATCCTTCACAACTTCTAGAAGCGACCCTTCGATGTGGATCAGACTTTGCAAGGCGTGCAAATTGAACATTATACTTTTGTATTGGCCAAATTCATGGCGAGGCAAAACCGGAGAGAGGCTCCATTTACGCTGTGCAGCATCTGGTCTAACTGTTCCAGCGTTTCTGCCATTATGACGATGTCATCGGCAAAATGAAGGTCTGAGATGTACTCGCCGTCGACGTTGATACCCTGTCCAGTCCAGCCCAGCTTTTTGAAGACATCCTCCAACACATTGGTGACCAGTTTCGGGGATATTACATCCTCCTGCCTCATCCCCCTGAGCAGTTGGTTGGGGCTGGTTTTCTGATCCTGGATCTGGACAGTCATCGTGGCAGCGTCATACAAACATCTTAGCACTTCGATGTAGCACAAGTCAATTCGACATCTTTACAGAGAGGCCAGAACTGCCCATATTAAGATAGAGTCGAAGGCTTTCTCGGATTCCACAAATGCCAGACAGGTATATTATACCTATTTAATCGGTGGTGGGGCACGTGACACGTTGATGTGATTCTTTACAATATTAATAAATCTATACTCACTTAAGCCATCTCTGAATGGTCCAAAGCAGTCTTCTCGGAGCAGCCTGAACTGCACGTCCAAGTAGTGCTCCACGTCATTGTAGCCCCCCTCGACAATGTTAGGTCGCAGGAACGGTGTGTTTCCCAGTAAGTCCTCTTTAGTTGGCACCACACTAAGCTCACGAAAGTTTTCTGGAGGCTGTTGGATTTGTGCGTCCTGAATGTCTACTCTCATTCGTTTCCCTTCCGGTTGCTATGAGATAAAAAGACTGATCAGATAAGCTAACTCAGAAAAGTTACTGTCGGTCGAAATTATGCAGTTCAATAAAATTCCCAAAAAAATCCTGGGATGAGTGCAGTCACAACAACCAGTGGAGTGAAATATTACTTTTGTCTATTAATTGGGTAGGTATATTTCTTGAGGTTACTTACCCGATATGTATCGACATATGACGTCATCTTCTGACGTGTTTCATCTAATTTCAAGACATTCGCATCAGACAAAACGAAATTATGCTCCTCGTTCAAACAATTCAGACACGCCTTCGTTACGCTGTCTATAAGCACCCTACATCTCTTAACAGCTAAAGATGGAGATGTATCAACTATATCCCCACAAAATGTTATTAAGTTTTTCCAAAATCCGTTTTGATCATTCCAATATAATCTATTTGAAGACTTGTTATCGGTATAAGGCAGATCCATTAAATAATTCCGCAAGTTATTAATAAACTCAGAATTGCAAACATCAAAAATCAGTTTCGATTTCAATTCTACAAAAGGCGATTGACTTATTTTCGATAATATTCCGATAAGTAACACATAATAATCGAGTTTGTCTTTGTTGGGTGAATTTACAACGTTCATAAACCCTTCTCGTTTTTCATTTACTTTCTGAAGCACTTCTTTTTCTTCAGCTTGTGCTATTTCTTGTAAGGTTTTAAATCCAATGAACCTAATTCTCTCATTTTCACGGCCTGAACTCATGTTGTTTCCTCTGCCTACTCTCATATCACCACGTCCGCGAAACGGTTCGTTATTTTGATGACGCATACCAGGATTTTGTTGCATCTCTGGATCTAAAACAAGCCATTTTTAATCAATTATGGAATGAGGACTACTAATAGAGAACTATGGAAGAACAAGAAGACATGTTGTGGCGACCCCAAATACATTGGGATAAGAGCAGGGGAATGTTGAATCAATTATGAAAAAAAAAATCAACTTCAAAAAGAAATTAACTCAAAATTATGAAATAACTTTAATTTCGGAAGTCGGTGTCTTGGGATCTGTATTTTATACATTTAGTTTTTTGCCACCGACTTAATTCATAATTTTGAGTTAATTTCTTTTTGAAGTTGGTTAATTTTTTTTAAATTACTTTTTATTTCGTAGTTTTTAGTTTTAAGTAAAAACTGGAATATTTGTTTGTAACAAGTAGGTAATAGTTTTGTTGTAAATATTGCACTAGAATTTGACCAAGGTTTTGAGATGTTTTCCCTTTGACACTACACCCGTAGCTCGTATCAATATGCCAGGCCGTCACACTTACACACGTATTAGTCCATATCTTGAAAATTACTGAATCGATTTTGATGAAACTTGTACTGTTCCCTTAGTTGAAGTAAATGTAAGCCAATAAAAATAATGGTCACGATCCGATTAATAGTTGCGGAGAAACATAATATAATTATATGTTACAGCCAAAGTAATAAATCCGGGTATTATTATATATATTATCTAGCCATTATTTATAATGTCTACTCAATTTAGATAAAGTGATAATTGACACAGAATTAATCACATTAACTAGCAATTTTATATAATATCTTCGAAGACTTGGATAATGTAATAAAACAAGTAGGTATAGGTAAAGATTATAAAATTATATTTAAATTTGTCTTAAGAATACCTAACTATATGTGTAGCAATATTGTACTGTTATTCGAAAGTAATAATTAAGTATAATGTTTATTTTAAGAATTAAAATAACATTGTCATAGATAATAATTCTATGTTAATTGACATTGTTATAAAGTTATTTAACTTTAAATTTTAAAGTAAATTTAAAGCTCACTAGCCATAAAACAAAATTTATTGAAGAGCGGGAGGGTTAACAAGTCAGTTAGACCGTATTTATTACTTTGGCTAACTTTGACCCGCTATTATGAATAATATCCGGATAAAGTGATTATTTTATCACATTGTCTAGTCAATTTTGCTATTATATATAATGACCAGTCATTATGTATAATAGCTATTTAATCACTATGACACACATACATAGGTACATCTATAAAATTTTGTATATTTGTTTGGAAGCTCTAATAGATTGTCATATGTGAAATTGTGAATATATTGCAGTTCCAATAATATTGCATACCTACATACGTGTCGAATTAATAACCTCCTTTTTTTGAAGTCGGTAAAAAGATTTTTTAAGTGAGCATATAAATACATACCGCTATTGGACATCATCAGACTGTTGCCGTGTTGTTCTGCATCAAAATATTGTCGATTTTGGCTATTTTGTCTCAACTGTCTGTTTTCTACATTAAAATGTTGTCGATTTTGGCTACTTTGTCTCATCGGTCTCTTTTCTTCATTAAAATGTTGTCGATTTTGGCTACTTTGTCTCATCGGTCTGTTTCCTTCCTGAAAATTTTGTCGAGTTTGGCTACTTTGTCTCATCGGTCTGTTTCCTTCCTGAAAATTTTGTCGAGTTTGGCTACTTTGTCTCATCGGTCTGTTTCCTTCCTGAAAATTTTGTCGAGTTTGGCTAGTTTGTCTCCTCGGTCTGTTTCCTTCGTGAAAATTTTGTCGATTAAGACTAGTTTGTCTTTGATTGTTTAAAGGCATAAATCGGCCGCGATTCCTTATAAGATTTGCATTTCTGTTCCTCCAGGAAGGTCCTGAAATAAACCATAAGAATAAGCACCAACTATATGTATATCACGCCTCGGGGAACACAATCGTCACTAGATCCATCATGGATCTGGCCAATGGATCTTCTGAGATTGAACGGGATAAATAAACGTTCAATAGGGTTCCATACAACTCGACAAAAACTTTTTTACAAAAAAAAAACAACCGACTTCCAAAAAAAAAAACACTACAAAGTTCGGTGTCGTTGGTTCCGCATTTTGTTTTTTGACACCGGCTTCCGAAATTAAAGTAATTTATCAGATTGTAGTGTTTTTTTTTTTGGAAGTCGGTTGTTTTTTTTTTGTAAAAAAGTTTATATTTTTCACTTTAGTTGTACGTACCCCACACAAATTCAATTAACACTAGTGCATTGAAGAATTAAAGAGACCGACTAGAAAAATCATCAAAAGTCGCATAGAAATGCCGGAGATGCAGTACATTTATGCATATAACTTCGTACATAATAATTACCAATAATTAATAATTATATTAGTATTATATACTAAAACCTTCCTGAGAAGAATTATCAAAATTGGTTCATTAGCTTTTCAAAAAATCGCGGACCTACAAACATACATACATACATACGGGTCGAATACGGAACCTCCTTTTTAGGGTTCCGTAGTCAACTAGGAACCCTTATAGTTTCGCCATGTCTGTCTGTCCATCCGTCCGTCCGTCCGTCTGTCCGTCCTCGCTTAAGGCGATTATAGCCTCGAATGTCCTTGAGCGTTTGGGCGGAGCATAGGCGAACCCAGTGCCTCACCCCGCGCGCCCGCTTACCTCCCCAATGTCAAAGAGTGTCGTACTCGTACGTAGCGCATGCAGATGCGGCGTGGGATGCATTTTGTCTTAGGCAGTTTTATGATGCTACCTACTTACTGAGTGTAGATGGATCGAGAATACGTACAATATTTATGTTGTGAGTATGAATGCTATTGTACTTACAGTAAAAATACTGCTTTCTTAGAGACAAATAAAAAATAATAATAATATCAATAAAAAACGTTTATTCAGTATACAGTTCGTTTTTTCACGTATACAGATTATAAAAAAATACAATTATGAAAAAAAAAAACTTACTTATGACTAATACCGCTTTTAACAGTGGTAGTTTTTAGGGTTCCGTACCCAAAGGGTAAAAACGGGACCTTATTACTAAGACTCCTCTGTCCGTCTGTCTGTCTGTCACCGGGCTGTATCTCACGAACCGTGATTGCCAGAAGAATACCATTATTATAGTTACAAACTCAAATGGGTCCCGCCTGCTTCCAACTTTTATTTAATTTAAAATGGGCTTGTTTTTAGCTTTTCAGTTAGTTTTAGTATAAGGTTGCAGTCGGGTTTTGTAATTTTTTTATTTCCTGCTTTTTAGTTTACAAATGTGAAAGATTTCGCTGACGATTTAGTTCTTGGTAGGTGTTTTTTACGATTTGTCACTTTGAATTAGTTTTTACCATATTATAAATTGTATATATTTTTGTAATCACCTTTTAAAACCTTTTATTTTGATACCCCACTCGATAGGTTATGAGAAAAAAAAAGACGGGTTGCACTCCGGGAGTGCCGGCAGAAGTGAAAACTTGAATATTAACGTTGAAATAAATCAATTATTAATCGAATTAATATAACTCATTTTTTTCACTATTTCTGCGTCACTTTTTTCATTAATAGATGCACTTTGTTCAATTTCCATATTTTAAACACTATACGAGTATACACGAATTTTACGAATACACAGCAGTGTAGGTACTATACAGACGGTCGAGCCATCAGCTGTCCATCCATCCATCCGTACATCCACACCCACACACACACCCACACACACCCCCACACCCACACACACGCCCACACCCACACCCACACCCACAGCCACACACACACCCACACCCACACCCACACCCATACCCACACCCATACTCACACCCACATCCACACACACACCCCACACCCACACCCACACCCACATCCACACCCACACCCACACCCATCCATCCATCCATCCATCCATCCATCCATCCATCCATTGTCGTGTGTCACTTGGTTCACTTCGGTTGGCGCCGCCGTAGAAAGAGAGGGGGATACTTAGTAGTTAGGAGTAGTAGTTCTCCCCTGTGAAATCTCTCCTGACGGTCACGTGTCCTGACGCGACCATTGTTTTCAATACATAGCTGGATTCGACGTCTCAAGGATTGTACTGCCATTCAGCATTACAATATTAGTGATTCCATTAGAATATTTTCCAAAGATCGTAAAAGAAATTTGAATTTGGAACATAATGTTGTGAAGGTGACTGCGCTGCGGGTGTGTTAGTAAAATAAAAATATTGAGCATCATTTCGAACAAGGTACGTAATCGAGGTATGAATACTTTAAAATAAGAAGCAGTTTATTAAGATTCAACATTTTCCTTAAGTTTGCCGTATATCATTACTTCCCAGAATTTGATCCTTATTAGGGACACTATCGAATGGTGTAATAATACAGTGTGTGTTTTTTTTTTCAAAATCAACAGGTTCGATTCCTGGCTAGAAATATTGATTTTTCAAAAATCCAATGATTCAGTTTTAGTTTTCATCAAAATCGAGCCCGCGACTCCTTTGAGTATTTTTCGCTATTCCTCATAGTATAGAATTTGGCCATCCACGCCCACTTGAAAAATTCACCCTGTATATTATATACTCTCGAAAAACATAACCCTTCTTCTGGCTATCACGGTTCGTGAGATACAGCCTGGTGACAGACAGACAGACGGAGAGAGGACTCTTAGTAATAAGGTCCCGTTTTTACCCTTTGGGTACGGAACCCTAAAAACTACCACTGTTAAGAGCGGTATTAGTCATAAGTTAGTTTTAATTATTTTTTTTTTGTAATTGTATTTTTTATAGTTTGTATATGTGAATAAACGATCTGTATACTGAATAAACGTGTTTTATTGATATTATTATTATATTAGTATTCAATAGACAATAATATATCGTCCACTCGCAAACAAACTATCACTACTACTAATACTATCAACGTCCAAGCGTAAACGAACAGTCCGAGTGTACTATCTGCGCTATTTAGTCTTTGCTACAAAAATGCAGATCGGAGCGAGCCGACATGCGACACAACCTCCCCGTGCGAACGCTACAGCGAGACTGACCGGGCGGCTGCTGCCCGCGCCCGTATAGGTAAAACCATGGTGTTACTGATTTTTTCCCACTTAAATAATAATTATTAAAAAAAACAAACTTAATTTTTATAAACCATTAAATTTGCTATAATTTGGTGAAAGAATCATCAAAATCGCTTCAGGCGTTTGGAAGTAGAAAGAAAATTCTTGCGTAAAATAAGAGGATGGATATGATTTTTTATTGTTAAAACTAACAGTAATATTAAAAAAATCAAACTTAAATTATGTTTGTAAACATATGTCACATATCATATATTTTTTTTAATATATTTGGGCTATCCATTTGGGAGAAGTAGGCCTTCAAAGAGAGGTCTACTTTGAAGTTTGGCGTAACCATTCGCCTTAATCTCTGTGACCGTTAGCCCTAGAAAGCTGAAATTTGGTACCAATATGTATATCAATCACGGCGACAGTGGTAAAATAAAAATTGGAAAAAAATGTTTTATTAGGGTAGCCCCCCAATATGTAAAGTGGGAAGTGATTTTTTTTTTAATTTCTACCCTAACGTGTGATATATTGTTGGAAAGGTATTTAAAAATTAATATGGGTTTACTAAAATCATTTTTTGATAATGTCAATAATTTCGGAAATAATCGCTCCAAAAGTAAAAAACAATGTGTCCCCCCCCCTCTAACTTTTGAACCATAAGTTTAGAAAATATGAAAAAAATCTGAAAAGTAGAACTTTATAAGGGCTTTCTAGGAAAATTATTTTGAACTTGATAGAAACAACAATTTTTGTACAAAAAAGACAAAAGTTGTACAAAATCATTTCTGGACTAAGTTTGTAGTATAATCGTATATGCAAGCATTTTTTTTTAACTTCGTTTACATATTTTATTATCCTGAACGTATCTTTTTTCAAACAAAAAAAGAATGATTAAAATTGGTTCTCGCAATCCAAAATTACCACCGAAAACTTCTGGCACGTCTATGTACTAATTAGTAACCCAATTCCCCGAGAGATGGCGCTGTAGGTACTTATTACATTGGGTCGGGTATTATCGAATTGTGTGGGAACACTTATTGTGACGGACGGGAAACTACGGAACCCTACACTGAGCGTGGCCCGACACGCTCTTGGCCGGTTTTTTTGAAGTCAGTTAAAAAACAACCGACTTCAAAACAACACTACAAAGTGATAAATAAATTTAATTTCGGATGTCGGTGTCAAAAAACGAAAATGCGGAACCAACGACCCGATTTCCGAAATTAAGTTATTTATCACTTTGTAGTGTTTTTTGAGGGTCCATATTGGCTCAACTAAAGTTCTTTATCCGAAATTGTTCTTCCTAACGATTTGTAATCCGAATGATCACTCTTCCTAAAATTTTTCATCCTAAAGTTTTCATTCATACTATTTGTAGTGCTACCGGCGATGTTCATAACACTCATGTTTCCGAAAATTGTAATTAATAATATCATTAATGTAAATATTTTAAACTCCTACTGTTTTTTATCATAACGCTTTTATCCCTAAACATAACTAGGTACCATAATATTTTCATGGCCTGGGAGTAAGTAATATATGTATGATATAATAACAACTGAACCTATAATTTTATTTGATATAATGATCAGTTAATATAATAAACGATTGATATAATTTTAATGTAACTAATTTATATAAGAATAACAGACAATTAATATAAAATCGTTTGATATACCACTCAATAGGCATAAAACCTATTTAGTCTAATATGATAAATACTTTTTTTTTCATCCTATATCATCCTATGTCGACGGAGCCCCGCTTCGCGGGGCCCCTATTTCTGTGTAAAGGGTTTAAAGTAACCTAACCAAACCGAACCTCGGGGTGCCCTTGGCTCGCTTTTGCATCCTATGTTGACGATCTAAACATAAAAGATATGACTTTGAATAATAGTGTAAAAGATGGTTATGTTGAGAAAATATAGGAAAACAAATAAAAGTATAATAGATGTTTATTGCTACTGACATTATGAAGTTGAATGATTCGGAATTAGAACATTAGAGACAGAGTAGTTAGAAATTGTGATTGTTAGGATGAAAAATGTTAGGAAGAACATTTTCGGATTTCCAATTATCGGAGTTGAAAATTTAGGTGAACTTTGGCGCACCCGTTTTTTGAAGTCGATTGGTTTTTTTCGTAAAAAAGTTTTTTCACTTTTTAATTGTACCTACCCCACACAAAATCTATTAACACTACTTGCTATGTAGGTAAATATCAGTTAAAACATCATCGATATAATATAAACTAAGTGGAAAAAAAATCGTAATATTGAAGCTAACTCAAAAACTACCCAAGCAAAGTTAATCAAATTTATTTAGGACCACCCCTGAGGCATACCTTATCCATTAAAAACAATACATAGATATATTTATACAAATTATATTTTTAAATATTAGAACATTTAAAAATATAAAAAAGTAGTAGCCCACCAGTATCGGGAACAGGGTACAAGCTATCGGTAATCAGGGCTCCAGAGAGAAGAACCTCCTAATAATGTGGGTCTTGTCGGGAAGTTCCGCTTTCTGAATCAAGTCCTTGATTCAGCTGCCCAACGAGAGCCTCCTCAGGTGCTAGTAGACGTTTTTGGCTATTAATCCATAGGCTGTCACGACTATCGGCACAGCGATCGCTGAGTCCACATTCCACGTATAGATAATTATCTTTCTCGGCACACACGAGGTTTCCAATCATGCAGTGGCGTGCACAGAGTTTTCGGACAGGGTATACACAAAAAAAACTACATCAATCAACCGTTTGAAAATGTTTCTATTTCTGTCAACTTTCGCGTTGTGCCTTTCAATATCTAACTTTAACTGACTATTCAAACTAGTCTCTATTCTACCTTGACCGAAAGTTTGAAACTTTAAGCAGGATTCTAGATGGTTTTCTGAAGAATCATGCTTAGCAGCCGCTTTGTGAAAATTATTTAAATCTGAGTATCCGCTGTAGGTCCAAACATTCTTTTTATCCTTGATTAGTAAACAAAATGCAAGGGAAAAAATACAATGTATTTGTGTGTACACAACCAGTTAGCCAGTAATAGTTATTAAAATAAAACTTTTTTTGAAAATAACGAGTAGTATTATCTTCCGGGTAGGCGGGTACACACCTTCCCTTTAATTTAACTTTTTCCTCAAAAGATAACGTCGAAAACGCGGCAGATTTTAATTAATTAAACACACATCGCCAGCAGGTCTCACAGGTATAATTTTCCATTTTTTTACAATAAACTTACTAAATAATAATTACTCGACAGTCAATCACTTGCGCCAATCTCATATTAGGACTTGGTTCTACGCATACCTCTATAAGGTACATGCCTCTTCGCAAATGCTCTGACACGTATGATTTTGCGAGTTTTAATTGGTATGTGCCTAAACTAAACAAGATAGGTACCTCCTCGTTGAGGCTAGGAAATTGTACATCGCTTTCTTCCATCGCTGTGAATCGTACCCTTTGGCGGTTGATATTACAGTCCACAACATATTAGTCACCCAACCTGTTGAAAACGTTCATTCTATCTTCTATTATTTCGACAATGTTGTTAGCGTGTGGATTATTCTGCAATGGATAACTGAACGTGTTCAATAAGGCTCCAGCGATTTAGAAAATTAATTTAGAACTTGATTAAAAAACTAGCTTCTGCCCGCGACTTCGTCCGCGTGAAATTCGTACTTTCCTCTAAAAGTTTCGAAAATGTATGTTGGTATGATCTTTATAATTAATTTAGATAAATAAGTATTCGGGCCAATTTTTAAGTTTATAGAACAAATGAATCAGATTTTTCAAATAAACTGTATCCCCGCTTTTCACCCCCACAGGGGTGGAATTTTATAACTTGAATCAGTTTATTTATACCAATTTTCGAGCTAATCAAGCCACGCGGTAAAATCCTCCCCTTTAAAATTAACTACCTCTTTTCACACAGTTAGGGGTAGATTTTCGAAAAACCCTGATACATGTTATTAATTATTTTTAGTCCTTAGTATAAATACTGAGTTTCAAGTTAATCGGACAGGGCGTTAAAATTCTTCCATACAAATTTTGACACCCCCCAATACCTCTTTATTAGTATTTTAGAAAAACGAAAAATTCCAAACTTCATAATTTACTTAGATAAGTATTCGTGCCAAGTTTCAAGGTTATTAACTCAAGAAATAAGATTTTTCATACCAAAAAAATCCCCCCTTTTCACCCCCTTAAAGGTTTAATTTCCAAAAACTGCTTCTTATTCGATACCTACTCTTCACAAAGAACACACCCTCCAAAATTCATGTCCCTAGGAAGGACCAGCGATTTAGACTGTGCGTTGATATTTCAGTCAGGTCGTTCATCCCCCTTTTGGGGGAGAAATTATCAAAAACGCTGAGACACGTATAAATTAATTTTTAATCGTTAGCCTAAATACAAAATTTAAAGATCCTAACTTTTAAACTGACGGACTTTCATACACAACTTCATCCCCCCTTTTAACCCTTTGGGGGTAGAATTATCAAAAACGCTGAGACACGTCTAAATTAATTTTTAGTCGTCAGCCTAAACACAAAATTTGATGATCCTCACTTTAAAACTGACGGACTTTCATACAAACTTACATCCCCTATTTAACTCCCTTAGGGGTTGAATTTCAAAAAATCCTTCCTTATTCCTTGTCTATACAACAAAAAAGAAATGAAAATAAAGCTGAAACGCCTGTGCAATACTATCTACCTATACCTACTTCACTTAAAAATAAATACTTATAACTACTTTAATTAATAAAAGTACCTACGCTTAATAATTTTTAATTTGAACGAATATTTAAACACTACCAAAACAACTCATACCTATTTTACAAAATACCAACAAAAGAAATCTAAAAGTCGCGCTGATAAGCACGGTTTCTCAATATCAATTATTGTCTGTCAATAAGGTCGAACGCTCTGAACGCATCAACAGCCAAATATTGAATGAAGCTCGCTGTTTTTTTTTTTTTTTTGAATATGGCATCTCGCAGTTCAACCTATGAGGTTGTAGTCTGCTTAACCGGGCTTGCCGTGGATGCCTCAAAATTAAGGCCTCCAGCCAGGGCTTAAAACTTACTAAAACTAAGCGACTACACGCTAAGGGCACCCCCTGTGGGGTACGGACCTCGGCTTAGGGCGTCGCTGGGGGAGGGCAGTAAGGGACAGGCTGGATCGGAATTATTGAAGCTCGCTGTCGGACTTCCCGCCTTTTTATACCCTACCGCCGCCGCGAGGGTCCATATTGGCTCAACTAAAGTTCTTTACCCGAAATTGTTCTTCCTAACGATTTGTAATCCGAATGATCACTCTTCCTAAAATTTTTCATCCTAAAGTTTTCATTCATACTATTTGTAGTGCTACCGGCGATGTTCATAACACTCATGTTTCCGAAAATTGTAATCAATAATATCATTAATGTAAATATTTTAAACTCCTACTGTTTTTTATCATAACGCTTTTATCCCTAAACATAACTACTAATGTAACTAATTTCTATAAGAATAACAGACAATATAAAATCGTTTGATATACCACTCAATAGACATAAAACCTATTTAGTCTAATATGATAAACACTTTTTTTTTTCATCCTATGTCATCCAATGTCGACGGAGCCCCGCTTCGCGGGGCCCCTATTTCTGTGTAAAGGGTTTAAAGTAACCTAACCAAACCGAACCTCGGGGTGCCCTTCGCTCGCCCTTGCATCCTATGTCGACGGAGCCCCGCTTCGCGGGGCCCCTATTTCTGCGTAAAGGGTTTAAAGTAACCTAACCAAACCGAACCTCGGGGTGCCCTTCGCTCGCCCTTGCATCCTATGTCGACGGAGCCCCTCTTCGCGGGGCCCCTATTTCTGTGTAAAGGGTTTAAAGTAACCTAACCAAACCGAACCTCGGGGTGCCCTTCGCTCGCCCTTGCATCCTATGTCGACGGAGCCCCGCTTCGCGGGGCCCCTATTTCTGTGTAAAGGGTTTAAAGTAACCTAACCAAACCGAACCTCGGGGTGCCCTTCGCTCGCCCTTGCATCCTATGTCGACGGAGCCCCGCTTCGCGGGGCCCCTATTTCTGTGTAAAGGGTTTAAAGTAACCTAACCAAACTGAACCTCGGGGTGCCCTTCGCTCGCCCTTGCATCCTATGTCGAAGGAGCCCCGCTTCGCGGGGCCCCTATTTCTGTGTAAAGGGTTTAAAGTAACCTAACCAAACCGAACCTCGGGGTGCCCTTCGCTCGCCCTTGCATCCTATGTCGACGGAGCCCCGCTTCGCGGGGCCCCTATTTCTGTGTAAAGGGTTTAAAGTAACCTAACCAAACCGAACCTCGGGGTGCCCTTCGCTCGCCCTTGCATCCTATGTCGACGGAGCCCCGCTTCGCGGGGCCCCTATTTCTGTGTAAAGGGTTTAAAGTAACCTAACCAAACTGAACCTCGGGGTGCCCTTCGCTCGCCCTTGCATCCTATGTCGAAGGAGCCCCGCTTCGCGGGGCCCCTATTTCTGTGTAAAGGGTTTAAAGTAACCTAACCAAACCGAACCTCGGGGTGCCCTTCGCTCGCCCTTGCATCCTATGTCGACGGAGCCCCGCTTCGCGGGGCCCCTATTTCTGTGTAAAGGGTTTAAAGTAACCTAACCAAACCGAACCTCGGGGTGTCCTTCGCTCGCCCTTGCATCCTATGTCGACGAAGCCTCGCTTTGCGGGGCCCCTATTTGTGTGTAAAGGGTTTAAAGTAACCTAACCAAACCGAACCTCGGGGTGCCCTTCACTCGCCCTTGCATCCTATGTCGACGGAGCCCCGCTTCACGGGGCCCCTATTTCTGTGTAAAGGGTTTAAAGTAACCTAACCAAACCGAACCTCGGGGTGCCCTTCGCTCGTTTTTGCATCCTATGTCGACGATCTAAACAAAAAATATATGACTTTGAATAATAGTGTAAAAGATGGTTATGTTGAGAAAATATAGGAAAACAAATAAAAGTATAATAGATGTTTATTGCTACTGACATTATGAAGTTGAATGATTCGGAATTATGAACATTAGAGACAGAGTAGTTAGGAATTGTGATTGTTAGGATGAAAAATATTAGGAAGAACATTTTCGGATTTCCAAATTATCGGAGTTGAAAATTTAGGTGAACTTTGGCGCACCCCCGCCGCGACCCGTGTCGAGCGCGGCAACCGTTACACAAAAATAATCCTTATAGCATGATTCAGGCGTGGGACGGCGCGATGGCTTATTTCATGTATAAGTTTGGTGTTTCTATACCGATTTCTATGATTCTTTTTTTATTGAATAGGTAATAATGTTAACTTTTTTAAATTAGGGATGAGTGAGAGTATTATAAACGTAAGAGTAAACAAATATAATCAGAATGCTCCGAACTGCTATGCTATCAGGAGTTACACGTGTTATTGTGAGTCAACCATAAAAGATAGACATATGCTGTTGCGGGATATTTTTTAGACAATTTTATGTAGAATATTTCCGTCATACATGATTTCTATGTAACTTTAACCATTAAGGCTGCACACGGGACGGAAGCTTAAAAAATGGAGTAACTACTCCCGTTTTCCCAATATTTCCCTTCACTACTCTGCTCCTATTGATTGTAGCGTGATGAAAAGTATACTATAACCTGCCCAGGAGTATGAAGAATAATTGTACCAAGTTTCGTTAAAATCCGTCCAGTAGTTTTTGTTTCTATAAGGAACATACAGACAGACAGACAGACAGACAGACAGACAAAAATTTTACTGATTGCATTTTTGGCATCAGTATCGATCACTAATCACCCCCTGATAGTTATTTTGAAAATATATTTCATGTACAGAATTGACCTCTCTACAGATTTATTATAAGTATAGATAATTAAAATTGATTTAGAACTGGTATTGTGTTTTGTTTTTATTTCTTTTTTGTATCTCATTTTATGCTGCATCGTCGGTTGCCAGCAGACATGCTGTCTTAGGATTTATTAAACTACTCCATGAGGGCAACGAATACCGACATAGCTCATAATCTCTGCCCCGAATAGTAGAATCACACCCCGGACACTCCATACAACGCTCGCAAAATAATTACCTACTACTACTACATTAAGAAATGACGTTTGTATACGTATGAATGTGTGTGTGAGGTACTTGTGTAAGTGCGGGGTGAGGTGCGGTAACTGATGTTAGTGCGGGGAAGGGAGTGGCCTTTCTGTACGTAGTACTTTAAGTATTCTGTGGTAGAATAGCCATCAAAACATGGGCAAAATTAACAAAAAAAAAAAAAAATAGAGGCGGTACGAAGTTCGCCGGGTCAGCTAGTATTGAATAAGAACCAATATAAGTATGGTAATTACTAGAGACCGGATAATATGCATTTGCATATGCATTGCCATTTTCAGCGCTAATAGCATATTTTTCCTAAGATCTAGTGATGATGCATATTATCGCTATAATTTACAGTATTTTTCGAGCGCAGCGCACTAGCAGCCGCGCGTCTTTTGTTTTGGTACGATAATAAAATGAAAGAGACAAATGATCGTCGCCACAGTATAATATACAGTACGTTATCTAAGGCCGCCCGCCGAGTTATTAGCCTACTCTTGCGTTGATCCCCAGGGTTGTCACTTTTACTTTTAGTTAATACAACTTGAGTTCCTTTATCTTCTTTATTTTTAGGCAAACGTAAACACGGTAAACAATTCTTCTTTAATCGTTTTCGTTGAGAGTTCATAGAAATGTCTTCTGCTTTAAAATGTACTTCACATATTCGTTCATTATGTTTTGACTTGTTAGATAAGTCTTCGCGATCAATTAACCGTAGCCACTGTAAGCGTCTGAAACAATTAAACAAATTGGTTAAGTGAAATAAATAGAGAGTTCCATACGTATTTTCGCGAATATGTAAAAAATATTTATCACCTATTATTTTAATTAAGACTATCTACCTACTTAACTATATTACTAAATAAAATACCTAGTGTGCAGGACGATCGACCTATTAGTTTCATTAATTTTACTTTCGGTGGTTGGGAAACCCAATTTTATGCAATTTTGAAATAATGATCACGCAGAATTCCCACGGTGCTGGGGCGACACAGGGTAATTATTGGTTTTCCCAAAACTAAAATTCATTGTGTTGTTTTATTATTCTCAACATGTTTTATTGCTGGTATTGTAAACCAAATTGTCGGCACCCTTTGATAAAAATATGTCTTTGATAGTTTGCTTGTGTATTTAATCAGTTCCGGCTTAGATCTCGCACAAGAGACTTCAGTAGTAAGTAGTTCTGAGTGATGTGATGTGACAAGCTCTCAAAATAATATCAAGCAAGTAACTCATCAGTTTGTATTTATTATTGATTTAGCTCCTTTGTTGCCCTTATTTATTAGTAAAGAATAAATAAATAAATAAAATAACTACCCAAAATAGCTACATAACCAACAATTATACCGTTTTTAATACGACCAAAAAATAAGATGACCATAAAAAGTACTTAATAATTTTGTGCTCGACTGTACTTGACTCGAAAATGTATGTAGAAGTTCACGTGGATATTTAACATACTTCCATATAGTAAACCAGGTCGAAATTATCATGGTTGGAGATGACTATTTCTTGACTATTTTTTGACACCAAATTCAAATTCAAAAACCTAAGCGTTCCGCGGTAATCAGGTGAGGATTGTGGCGAGAAAGGCTCACCACGTAATCCTCACCAAGGCACCTTTATATCTCTGGAATCACTTATTGACTATTTTCGAGATTTGGCATAGCGTTACGACTATTTCTTGACTATTTTTTGGAATTGAAACCAAGTCGATACTCCCAGCCGTTTGGTTGCATTAGAGGTGAGGATTGTGTGGAGACCTTCACCACACAATCCTCACCAACCTATAGCTATAACTTTGGAATCATAATGCGACTAATTTTTTGACCTTGGTAACTATTTATGACTATTTCTTGACTATTTTTTGGCGTTCTCAAAATTGATTTATAAGAAGTTTTCAAAAGTGAGGATTGTGTGGTGAAGGACAATAAAAACTAGACTTCTTAAAATAAACTTTAGCTCTAAACATAGTATTCAGAAAGTAAATTTGGGAATACATTTATATGGAAAAATGCGACTCGGCTACGCTCTTAATAAAGCAAATAAACTGTGAAATAAACAATACAATACCACATTTTCTAATAATATTTAAGTATAAGTAGGTACTTACATTTCTGGTTGAGTAGGAACTATGAAGAATGATAAGTCCGGGTTTGCGAAATCATTATTGAGGCACCCGAAAACACTACAATATTTTTTTCCCCTTTTTGAAGTCATGATACTCGTAATTTAAGTGGCCGCCGCCGGCGAGAGTTGACGAACGCAAGCGGTCATGTAGCGTACGCGCGTGCTCACAGTCGCGCTGCACAGCCCGCACTGCCGCCACCTTATTCCCTCATATATTATGCTAGCGTGTGCGTGAAATCGCGTGCCGACACGGCGCGCGGCGCGCACGCACACATTCAAACCGAGAGCGGCACGTTTGTATGAAGATGTTCTACTGTATATTAATTATACTGTGTCGTCGCGCTCGCCTACCGCACTACTCCTTCCTCCCACCTATTATGCATGTTATTGCTTCTCATTGATCTGCAGTTAAAATTTTTGTGTCATATTGTACAATGCCTCCCGAAAAAAAGTGTGTCTTCGTGGATAAGTGACTTTCCTGAAACATTTACTTACGACGGAACTGTTTTGTGTTGTCGAGTTTGCGAGAAAAATATTTCGTGCACTAAAAAGTTTCAAATAACAATAAACTTAAATCTAAAGGAATAATATTTACAAAACAAAAAAAAAATTAGTCATTTAATGTTGCATATTCTGTCAGTTTTCGTGCATATTTCAAGCATTTTTCATGCATATTTGCATGCATATTTCAAGGTTTTTATGTTGCATATAATCCGGTCTTTAGTAATGACAATAATGAACTTTCCTATTATTTTATTAAAACAATTTAACTTCCTCCATATCTTTTTTCTCCAAGTGAATTCAGACTTGCTGTCTTAGGATTAGGATTAATTAAACTACTCCATGAGCATGAGGGCAACGAATACCGATATAGCTCATAATGCTACAGTCATCTTTTTTTTGGGTACGGGGCCCATACAACTTTACCCATTGTTCTTTAAATACCTGGGACACTTTCTAACCGGAGACATGCTGATACACAGGTTCGCTCGTTGTAGTATTGGGGTAAAGATTACGCTGTTTAAAGCGTATTGCCAATCATTCTACACGAGCGGCCTGTGGATAAGGCAAACTAAGAGATCGCTAGACGCCCTGCGTATTCAATACAATAACTGCTTCAGGATGCTGTTGGGACTGCCATGCCGCGCTGTTGTAGTGCGTCTGGTATGGTCGCATTTGCGCATACCGATGATTTTTACGCCATAATGCGCAAAAAAACAAATTCCGTCTTGTCAAGAGCGCGGTCTAGTTCTAACGGCATCCTAAGTACCTATGTTGATGGAGAAATACAACGCACCCTACCCTGGTTGTCGCACGCTGTGGAGGTGCTGGTCAGAAGACCCCACGGCTAACCTTGCAATTTTATTTTGTTTTTGTTTCTGTGTGTATTTTAATAACAATAGTTTTTAAGAACAATGTTACTAACAATTGGGCCTAGTTGCCATTAATAAACAAATATTTCATTTAATTTAAAATCGGCATCTTTTTTATTTATGACATCGTCTGTTTTGTAATAAACTTTCAATTCGATAGGTATACTATAGCCAAAATGTCAAGACTATTTATCTTGACTTGAGTCATAGTTAATCGTAAGTATTTTTTTTATTAATTTCAATTTCTAGAAGGTTTACGCATGGTACGTCACGTGTAATATAAGGATTGGCTTGCGCCCGGGTGCCACGAACCCCTTGCACCCCTGGGTAAAGAAGACGGCCCTGAGTAAGTGATTGGAACGAACATGGATAATCTTAGTTATACTAGCATTAAGCACCAGTCCAGCATCATGAGACCACTTACATATTAAATTCTCAAAATTATTTTGTATCGTTTGTTCAGCCTTGGATAATTCTTTATCAGCTGCTACGAAACGTGTCGTCTGCATATTGATAGACTGAGCAATTATTTATAACATTCTCCATGTCATTGACGTAGGCTAAATAATGCGAGGGTCCTATAACTGAGCCCTGTGCTGTACCCGTAGCTACTATAGCTTCGTCACTGAGTTCAATGCTAATCTTTACACACCATGTTCTGTTTTTTAAATAATCTTTGCACCATATTGAGCCTCGATCCCCTGTATTGTTAAGCTTATTTATAAGTGTATCATGCGGCATGCCTGAGAGTATCAAACGCTTTGCGTAAATCAACGAATTACGTGTTTTTTTTATCACTGAGGTGTTAGTTTATTTTCATCTGTGAATTTAGAAAGCAGAATTGAAGCTGATTTATTAGGTTGAAAGCCAAACTGAAACCCCGATAAGACATCGTTTTTAATGTAAAAATTCTGAATTTGTTGACACGCGTATTTTTCTACTACCTTGACTATTACTGGTAATGGGCCTAATAGCTGTCATAGTTACTATGCGATGCGGTCCATTTTTATAAATTAGAGGATATTTCCCAACTTTTATACCTACTTAGTGCTTATTAGCTTAACTATGACCTGAGCTTTCTTATCACTGACAACCTTCACGTCTATACATCGAATGCCATTCACCCCAGCTGATTTATTAGCATATTGAGCCCCAAGTTTTAAGTGTAACCAGTACTATTAAGTATTCTGTGGTGTACTTAACCCTATTTTATCGGAGGTGCTATATTGTGTTGTATTTATTTATAGCTGTGTATTATTTTCTTGCTGTTGAATGCACCATAGCAAGGCGGCTATGGCTAACTAGGCCATAATCAATTACCATATAATAAGCAGTAGCGCTTTAGCAGTCTTCTTATTTTGGACTCTTTCTAAGGCTTGATGTGCCACTATCGCCAGAGTATAATAAATTACTGTACTAAAGCCGCCGGCTAATTGCGGAACGCCAAGTCGTCAAATGATTCTGATCAGTTGGCTTCATTTCTATCACAATTGGCTTCATTTTACGATTTTCGAATTGCGAAACTCTAGTTTATTATGAAACCAATTATGAACGTTAAGGCCCTGCGCAGAAACTAGAGTTTCGCAATTCGAAAATCGTAAAATGAAGCCAATTGTGATAGAAATGAAGCCAACTGATCAGAATCATTTGACGATTTGGCGTTCCGCAATTAGGCTGCCGGTTGCAGACCGCAAACTAAGCTATGCCAAGGCTAAACTAAGCTATGCCAAGCAAGCTAGGCTAAGCTAAGCTAGAAATAAATAGCGTGCACACCAACAGCTAAGCCAAAGCTCAGTCAGTGTTGCGTAGTGCACTGGCGAAGGATGTGCAAAGGGTGTGCGGGGTAGCGGGAGGGGCTTAGCTTAGCTCGTGTAGCTGCGCATCGGCATACACAACTAACTTAGCTTCGCATATTTTAGTTAGCTCACATAGCTTAGTTCGCATAGTTTGCGGTCTGCACACAAGTATGGAAAACTGCATCAGCTATGCGAGCTAAACTAAACTAAAGGCTTGGGCACACCAAAAGCAGTTGCAGTGCGGTAGCAGTGCGTCTCCGTTAGAAAATAATGTAGTTATATGAGGGATGACACACTGAACAAACGCGGGCCCGCTGATCCTACCTGCTCCGCCACTGCACCGCGCACGCACTGCTCTTCTACAAAACTTTTGGACGGGAGCAGCGCAGGCGCGGGGCGGTGGCAGCGCGGGCGCGGGGCGGCCGCAGTGAGTACACGTTGTATTACTACGTCCGCCATATTGACTAGTCACACCAAAGTAGTTGCGCGGGACAGACGCAGCGCGTGTCGTAAACGGTTGTGATTTTTTACAACTTTATCATGGAAACGAATGAAAAATGATTGAGTTGGTGAGGAAATATAAATGTTTATATAATTTAAAGGATAAATATTATAGAAATACGGTTTATAGTCTTTTTTTTCCATACTCTTTTTTTTTTTACTTAAAGCTAGAAGCAACAATAGCTCCTCTTCGTCAGAGTCAGAACCGTTCAACATCTTGAAGTGTACTGAGTGTGGCTATCGATACGACACACATAACGCAGTTACAAAGCAGGCCCGCATTCAAACTGCTTTCTGACTGCTCACGTTTCTGGTGTGACATCAACCGCGGCGCAACTGCCCTGCCCTGCTAAGGTGCTGCGCTTGTCCTGCTTTTGGTGTGCCCAAGCCTTAAAGGCTTGGGCACACCAAAAGCAGTTGCAGTGCGGTAGCAGTGCGTCTCCGTTAGAAAATAATGTAGTTATATGAGGGATGACACATTGAACAAACGCGGGCCCGCTGATCCTACCTGCTCCGCCACTGCACCGCGCACGCACTGCTCTTCTACAAAACTTTTGGACGGGAGCAGCGCTGGCGCGGGGCGGTGGCAGCGCGGGCGCGGGGCGGCCGCAGTGAGTACACGTTGTATTACTACGTCCGCCATATTGACTAGTCACACCAAAGTAGTTGCGCGGGACAGACGCAGCGCGGGTCGTAAACGGTTGTGATTTTTTACAACTTTATCATGGAAACGAATGAAAAATTGATTGAGTTGGTGAGGAAATATAAATGTTTATATGATTTAAAGGATAAATATTATAGAAATACGGTTTATAGTCTTTTTTTCCATAGTCTTTTTTTTTTTACTTAAAGCTAGAAGCAACAATAGCTCCTCTTCGTCAGAGTCAGAACCGTTCAACATCTTGAAGTGTACTGAGTGTGGCTATCGATACGACACACATAACGCAGTTACAAAGCAGGCCCGCATTCAAACTGCTTTCTGACTGCTCACGTTTCTGGTGTGACATCAACCGCGGCGCAACTGCCCTGCCCTGCTAAGGTGCTGCGCTTGTCCTGCTTTTGGTGTGCCCAAGCCTTAACTTAGCTTAGCTCTTGGTCTGCAACCCGCATTATACTTACAGAGAATAATTTGTGCTCTGCTGGCCCTCCCTGTAGTAGGGGAAGCCCCGCCCACAGAACACTGTTACCAGTGTTACCACCACAATAATACAACTTTTCGCGCCGCCACGCCCGCGCCATCCCGAACAATCGATGCGTCTCATTTTCACTGACCCGCGATACAAGTTTACAAGTAGGTGTACGACCTAATCAGGGTATAAATAAATAACACTCATACAACATACTCGTTCATACATACATCGTGTATAGGTGCACAATAACAATAAGTAACTTCCTAAATTGATTGTTGTATTAAAACGGATTATAAGTAGGTAGGTACCTATATCATTAAAACGAAATTAAGTAATTGATTTTACCCTATATTCCCGTTGTCCCCGTAATAGTCGTTAATCAATACTAACAATTGATAATAATTCATTGAGTTTGTTTGTTTGAACGTGCTAATTTCTGGAACTACCCAAGCCCAATTTTTGAGGAAGGCTATTATGTTATTTAACATCACAGACGCGGTGAGTCGGGGGAAGAATACATTTCACGCGGACGAAGTCGCGGGCAGAAGCTAGTAATTACATAATACGAGTACCTATTTTTTATACTTTTTAACCGACTTTAAAAAAAGGAGGTTCTGTATTCGACCCGTATGTATGTATGTATGTATGTTTGTATGTCCGCGATTATCTTAAAAACTACTGAACCAATTTCGACAATTCTTTCATTAGTGTGATCTATCTACATACTTTCAGGAAGGTTTTAGTATATAATACATTAGGTAATTATTCTTATGTACGAAGTTACAGTTGTGGTCATATAATTAAGAACGATTTGAAGTTCCAGAATTTTTTATCTAAATCATGTCATGTGTAGTTATGTGTTCCTTCTTAGAAGTAACTAGTTATGTTATGAAATAGCCACATGAATAGAGCAAACGGGATTAGAAATATATAATAAAACTAGCAATACCAATTGAAACCTGGAGGAAACCTGGACCTTATACTAAACACACCCGTAGAATCCCGTTGATTCCGTATTAATGTTGAACATATCACTTCACTGGCTCATTACCACACCAAGCGCCATCGTATATAGCCTGCTTCACTTTTTCTGTTTCCCGCCATTCCTCGTAACTGACAGATGACATAAGTGACAGCAGCTACCCCGCTTGTGTGAATGAGACAGTGTTTACATATCTACAGGGCGATATTAATTCATGGGCATCCTTTTAAGGGGTCATTGTACTCATCATTATGAACAACTTTTAGTATGGGACTAAACCTAAAATCGCGAAAAAAATTCAGCTGTTCCTTGGATTTATGTTCACACTAGCTTCTGCCCGCGACTTCGTCCGCGTGAAATTCATACTTTCCTCTAAAAATTTCGAAAATGTATGTAGGTATAATCTTTATCATTTATTTAGATAAATAAGTATTCGGGCCAATTTTTTAGTTTATAGAACAAAGGAATCAGATTTTTCAAATAAACTGTATCCCCGCTTTTCACCCCCACAGGGGTGGAATTTTGAAAAATGTTCGTGATGTGTTCATAACTTGACTCAAAGATTATTTGTACCAATTTTCGAGTTAATCAAACCACGCAGTAAAATCCTCCCCTGTAAAATTAACTACCCCTTTTCACACAGTTTGGGGTAGATTTTCGAAAAACCCTGACACACGTTATTCTTTATTTTTAGTCCTTAGTATAAATACTGAGTTCCCCTGCTGCCGCCACCGTGGGCGCCGTCCCTTCTTCGGGCGAGGAGCTGGAAGACATGATCCTGTCCCCGGCTTCGAGCCAGGGGGGGGACGGCTTCGACGCGGGCGACCTGTTTGCCGGGCTCAAACTGGAGGGGGACGAGGAGGGGCTGGCCAGTGATGGCGTCCCTTTCGTCGGCCTGTAAAATCCTCCAAGCAAACCTCCACCACAGTCAAACCGCGACGGCTCAGCTTCGCAAGTGGTTGGAGGTTCAACACACGGCCATTGCCTTGATCCAGGAGCCGTGGATAAGGGCGGGCCGCATACAAGGACTCTCCAATCTTGGTGGTAAGCTCCTGGTCACCACAGATCACGATCATCCTAGGGCGTGCATCTATATCACAGGTAACCTCAAAACACAGCTCTTAACTGATTTCTGTTGCAGAGACGTCTCTGCAGCAAAGCTGCTTATACAGCGTGGCGATGCCACGGAGTTGGTGGTTGTCCTCGCCTCGGTCTACATGCCCGAGGCGGAGGCGCCGCCCCCGCACGACCTCGCCCGCCTAGTGAGCCACTGCGAGAGGTGCGGGTTTGAAGTCGTAGTCGGGGCGGATGCCAACGCCCACCATCAACTGTGGGGTATGGACACGCAAAACGAGAGGGGTAAGGCCTTGGTTGACTACTTATTCTCGACTAACCTATCCCTACTAAACACGGGTTCCGAACCAACGTTCGTAACCAGGCGAAGCCGCACAATCATAGATCTCACTCTGGCAACAGAGGGAGCGGCGGAAACTATCACTGGGTGGCATGTCTCCAAGGAGGCCTCCTGCTCTGATCACAGGTGGATCCGTTACGATATCCAGGTCTGTGTTCCACCCACGAAACCACGGCGTAATCCGCGCAACACGGATCGGGCCGCCTACACACGCAGTCTTGAATCAAAGCTGGCGACATCAAACGATCCGACAACTTTTGAGGATACAACACAAATTGAAGTACAAGTTAGTCACCTTACTAAATCAATTATAGACAGCTACCAAACTGCCTGCCCAGAGACCACTCCGCGCAGCACACCGGGAAAACAACCCTGGTGGGGTGCTGAGCTGGAGCGCAAGCGTGGTAAGGTAAGAAAAGCTCTGAATAGAGCCATGAATACTTGTGCGGATGAGGACTGGGATAACTACTATGCAGCCAAATCCAGTTACAAAAAATGCATCAGATTCAGAAGTACCAAGGGTTGGCGCAAATTCTGTGGTAGTATTGAATCTTGTCAGCAAGCTAACAGGGTAAGGAAGGTACTAGCGCAACAGTATACACCTGGGATCGCTACCCTCCGGAGACCTGACAACACACTAACATCCTCGCCAGAAGAAACGAGACGCGTCCTTATTGAAACTCACTTCCCAGGATGTGTTTTCGCTCAGGTAATTGACTGGCAGGATGAAATTCAGACACCATCAGACAACGATTGGCTCTATGCCCGCAGGGTGATCACGCTGGAGAAACTCCAGTGGGCCATCCGGAGCTTCCATCCCTTTAAGGCAGCTGGTCCTGATGGAGTGTTCCCCGCCTTACTGCAGTGGGGTGGCACCTCTGTCGCCACAAGACTGTTGCCTTTAATGAGAGCGTGCCTGGCCTTCAGATATGTTCCTAAGGGATGGAGGGAAGTGAAAGTAATATTCATCCCTAAGCCAGGTAAGGGTGACTACACAAACGCCAAATCTCACCGACCAATCAGCCTGACCTCCTTTCTACTAAAGACTATGGAAAGGTTGTGCGATAGGGAACTGAGGGATGGCGCTCTGAAGACTATACCGCTACACGGTAACCAACACGCATACAGCTCAGGTAAGTCGACTGAATCCGCCCTCCATCTGGTGGTCAGCCAGATAGAGGAAGCGATCCATCAGAAAGGCACCTGCCTGGGCACCTTTATAGACATCGAAGGAGCCTTCGACAAAACCAACTTCTCCAGTATCAACAGCGCCCTCTCCAGGCATGGAGTAGAACAGGTACTAACGGACTGGATCACAAACATGCTACGTAAACGAGTGGTTCGCCTTGAAGGTGAGCAGCAGCTGGCCATGATAGCCAAAGGCTGCCCGCAGGGTGGGGTCCTGTCCCCCCTCCTATGGAATCTGGTGATTAATGATCTCATCACCAAACTCAACGCCAACCGCTATTATACAGTAGGTTATGCCGACGACCTCGCAATCCTGGTTTCGGGGAAGGTGACGGGTACGGTATGCAACCTCACTCAGCAAGCGCTACGTATCGTAGAGAGATGGTGCAGGGAGTATGACCTTTCAGTGAACCCCACTAAAACTGAACTTGTCATGTTTACCCATAAACGAGCTTTAGGGCCTTATCGCCTACCTAAACTGTTCGACACTGAACTCCAGTTGACCAACGAAGTCAAGTATCTAGGGGTCACACTCGACAGTAAGTTAAACTGGAGCAGTCATCTGGACAACAAACTAAACAGGGCCTGCATAACCTTTTGGCAGTGCAGGAGAATGATAGGTAAGAAGTGGGGCCTATCCCCTAAAATAATACTTTGGCTGTACACTGCAGTGATCCGCCCCATGATCACCTACGGGGCTGTGGTCTGGTGGCCCCGCACCAAGCTAGTGACAGCCGTTAACAAACTACAACGCATGCAAAGACTAGCCTGCATGGCGACCACGGGCTGCATGAGGACTACTCCGACTGCAGCAGTTGAAGCCATTCTGGGAATTCCACCGCTCCACCTGTTCATACAGCAGGAAGCGACGATGGCGGCAGTACGTCTTAATACACTAAATCTCTGGGGTAAGAGTGATACACCACACACCACGCTGCTCGAGGGACTCCACAAGGAGTTCCCCATTACGAAAGCCATAAATGACAGGGTACCTAAACAATTTATCTTTGATAAAAAATACAAGATCCAGCTTCACGAGGATCGCCGATGCGAGGGGCTGTGCCCTGCAGAGCTGCGTATCTTCACGGATGGATCCAAAACAGGTAGTGGCTCTGGTGCTGGAATCTTCTCGGAGGACTTCAACATACGCATAGCCGCACCATTGGGGGTCCACAACACAGTGTTCCAGGCCGAATGCATGGGCATTTCACTAGCCGCTTCTGCCATTATGGCTAGGGAAGTAAAGGAGCACTCAATACGCATACTCTCAGACAGCATGGCTGTTCTGCAAGCGCTGAACAGTTATACAGCTGACTCTGGGCTAATATACGAGTGTCACCAGCGCCTCAACCAGGTGGGTAACCTCAATAAAATAACCATTCAATGGATCAAAGGACACAGCGGTTCGCTGGGCAACGATGCAGCCGACGAGCTTGCCAGAAGGGGATCGAGCATGGCACCAGTGGGACCTGAGCCCATTGCGCCACTCCCCTTCGGGTATATACGCACTCTGGTAAGGAAACGCACCAGAGACCAACATGAAAAACTATGGACGGACCAAGGCGAATGTAGGCAGGCTAGGGAAGCTATTCCTACATTGGATGGCCGCCTCACGAAACAGGTCCTCCGTCTAACCAAACAAAAGCTGCGCATAGTTACTGCAGCTTTATCTGGCCACGGGTCATTTAATAAACACCTCTTTGTCATAGGAGTAACAGACAGTCCGCTGTGCAGGGCATGCATGGAGGACGACGAGACAGCGGCACATGTGCTTCTAAGCTGCCCGGTGGTCGCCACGTATAGGGCAAAGTACTTCGGTAACCCAGGTACCCTACGAGAGACGGTCAGTAACATCAAGGCGTTGCTGGCCTTCCTTGAGGAGCTGGGGTGGATCGAATAATCGATTTTCCCACCCGTACGCAAAATACGCGCATTGACGTGGAGTTGCGGACACCAGCCCGTATTACCTATTACCTATTACCTAAATACTGAGTTTCGAGTTACTCGGATAGCGCGTTAAAATTCTTCCATACCAATTTTGACACCCCCATTACCTCTTTAGGGGGTACTTTAGAAAAACGAAAAATGCCAAACTTCGTTATTTACTTGGATAGGTATTCGTGCAAAGTTTCAAGGTTATTAACTCAAGGAATAAGATTTTTCATACAAACAAAGTCCCACCTTTTCACCCCCTTAAAGGTTGAATTTCCAAAAACCCCTTCTTACTGGATACCTACTCTTCACAAAGAACACACCCTCCAAAATTCATGTCCCTAGGACCAGCGGTTTAGGCTGTCCGTTGATATCTCAGTCAGGTCTTTCATACCCCTTTGGGGGTGAAATTATCAAAAACACTGAGATACGTATAAATTAATTTTCAATCGTCAGCCTAAACACAAAATTTGAAGATCCTAACTTTTAATCTGACGGACTTTCATACACAACTTCATCCCCCTTTTTAGCCCTTTGGGGGTGGAATTATCAAAAATGCTGAGACACGTGTAAATTTATTTTCAATAGTCAGCCTAAGAACAAAATTTGAAGATCCTATCTTTAAAACTGAGGGACTTTCATACAAACTTTCATCCCCTATTTGACTGCCTTAGGGGTTGACTTTCGAAAAATCCTTTCTTATTCCTTGTCTACATTATAAAGGGAACCACTGTGTAAAATTTCAGCTTTCTAGGTCTAAGGGTTTGGGCTGGGCGTTGATGAGTCAGTCAGTCAGTCAGGCCTTTTGTTTTTATTTATATAGATAACTACTTAACGATTTTTTTTACAAATTTTGTTTATTCTCTATTAGTAACAAATTCAAATAGTAATGAAGCTGGACAAATAATTAAGAACGATTTATTAAACTGCTCGAGAGTTATTTTATATGAAACTTAGATTAAATAAATCACATTAATGTGAAGTGCGTAAAGAAAAAATGCAATTGAATCCATTTTAAAATAAAATTAATAGTTAGTAGCATGTCCACGGCTTTTAATTACTGCTTTACGCCGGCGAGGCATTGACTCTATCATTGTTTGACATTTCGCAAGAGATAGAGTTCAATTCTTTTAAGAAAACGTACAACTCTCTATCGATTTGAAACCTTTTTCTTGACATTGGCAAAATCATCGAACGTTATCGATGGAGCCAGAACCTCAAAAATAGAATAGAACCTTTTTCTTGACTTCGCACCAAAGATGCTCTATGTGTTTAGATGGGTACATATTTGAATTTCGAAAATTTAAATATCTACGGTTAAAATGTCAATGTTCAAAACATCGAAAATTTAAATATCGAACGACCATAAAACCGAAAATTAAAATAACGTAAGTTTATATTGTCGAATGGTTAGATAATCTACGTCCAATATATCTAAAATCTAATTATCGACAAACATAACATCGAAAGGCTTAAATATCGAAGTACAGATTATCTAATGATGTAAATATCGAAGTACAGAGTATCGAATGTCCTAAATATCGATATTTATTTATATGTTGTGCTACAAAAATTAGTGACAGAAACAAATCGCTGCAAAACCGACTCCACGTGGTCTTGTCTGCCCTACCCCTAGAGTGTAATTTAAGCCCGCGTAGGCGCAGAGGGGCAAGGCGGCCCGCGAGCTGAGGCGGAGGTGGCTTTAAAGCCTGCCGCCGCGGCTGAGGCTGGCCGGCTTTGCCGGCCAGCAAGCCGAAGCTGCGGTGGTGAGCGTTAAAACCATCGACGACGATAAGCTCGCGTGGGACCGCCGGAGCCCCGCAGCGCCGGAGCCGTGACAGAAACCATGCCTGCTGCATGATGCATGCTCGCTTGCACTCTGCATGCTTAAGTAATATTATTTTCACATAATAAATAACTTAAAATAAAACACATTTGTAGGCCGCGCCCGCTCTTGCATCTTATGTCGACGGAGCCCCGCTACGCGGGGCCCCTATTTCTGTGTAAACCTAACACCGGGGTGCCGGGGTGCGGGGGTTCGCTCTCTCTTGCATCCTGCAACCATGCCTGCCTGCAAGTTCGATATTTTAACTAGTAGGTATTTTTAACGTAAATATAATGAACTAAAGTGTATTGAATGTTGACATTTTGAACTTAGGTATAATGATTATAGATGTTTTTAATCATTCGATATTTTTATAACTCGGCATTTCAATGTTAGACATTTTGTGCTTAGGTATAACAATTTTCGATATTATGATATAACCGATATTTAAATTTTCGATGTTTTGAACGTTGACATTTTACACGTAGGTATTTTAATGTTCGACATTCAAATATGTACCCGTTTAGATCTGGGCTGTTCGCTGGCCAATCTAAGACAGAAACTGATTGCGATGTGAGAAATTCCTTAACGGTGCGTGCAGCGTGCTTTGGATCATTGTCGTGCTGGAATATCCAAATAACCGGAAGCACGTCATCAGCATAAGGTAACATTGTTTCTTCCAGTATATTTTTGTATTGGAATTGATCCATGTTTCCTTATATCAGCTTAACAGGTCCAACACCATGTCCAGAAAAGAACCCCCAAATTTTCACATTTCCCCCACCATGCTTTAATGTCTTTTTTGCATTGATATATATGTTAAACTAGATCAGTAATTACCGCGCCAAGGCGTTGCCACTTGTCATAAGGCCACAGCCGTATGCGTAGCTAATGTCACTTCAGTGCTCTGTGTGGCGCCAACCGAAGTGAACCAAGTGACACACGACAAAAATATCGCCAAAATGGGTAAATTCGTAGTGAAAGAGTGCGATTCAAGATCACAAAAACATAATAAATTAACCAGAATTACTTTCCACACGTAATTTTATTGTTTCTGTGTTTATATCAACGTAAAATAAATAAAATGCAGAATTTTGTAAATTAGGTTCAGTGTTACCACTAAAAACTTAGTTTTAGTTTCCCACATTTATGGGAGTTTTTAATTTATTGGAATAAGTGATTTTAAATATTTTTTAAATAATAACAACATTGCAGGGTGCCTAAAGATGCAGCACGCCGCACAGTGGGCCCATACTGAAAATTTGTGGACTTAGGCAACAAAGTTCCAATATCGATGCGATTTTTTTTTATATGACGTGTTATGATATTCCTAACAACTTTTATTCTTATAAAATTTCGTCTAAAGTTGATAGTTTGTCTTGAAAAAAATTTATTAGTTTTTTTTGTATGGAGCGAATCACGTTTCATTTTTTTTCTTCAATTGTACTAATATGTTGAGTGTGTGGCGGTGAGTATATGATAGCTAGGGTCATTCTCTATCGATGAAAAAAAATCAGCGCCGGCTATCTGCGGCATCGCGAGTAATCATTCGGTAAAAAAAAAATATTTTGTATGAAATTTTTTGCCATTTAAAATAAATTCAAAGTATATTTTTTGTCTCATTTGGCTGTTTTGAACTTCTTATTAGTTAAATATATAGTTTTAATAGCGCATAGTTACATATAACTAGGAATTCTGGTAGAGATTTAGTTATTATTGCATGTTATCGGTAGCACCTGCATTGTGATTGATGACTCATTTGTTTGTGCACTCGGCTAAGCGCATAACTAATGAGTTTTCAAAAATGCTCGTCTCTGATTGGCTGAATAATTTTCACTCACTGTTATGTCCACTACTTGAGTAATTAACACTGACTATAAATATAAAGACATTCATTAAGTCCATCTAGTTTCGCTCTTGTCGCTTATTTGTGAACACAGTGAAATACTTTTATTTTTATATTTACATTAGAACTATGGCTGGACTTTGTAACAACCTAGATCTTTTTGTGAAATTAAGAAGTGGCGGTGATCTGAAAAATCATATGTTTCTATATGAAAGTATCATTTCTGTCTTGACTACCGAAGTTTCTGAAGAAGACAAGAACCGAATCAAGGAGTTCTGTTGACTTTTTTGTGTAAATCTAAATAAAAAGTGGATAGAGTCATGTAGACATCAAAAAACTTTTATGAACCGTGAAAGTATTCGCAAGTGGTTGGAAAAAAACATCAAATGGCCTGTTTGTGACACTGTTGACCTGAGAAGTGAGATGGGCTTTTCAGACGCAGCCTTATCTGAGCCTGTGGATATAGATTCCCATGTTCCTACTCTTGCAGTATGTACTGAGGAAGCGGGAACATCTACAGAAAAGGAGCACAGAAAAACGTTCGAAGACTTAAGTAATAAGCAAAAAAAAAGACGTTCTACTTCCATAGTAGAAGAAAATTCCGAGGAAGAGTTGCAGCACTGGTACATAACAAAATTGAAAGACAACGGCAAAACGAATCTGGCAAAAGTGGTCGAATACCTTTCCAGTAATCCAGATGCGCTATCCGAAGTAGATGAGCGACTATTCAAGAAGCAGAGCTTAAGTACTGTCTCTGAAGATAAGTGTTTAGCTCTTTATACATCACTTGCGCTCTCGAAATGGAAATACTTAGCTCTTCGACAATTTCTGAAAGAAGAAAACAGTGCTGCCTTTCCATCTTATCCAAATCTTGTAAATGCCAAGAAGAGATGTTACCCACCACAAGAGAGTATGGAGATTACTGAAAAAGGAGCTCACATTAAATTGCAAGCGCTATTGGACCACACTGTGAAGAGGATTTTACTAGATATGAATTCTGTTGATAGGTGTCAAAATGAAGAACTCAAGTTAACCTGGAAATGGGGACTTGATGGTTCTTCGTCGCAGAGTAATTATAAACAGAAAACGCCAAACACAGCTACAGAGTTCGATGATTCATCAGTAGTCATGATAAGTATCGTCCCTCTTCGGCTAGTGTCTACTAGCCCATCATCTGGGAATGAAAATATAGTTTGCGAGAACCCCACACCTTGCTCAACTCTTTACTGTCGACCAGTGAAGTTTACTTTCACTTCAGAGACAGCTGATTTTATAAAGTCTGAAGAGTCTGAGATGAAAAAACAAATTGATGAACGAATATCTACACAGTTTGGAAATATTATTGTATCACATGAATTGCATATGACCATGATTGATGGAAAAGTGGCCAATATTATTGCTGAAGTACCATCATTTGCAACGTGTCCCATTTGCTTGGCAAAACCGAGCGAAATGAATAATTTAGACGCTTTGGCTTCCAAACCACTTCGTGAAGAAATTTACAAACAAGGAATTTCTTCACTACATATGAATATTCGGTGTATGGAATGTCTTCTTCATATATCTTATAATCTGGATTTTCAGCGATGGACTGCTCGAGGCGAACATAAGGCTTTGAAACAAGCTAAAAAAAATACCACGCAACAAGAATTTCGTGAGCAAACTGGAATGCTGATTGATATAGTCAAACAGGTATGTATTTAATTTTCGCTCTTTTTATGTTGTTTGTGTATTATATCTCTATATATTGTATATTACAGTATTGTTTTCCCATTTTAGGGTTTTGGAACTACAAATGACGGGAATACTTCGAGGCGCTTTTTCCAAGATTACAAAAAATCTTCCAGAATAACGGGAATTGACGTAAATCTGATTTTCAGATTTTCCGTTATTCTACAAGCCATATCATCAGGCAAAAACATTGACTGTGAAAAATTTTGAAGGTACTGTAGAGAAACAGCTGATGTGTACGTGCAACACTATTCGTGGTCCTACATGCCAGTTAGTGTACATAAACTTCTAATGCACGGTGCAGACATCTGTAACCATTTTGGTGTTTTGCCAATCGGTAAGTAAAAAATAAATATAGTATGATGTATTATTTGACTCGATTGCGTTTTGAAATTAAAATGTACATAACTTATTCGTTTTAGGTACCTTATCTGAAGAAGCTTCGGAAGCCCGTAATAAGGACTTCAGAAACGTCAGGGAGAGGCACACTCGGAAAACAGGGAGAATAGCAACAAACGAAGACATCCTTCATGGACTTCTAATAAGTTCTGATCCCCACATATCCTACATAAGGCCTAAAATAACGAAGAAGGTTCATAATGAGTTGTTGCCTGAAGCAATTCAGTTGTTACAGACTACTGAGCCTCCCTGTGGCAGTGAGATTATGGAGGAAGAAGAATGCCTCATAGCAGACTCCGAAAATTTGTCAGACCCACTAGCACTTCTGGAACAAGAAATAATGTGATCCGGATCTAGATTATTCCCACAAAAGCCCATCAGGGCTAGGAATATGACAAACAGCCCTTTTCAGGGCTACAATTACTTTACAGTTTCATATTGGTCATACGTACGATAACTTATACTATAATATACATACGCTTGATTATGTAGGTAATTATCAATGACTTGCCCGTACAGATTTAAATTATTTCACCTATCATTAACAAAATTAGTATAACCTAAAACTTATTACGATATTTATTCAACAATAGATAACGTCCAGTTAAAAAAATAACACAGCCAATCAGAGACGAGCATTTTTGAAAACTCATTAGTTATGCGCTTAGCCGAGCGCACAAACAAATGAGTCATCAATCACAATGCAGGTGCTACCGATAACATGCAATAATAACTAAATCTCTACCAGAATTACTAGTTATATGTAACTATGCGCTATTAAAACTATATATTTAACTAAAAAGAAGGTCAAAACAGCCAAATGAGACAAAAAATATACTTTGAATTTATTTTAAATGGCAAAAAATTTCATACAAAATATTTTTTTTTTACCGAATGATTACTCGCGATGCCGCAGATAGCCGGCGCTGATTTTTTTTTCGTGGATAGAGAATGACCCTAGCTATCATATACTCACCGCCACACACTCAACATATTAGTACAATTGAAGAAAAAAAATGAAACGTGTTTCGCTCCATACAAAAAAAACTAATAAATTTTTTTCAAGACAAACTATCAACTTTAGACGAAATTTTATAAGAATAAAAGTTGTTAGGAATATCATAACACGTCATATAAAAAAAAATCGCATCGATATTGGAACTTTGTTGCCTAAGTCCACAAATTTTCAGTATGGGCCCACTGTGCGCCGTGATAAATGGGTGGAAATAATCAGATTGCTGAGAAAAGAGACTAACTGAATAAATAAAAAATATTTAAAAAGACAATGTCTTAATTATTGTCATTAGTTATAAACTTCTAATACACATCGAATAAGAAATACATAATTCAAATATTTTATAAATAATTTGGCCTAACGTTTTTTTTGAACGTCATTTATGGTTTAAAAAGTTGGGTAAAATTTTGCATGGGTAGGCAACCCCATCCCGCCATTGCATGTTTATATTGCGGTCTTTGTCTAATCTAAGTGACGGTATTATTCTTGCGACTTGTGTAAGTGAGACAGATATATGTTTACTTTTAAATGTTTAGTGGTTTCAAAGCTACGTCGTCACGTTTAAATAGTGGTTACACTTTTTTGACACATTTTATTGAGGTTTGCTTCTCTAGTTATTTAACTCAATGCTTTTTTGTGTACTTAGGGTCGAATGCTTTATTCGGAGGGCGTCGTACATATCGTTTTCCATCAGAACATACTTACCCTGTTTATTTTTGTTTCGTCAAAAAAAAAGAACATTTTTCCACTGTATAACTGTTCAGATTTCAAACCTTCTTGCAAATGCAAGCTGGGCTTGCCTATGGCACCGTTTCAACATGGGCATCTTCCTTGCCATCCTTCCGTGCAACTTTTCTTCTACCAAACGCCTTCGAATAGTGCGTGCCGAGATTGCTGAAGGGGCGTTTTCACCAAAATATTCTTTTCTTGGCTCATCAGACCTTTTAAAAGGGTTTTTTTTGCCAAACGAACGATATTTCGATCATCTCGACGAGATGACTTTCTCTGTTTAGGTACCTACACGCGGAACATTTGAAATAGTTTGATACGTGGAAAAATGCTTCACAGCGTGGAAAACCATCGTTTTCGAGCATTGCAGATGGTCGACTATCTTTTTATAAGACCAATTCTTCTCACGCAGTTTTATTATTACTTCCCTTGTACATTTATCACAATAGTAACAATCACCTTTATGACTTTTACAGCACTTATAATGGCGCCAAAATTATACGAATAGTGACCTACAACCACAGAGTTATCTATTTAAATTTGAATAAAAAAATAAACTATTCAGCGTTCTTAATTATGTGACCAGCTAGTAAGTAGTAATACTAGGTTCAGATCTAATGTATAAGGTTTATCTGTTTATTTTTTAGTCAATCATGTGTATCAACGAATGTACCTACACTAGTATGCAAAAGTTTTGCGATACCGAGAGAAACACAAAAAAATACATACAATTAGTTATACTTGTTAGTTTGAAAAATTCTTCCCTTTAAATAAGCGTTCTTAATTATATGACCACCACTGTATATGTATGCATAAATGTACCTACTGCACCCCTGGCATTTCTATGCGAATTTTGATGATTCTTCGAGTTTGTGTCTTCAATTCTTCAATGCACTAGTGTTAATTGAATTTGTGTACGCTAGGTGCATTAAAAAACTGAAAAATAAAAACATTATTACAAAAAAAAAACCGACTTCAAAAAAAACATTACAAAGTGATAAATAACTTTAATTTCGGAAGTCGGTGTCAAAAAACAGAAACGCGGAACCAACGACACCGACTTCCGAAATTAAAGTTGTTTATCACGTTGTAGTGTTGTTTTTGAAGTCGGTTGTTTTTTTTATTAAGCAGGTAAGTACCTATTCGGAAGTGGTACCTACGAATAAATATAATGTTTTGGGCAACGTCGTCATAATATCGCTAAGCTGCATAGTCTAGTCACGGAATAAAATTGATTATCTTTAGGTAAATTACAATAATTTGATAAAAACAGATATCGATAAATTGTTTACCTGGTTCAGGGCCGTCGTCGTCCATTTTTCTATTTTACCTGAAATACAACAAACATCTTCATGTATCTTATATATTCTTATACCTATATATTATATATATCTGACTGACTGACTGACATAACTATATCAATGCACAGCCGAAACTACTGGGACTAGGAATGTGAAATTTTGCACACGGCTTCCTTTTATAATGTAGAGGAGCACTAAGAAGGGGTTTTTGAAAATTGCACCTTTAAGGGGGTGAAAAGGGGGGATTTTGTTTGTATGAATATAAGTAGGTACTTATACAAAAAATGCAAGGCTCAAATGTTGCAGGATTCGGGTGTGGTTTTATTGGAAAACACACTGTACCTAAAGGCACATCTAAAGGGCTCGTCATAGCATTCTTTGTCATTCTCTACTAATACAACATAATATAGCTACCTAACCTATTATAAGTAAGTGCCTACTTGTGTTATCGCGTCTGACAGAGTGATTAAGTGCTTGAATGTTTTGAAATTGGTACTTACACATTCATGTACCTACCTACTCACATCATGTTAGGTACTGCTTTTCAAACCAAATTAACACAAACGGCTACGCACATCGGCTACGAAACTATTGCATGGAACATTTCATAATAGGTACTTACCTAAATATCTAATAAGTAGGTACGTATAAATTTTTCAGGAGGACTTATTTAAGACCACAAACAAAACAAAGTTGGGTCAGTGGGTCGTCTTAGGGGTTGTTCTACTCCACAGCTTCTAGAAGTTTTAAAGCACAAAGGGTTCCTAAATACCTAATTGTACAAACGCCAGCACCAGCACATCAAGCTACTACAATCTGTCAAATTTCTTCAATAGATTTTCAACTTTATCGCTACAACATAAGGTTCAAGTTTGATTGGGAAAATTTGACAGTTTCGGGTAGCTTGATGTGCTGGCGTCTGTACCTACAACTGACAAACCACGAAGATGTCTAATAAATTATAATAGAACAATAAACATTTATAAAAAAAACAAGTACCGTACCTAATGAAATGTTTATTTGCAAGAATTAGTAGGTAGATTACAGATGGTCGGGTATTTTTATGTTTCTAAAACAATTCGCTAAAACTAGCATGCACAATTATTGATAACCTAGGTACATGAATTAAATAAATAAAGCTAATAAAATTAATTTAAATGTCAAGTAGGTAGTTGTCAAATTATAATAGTAACATAAGTCTGAAATACTCCTTCATAAAATATAATGATTTACGTATGTAAATACAGCGAAACACACAATATGAATAGCCACTTAACTCAGTACCTACAAACATAACTACAGATCGGTCTCGTGAAGTTTAGCTTGATGGTTTCAAAAATATAATAATAAAACTACTTACACTTCCGCGTTCCCGAAAAAGGTCAAAAGGGCTGAACAGTGTGCTCAATCAATTGCTCAAGGATGAGTGTTAACAGGCAACTTGCACCACACACGACTCACAGCGCAACCGCAATGGCAAAGTAGAGACTAGTAGACTCAGCCTTGCTTAGTCAACAGATCGACGTCCAGCCGCCAGCCGCTTTACTAGGGAAGGAACATGTCGAACGCGAAACAATTATTTCGATCCCAGTAATGCCGAAACGGAAAACAATCGAAAGTTTATTCATTATTATTATCATTTATAACCGACTTCAAAAAAAGGAAGAGGTTCTCAATTAGCTTGATTTTTTTTTGTTTGTTATCTTAGAACTACGTTACTTACAAGCCGATTTGCAAAATTCTTTTTTTTTTGAAGTGAAAGCTTCTTTAGGCGTGTTGGGCATTTTTTGAGATGGGAAAAAACCATTGAATTCGCGCCACTGTTACCGTAATCGACAATCTTCGGATGTGTTCGGCTGTCCTCGGGATGTACTCGGTTTCAATGTATATCCGATATGTCAGTGAGTGATGGCAAAGTATTTTGTAACCCAACTGCGCCAGAAGGAGGGTTATTTGTGTTTTGTTTTCACTTCTGTCGGCACTCCCGGAGTGCCACTGTTTTTTTTTTTTGAAAAGGTATGCTTTCAGATTGGTCCCATACAAATCTCATCAAAATCAGTTCTGTAGTTTTATTTTTAAACCAAAATAATAGGTATTTTTGCTACTTAGTTTATATTGATGATATTATAATAACTTCCTGTCACTGATATTTACATAACAAGTAGTTTTATACGACTTTGTGTGGGGTAAGTTAGTAAGTACAACTTAAATGAAAAATAGAAAATTGAAAAAAAAAAACAACCGACTTCCAAAAAAGACACTACAAAGTGATGAAATATTACTTCAATTTCGGAAGTCGGTTGCAAAAAAAGAAAATGCGAACCCAACGACACCGACTTCCGAAATTAAAGTTATATTTCATCAAGAAAACTTTCTCCGATGAAGAGTTGAAAGGTACTTTAGAAACCTACTTTAAATCTATGTGACTGGTCGCGGACGGACTTATTACCAAACGAGCAAAACAGCATTACTTAGGTGTTTATACGAATATAATGATAATTTTAACTGAAACCGATAATAACAGAACAAACTACCTAATTCAAATATTGAATTTTAAAAGACAAATGCGAAAATCGAAGCAGTTTCATGTTCATCAGTCACATCACTATTCTAATTATAGCTCAGAATGCACTCACCAATCGTCACGTATCGGTAAACCCCCGCCATAGGCTATCTTTTTTTTTTTTTTTTTTAATTTATTCATGACCATGGATACATGTCCTTCAGTCGTAGTCACTAAACATTTTTGTTTTCTTACGTAATTGTCATTAGAATGCGGGTGCAACCCATTCTAACGACTTTGAAGTATTTGGCAGCAAATGTATCGAGTCAGCCTTCTCAGTAAACTTCGCTGAGGCGGCCAAAACCACAATAAAATTCTCAGCTCCGTTTTACCGAGATTGCGCCTGTTTCAATGATTCCACATATTGTCCAGTTGCGCAGACACTTGAGATACAAAACTACACCAATTTTACATCACAATATCCACTAGGAATCAATTTGCGAATAATTAAAACAGCCACTGAACTTCACTCGAAGAAATCCCGCCAAAAAACCCATAGGCTATCGAGATAATAATGTTGCCAGGTTCAATACACGTGCGTTTTTTTTTTGTTAAGGCTATATTTTACCATAGATCTACGTTAGTGTAATCTAACTTTTTGTTTTTAAACTTTACGCTAGTCAAATAGCAGTAAAGGCGGAAACACATTATTAAAACGCGACGCGACGCAACGTGTCGACACCCGATGTGCACCGTGCACATTACCAACACGCGACGCGACGACATACTAGCAATTTCTGAATACAGTTAGCTAACAGCAGTGGAAGTGTATGGTTATGTACAGACGCCAGCACATCAACCTACTACAATCTGTCAAATTCCTTTAATAGATTTTCAACTTTATCAGTAAAACATAAGGTTCAAAGTTGATTGGGAAAATTTGACAGTTTCGGGTAGGTTGATGTGCTGGCGTCTGTACTATGGATTTAATAAATAACGAGTCAGATGAAGACTTTGAAGATTTGATGCAAATTTTGGGTACATATATGATAGTTAAACGACTCAAGAAAAATAAAATTTCATGCCATATAGAACAGGATATCGTTTTACCAACTCAATTAATTGTTTGTCGGTCATTTCGCTAAATAAATGCAAAAAATAATATTATATTGGCATAAATTCCGTTTGACAGTTTGAAGAACAGGGATGGGGTCGAAGAATGCATTATACGCTCTGGGACAGTTCTCGAACGACTGACGCGTGGCGTTGGGTGTTGTCTAGAAACATACCGAGCGCGCCGCGTCGGATGGCGTGTGTACCCCCACCATGGGCAACACACCGACCTGGCACCTCTGGATCGGGTGGCGTGTGCGCGCATGGCGTCGCGTCGGATGTTCATAGTGTGAACGGGTCTATAGAAAACAATACATTTGATTCGACTCAACACGCATCACGTTTCGTCGGGTCGCGTCGCGTTTTAATAATGTGTTTCCGCCTTAATGACAAGTTACGAGACACATAAAAAACCATAGTAAAATAGTGTTCTGTATTTAACCTGAAATACATATGCTATTAGAAAAGCATACTAATTTGCCACCCACATCTTTGCTAGTGAAAACAAAGCTTTACAAGCATATTTATTACTAACGAGCACGAAATCGCCACGCCGCACAGTGGAACGAATGTATGGGAGCGGTTGGACGTAGACATGTCCGAAAAAAAAGAGTAAAATTATGCCAAACTAATGATGCCATCTTATTCGATTACTTAATGCCTTCATAACTTGTGGTGATGAATTTCTTCATAACTCCCATATTTCGGGAGTAATTTGAGAAAATGTGAAATTTTACTATGAAAATGAGTGTATCGAGCTCTCTCCCTCCTGATTCCGGGCTTGTTTCAAGTAGCGGTCTCTAATATCGTAATGCTATTACTAAGAGCTATATTTAATACTAAGACACATAGTGCGCCAAATGTGCACTTTCTGGGATAAAAGGAAATGAAAATTTAAAAAAAAAAAACGTTTTTTCCCCATTTGTATTTACTTTAAACCGCAGACAGACTTATTAAGAGGTCTATAAATATATTATATATATACAGAAATATATATTAACAAAAATATTCACAAGAACTGATGAGAGTATGACTTTTAAGTAAGTTGATAATAAATTACCTAGTTTCATTAAAAGTACAATAAATAATTAAGATGTAAGCTCTAATTTACTAAGTTACACATTTTAAAACAATAACATCATTTAATTATCTTCGTCATCATCATCATCATCAATTAATTCAAATTCAGAATCGATGTCCGCTAAATCATTTATGTTAACAAATTCGATATCACTTTTCTCAGAATCCGTAAGCTCATAAAATTCCTTAAAAGAAGATTTTTTTACAAACTTATTTCCTTTTGGACGGATACTTGTAACAAGTGGATCAGAAGACAGTAAAAGATTGTGCATAATATCTTCATTGCATGAGATACTGCTATGCTTTCGAGAATGCCCCTCTCTATATTTTCTAAAATCTTTATTTCTAGCCTCAGATGCCTCTTCGGATAGAAAACCAATGGGCACAATTGACATGTTCTGAACTATGTCTGGCCCATGCATTAAAATTTTATGAAGTGAAGAAGGCATATAATACCATGGGTATAACTCCACGTAAAGCTTAGCAGTATCAAAGCAGAACTCTCGGAATTTAGTTACGTTGATCTTCTCTCCTGATGAAATACACTGCAAGATCACACAGATTTTTCTTAAAAGCATAGCATCTATTCCGGTCAGTTCAGCAGATTTAGTGTAGTTTTCAAAAAATCTCCTTGCCGAGTTGCCATTGTTGGTGGATCCACTGCCTTGTTTCACAACATCGAGAAGTAAGCCCGTTTCTCTTCTTACAGCCTCTTGAACTCTTTTCTTCCTGTCATCAACTTGCCTTTTTGCTATATCACCCCTTACTTGCCATGATTTTATGTCTAATTTGTAGGAAATGTGTAATAAGCATTCCATTGAGCGAATCCAAGCGTGAAGGGTGCTTAAGCCATATTTATACATGTCCTCGTTTGCGTGTTTATCTTTGATTAACTCTAAATTATTCATTTCTTTAGGACAAGCCTTGCATATGTCACACACTGAAGCTGCTGTATTGGATATAATGGAATGAATTTTACCATCAATCATTGTCAACAGCAGTTGGTGTTTGACACTAATTCCATCAGTGATGGTGGATGGAGTTAAGGCTTCAATCTCTGCTTCGATTTCAGCCATCTCTCTCTGCACATTTTCTTTGGTTTCCTTTATAAACTTAAACAATATTGGCCGGCAAAATGAAGTGGAAGATGGTCGCTCGTTTTCCCAAATTGTTACACCTTTTGAGACGAGCCGCAGTGGTACAAGACTAATCATAAAATTACTAGCAAGATCGATTTGCTCATCTTCACTCGTCCTTTGATGATAAATGCTTTGGCTAGATGATCCGTCAAAACCCCATTTGCTGGTCAATACGAGCTGTTGATTGGGATCAACAGGGGTTTCTAACGACCTAATAAGTCTTCTTGAGGTTAAATCCATCAAGGCTTGTAATTTGATTTTTGCAGAGCTCTCTGTAACTGTGAGATCTTCTTTGGCCGGATAGCACTTAATTTTTTCTTTAACCAACATGTAGTAACTCGGGTATTGAAGAGCTCCTTCTTGAGTGTTGAAATCCCGAAGAGTGTTATAGCGCCATTTCGATAAGTTCATCGATACATAAAGAGCCAATGCCTTCAAAGGGGATATTTCCCGTACCTGAATTGATTTACCTTCAATGAAGGCTTTGATTTTTGAGGCCTCTTCTGGATTCTCCGTCAAGTATTTCATAACATAAGCTGTATCGCTTTGTCCTGCCTTTTGAAGCGCCCTTTCGGCCGAAAACATAATTTCAGCGCTGCTACTGCTGCATGAAAGACTATCTTCAGTGCGTCTTCTTTTTTGCCGGTTACTAAGGTCCTCAAAAGATTTACGAGGACTAGGATGTGTACAAGTTGAAGCATCAGATTTAGCAGGAGAAATTATGGGCTCGATGACGTCACTTATATTTTCTGTAGAAGGTTCCATATTTTCATTCTGTAATTCCGGCCATTGAATTGCAGCCTGTAGCCAAATCTCATGTTTCTTCCGAAACTTATCTGTGCTTCTTCCAGACTGTGTCCATTTTGCTTAAATGCGGTAGCAAAATCGACGACACCAGTCTTTTAAACTTGTTTCAGCACTTTCACATAACTGAACACAACTGTTATCTTTTAAAACACTGAACAAATAGTTAAAGTCGCGTAAATCTTTATGTGCGCGTGCGCATAAAGCAACGTGAATATCAAGATTTGTATTAAAATTTGGAAAATACATTGCGAGATTAGCTTGGATACAACGAGGTGTAAATCAACACTGATTTTAAAGTTACTAATAGTGACCTATTTATATAAAATCCAGGTATCCCAGGTATCCTTTGTTAAATATTGCAAGGTAATTAGTTATTGTGATAATTAGTAAATGATGCATGCTAAATTAGTGTATTAAGAGCCATTTAGTAATTAAATAATAGCAATGTTCTTATCAGTAATCATTAGTGCATCAGTTTTATATGTAAACCTTAAGTCCCTAATTATATATCCTAATTAGCTTATATCTTCTCTAATTGGCTGCTCAGAAATGTTATTGTAATAAGGTAAACCTTTAGAAAAACGGTTTTAATCAACAAAATAAACAAAAAATAAAAAAAATTGTGTTATAAAATAAACATCACTCTTTATCCCAGAAAGTGCACATTTGGCGCACTATGTGTCTTAGTATTAAATATAGCTCTTAGTAATAGCATTACGATATTAGAGACCGCTACTTGAAACAAGCCCGGAATCAGGAGGGAGAGAGCTCGATACACTCATTTTCATAGTAAAATTTCACATTTTCTCAAATTACTCCCGAAATATGGGAGTTATGAAGAAATTCATCACCACAAGTTATGAAGGCATTAAGTAATCGAATAAGATGGCATCATTAGTTTGGCATAATTTTACTCTTTTTTTTCGGACATGTCTACGTCCAACCGCTCCCATACATTCGTTCCACTGTGCGCCGCGCCGCCGCGCCGCCGGCATCGGCAGTGCGTTGAACACACAACTTCTGTCACGCTCACGGACAACCTCCAAAGCCATCATTTTCTATACGTCATATATATCGAACGTGTAAACTACGGTGACACGTTTGGTTTGTGGTGCCAACGCTGTCGCTAACAGCGGTCGCTGAGTCGAGGCGTCGGCGTCGTCTGCACTTGTTAAATTCAAAATATTCAAATTGGACGCATCTCTGCGTAATGAAAATACTAAATAAAGCGCCACAAGATTATTGTGGCACGTGGCCATATTTGGTAGTACTAACCGCCTAAGATTTCAAGTGATATTTATCGCGTACAGACTTGCTTTTTTTAGCATACACCCGCGCCTCACACTAGTCACACCCGTGCGCTACATCATAGATCAGTTTGCGATTAGGTAGCGTGCTTGTTAGCATCTTCTGGAAAAAAGTATGCTTTTGTCATTATTTTATTTTGTGCTGTTACATAGCATGAGTATCCAGAACTATTATTTACCATGTGATAGTATGGCAATAAATAAAGGGATGTCAACGTCAACCTCAACCTGTGTCAGTGTCAGTCAAATAACTGTCAATGTCAAACGCCTAACCCGCATGTTTGATTGAATTTTATACTGAGGTGGATTTTAAATAATTATAAATTCGTTTTGGAATCTGATAATAATGCAAAGCCAAGATACTGATGAAAACAATCAGGCCACAGGTCCTGTAGATAATGCTTGGGCTATGAAAATACCGAAATTTACTCCCGAAGACAATCCACATGGTCTTTTAGAAGAAAGCAAGTTTGCAACCCTGTTTCCAAAGTACAGAGAACAGTACTTAAAAGAATGCTGGCCGCTTGTGCAAAAGGTACTGAAAGAACACTACATCGTCGCCGAACTTGACCTCATCGAAGGCAGTATAACCGTTAAAACAACAAGAAAAACATGGGATCCTTACATTATAATTAAAGCCAGAGATTTGATGAAACTGTTGTCACGAAGTGTCCCGTTCGAACAAGCTGTGCGAGTCCTAGAAGATGAGATAGGTTGTGACATCATAAAGATCAATTCATTTGTTCGCAAAAAAGAGACGTTTTTGAAGAGACGGCAGCGTTTGATTGGTCCTAACGGAGTAACTCTCAAATCTGTAGAACTATTAACTGAATGTTATGTGCTAGTGCAAGGAAATACAGTTTCAGCCGTAGGACCATACAAAGGTCTGGTGCAAGTGAGGCGAATTGTTGAAGACACAATGAAAAATATTCATCCAATGTACAACATTAAAAGTTTAATGATCAAGAGAGAACTCATGAAAGACTCGAGGCTAAAAAACGAGAGTTGGGATAGATTTCTGCCAACATTTAAAAGTAAAAATGTCCCAAGGAAACAACCTAAAAAGAAAGTTGAAAAGAAACCCTACACACCATTCCCACCACCACAACAAGAGAGTAAAATTGACCGTGAACTTGCTACTGGAGAATACTTCCTCAAAGATGAACAGAAGAAGGCCAAGAATCGACATGAAAAAGAAGAAAAGCAAGCACAAGCTAAACGTGCTAAGCACGAGCAGAGGCAGAAGGACTTTATGCCTCCTGAAGAAAAAGCTACTGCACCTAATGACCCCTCAGATACAAAAGTTGATATTAACTTATTTAAATCTAAAATGAAAAAGCTTTCCAAGCAACAAAAGGGATTAAAATAAAAAATATACTGAACCCTAACATAGGTAATCAATATTCAAGGTGTCTACAAACTTGCATAAGTAATTTGGATGATCAAGTTTGGGCTTGATAAACAAATACCCCCTTATTCATAAAACTTATCAAACCTATTTTAGTTAAAATGGGGTTTGTCTCTTTCTTACACACAGAAATGTCAACGTGACAGATAAAGACAAACATTCTATAAACCTATTTTAGCTAAAATAGGATTATGAATAAGGGGGTAAGTCTCTGATTCACATGTGATTGGTTCTGATGATATGATAGCCCTAAAATTATAATACCTCATGATAGCTACATGGTATTGTGCAAAATCCAGGGAGCAAGGTTCATTGTTACTGATGAGGTTGAATACAATGAAATTTTAACTCCTCATCTGTTGGACAAGCATTATAATAGGTAATAAAAGTAATTGTGTCTAGGGACAGTTGGGCTCACAAGTAAAAAGATGTAGATAGGTTACCAACCTAACATTCCATCTTTAAAAACGGTAAAATTTCACACTATTAGATGGCGCATGGAAGTAGGGTGTTGTAACTATTGAGAGTGAAAAGGAGACAAGACGAAGACAACTTGGCTAATTAGCCAAGTATTGACATGCCACTTGCGGAGCACATATATCCTATCTCTCTTTCCTCAAGGGAGTGCCAGTAATATGTATTGTCTCAGGTAGAGTGAAAATGCAGCCTAGTCTAAGACTTCTACTTACTTAATTATTGTTGATTATGTTGTTGTATCCAGTTTGTAGGCATCTTATGTTAAAGTACATACATTATAATATAATAAATGAGAGTAAGCTGTAATCTGTTTGATTTCAAATAAATAACTGATTGAATGTACAATTATCTCTTTATTTTCATTATTTTTAGTTCTGGGACCAAACTATTTTTAGCAATGTACTTTTTTCCATTCATGTAGGGTTGTAGTACTTCAGGTATATAAATTTTCCCTTTGGGATCTTGATGTGTTTCTAGTAAAGCTATCAACATTCTTGGTACAGCACAAGCGGTGCCATTCAATGTGTGAGCATAGCTTGTTTCACCATTGTGAAGAAATTTGATGTGCAGTCTTCTTGATTGGTAATCTGTGCAGTTGCTACAGCTCGATATTTCACCATAATTATTACGACCTGGCATCCATGCTTCTATATCATACTTCCTGTAAAATAAATTGCAACTGAAATTACCCACTACTATCACATTAAAATTTTGGCAAAGTGTGTTGGCAATCATGATGATTATGGCAACTCCACAATGACCATTAATTTATGGTTTGCATAGCAATTTTGCCCTGTAGCCTCATTCACAACACATGCTGCCTGTGATATAGATTAATCCAATAATTTAATTTAGTTTACCAATTTAAATTTTTTGTATAATTATTTATTTTTTATTTAACTATGACATGTAATACATACCTATATGCAGGCGCACCTAGTTCATGTGGTGGCATGTCAAGTATTTTCATATTAAATCCTAAGGGTGAAAACAATTTTTCCTGTATTTTTATCAAATATTCCAGCATACTTTCTGACTGACTTGGAGTAGTAACAGCAAACATTTCTACTTTGGTAAATTGATGTACTCTGCGGGTTAATGAAGAAAGATCAGTAACAAGTTTACAATATTATTTAGTTAATTATAATTCTTATTATCTTATTTGTTGTTTTTTTTTGCATAATATTTATAGACAGGAACAGAACAGGCCAGAACCAAAATTTTCAATCTTTGTTAATTCATAGTTAATCTGTCAAGCTTTGCTAATGAGACACAATTGATTTTCTATTGTTTCGTCGCCGATCGGCGACGCGCGCCGCTTGACCGGTTAAGTTTATACTTATTGTGCTGCATTACAGGAAAATTGTCTCTTACCTGTATATTCCTCTCTCTTCAATAACATTAGAAGTTTCCGCCCTAAAGCATCTGCTCACCGCAGCCAATTTCATCGGCAAGTCTTCTTCGGTGTGAAGAGTATTCATCAACAGCCCTGCTAGGGACATTTCTGCTGTACCTGACAGGTATAAATCTGGACCATGGTGCACTGGGTCTAAGGAATATATCTAAAAATAGTAAAAAATGTCTTTCATCTTACAATGTTCTATTTTCTTAAGGGGGAAGCGCTAGGGTAGCCCGATAAATTCAAATTTTCTTACGTTTTTTGCATTCATATTTCATGAAACAGCCTAGAATAATACAGGGCCATATTTATGATTTTAATACTGTAAAATAAAAACCGTTTGGATTTCGCTAAGGCTACCTAGCGTATCCTTCTTAACTACACAAATATTCAAAATTATAAAGCAAATTTACTTGTGTTCGATCAGTGTTAACTGTCATACCACAGCTCTCCAAAACTTGACTCGGCAAAATATCTGGTACTGACACCAGCTGAAACTTTTCTTGAAGGAGTTTGTTAACAGTGTATTTAATTAATGCTTCTTCTAGCTCAGCTAATTCTCCCAAGAAGTAATAGCTCTTGTGACCACACGTGTGTCCTAATTTATCCGTTCTCACTAAATTTAGACGTCTCGTTATTTCACTGAATTCTAAAGGTGCTTGAGCTTCGAAATCTCTTTTCTGATTTATTTCTTGTACAACTTGTGGGTCTACATTTTCCGCAACAGAAGGATGTGTTTTATTAGGCAAACAACTCAGTTCTTTGTATAAACTGTCCCTTATAATTTGATAAGAAGCATCCGCTACTGCAGTTGTTTTAAATATTTTATACATATTCATTACACGATTCACGTCACCAACACCTTTTCTTATTTTAATATTATTGTCAATTTCTAATAAATTTTCAGCATTACAATAATAATTTATATCAATATCCGGCACAAGTACACTTGAACTAAATCTAAGAAACTTGGATTTGGTTAAAACTAGTTGTCTTAATAAAGGGTAAAATATCATTTTATTATACTTGGAAAATAAACCGCAAGTACCGTAACAGTTCAGGCAACTCAATAAACGCAAATACTACCCACGTTTTCTTGGTAATGGACCCTACAATTCTAAATATTTAATGCCTGCAAAATTGAAATAAATCAACAAATCAAATCTGTAGTCATGACATGACTGAAGTGGTTGGCTGTCAGAATTTGACATGACTGTCATGTCAAATTTTGACAGCCAACCACTTCACTCAGTATTTGACAGTTACCAGTAGGCAGTACATGGAATTATTATGTACTACGTACGTAGTACATAATAATTCCATGAGGCAGTAACAAGCACAGATTACTAATATGTAGGTAACAAGGTCACACCGTCATGCCACAGTATAAAAATCATACAGTAGGACGACGCCTTTGATCTCGTGTAAAATGCCGACATCGTCTAGACAGTAACGCATCGGCCAGGGTTGTCACAAATAAACAATATTTATATAATTATTTATTTATTGCAAATCAACATCGATATTAATATAGTAAAGAAAACAATTATTACCCCGTTCTACACTGCATGTATTAAGGAGTTGAGTATGACAATAAAAAACGCAGATGAGTCGTATACAAAGAGATTTAAAAATTGAACTGATGCTGACTTGATAACTAGTTACTGTGCTGTAATCTTGTTTAAGTAAAGTTTTTAAATAACTTATAAAAAAAATGACGTCCGCCATCTTAGATTTCAAAAAGGATGGCTTTTTCATAACAAGCACCCCAAATATACTCGAAATTGACACCCATATCAAATTATAACAAAATGACGTCCGCCATCTTGGATTTCAAAAAGGATGGCTTTTTCGTAATAAGCACTCCAATTATACTCAAAATTGAGATTCATATCTTATTATAAAAAATTACGGCCACCATCTCGAAATTCACCCTTAGTAAATAATAAAAAAAGTCCACCATATTGACACGGAACATAAAAACGAACACTTTCACATTTATAATATTAGTAGGATTTCCAAACCGATGCTCTGTGTGATAAACACAGAACATAGGAATCATACGTAGTGATACCCTATTATTTTTTTTTACCGTGCTCCGGTCGGCCATTTTATTAGCGTTATCAACATGGCACGACATTACAAATAAAATTATTTATGCACTCTACAATAACAAAATAGATATTTTATTTGCCTTTCTTCTGTACGTGGAAGTTGATGAAACCGCAGATCTTTATTTATATGAGATGAAGACTTACAATCAGTCACAGCACACGTCGTATGCACCATTTTAAATTAACAAATAAAAAACAAGCATGCGTCAGCCCTCAATGATATATCCCGAACTACCTAACATCGTTTTGTTCGCAGTTCGGGATCGGCTCACCCGCGTCTCGCCCCTCACACCCCGCACGATTGCCCTGTCTAGACGTCTTCGTTGGACGACTGTATGATTTTTAGACTGTGGTCATGCCGTGGCCACTACGGAAGCATATCGAGTGTTTGTGAATAAGGGGGCAGGACAGCTATTCACAAACACTCGATACGCTTCCGTATCGTATCGAACATTAATCATTGTTATCGTAGGAGTCTTCTAAACGGGTGCGCCAAAGTTCACCTAAATTAACTCCGATAATTGGAAATCCGAAAATGTTCTTCCTAACATTTTTCATCCTAAAGTTTTCATTCATACTATTTGCAGTGCTACCGGCGATGTTCATAACACTCATGTTTCCGAAAATTGTAATAATATCATTAGGGTAAATATTTTAAACTCCTACTGTTGTTTATCATAACGCTTTTATCCCTAAACATAATTACCATAATATTTTCATATCTTGGGAGTTTATACGGGTAAGTAATATACCTATGATATAATTACATGATCATTCGGATTACAAATCGTTAGGAAGAACAATTTCGGATAAAGAACTTTAGTTGAGCCAATATGGACCCCTTCTAAACGCTGCTCACAAGTCCAAAATCCGAAAATTTTGTCAGTTTAAATCAAATAGACGCCCGCTATTCTTCCAACAGCTATTTGCTGTTGAGGGCAAGTCGAATCAGGTTATCGAAATGTCAGGTTTTCGATACGATAGCCTGTCGTATGGTTGTGAATCAGGGCTCTGATAACTTTCAATGTCAAAGTCAAACTGTCACTGTCAGCAGCAGTCAATCTGTCATTCAATACTTAACTGAATAACAGGAGTTGGTTTGGCGCCGTTTTTACTTTTGTGTTCAGTTTTATTTTTCATCACTATTTACTATAAATTTAATAAACGAATCATGAATTATTATTTGCTATAAAATATTTACAAGTTCTGTCATATGCCAAACATGCCTGTACAAAGTCGTAGTGTTCTAAAGAACTTGCAAAAGGATGCTGAGGAAAGCGTTTCATCTGTGGGCAAACCGAAATCACCTTCTCAGATGTGAGTACATATTAATATTTATTATGATCAATGTTGAAATGTTCAAATTGTAGGACTAGCTTCACCTTGCTAATATGAAAACATTACTGTAGTATCCTACTCTGAACTCCAAAATGTTACTGAAACTATTTTTTCCAGAAAAGCCAGGAAAAGGTGGCCTTTTAAAAGGCCCGTCGTAATATAGGGGTCGTATGCATATCGTACGTTTGCCGTTTTGGCCTTTTAAAAGGCCCGTTGCAGTATTTGGGTTAATTAATATGATTTAACGTCCTGGTTTACTTATGGCATGAATTTATTTCTTGTATGACAATAGTAGTGCTGTGGTGGCCCAGTGGTAATAGCCGCGAGTTAAGACTTATATTTCAAGGATTAAACCTTTGACATTGTGCTTAATTACTTTGTGTAAATTATTTAATTACCACTGCTCTCTAAAACGGTGAAGGAAAACATTATGATTAGAAAACCAGCATGTCCTAGAACCAAAAATTCGAAGACAAGTGACATCTACCAACGCACTGGGCCCAATGAGAGGTGACCTGTATCCCAGCAGTGGGAACATTAATTGGTAATACGGGCTGGCGTCCGCAACTCCACGTCAATTCGCGTATTTTGCGTACAAGTGGGAACATTATGGACTGATTATGCTATGACAATAGTGTTACTATGTTATGCTTGAATTATTATGCTTTAGAAGGACCTGTCTGCTCCGTAAGAATTATATTGGGAAAATTAAAATTATTTGACTATATTTTAAATTATATACAGGAATATTTTTTATTCAGTGCGCAAACTTTGCCAAAATAAACTTACTTATATGAATTTTATTAAACACCTATTTTTTATTTTGACATGTCTTAGTACAAAAAAATAAAGTTATCGTAAACGAAAGATGTCTACTTTGAAATTGATTTTATGGCTACTCGCCGACGAGTGGCGAAGCGAAACGTGCTATGTGCAGACGTCAGCACATTCAACTTTGAACCTTATGTTTTAGCGATAAAGTTAAAAATGTATTGCTTGATGGGCTAATGACGTCTGTAGAGTGTACCTACCTATCAGCTGTGCGCTCTTGGATCTCGCTCGAAGAAATCGAAAATGGTTTCTTCGATTTCAACCGCTAGTCGAGGTCTGCCTGCCAGACCCTTGTGCGTGATTCGGGGTCCTGAACTGACCGTGATCAAGCAGCCTTTGACTGTCTGCAAAACTGGTCCTTTCATTAGGGACCGCGGGGTTAAGGATACCGTGGGCTCGCATTCGAGGTATGCTCTCCGTCGCATACATTCTGCGAGCTGCTCGTAAACTTTCACCACTTATAAATACACTCGCACCATCTCATAAAACTCGCGGTTACTAAAGTCCGACATCGTGACCGGTAGCACAGTATAATATACAGTAAGTTATCTAAGGCCGCCCGCCGAGTTATTAGCCTACTCTTGCGTTGATCCCCAGGGTTGTCACTTTTACTTTTAGTTAATATTTTCGAACAAGCAGCACTTGATCTAAATTTATGAAATAAAAAGCATATTATGATTGAATATTTTACCAATTTATAAATTTAGTAAAAATAAAAAGCCTTTATTCACATAACATTTATTATACTAAGTTACAAATTTGATACCGAGAAAATTTTTCTCCTGTTTCTGCACGTCCGGAACGCTTTATTATTATTTGTTAATGTAAAGTAAATTCTCATTCTTATGTAAAGTTTTTGTAAAGCTTTTGGGAAAGCATGGACAGGGCATCTTAAATTCTATATCATTCAGTTGATCGTAAATTGACCGGCCAATTTTAATGTTGATGTGGTCCTTTTCGAACGCTTTGCGAAACACCTGCTGCATCCTTTCTACATTATCGACAAAATCATCAAGTGGGATCATGAGTAAATTTCGATCTTTGCCGTAATTCCTGTAATGGGTGTATCTAGCTAGATTCTACACTTAAATTACACGCTCGTTGATTAACGTCGACGTAAAGCAACCCTAAGCGTTAGTCGGTCACATGTTACTGTAATTTTGTTAAGTTAATATTATGATTAAGACACCATATTTGGATTGAACAACACATCAGACAATAGAAAAAATAATAATTTCAATAGTAATTAATTTGCAATATTAATTATTGTGAAATTGCCCTTATTACAACTATACGCGACAAATACGTTTACCTAAACGATGTTTCGTACTCAATCCTCTGTTTTATAATATAGAATAGAATAGAATACTCTTTATTATGTACACCATATAAATTACAGACATCCGCATTTTCGTTTTTTGACACCGACTTCCGAAATTAAAGTTATTTATCACTTTGTAGTGTTTTTTTTTTTAAGTCGGTTGTTTTTTTTTTGTAAAAAAGTTTTTATTTTTCAATTTTTAGTTGTACCTACCCCACAAAAAAGTAAACAAAAAGATCGTTAATGTAGACAATGTAGATAAATTTTTAGATTGTTGTTGATTTTTCAAAAACCGCTTGTCCGATTTCGATAAAATTTTCATGGGACCATTTGGGAAGTAGGTATACCCTTTCCAACAAAAAAAGAATTTTTCAAATCGGTTGGCAAGCAACGGAGTTATGCGGGAACAAACATAAAAAAAAAAATACAAACATTCGAATTGAGAACCTCCTCCTTTTTTAGAAGTCGGTTAAAAACTAGACTTCTTAAAATAAACTTTAGCTCTAAACATAGTATTCAGAAAGTAAATTTGGGAATACATTTATATGGAAAAATGCGACTCGGCTACGCTCTTAATAAAGCAAATAAACTGTGAAATAAACAATACAATACCACATTTTCTAATAATATTTAAGTATAAGTAGGTACTTACATTTCTGGTTGAGTAGGAACTATGAAGAATGATAAGTCCGGGCTTGCGAAATCATTATTGAGGCACCCGAAAACACTACAATATTTTTTTCCCCTTTTTGAAGTCATGATACTCGTAATTTAAGTGGCCGCCGCCGGCGAGAGTTGACGAACGCAAGCGGTCATGTAGCGTACGCGCGTGCTCACAGTCGCGCTGCACAGCCCGGCCCGCACTGCCGCCACCTTATTCCCTCATATATTATGCTAGCGTGTGCGTGAAATCGCGTGCCGACATGGCGCGCGGCGCGCACGCACACATTCAAACCGAGAGCGGCACGTTTGTATGAAGATGTTCTACTGTATATTATATCTACTGTGCCGGTAGGTACGAGTACGACACACGTGCGGCGCGGGGGTTGCACGGGAAAGCGATTGGACGCGAGGTCACTAAGCGCATGCGACGAGCAGACTGTCATGTCGGGGTCGGGAGTCCGGGGTGACCGCCCGGGCACCACTCTGCCGCCCGGGACTTCCCCGCTGCAACTCCGTCATGTGCGCCGCCCGGGCGGCGCGCGCGCCCATTGTTATTATTACGAAAAGATAGTGTCCATAATTTGCTGATTTAGAGTCGGATAAAAACGTTAAAAAAAGTTTTGAAAATATAATAGAAATGTGTTCTATTACTGATACTGAACTGCCAAAATTTTTTTGCGCACTCCTTAAAGAATATTCCTGTATAATCTGTGTTTTGTCAGAGTTTAATTTAAATTTCAGGTCCAAGAGAAGGTCACCACGCAATGGAAGTAAGTCACCACGCAGTGGAAATCAGTTGAAAATAACCAGTATGTTTGCCTCTAAAAGGAATAGAAGTCCTGAAGCAAACGAAATTATACAACCGGTAAGTTCTAATCACAAAAATTAAAACAATTTTTTTAAGATAAGTTTAAAAAAATGATTACTACATTTTTGCATTCCATTTATTCTTATTATAGAAAAAGCTTAAATATGAAGATGATGAATCTAAAGAAAACAGTATAGATAACATAACCAAGGATAATAGCAGTGAAAACATGGAAGTAGAAGCAGAGAATGGAAAAACATACATGGAAGTGAATGAAGTAGAAGCAATAGTCACAAATGACAAACAAGTGAATAACGCAGTTGAAATTGGCCCAAAAGACATAGAAATAAATAAATTAGAAGACAATATAAATGAAGATAAAGTAGACACTATAAAACGGGATGTAACTAAAATGGATGACAGCATCCAAAACCAAGAAGAAAGTGTTTCCACTGAAAAACAGAAAGAAAATGGCAAAACTGAAAATAATAATGATGTAAAAAGTTACACAAAATCGATTCCTGACAATGAAAAATGTAACATCTGTGGTCAATTTTTGAACAATTCTGATATAATATACTATCAAGGACACCCACAAAATGCTGTTGAAGAGTATATAGCATTGACCAATGAGAAACTTGTACTAGCATCAGGTCAGTACTTATGCTAAATTTCTGATATGGTTCTAAACATTTCTGAAGGAATTGTAGTGAAAACTGAACAAAGCTCATAAAGTAGTTTGAAATCTTTTTCTGAAAACAAGTAGAACCAAAAATTCAAAGACATGTGACATCTACCAACCCGCACTGGGCCCGCGTGGTGGATTACGGCCCACTCCCTCTCACAGAGAGGAGGCCTGTGTCCCAGCAGTGGGAACATTATAGGCTGATGATGAAGTACATTTTATACTATTCCTACTGTTAATTTTTTCAGGTGATGATGGGGATATAATGGAACGCCCACAGACTAACATAACGAGTTTTTCTATATTTGATGAACAGGGACATCTTTGCCCTATTGATGGAGGTCTTGTCGAAAATGATGTGCGTATTTATGTGTCAGGGTATTTGAAGTCCATATGTTCTGATTCAGCTGAAATTGATGATGAATCAGTGCCTGTAAAAGATGTAGGTCCTGTTATTGAATGGTGAGTGTTATTTAGGCTGTAATATTTCATATTGTTTACAGTTGCAAAAGAATGTGATAAGTGGGAAGCTCTTGAGGAGGCCTTTGTCTCATGGGCACACTACAATGAGAACTGTTGTGCACAAAATTTATTAATACTTTGCTTTGTACTTTTTAGTAAATTAAGACCTTGAATTTGAATTTCATATCCTTATAATAACTTAAAAATAATGAAGGCTTTTAAGATTTTTTTCTGATTCACAACACATGCCTACATCAGAATTCTTCTGCTTCAGGTTCATACACGGTTTTGACGGTGGCGACAGGAACTGTATCACCTTATCAACAGAATTTGGTGAATATAATTTACTAAAACCAAGTGAACAGTACACACCACTTATGAACAATCTCTATGAAAAGATATGGCTAAGCAAAGTTGTTGTGGAGTATTTAGAAGAGTATCATTATCTTCAGCCAACATATGCAGACTTGCTAGAACTGATCAGAGAGTCAACTATTCCTGAACTGAATGACGCCAGAATGACTGAAGAAATGCTCCACAAACATGCTCAGTTTGTGTGTGATCAAGTAGTGAGCTTAGAAGCTGATGAAGATGATGAACCACTCATTACATTACCATGCATGAGGGAGTTAATTAAATTAATGGGTATCAAATTCGGCAAGCGTAAATTCCGCACTAAAATAGATTACAAAAAGGTTGACAAAAAAGCTTGGACTAAAGCCACTACTACTCCCCTTGTGAGGAAAACATTTGAGAGCTTTTTCACAAATCAGTTGGATAAAACAAATCATGAGTTGGTCCTGAGAAGGAAAAGATGTGGTGTGTGTGAAGCTTGTCAACTGCCTGACTGTGGGGAATGTAATGCTTGTCGTGCAATGGCAAAGTTTGGCGGACATGGACGTACTAAAAAAGCCTGTGTAAGAAGATTCTGTCCCAACATGGCAGTAGAACAGGCTGAAGATTCAGAACCAGATGATGAAGAAGAGTACCAACAATTGGCTGAGAAGAAACTACATGACAAGTTAGAGGACACAGTGCCAGTCAAGTTAACTGGCTCAAATAACAGAAAAATTAAATGGATTGGTGAACCCACAAAAGCTGACTCCACCAAAGTGTACTATGAAAAAGTTGAAATTGATGGCTCTGAACTTTGCAATGGCGACTTTGTAATGGTTGAAACATCTCAATCCAATATTCCTGCTTTGGTTGCTAGAGTAGTATACATGTGGAGGGAAACTATTAACACTAAATCTGGGTTCTTTCACGCAGAGGTATTCATTAGGGCCTCTGACACTGTTCTAGGTGAGGTCAGTGACCCAAGGGAAGTATTTTTAGGAGATAGATGTTGCCATGGTGCTCCACTTTCATCAATATTAAGGAAAGCCTGTGTTGAAAAGGGAGAAATCCCAGCAGATTGGTTCAAACTAGGTGGCAAGGAAGTAGATGAAAAACATTTTGAAGATGATGGTAAAACCTATTTTTACAATAAATACTATGAAAGGTTCAGTGCACGTTTCGAAGATTTACCTGTTGATCCAGTTTGTCCTAATCCACTGAGGCAACACAGATTTTGCCCATCTTGTGAGAGAAAAACTAAAAGGGATGCTAAGAACATACCTAAAGTTTCTGGAAAACTGATAGAAAAATCCAGTATTGTAACTGAATGTAATAGAACAGAATGGTCACTAGTGAGGTGGCAAGATTATGACTACAAGAAAGGTTGTGGCGTATTCCTCAAACCAGGGACGTTCAAGTTGAAGAATACTCTCACTAATGCAAACACCAGTGTCAAACCAAAACTAGAGAAAGTTGATGAGGACATCTACCCTGAATATTACAGGAAGAGTGACAATAATTTGCGTGGGTCAAATGTAGATACTGGGGAACCATTCTGTATTGGTTACATTGCAGCTGTAACTGCCGTTGGAGAAGGACCTTTGATTGTTCCTCAGGATATTTATTTAAAAGTCAATGTTCTTTATAGACCTGAAAATACAACCAGCAGGTTTCCGCAACATGAAGACTTGAATGTAGTTTACTGGAGCGAAGAAATTCGTGATGTATCTTTCTCTGCGGTTGTAGGAGCATGTCATTTAATTTATGAACAAAATGTTCCACAACAATATTCTCTGGCCCAGTGGCTGGAAAGAGACCCAAGTAGGTTTTACTTTAGAATGGCTTTTGATAAATCTTCAGGTCAGTTTATAGATGTCCCACACCATGCTATTAGTGTTGGACGCACTGAAAGAGGTAAAGATAAGGGTAAAGGTAAAGGAAAATCTAGCAAACCTGTGGAAACAAATGAAAATAAACTGGAACATGTTTCGGTACGCCCTTTAAGAACTCTAGATGTATTTGCTGGTTGTGGTGGACTATCAGAAGGCTTGCATCAAGCTGGTGTGGCAGAATGCAGGTGGGCTATAGAGAATGTTGAAGCTGCAGCACATGCATATGCGCTCAACAATAAGAACTGCATTGTTTTCAATGAAGACTGTAATGCTTTACTAAAGGAAGCAATGTCTGGGGCCACTCATAGTATTGGTGGACTACGCCTCCCAATGCAGGGCGAAGTAGAATTGTTAGTTGGTGGACCGCCATGCCAGGGCTTCTCCGGAATGAACAGATTCAATTCAAGAGAGTATTCTAACTTTAAAAACTCTCTTGTAGCTTCATACTTATCTTACTGTGATTATTACCGGCCAAAATATTTCATACTAGAAAATGTTAGAAATTTTGTGGCATTCAAAAAAGGTATGGTTTTAAAACTGACATTGAGGGCATTACTCGACATGGGCTATCAGTGCACATTCGGGATTCTTCAGGCCGGCAATTACGGGGTACCACAGACAAGAAGAAGACTTATTATTTTGGCAGCAGCCCCCGGGTACAAGTTACCATTCTATCCGGAACCTACCCACGTGTTTAGTAGACGTGCATGCTCTCTGACTGCCACTATAGATGGCAAACGCTTTGTTACAAACATTCACTGGGATGAATCCGCTCCTAGAAGAACATGCTCCATCCGAGATGCTATGAGCGATTTACCACGAATTTGCAATGGTGCTAACAAAATAGAAATCGAATATGGATCCATGCCAGAGAGTCATTTCCAACGACTAGTGAGAAGCAAGGACGAGAATGCAAAACTACGGGACCACATTTGCAAAAATATGGCGCCATTGATTCAAGCCAGGATATGTAGGGTCCCTACTACGCCTGGTTCTGATTGGAGGGACCTGCCTAATATATCGGTGGCACTACCCGATGGAACTAAATGCAAGGTATGTTACATTTATAATTTAAAGTCGCGTAATTATTTTCGAGCTGTATAATTTTCGTGCCTATCTGTGAGACCGCGTTGTTCTTCTAAACTGCACAATTAATATTAAATTTACATAAAAAATCATGATAGTCTTGTGAAGTCGTAAAAACCGTGCGAAGCAATGGCGGGTTGCTAGTGTTTCATATAATGTTTATATAAAGAGTGCAACGTGCAACCTTGTCCTCTCGTGTCGCTAGGTGCTGCAGTACAGATACCACGACAAGCGCTCCGGGCGCGCCCCCAGCGGCGCGCTGCGCGGCGTGTGCGCGTGCGCAGCGGGCGGCGCGTGCTCGCCAGGCGACAAGCAAGAGAACACGCTCATCCCCTGGTGCCTGCCGCACACCGGCAACCGACACAACAACTGGGCGGGACTTTATGGTAATGCTACAGTGCTATACTACCTATATTAAAGCCTATTCATGTTAAACAGAAGTTGCGCAAAACTGTTGCAGCGACATCATTATTTGTGTTGCTGGAAACATGTTTGTCTTTCAAACTGTATGAAATGTTGCCACTTTGTATCTGACAAAGAAAATAAGCCTTAATAGATAAAAAAAGCGCATCTAGTACTAGCCTTATTTAATTATATTTTTTTCGTCAGATGTGTCCTTTTTACCTACGGCCGCAGCGGAATTAGTCGTAGTACTTTTTTCATTTATAATGGAAAATTAACCTCATGCAATTACCATTCAGGTCGTGTCTGCTGGGACGGCTACTTCAGTACAACGGTGACGGACCCCGAGCCGATGGGCAAGCAAGGCAGAGTACTGCATCCCGAACAGAACCGCGTCGTTTCGGTTCGTGAGTGTGCAAGGTCGCAGGGCTTCCCCGACACGTACATATTCGCCGGCTCAGTACAAGATAAACATCGACAGGTAACGTAATATTTATTTATATATATTTATTCTCTGGTAAATGAGTATGAATCAATAGTAAGTGTGCATACGCACGAGCAACACGCATCAACACGCATCGACGACTTGCAGTTGCCTCTGACGTCGACGCGTGAGTACTATGGGTCGATTTCCTTAAACTGAAATAAATGGATAAATAAAATAAATGAATAAACATTTCTTATTCGCTAGACTATAGTCTGTTCCAAAAGTATCAGATGAAAATAAAAACAAATGAAATAGAAAACGTATCTATGGATGCCAATTTGTAGTGCTACTTAGAAATTGAGGGCTTTGATTTGATTATTTATTAATTGAATATTTAAACCCGAAATTCTAATTTAAATTCACCTTAAAAGTGCTCTACCGAAGGAAACCGCAACCACAAACCAAAGCGGCAACGTCGCCCAATAAACAAACGCATCCGAATATAGCGCCATTTAGGCGCGGTCGCAGCCCAAGATTGGGGGGGGGGGGGGGGGGTCATCATAGGTGCCGAGAAATATTTTAAGGGAGGTACATCTCCTCATTACTGCTGAGCATGAGGTAATAGCTGGGTTTGATTCCTAGGTCGGGTAAAGTGTTAAAGGGTTTTTCCATGAAAAAAAAAGAAAATAAGAGAAATTTCTCAGAAGCAGCTGGAGTCTGGATTTGTGCCCGGTTGGCGGCTGTAGACTCGCCCTCTATGACATCTGGCGAATTGGGGATTAAAGGCGTGATGATATGTTAAGGTTCATATACACATCCAGCTCCATATTACTTATGCTATTCAGGGACGCAGCTTTTACATAGGGAGTGTGTTACTTAAATGCTGCCAAATTGGTCGTATGTATTAGAACGGTAGATTGGGTAGGGTGAGGAGAGCGAGCGAAGCGAGCTCGAAAATTTTAACAACCCGCCTCTGTTTGATTAGGTTTTGTTTGATATTTTCAAGTAGAAATAGGAGTTACATTGTCAACTTATGCAGGCAAGCTCAAGCAGCTATCAGAATCTTAAATGCAAGAGCGAACGAAGCGAGCTCGAAAATTTTGCACATTTGATATCATGCATTTTGCATTTTTGATAGGTTCGATTTTCTTTCGATCATTCCAAAAGGACTAGGAATTACTTGCTTTATCAACTTTTGAAGAAAAGCTCAAGAACAAATGTAAATTGCAAGACCGAGCGTAGGGAGCCTGAAAATTTTAGCACGCCACATTGAATAGTCTGTTTTCTTTTACCCATCACACAAAAAGAGAAATTACTTTATAGAATTACTAGCTTCTGCCCGCGACTTCGTCCGCGTGAAATTCGTACTTACCTCTAAAAATTTCGAAAATGTATGTAGGTATGATTTATTTAGATAAATAAGTATTCGGGCCAATTTTTATAGATCAAAGGAATCAGATTTTTCAAATAAACTGTAGCCCCACTTTCCACTCCCACAGGGGTGGCATTTTGAAAAATCGTTCGTGATCATAACTTGACTCAAAGGCCCATACCCATTTTCGAGTTAATTGGAGCAAGCAGTAATATCCACCCCTTAAACTTTACTTGCCCTTTTCCACCTTGGTAGGAGTCGATTTTTGAAAAACCCTAAAACAGATAAGTACTTGTTTTATTTTTTGTTTTGGTAGTACCTAGTTTCGAGTTAATCCGATAGCGAGATACATATTTTTCTAACCTATCAACTTTGTCACCCCCAAAATCCTCTGTAAGGGGTTTTTTTTAACTAAAACTGACAATCGTTATTATTTACTGACCCAAATATTGCCAAGTTTCATGTTTATTAACCAAATAAATAAGATTTTTCATATAAAATGTATCCCCGCTTTTCACCCCCACAGGGGTGGAATTCATTACTTGACTCAAAGATTTTATTATTATTATTAGCCATTTCTGTCCCACTGCAGGGCAAAGGCCTCCCTTCCCTTCTTCCACGTATCCCTATCCAGTGCTGTTACACGCCAATCTTTGTCGAAAGAGTCGAGTTCGTCCCGCCATCTCATTCTGGGCCTACCGCGTTGCCGTTTGCTGCTGTTTGGGACCCATTGTGTGGTTATTTTAGCCCATAGTTCCTCCGGCATGCGACAGATGTGACCAGCCCAGTTCCATTTTAGCTTGGCAGCCGTGTGATCTACATCGGCAATTTTCGAGTTAATCAAACCACACAGTAAAATCTTACCCTGTAAAATTAACTACCCCTTTTCACCCCGTTGAGGATAGATTTTCGAAAAACCCTAATACACGTTATTCTTTATTTATGGTCTTAAGTATAAATACCGAGTTTCGAGTTAATCGGACTTTGCGTTAAAATTCTTCAATGCAAATTTTGACGCCCCTAATCCCCCTCTAGGGGGTAGTTTAGAAAACCAAAAAATGCCAAACTTCATAATTTACTTAAGTATTCGTGCCAAGTTTCATGTTTATTAATCAAATGAGTAAGATTTTTCATATACACTGTACTCCCGCTTTTCACCCCCATAGGGGTGGAATTTCAAATAATTGTTTGGGATGTGTTCATTACTTGACTCAAAGATTATTTATACGAATTGTTGAATTAATCAAGCCACGCATTAAAATCCTCACCTGTATAATTAACTACCCCTTTTCACCCCGTTAGGGGTAGATTTTCGGAAAACCCTGATAGACGTTATTCTTTATTTTTGGTCTTAAGTATAAATACCGAGTTTCGAGGTAATCGGACCATGCGTTAAAATTCTTTCATACAAATTTTGACACACCCCGCCTCAATCCTCCTTTAGGGGGTAGTTTGTGAAAACAAAAAATGCCAACCTTCATAATTTACTTAGATAAATATTCGGGCCAATTTTTAAGTTTATAGAACAAAGGAATCAGATTTTTCAAATAAACTGTATCCCCGCTTTTCACCCCCACAGGGGTGGAATTTAATAACTTGACTCAGTTCATTTATACCAATTTTCGAGCTAATCAAGCCACGCGGTAAAATCCTCCCCTTTAAAATTAACTACCCCTTTTCACACAGTTAGGGGTAGATTTTCGAAAAACCCTGATACACGTTATTCTTTATTTTTAGTCCTTAGTATAAATACTGAGTTTTGAGTTAATAGGACAGCGCGTTAAAATTCTTCCATACAAATTTTGACACCCCCCAATACCTCTTTAGGGGGTAGATTAGAAAAACGAAAAATGCCAAACTTCATAATTTACTTAGGTAAGTATTCGTGGCAAGTTTCAAGGTTATTAACTCAAGGAATAAGATTTTTCATACAAACAAAATCCCCCCTTTTCACCCTCTTAAAGGCTGAATTTCCAAAAACCCCTTTTTACTGGATACTTACTCTTCACAAAGAACACACCCTCCAAAATTCATGTCTCTAGGACCAGTGGTTTAGGCTGTGCGTCGATATCTCAGTTATGTCGTTCATCCCCCTTTAGGGGTAAAATTATCAAAAACGCTGAGACACGTATAAATTAATTTTCAATCGTTAGCCTCAATACAAAATTTGAAGATCCTAACTTTTAAACTGGCGGACTTTCATACAAAACTTCATCCCCCTTTTTAACCCTTTGGTGGTGGAATCATCAAAAACGCTGAGACACGTATAAATTAATTTTCAATCGTCAGCCTAAACACAAAATTTGAAGATCCTAACTTTAAAACTGAAGGACTTTCATACAAACTTTCATCCCCTATTTAACTCCCTTAGGGGTTGAATTTCGAAAAATCCTTCCTTATTCCTTGTCTACATTATAAAGGGAACCATTGTGTAAAATTTCAGCTTTCTAGGTCCATGGGTTTGGGCTGGGCGTTGATGAGTCAGTGAGTCAGTCAGTCAGGCCTTTTGTTTTTATTTATATAGATGACGAAAAGCCTAAACTCGTTTTACAGCAGTTTAGGTTTTGGAATCTGGGTTTACCTAAGCCTTTCAACCTTACGTACGAGCGGGTGCCCAATATCACGAGTTTGCTTCGCTCGCTCTTGAATTCTGGATTCTATATTTTTGTAACAGGCTTTTTAAAGGAAAATATTTTTTAGGCGCGTTAAAAAACCCACTGTCATTTCATTTTTACTTCAGTCGGCTGTCCCCATGTCTGCCGATGTTCTTAATGTTTTTGAATATGCCAATCGGGGTTTTCGTGGCTCAAGTACAGTTTTAAGTTAGTAAGGCAAGTAAATCATTCAGACTCGACAGCTTGAATGATTTTTGGGGGGGTCATGACCCCCACGACCCGCCCTCGGACTGCGCATGGCGCCATTACTGCTTGTCACAGTTTTGAGTTTTCATAGAAACCAGTCGTGTCGATTGGGGTGCGGTTGCGGTCGTCTTAGGAAGTGTACCTTTCAAGATGTTTTTCATTTGTTAATTTTGTAACGTAAAGGGGTTTGAATATTTTTGTATGGAGGGTGGCCTTAACGTCGGCCGCCATTTTAATTTTTTTTTCAGAACTAAAGTTATATATTTAGAACACCAATAAAAACAAAAAAAATAATATAACATAATATCCTGAAGCGTCAGGTTTCGGAGTTATTCCCCGAAATATAAGTCGAAAACTGAACCTTTAATTTCTTCAAAGGTCAGTTTTCGACTTATATTTCAAGGATTTTTTTCATTTATTTAAATCGATTATGACCTAAGTCAATACAACATTGTCGTTTCTGATCCTTAATTGGCTTTTAAGAGCCAGAATCCACTCGAAGACACTAAAACAATCGAATTTATTTTGTCTGCATCTAAATCGATAATAATTTGCAAGGCAGGAATAAAATAGTTGGCTACTATTGTAATTGCATTGTAGGAAAACGAACACTTGGATGTTGCTCCCATAAACCAAATAGACGCCCGCTATTCTTCCAACAGCTATTTGCTGTCGGGGGCTAGTCAAATCAGGTTATCGAAATGAGTCATTTTCCATACGATAGCCTGTCGTATGGTTGTGAATAGCTATGCTAAACGGGGTTTGTTAATTAACATATTCAACCGCAATTGCATCTACAGGTCGCATGCTTATATTTGTTCACAGATCGGTAATGCTGTGCCCCCACCTTTGGGCGCCGCAATGGGCAGACAAATAAAGACGGCTTTAGCAGCCAGTTTAGCAACATAGGCTGGTTATTTTAAGACAATTATTAGTTTTATATGACCTCTTTCTAATATAATGTAAAATGTTGTAATGATATGCCTTTGTTTCCCTTTACAGTTTTGATACAATCATGACTTGTTAATTTTTTATACTATAATTATGACGAACGTATTAAATAATAATATACACTTTAGTAAATTGTTTTATTTTTTCAATGCATCCTTAGTTTTCCTTTTAACATTCTTCACTAAAATACTTAGTTCAATATCTTCTTTAGATTTCTTAGGCTTTGAAGCCTCAGGAGGCGTGTCTGCTGGTCTGCGCTTCAACTTCTCTTGAATAAGCTTATCCATGTTCTTTGTTTTCTTGAAATTAGGATCACTTGGGTCAATGTTATAAAGATGCGAGTTATACAATGCTGAAAAGCGGTCATCATTCACATCTATTTCAAAGTCAGGCAGGGATTGTTTCTGTTCATTCATTTTGGCTTTTAATTTCTTTTTCCTTCTAGACTTTTTGTTACTCTCTGATTCTTGAATTTTCTTCAAACTAAAGTGCGCTTTGCCATCGTCGTCATCCAAGAGTAACTCTAATTCCGCTTTCTTCTTTTCGTCTTCTGTATCTAAGTCACTGTCATTATTTTCCTTCTTTTGATCTTTCTTTTTGTTACCTGCTTTAGATTTTTTAAATTCTGGTTTATTAAACTCTTCAGCAAAGTATGGGTCATTCATATCAATGTCAGAAGGCACGTCTGACATACTGCCGTCTTCTGAATCGGATTCATCATCTTCATTTTTCTCCTTTTTCTCTTGGTTTTTCAATTTCTTTTGTTTTTTCTTTTCTTTGCGTTTTTGTATCAACTTTTCGAATGGTGTTAACTCTTTAGTTTCTGTAAGTAAAGTGGGAATAATTTAGCAGTGAATGTATTTTCCTGGATTTTTTTAATGTAAGAAAGGCAAACAAAAACCTAGACACTTTATTTTGTTGTACAGGGTGTTTGGTGCATCGTTTGCCAAATGGAATTGGCTGAAAGGAGAGGTCATTTGCTATCTATCTTTAGGCCCAGTAACTCATTCCTTGTTACACCGGTTTTTTTATTTTGACTTTTTTGAATTTTTTAAACTTCCCAGATGGCCATCATCATTACTTTAATCTGTACTCTCAACGGACATTCTCACGTCATTTATTGTACGGTTTAAAAACTAAAAATTACGAAATATAAAGTAATTTAAAAAAATTAAACCAACTTTAAAATTAAATTCACTCAAAATTATGTAGTGTCATACCTGCATTTATTTTCTTCTTGACTAACTCCTCTGCTTTGTCTTTGATTCCTATTCCCCAACTTATTTCCATTTCCATATCTTTATTGCTCTTCTTGTCGTCTTTTTTCTCGATGTCTTCAAGTAATTTCTTATATTTTAGTATAGGATCTTCATCATCATTGTCTGACTTAGGTTCAATGTCTTCATGTTGACCATCCTCTACAAAAGAAATCAAAAGTTACTACTTAGGTACTACCTTCGTGTCTACAATATACGAGTGCATTATCATCATCCTCATCCTCATCATCATGATGATAAGGGTAACCTAACCTAACCTGCATAAGGGTAACCATATGCATTAATTGAAAATAATTACAATATACACATTAGCAAATATGTTACCGTCACTTTCACTACTGGAAGCTAGATATTCTTTAAGATCCAGATCATCAATTTTGCCATCAAGAGCGCCTTTGATAGTTTCTGTTCGGTTCGGGTTTGTGGCATCCCATGTGAGCTCAACTTTAGCTTGCTGCAAAGCCGTTGTTGTAAACAATCGAGGTTTGTACTTCGTCAAGTCGGGGAGTTTCGTGCAATACTCTCGGGGTTCCTGAATTGAAAAAAATAAAGCTATGTTATAAGATTAGCCATCCTAAGCCCTAAAGCATTTTTGGAATTTCATTTTTAAAGATTGCTAAGATGTAAAGGAAATTGATAAAAGTTAGTGCAATTCTAAACACGAAGTAAAATAATAGGCACTTAAGTCTATGCGACTATGCTTTGTTTTCCTAACAAAGCATAGACTTAAGTGCCTATTATATTCATAAAAAGTAAGTCCAGTACCTGATCAAAAGTAACGTCATCAGGAATAAACCTCATATCGAGCCGCGTAGCACTACTTTCGTACTCCATACCATCACATTCGCTATACAGCTTGTCTGCCGTGGATACCGAATCGCATTCTACGACTGCATAGAAATACTTCAATCTATTTAATTGATATCGACGTAGTTTTTCCATATGATATGACGAACCTGAAAATTTTTGGGGTTTATAAAATTAAATGTATCTGGGAAAAAAATAAAATTCATGGTGAAAGCTTTTTGGCAAAATATAGCGACTCGTCCATGCTTCTTACGGGTGCAATCGCGATAACACACTTAATATTATAAAGACGAAAGTTTGTGAGTGTGTGTGTGTCAACAAATCAAAGATCATAAAAATCTGTCCAGCCGTTTTTGAGTTATAAATGGTGTAACTAACCCGACTTTGTTTTATGTATATAAAATATAGATATAGATAAGATATATAACCAAACAGTGAATTAATAAAAAAGGCTCGTATGTAAGTGGCAAATCCAAGGGTACTTTCTATGGTGTCCCACAAGGGTATGTTCAGGGACCTACTTTATTATTGGTCTATGTCTAGGTAGACATATATTATTATGTAGCACTTCTGGAGAAAAATAACAAATAAATATAATTTGAGAAAATAAAGGGATTTAAAAGTAACAAACCTTCCTCATTGCCTCCATCTTCTGTTAAATCTTCCAGTTTATCTTCTGTTAATTCAATAGGTCCACGAACTTCTTCCTCTTTCATCCTTTCTAAACCATATTCAGATGGATAAATCTGAAAACATTAGGATTTAAGATATTATTATAAATAATATTTGCACAGAAAATATATGCCAAATTCAGCACTCACGTCAATTAAGTCTTGTTTAAATACAGGGTGGCGGGGACATTGACGCGCAACCTGTTACCATGGATTCGGTACATAATTCTGGACCCCATTGGATTGTTTATTACTTATTGTACTAAACTATGAAACAGCGCATTTTTTTTTTTGATAGCCTCTTTAATTGGATGATCGACGGTCGAGCCGTATACCGCGGTTTTGGAGACGACGGTTTTTACTCGCGGAGTCGTGCCTCGTAGGTGCTGATCGACTAGCGAGCAACACAGTCGAGTGTGAACCGCAAATGAGGCAATATGTCTTGTTCGAAGATTGAAGTTTTGTGTTACCTCGGTATAGCATACCACGAAATTAATAAAAAAAGCGAAGACGCCCTAAAGTTTGGGTTAAAAGCCGGATTCAAAGAAGACAACAGTTGTCGCATACCCATTTGATCCGCGAATTGTCCGCAGACCCAGTTGATTATAGGAATTATCTGAGAATGTCTGCGGAGTTGTATCCATTATTAAAAAAGTGTGCACGTAGGTACGTCTGTTCGCTAGCGCTGTCGCGGAAAACTGTCGGCTCGGCTCGTCAGTGCTGATCGACACGCGGGCTTGCGCAGCGTGCCGAGCAAAAAATTAAACATAACTAACGAGCCGCGAACCGGGCTTGTTGGTTTTTAATACCGCGGTATTGCAATGATCCACGGGCGAGCTTTACCGACGAGCCATAAAACGGCGGTTTTACTCGCCCGTCGATCACGGCCTTTAGAATCGTGCTGTATTCATGTTTACAGTTTGCGCGCCTATGTCCCTGCTATCCTGTATACCTACAGATAATTCAATGTTATAAATGCTATATGTTGCCTGGAATAGCAATATGTAACAGATCACTTCACTTCATACAGTGAATAAAACTGTATAGCTCATGTGTAGAACAAGCCACTGCTACATTAAAATCACCAATTATTGTAACTTGCCGTGATTTTCTTGATAACACCCCCAGCCGGCAGAAATGAGTTCAATAAGACCATGAGGTCTGCTGCTTTTATATTGTCCCAATCCATGTTGCAGATGGCGATTCTGATGAAAGAAAATGTTTAAATGTTACTCTTTTGAATTTGTCTAACAAATCGGTCACAAAAATAATATTTTTTTCACATGTCACGGTTAATACTTCGTGATATAATGTACAGACGCCACCACATCAAGCTACTGCAATCTATCTTTCATTAATAGATTTTCAACTTTATCACTAAAATGTAAAGTTCAAAGTCGGTGTTGTCTGTTCCAAATTTTCGTTTTTTTGACACCAACTTCCGAAATTACAGTTATTTATCACTTTGTAGTTTTTTTGAAGTCGGTTGTTTTTTTTTTGCAAAGAAGTTTTTTATTTTTCACTTTTTAGTTGTACCTACCCCACAAAAATTCAATTAACACTAGTGCATTGAAGACACCAACTAGAAGAATCATCAAAATTTGCATAGAAATGCCGGAGATGCAGTAAATTTACGCATATAACTTCGTATATAAGAATAATTACCTAATGTATTATATACTAAAACCTTCCTGACAGTTTGTAGATCACATTAATGAAAGAATCATCAAAACTGGTTCATTAGTTTTTGAGAAAATCGCGGACATGCAAACATACATACATACGGGTCGAATACAGAACCTCCTTTTTTGAAGTTGGTTATAAAAAAGGCATGATACGCTAACCCCATATCAATTGGGATAAGGGCTGGAGAATGATAAACAACCAGATACAACACAATTTATAAATGTCTACTAAACCAATCTAATCTTTCTGTGTGGTAGCTCGTAAAAGGTTGGGCTGCAGTTATAAGAAACTAGCTGACCCGGCGAACTTTACACCGCCTCAGAATCAATAAGAATGAATGTATGAGAAAATCCAACAAATCAAAGTAGATAAGATGAAACACCTCTTAGTTGACTCGTCTGTAGTTCCCGCATCAGCATCAAGTTCTCCCCACTCATGTTCCAGGTCACTGTCTTCTTCTGCGTCACTGCTCTCCTCATCTGAAGAGCTGTCAGTTTGAATAACTCCTGTAAGATAAAAATGATTACTATGATTAAGAATATTTTGTAAAGAATGTCTGTTAAACCACTGGGCTCCACTGTACTTCCTCACCCGTTTATTCGAAGCTTCACAATTTTAATAGTTCTACATTTCGTTATGTTAAACACTTTCGCAAAATCCCGCATTGTGAAAACTTATAGTTTTTGAGAAAAAAAATCTTAAAGTTACGGAAAATGTATCATGTGTAGATAAATGTAACATGTTTATGTTTTTTTTTGTGTTCCCGAACGTAAATTAAATACACTACACACTAAACCAACATAATATACAAAAATAACACATTTGTAATGACAACTTAGGATGAAAGAGCGAGCGAAGCGAGCTCGGGACTTGGGGCACCCCGACTCGGACAGGTTAGGTTAGAAGGGGATGGCGGGGTCTAGTGAGCGAGCGCAGCGAGCGAACAGACCCCGCCATCCCCTTCGTGGTTATTTTTTTTTAGACCATAGAGCCTCGCGAAGCGGGGCTCCTACTACGCCTTTTAAGCAACTTTAAAGTGTTTTGAGGTTAGGTTACAAAAATCATTGGAAATTTTTTTCTCGGTCACTATGGGTTTGCGAACTTTTCGGTTTTCAAATTTACACTAAAAAGGGTCTATTCTATCTAAAAAAAATAGTTACTATAAAAATCGCAGGTTTTCAGAAAAAAAAAAAACTTCGGGAATTTTTTTCTCGGCCCCTATGGTTTTTCACAATTTGCGGTTTTCAAATTACACTAAAAAGGGTCTATTCTATCCAAAAAAAACTACCTACTATCAAAATGCGCCGGGTGAGGAAGTACAGTGGTTCCAACCACTGCAAGTAAATAAGAGTAAACTGTAACCAAAATAAGAAACCCAATTAGGAACTAATTATAAAATAACTAACAATAAAAAGATAATTAATTTAATCACAAACATCTACCAACAACCTATACCTGTTAACTTTTATTACTTAGCTATTTTAAATAAATCAACAACTAAATAAACGCAACTTACCTTCTCCACGGGCATAATCAATGTCCAAATCTAACAATCTACTCTTGACTTTTTTCTGTAACTTTCCACGAATTAACTTGTCATTAAGAAAGACTGGTTCCTCGTCACCTTTTTCAGCAACACTGGGTGGTCGTTTTACGAAGCGACCCGGCACAGATTCGTCTCCAGACTCATCATTTTTGTCAACTACAGGTGACTCGTCTTCATCTTCTCCGGAACTACTTCCCTCAGACTCATCAACCTCGTAATACTTCCTCAAATTTTCTGTAGAAGTTTCATTAATAGGCCGCCCACGTTTATCCACTGTGTATTTCACTTTAAATTTTTCATCTTTAAACATAGACTGAAATCGTTTGTCTATTTGGACTTTCCTCTCATGTTTAGGAATTTGACGATATCTTGTATCGTTAAGATATTTTGTGAAACGACTATCTTTTAGTATATCCCCCATGATCGTAAGATAACAATAATATTAAAAACTTAAAAAAAACACTATGTTTATAACCTATTTTTGAGGTTATTCGGAAAACATCACAGCAATGCAGCGATCCTGTTGCCGACTTGACATGACATAACGATGACACTGTCACACAGATTTTTTTAACAATATTTTATTGGCATGGTTGCTGGGACCTTTTAGTCGAGTCTTTATTTGGTTTAGTAATTTACTTCACGATGACACTGACTTTAACATTCTGCAATAGGCTAGTGAAAACGATTTTTTGGTTAGTCGAGTAGAACATAAACGTGTCCACTAGTTGTAGGCAACTAGTTCCGAAACGGGACGGGACGAGATTGGTGACTAGATTCATTATGATTGTGTATAGTAAGAAAATAACTTATTTAAAAAGCCTTTACTATTAAATCATCATCATATTTGAATGTTCATTATCTACAACTCTCACTGAATACTACTTTTTCCACTTGAGTTTTTTATTGTTGTGAGAAAAGGTGCTGCCTTTACTGCATGGGAATCGGTCTAGGGATCAAAAGATAGTCTTTTCAATTGAAGTGATGTGACTTCTGGCTATTGATTCAATCGAGTAAGAGCGTTTTCACATTATCCGATCCGATATCGGTGTCGGACGACGATAGCCGACATCCGATAGCCGACACCATGTGCTATTTTCACATAATTTCCGACAAAATCGTTCCGATACGGCCATTTGCTCGATAGCTTAGTGCAGGCAAGTCATCATGGCAGACTATAATAGAAAACTTTATTTGCTGTATCTATTATATTTGAGACGCAAAAAAAGATCTGTCCATAGACAGTATTGGGTACATCCCATTGTGGTAGCTAGATATTCAGAGGGAGCATTTTATAGTCTTTTTAGCAAGCTACAAAACGACGACGACGCCATGATGACAACCAAACTAGTAAACAAGCTCAAAATGGCCGCCGCGCATCGGGCTCTACGCACACAAGAGACAATTTAGATACACGTATAGCACACATACAAACATTATCGCCCGACGGCTCACGGGCGTCCGATGGTGCCGCCAGCATATCGGTGCCGGCTCCGATATCCGATATCGGGCCGGACAATATGAAAGACGGGTACATATTTCATACATTTTACTTACCCCGATATCGGATCGGCGTCCGACACCGATATCGGATCGGATAATGTGAAAACGCTCTAACTCTGTGAGATGTCAATATTGTCAAGTTCTGTACTTCTGTCACACACACTCACATAGTGAGTGTCAGTCACCGACCTGTCACTCTTGAGCATGTAAAGTGGAAATAGTCCTGAATTTATTCAACTATATCAAATTAATTGAATTAGTACCCGTTTGCTCTAGATTAATATCAAAATAATGAATAGCATTGGAGAAGAATGCACTGAGCTAAAGAAAAAATATGACGATTGTTTTAATAGTTGGTTTTCTGAAAGATTTCTTAAAGGGGACCACGATGATTCGGTCTGCGCAGGAATATTCAAAGTTTATCAGGATTGCGTAAAGGTAATTGTACAATATCTATTGCTTTGACAAGCTTTTGTAACCAGTAATATGTTCCACTCTTCAATATTGCAATTAAACCTAATATGACAATTACGACATGTGACAACATGGTGTTATCAGTTTGATATGGAAGGTTCTGTTCAATGAGTTTTAATTAATTACCAGCTTTTTAACGAAGTGTTTGGTATCTCTATTAAATTCTCTTAGTATAATACATAATGTGAAATAATGAAGATAATAATATCTGATGCAATTGTATCATGGCAATGTTTGATCTTAATCATCTGTAAACTCCCAAAATGAACCAAAGCTGATATCTTACTGATTTTGTATATTGTATAATGTATGGTTTGTGATTGGCAGGAATAGCATAGCTACAATTAGGCAACATTTAAATCTTTGAATTTATTCAAATCAAAGTTTATAATTGAAATGTAGCTCTGATAATAATTTTATTAATCATTGCTTGTCTTTCATTTTCAGAATGCTATGAAACAGCAGAACATAGACTTTAAAGAAATTGACAAGGATGTACTGGGTACAGATGGCGAGTACAAAGCCCCACCATCGGGCAGTAGTTGACAGAATGTCATTATGTGTGCATTGCAACTTGCTACATGCCACAAGATGTACTCTTGGAAGAAACAGCACATGCCAGTTGAATACAAAAATAAATCTATTATTGTTAAGCAGAATGTTGTCAATGTATTGTACAGTACCCACACCTAAGTTACCTTAGTTTAAGATAAAGTTTGGCATTGTAGAGCCACATTGTTGTGCATGCTTAATGAAATGATCTAAATGTTGTTACTTAGAGCTCAAAGTACTTTGCAATTTGTCGTAAGAATAAGAAGGCATCTCTACCTTGCATTTAATTAGTTCAAATGTAGATAATGTTTTTATGTTGTATAGTTATTTAGGGACAATTAAAAATTTTAAAATTGTTTATTTTTTTTTTTTCTTCTAAATTTACCCTTTCTCTTTAACACTTGTGTGGAGGATCTAACTAGAAAACATTAAAAAAATCTTGCAGAGCATGTTTTAGTAGATTCATACTCAAAGATACAGTTTTCAACTTACTGCTTAGAAAATTCATATTTGCACAATTAAAAAAATTACAAATGTATGGGTACTTCCCTACTGCCATAAAATTATAGACATAAATATGAGAATGATAATTATTTTAATATTAATATTTTAAAATTAAATTAGGTTCTGTGTTGACTATCTCTGGCTTGTGTCTCTGGGTCTGTACACATAGCCTCGACTCTTCATTTCTCTTATGACACCAGCTGGTAATCTGCCGGACACTGATATGGCATATACTCCTTTAGTGAATCGGTCTGAAAACAAGATATTTTGTTAAATTAGTCAAAGTCAAAGCATTTATTTCAAATAGGCACATAAGACACTTTTGAACATCAAAAATTACCTTAAAATAGAATTGATTCTAGTCATACTAGTATTGCTATATAGCAAAAGAACCATACTTTCACCTAGACCAGGGTTCTTCAAACTTTTTAGCATAAGGGCCAAGATCTAGCTAGCTCATCAGATAAACATATCATTACAGTTTTGAAAAAGGAAATATGTTGAGGAAAAAGGCCGGATACCAGGTACATCAGGCCTGCTTCTGCACTCTAGATTGGTGTTGTTTGCGGGCCAGCCATGGCCCTAGACAAAGCCAGTGACAAAGGTTGCCTGACCAGCCCTTCGTGATTTTCCAAAAAAATTGCAGATTCTTAATCTTCCTGTTAGCTAAAGAAAACATACTGCTATCACCAGTCCATCAATCAAGTACTCCACTTATATTTTGAGTCAGTGAAGCAGCCATTGAAAAGCCTACAATAATATTTGCTGCTCAGCAGTTCTTTTCTCTTATATCAGCATGTATGATCAAATTCAACACTTACTTATACGTTGCCACTTGCACACCCAACTATCCTCAGGGCTCATAACAGCAATCATTCTGGAAAGTGATAATTCAGAATTAACATGATTATATACCAGCAATTTTAAATGACCAACAAAAGCAGTGCTTATATCATGACTCCGGATAAACAGCAAAACAATCCATGCTTTTCCATAACTGGCTGAACATGACAAAAAAGTAAGTACTATTACTGTACAACAGTTTGGATAAACCTGCTACGGCTGCTACACGCAAATGGACTTACCCATCAAAGTTATTACTAGTGCAGTCATAAACATTGTCTTTATTGTTCTTCATACGGAGAAATTCATCGCAGTTGTCGCAGCCATCGTACTCAAACTGATCGAACGTCTGGAAGACGATTTGACAATATCAAAAAAGTTGAAGTGTACCACAATATATTCAATCGTCAGTGAAATCGTAAGTAACTAGGGAAATAAGTGGATTATGGAAATCGAGGGCCATGTTATGGGTAGAGTAACGACGAAACAACAACCAAATACCTTTATCAAAGAGCATACTAAACAAGCTCGCAGTCCTCTGAGGTCTTTAGGCACGGTATCCAACGACATTCTTTAAGTTGTGTTCTCAAATACTGTTGGTCTTAAATTGTAGTTCTTTGTTCGTATAAGAAACTAATACATCTGGTTTTACAAGGCTTGAAAGCGCATATTAAAAACTTTACGGTGAAAAGCTGAAAAATTGTAAGAGAAACGCGTCGCACAATCACTGCTAGCTAGACCTGACCTGAATGCTTTGACATTTGACATAAATGACAATGACAAAAAAATGGCATTTTGAATGACTGCTCAAGTACTCACTGACATTCAGGGGTGCGTTCAATTTATTACGTTAGCTGCTTATCGACGACGACGACGCGACGCAGCACACGGATCGTTGAATCTCTGGATAACCGGTCAAACTAAGATTTCCTGAAAAAGTAGAGTCCGCACATAACGGCCGCAGTGACGGCTTTCATGAAAATGATGACAGCGGCAAAATACGCCCAACCAAAAGATGTTCGCGTAATCGCGTTTCTGTTTCGTTTTGACACCTTTGACACACAATGACGCAGTGACCATGAAGTTATTTATAGATAACTTCATGGCAGTGATTTTCATGGAAACGCTATAAAAATGTGTGAGCTCACTCTTCTTAGTATGGATACTTTCGCGTGACTAAGTACGGTGAGGGCAAATCTAGCGATTTAAATCTTTGGACAGCGGGGTTTTTTTGACTTTACGGCTTCAAAAACGCTCTCTAGGAAAACACACCAGTTTACTTTCATAAACAACGTTTCAGTGACGCCATTTACCACTAGTCGACGGTGGTCACCGCTTTTCTAGTCTAGGAAACCGAAGCTTTACCAACCCACCGTCAGTCATCAGGCGCGAGCGAGCGAGCGTAATAATTGAACGCACCCGTGACTACGTTAGTGTTGCCAAGTTAAAAAAAGGTTCACAAACAAAACTTCACACTATTGTCCTGAAAGAATAGGCAGAGGTGCAGGTGCATAGAATATATGGAATCGTAATGGTAAGAACTAGTACTGCGGACTTAGTCGCCTCGGAGAGGTTAGGTTTAAAGGACATGATGATGATTCTCTCTAGTTTGTTATCTTTTCGCCTTTCGGCATTATCTTCATACCTACTACTCAAAGTACCGAAATGTTTAGTTCCAAAACCAGTATTTGTTATAAAGTTATATTGAATTCAATGTATTTCATACCAACGAAAACAAATCCTGTGACTGACGATAAAAATATCCTGATGAAATATGTATTTATATTTTCTTTATTCTTGATATGAGCAATTTTAATAAAAAAATGCCTATTTTTAGCATCTAAGGCAAATATCGTATCGTAATACGCCAAAGTTTTACAAGATTATTATGTTAATGCGGTCGGTAGCTATGTTCATTATAAACATAACCTATAACATAGTTACTTAGTAGTTTGTAGGGCCTACGTCGTTATCAGCACATAAGTAAGTAATTGTATTCTACACATTTTGATAAGAACCATTGCTCAAGGGTTATTATTCGATTAGTGTATAGATCTGTGAATGGAGAGGTTGATAGGTCAGAGAGCCCTCAATTGTTGACGTCATGACGGCAGCTGCGCCGGCGGGCGGCGGCGACGCGTTGCTCCGTGGAAATCCGCTACTGCGTAGTAAACTTCGTTGAAGTTATATAATTATTTGAAACGTTAATTAGGTACCGTAATGCGCAGTTCATCATAGACTGATTTGCGTTTATTTTAAATCACGTACCAAAGTGTAACTTTCCATTGATAAAGGCTGATTTAGACAGGGTAAATAACTGTCTCCAAACTCGAGACAAGTCATTGACTCCAATTCTATTTACACTAGGTAAATATCGGGTCAGCACTGACTTGTTTCGAGTTTGGAGCCAGTTATTTACCCTGCCTAAATCAGTCTTAACGCTGTTTGAATGCTGTGGTAGGTCTTGGATGAAAATTCGAACTTCGATTAGGTACTAGTGGTACTACTATTGGCCGTGTCTCGGAAAGCACGTTAAGCCGTTGGTCACGGCTGTTATTCGTGGATCTTTGACAGTCGTTACGGGTCATCAGAAGCCCGAAAGTCTGACAACCAGTCTTACCAAGGGGTATCGTATTACCCGGCAACTGGGTTGTGGAGGTCAGATAGGCAGTCGCTCCATTTAAAATACTGGTATACTGGCTGGTGGTGGTGGCTGCATCCGGTTAGACTGGAAGCCGACCCCAACATAGTTGGGAAAAGGCTATGCAGATGATAGTGACTAGAGGTTAGGTCAGAGGTGTCAAACTCCTTAGGGCTGGGCCTTAGGGCCATCAAAAAAATTAAGGGTAGTGGTAGTGGGCCAAGCTCCAAATATTTAACGCAAAAATAAGTGAAAATTCTGAAACGTGTCTTGAGTTCTTCACGTTGGGCTTACTCCTACTCAACTCAACTCAAAGCAATTATTTCAAATAAACCATTTACAGGCATTTTTGAATTGTCAAGGGGTCGGTCAGTCAGAAAGATGAAGCAAGTTGCCCATTCCAAAGCGCAGTAGTACCTACATATGGAGAAGAACGGGTAAGAAACTCCACGGACACTCTTTTATATCATAAAATTGTTACAAAATATTGGTGACATCATTCATGTTGTAATTATCCATGGGAGAACTATGTAGAAAGACGTGCACGTTAAAAGTGTCCGTAAAAAAAAAGATAAAAACGAAAAAAAAAAATACACTCAGCGGCACGGAATCTTGGCCAAGCGCTTATCTCGCGATAGCAAAAGTTTTAAGTGTTTCTGATGAATGTTTGTTGTGCAGGTATGTCAATAAATGTTTACTTTTAGTTCAAGAGGGTAATCCATTATGTTTAAGTGCACCACGACGAAACTTTTAATTTAAAGTTGAATCGGGTCATTTGAGCGACTAAGTTCACGTTTTAAATTTGTGTGTTTTGAAGTTTACTGTTCGGTTTTTGAATTATTGTGATTTTATGCTTTTAATTCAATAAGTAAAGGTGCTTTAAAAGCAATAAAAATGCCTCTAACACCAGCACAGGTTTCACAAGCCGTTGCGTTAATTAACCAAGGGCTGACACAGCGTGAAGTTGCTATTGCTCTTAACGTACCACGGTAATCAATGCAGTATGCCCTTAAAAGATACCAGGAGACAGGCCAGTACACCCGCAGGCCAGGCAGTGGAGACGTAAGGTGCACATCGGCCCGAGACGACCGCTTTATTGTCCTGGAGATTTTGAAAAACCGCTACCTGACAGCTGTTGAGATACGCCAGCGGCTTCAAATTGTGAAAGGCGTTAATGTTAGTGAGCGTACGGTGAGAAGACGAATGGAGGAAGTCAATTTAAAAGCTTGTAGACCAGCACGAGGTCCAGAACTTCTCAGACAGCACCGAGTAGCTCTACTTCACTTCGCACGAGAACACGTTAACTGGATCCACGAGCAATGGGCTAGAGTACTGTTCACAGACGAGTGTCGAATAGCTTTACGTTCTCCAGATGGTCGAGACCGAGTGTGGCGAAGAAGAGGAGAGCGGTTTTTACCCATTACTACCCCTCAAACAGTGAGTTTCCATGGAGGCTCAATAATGGTATGGAAGTTCCGACGCACGTACAGAGTTGGTTATCGTCGATAATCGGCTAACAGCTGTTCGATACATCGAGGAAGTTCTTCAAGAACACGTAATACCATATTCGGGGTTCATTGGACACGACCAATTCCTCCTAATACACGGTAATGCACGCCCACACGTTGCACATTGCGTTGAAGAATATCTGGAAGAGGTTGGCATACAAAAATTGCAATGGCCAGCTCGTAGCCCAGACTTAAACCCGATTGAGCATGTCTGGGACATGCTCAAAAGAAAGTTAAGTCCACCTCCAACCCGCCGGAAACTCTAAACCAGCTCCGAACTGCAGCGCTGGCCGCTTGGCGCAGTATACTGCAAGTTGATGTCCAAAACATCATCCAAAGTATGCCATATCGAATGCAGGCAGTTATCAGGGCTAGAGGAGGAAACACCCGATATTAAAACGTATAGACAACAACGAAAAAGACCTTATTTTTTATTTTATAGTGTTTTTAAATTTATAGTGAAAAATTCCTAATTTCAGTGAAAGTGCGTGATTTTAAAAACTGATTTATTGGTGAGGTAATCATTTAATTTCTAAGTTCTTAAAGCATAAGAGACACGTATTAAAGCCACTTACCCTTAATTTATTGTCATAAATGCAAATGCAAATTTTTTTATTCAAATAATCGGCAAAATCACGAGTGGCCAAGTTTCCGTGCCGGTGAGTGTAGTATTCAGAAATTAAACAACTGTGTACTAGGTACTTGTCAACAATACTTCTGAAGAAATTGATAAGAGATACAGTAACACACGGTTTCTAAATCAGTCTGTGAACGTTTTTAAAATTACGAGAATTGCCCCTCTGATTCACTGGCTGTTGATAATTCAGTCAACCAAAAACACAGCAGAGTTGACATGCGTTTGCGTCTTGAATATTCTTATTAAGTTTCTATGTAGGTACCTAAGTAGGTACAATTATTTAGATCAGGGTCGGTTGGGCTGATGGTGGTGATTCTTGTAGGGCCATGAATGACGGGCCTTGTACTAATTAATTTAGTCAAGTCTGTAACTTTGCGTAGTGCACAATTGGAAGGTTTATTTACACGAGTTCCCTTGCGTCTGTAGTACCTACTTACTCATAATAATATGTCCGGTTCGGGCAGTTATCTATCTATCTACTTATTGTATATGTATAAGTATACCACTAATATTAAGCTGAAGAGTTTGTTTGTTTGAACGCGGTAATCTCTGGAACTGCTAGGCGGATTTGAAAAAACATTTTGCATTTTATAGACCAATCCTTGAGAAAGCATCATGCTACGACTATTAGGAGCCGAGAAAAAAGAAGAAAAAAAAAACAGAAAGACGCTAAGCAAAACCAAATAAAGCGCAGGTAGGCGAAGCAATGCGACGGGGTCGGTCGGGGGAACATGAAATTTCACGCGGACAAAGTCGCGGGCAGAAGCTAGTAGTTAATATTGGGCTAGATTATTATAGAAATAGACGGTACGTAGATCGGTATAGGAGGGGGAGGGGGTGTCCGGTGTCAAAACATGTTTAAAAATATACCACCTACTGCCTTTAGATTATTTTTATCCGAAGTCTGTCTGTCTCATACAAAATTCAGAATTTTAAATTAGGTCGAAGTGGTACGAAAACAAAATCTTAAAGTACCTATACCTACCAGATATTTAAGGCTAGACAGCAGGACGGTAGTCAAAATAACCTTTTTATACATTTTAAAATATTAAAAAATATTTATACGTAAGTAATACTCGTAATACTTACATACATAATGAGTTTCGTTTAAAAGTTAAATCATGATCCTGTTTACGCAAACATATCGGGGTAAATACACGTATAGATTTGTTTTTCAGAAAATTCGTCAAACAATTTTTCACTGCCTCGATGGTGTAGTGGTCGCATGCGCTATCTACTGCTGAGCATGAGATCCTGGGTTCGATTCCTAGGTCGGGCAAAGATGTATTGGGTTTTCCATCAGGTTTATCTCAACAGCAAGTGGGAGTCTGGATTTGTGCCCGGTTGATGGCAATGGCATTGCTTGTACAACCCTGACGTAGGTAAATTCTGCACACAAAGAAAAAAAAAAAGTCGAAACTTTTTGACGAGTTACTCGAACATAAATGTAGGGAACAACTGATTTTTTTTTCACGATTTCAGGTTTGCTCCCATAGTAAAAGTTGTTCATAATGATGAGTACAATCTCCCATTTCGATTTGTCGCATGTTTTCAATTTCACCCTGTATATTCTGTGGCAATGGGCTCGCCCCCTATTACATGGGACATAAACACTGGTGAATTATAGGTGCACTAACGATAGGTAGGTACACCTCTGAGGCGTGATTTGTAATGTTATGTTTGATGCTATCTATATCAATATCTGCCTTTTCCCAATTACAGATAGTGCCATCCACGAAGACGCGCCCCACTCTTCTTCGTAATCGCTTGTTAATTCCGCTAGTGTTTTAGTTTTTTCGATACACTTTGATTACCCAATAATAAGTAATAATTAGTGTGTATCGACAAAACTAAAACACTAGCGGCATGCTGCACACTTGTAAGTATTGTAAGCATTAGCATTAGGAAGAGTGGGGCGCGTCTTCGTGGATGGCACTATCTGTAGTTGGGAAAAGGCAGATGATGATATTACATAGCATCATAACATAACATCACGCCTGTAATATTGTGTTAGGCAGAGGTGTACCACTATCTGTATGCTGGGGTCGGCTTCCAGTCTAACCGGATGCAGCTGAATACCAGTATTTTACATGGAGCGACTGACTATCTGACCTCCACAACCCAGTTATTGGGTAATACGATACCCCTTGGTAAGACTGGTTGTCAGATTTTCGGGCTTCTGACAACCAGTAACGACTGTCAAAGATCCACGAATGACAGCCGGGACCAACGGCTTAACGTGCTTTCCAAGGCACAGAGGGGTCTCAGTATCTAAAGATAATACTATCATACCATAATGTTACCCATGCACGGACCAACCGCGGCAAGCGTAGCTTAACCTGATCGATCGACCTGTGCGGCTGTTATTATTTAGGCGCGGATGCTATGTAATACTTTTTCACTTTTTTTATTTGATTTAGGTATGAGGGCCTTCTATAATAAATTAGCAGCGAGGTCTAGAGACTGCAAGCTAAGAGAGGAGTTCCAAAGTTCGCGGAAAGGAGATGAAGGGGTGCCTTCACAGCCGTAGCTAGGGGGGGGCATTGTGGGGCAATGCCCTACCTTGAAATCACAATGCCCTTCCTTAAAAATACCAAAAACTAAGAAAAAATATTATAATTAAATTGTATGTTCATAGTTTGAGATAAAAAAAAATTGTAGCTATAGGTATAGGATAGGACAGCACTGCAGTGTGCGAATCTACGTTTTTAACTTTAACTGCAATCAATAGGCTTCAAAGGCTGTCAATGGGTCACGAGAGAAAGGCTGGTATGGTATTTCTGGCCTTTGAAAAAAAAAGAACAAAATCAGTTGATGTGAATGAAGTACGAAGTTCTTCGCATTTTTAATAACATGGCGAATCGTAGAATTCAGCTGTTTTAAATATTTTTTTAATATTATGGTAATTATTATAATAAGTTTGCAGAAACAATATGATCTAAATGGTATTTTTGGTCGTACCTATCTATTTACTCGTATCACCCCACCCAACAATTAATTATTTCCTCACTCTTACTCAGACGTGGATCTCTACATCCAAATCTGGAAGTTCAACCATCTTTTGCGCTTGTTCTTCATCATTGAGGATGTAATAGTTCTTAGATCCATGCTCATGCCCTGTCACAGAAATTATTTGTCTACGAATAGCTATTGAATTTACATCACTTTCCTAGAGGTCAATGATATACATGGTGATTGGTTTAGGAGCCCGTGCTTCGAGGGCAGATCAATTATTATAATTTTTTTCCTTTCGCCCTACCTGTAACCAATGCTGCCCTACCTCAAATTCGACTCTAGCTACAGCCCTGGGTGCCTTCCTAATAAGGTGCTGTCGGTGTTTGATGTCCTGTAACTATGATATCTATACGCTAAGAAGATTAACCTACATAACTTATATTTTTTACAAAGTGGCTCAGTAAGTCAGTACCTACCTCCTACAAGCCTCCAAAAAAGTACTTTCAGAAATCGCAACTGTTCTCTAAAAGCTGAAATTGGAAGTAGAATTAAAGTTTTTGTCGAGCACCGAACGTTATGTAGTTTTATGAACGCTTTTAAGATAAGATTTTATTTGTGCCATTACTTCAAGTTCAGCTGATGGATAAGAAGGCTCTAAAGCGAAGTATATAGGGGCCTTGTTACTGTCCACGAAGTACCTAGATACAAAATGTGAATCCATTTGAAGCTGAATATATTTACAATTTTAAAACGAATAGAAAGGTTATTAGGGGCACATGAATGCAACTGTTTATAACCTTCAGCCAACCTACGTAGGTCCTAGTAACCTTTGCTGAGGGCACTTTGTCGTGAAGTGCTTTAAACAAATATAGGTTTGTATAGCTAGACGTGTGTTACTAAGTTAGTGTTTAAAAAAATTGTTAGATACGCTTTGTGTTGTCTCTGATTACATTTTGAACATTTGCGACAGTACCTACCTGCGATTTGATACAGATCTTGTTTTATTCCCTCACGAGTATCAACAATAAAGATAGATAATATATCAATGCTGAACTATTCTGCGGCATGCCTCCACTGCCAAGGGAAATGTCTCAACGGCGTGCTATTGACGAGGGCGACGATGAAGACGACGTAGAGCTCCTTCAACAAGAACCACCCGCCACTGAGGATGAGGATGCCACGGAAGAACTCTTGCCAGGACCCTCACGGCCTAAGAGGATGAAAACCTTATTTGCAATTATGTATATAATATAGATAACAATTTTATATTAATAGTTTATATAATTATTATATTCATAATTAATTCATTGATTGTTTAGGCGATATGAAGGAATATTTTGGTAACAATGTTTTTTTCGAATAGGACAATGGGTAATTTCTGTATGGGACCTATAAAAAAAATTACTGTAGCATTATGAACTATGTCTATCTTTTATACTTGGAGAAAAAAATATATGAGGAAGTAAGAAATGATTTAATAAAGGGACATATTTAAATTATCCTCTAGCAAATTATTGACCTGCTGATGTTGATGGACCATTTATGCAATTAATGAACCTCTAAAAACTTTATGCGCTTCTAATGATGCACTTTAAAAAGAATATTATTTGACTCCCTTTATAACTTTCTGGCCTTTTGTCACAGATTCACAGTTGATGGTAACAACTAAGCTAGTGTACCCTGGTCAAACGGGTTAGGTTAGGTAGGAACTTGGAACTGTGACCAACAGCGCAAGCCGAGCGAGCATGTACGTTTGCCTGGCTAGGCCCCCCGGAATTTGCGATTTAGGTATACACCAATGCAATGTACTCGCCTCTAGGAGTATATGTACCGCTTTCTTTTTCAATGTACCTCTGTACTTTTGAAGAAATATGCAAAAAAAGGGGGCCGTGCCAGCCAAACGTTTTCAGCACGGCCCTCGTGTAACTTGAAAAATATATAGCGTATTAAAAAGTTTCATAAACTCAAGGAATGTACTTTACTAACACGTTCTATGTACCGTAACAGATATTGTGAATTCGTAATAACAAATAATATATAGACGTGGATAGGGGGCCGTGCTGAAAAAAAAAGAAATGAGAAAATATCTGAAAAAGACAAAACAACCTTAGCCAAAAACTATATAAAAGTAATTCATGTTTGGCAAGTAACATATGTACCGCATTGGTTTCTCATACAACTTGCTAAATTCAAAAAATAAACCAATTTTAGTTTATTCAGCACGGCCCTCTATAGTTGCCTATATCTTTTTAAATATGACATGTGTGTTTACAAAATTCGACTTCCTGAATTATGTATAGGAGTACATTCGTTCCAAATAAATTGCGATTATGGTGTATTAGTATTTTAAAAGATAAATTGGATCAAAAATATTCTAACATGCAACTGATGGGGTGACCATGGTTCCATAAATTAGGTTGATTTATTCTATACCTTTAATGAAATTATGTGACTACATTGAAATAAACATTCTTTTTTTACAATTTGTTTTTTTTTTCTTTAAAATTAATATTAGCGATGACATCTTTTAAGGGAATTAAATCAGTTAAAACTTGTTGTGTGCGGTCGCTATTAATTCACTAGGTAAGGTTCAATCAATGTGATTTGTTGGAAACGTATCTGTAATTTTTTAAGCCTTTTAAGCTCTGTAGTCAAAGTGAAAGCATTTATTTCAAATAGGCACATAAAAGGCACTTTTGAACGTCAAAAATTACCTTAAAATAGAATTGATTCTAGTCGCCCCTTCCAAAAGGTAGTTTTCGTGTGGAGAAGAATGGGCAAGAAACTCCACCGTTACTCTTTTAAAATGTTTTAGGTACCTACCTACAATATTTTGCATGGGTACATTAATTATATAAGGTGTAAAAAAATTAACCTTAAAAACTTTAAGAGGTGCTTTAGACCATCGAACTGAACAACTTTCACTATTGGACCAACTCCGAAATCACGAAAAAAAAATCAGCTGTTTCATACAAAAGTTCAATACCTACTCGGCCAAAATGTATGAAACAGCTCATTTTTTTTTTCGTGATTTCAGAGTTGGTCCCATAGTGAAAGTTGTTCAGTTCGATGGTCTAAAGCACCTCTTAAAGTTTTTAAGGTTAATTTTTTTACATCTATATAATAATATGTGAGGACGATGCACCTAAAATAAAATTACTATACCACAATAGGTGAAAGAATTGTAGTGTTTGTGACACATAGTTTTTCTGCGATTATTCCATAGGTAAACGTAACTAATCTGTGAAATGTACCGAAACTGTAATTTTGTACCGTACATCAATCCGTGTGATTTATGGAAATATATATGTGATTTTTTTTAAGCCTTTTGAGCTATTTAGTCTTAACGACACTTGTTGTTTTGTTCGATTTGCAACCTACTACTTACTACTATTATAGTTATCGTTAATAGTTAATACAGATTACGATATTTTTGATTTTTTTATTTTATTAAAGATTTACTCAGAAGTTTTTTTATCCATTCTCACGTGGAATCATGGTCACCCCATCAGTTGCATGTTAGGATATTTTTGATCCAATTTATCTTTTAAAATACTAATACACCATAATCGCAATTTATTTGGAACGAATGTACTCCTATACATAATTCAGGAAGTCGAATTTTGTAAACAAACATGTCATATTTAAAAAGATATAGGCAACTATAGAGGGCCGTGCTGAAAAACTAAAATTGGTTTATTTTTTTAATTCAGCAAGTTGTATGAGAAACCAATGCGGTACATATGTTACTTGCCAAACATGAATTACTTTTATATAGTTTTTGGCTAAGGTTGTTTTGTCTTTTTTAGATATTTTCTCATTTCTTTTTTTTTCAGCACGGCCCCCTATCCACGTCTATATATTATTTGTTATTACGAATTCACAATATCTGTTACGGTACATAGAACGTGTTAATAAAGTACATTCCTTGAGTTTATGAAACTTTTTAATACGCTATATATTTTTCAAGTTACACGAGGGCCGTGCTGAAAACGTTTGGCTGGCACGGCCCCCTTTTTTTGCATATTTCTTCAAAAGTACAGAGGTACATTGAAAAAGAAAGCGGTACATATACTCCTAGAGGCGAGTACATTGCATTGGTGTATACCTAAATCGCAAATTCCGGGGGGCCTAGCCAGGCAAACGTACATGAGCGAGCGCTGCACCCAAGTTGGTCGCAGTTACTTGGCTATTTAGCATTTTTAGGACCCCAAAATATGAATTATTTGAGGTTCACAAAAAGAGGCGCCATAATTATATTTAGAGTGTTCAATAATATTTTTAGCAGCGCAAAAAGAGAATTATTAAAGGTTCTATTAAATACATGTTTTCTTTTGTCAATCTTAAATAATTACAGAATACCTTTCTGTAATTATTTGAGGTTAACAAAAAAGAGGCCCAGTTATTTTAAAAAGTGCATCATTAGAAGCGCAAAAAGTTTTTAGAGGTTCATTAATCTCAAGAAGTGTACAGACCTACTTACATCATTAGCAGCAGAACGAACCTAAGGATCACAGCAGGTGGCGTTCTGTAGTTTCTGCCTAACCCCATGGGATAAAGGCATGAATTTATGTGTTTAAAAATCATATTACTACACTTGCGAGAGAATAAGACAGTATCTGTATCTGAAGGCCATTTCTCGTAATTTTAAACGTTCAAAATTTAGTCGCAGTCTCATCTCTGCGACAAATAAATGAGAGCAGTAGTGGCCCTGCTGTGGTAACGGCCGCAACTTACGAGTTCTAGGTCGCAGGTTTGAACCCAAACAGGTGTTTTACTTTGTGTAAATTATTTTATCACCACTGCTCTCAAAACGGTGAATGAAAACATCGTGGAACCAAAAATTCGAAGACATGTCAACATCTACCAACCCGCACTGGGCCCGCGTGGTGGATTACAGCCCTCTCACAGAGTCCTCTCTGCCTCTCTGCTCTCGCTGAGTCTCTCTGCTGTCTGTCTGCTGTCTCAGTGCCTGTGTCCCAGCAGTGGGAATATTACAGGCAGATTATACTAAGTATACCTCTCCCCTCGTATTATTTATTAGCTTGTTTTGGGAACTAGCTACGACACGACAGCGTAATTTCGACATTTTCCTTTCCCACTGAAACGGTGTCAACCTTGTCAAACGCTTTAGCTAGTTCCATTACTGTTTTGAGTCGTGGCGCATCCTGCCTGCAGAGACGCAACTGCCAACTCGTATTTATTATTATAATCATATTGTCTCCTAGACTCCAGAATCCTTTTGAGATTACAATTTTATGTATAGCTCTAGCAGTGGTCTAGTTAGGTAGAAACAATCGGTGCCTATGTATTAATATCAGTAACGCGGTTGCGGTCGCCGGCCGCCGCCCTGCAGTCTGCGATCGTTTTACAGACACGTGAACCGCGGGGTGATTGCGTAACACACTAACAGCACAAAATGGGTTTCATTTTGACAGTTCAACAACATTCATTGCGTTAGTATTACGTTGTTGAGGAGATTGATTTTTTGAATATATGAAGCAATATATTAGCAATATCATTCAACTTCTGATTGATAGTGTGTTACGCAATTAGGGTAACGACCTTTGACGAACCATATAGCTCCTAATATTTATAATATATTATTATAGTATCTTAGGTCATTGCTCATAAATATGGCCTTATCAACATGTAATAACAAGCAAGTAGGTAAATACGTAGGGTTGTAGAGGTACCTGTATGTTCATGACCACTATCAAAGTTGCAAAAAAAAAAAAAAACAAGCGCGTAATCACTTTTTAGAACTCAGGGTTCTATTTTTATCTTTCAGACGAAGCAAACTATTATAAAAGATTTTCCTCATAAGTTTCGGGGAAAACAATATTTACTGCGCAGTCGGCGTGTGCGTCTCAGACGCATGTCGGAGTCCAGACACATAAATAACACATTATGTAAGCGGTAATTATACGATCCAAAATTGTTGATCTTCTTTTGATCGAACATTGAACCCCGTCCTACGGTGTGAAATGCCAAGCCGAGTGTTTCTGGGTCGACTGTGATGTGTTTGCCAGACAGAAACTACGGTCAGACACCTGTGAGACGTGATTTGAAATCACGTGAAGATGTTTCATCAGTAAAAAACTACTGTTTTGTTTTTTATATTAATATAGTCTGTTCAAGGGCGTTTTCCGTGTGCTCTCGATTCTTGTCTCATCAGTAACAACATAGCTACGCAGCTACGTATAAGACGGAGAGTTTCTTTGACAGTTTGTAATGATTGCTTCATTAATAATTAATTAGAATTAATATCTAATATAATAATGAATGAAATTGCTATTGAATATCAATATACAATAGCAATTTACGACTTATCAGCAAAAATTAAATGCTAATGAATAAATATTACGATATGATAGGCTAGGCAGCGACTTTATTTTTTAAACCTTTCTTTATATAACAGAACTGTAACCTAAAAATTACTTTGACCCCCGATTTCATTTCGCCATTTCTTCTTAGGGGTAGTCAGATACGAAATATCGACTCCATCTAGCTTATTTTTTTTCAATATAACGTATAAAAGTGATTCCGATACTTATCCTATTTACAAAATAAACAATTTAATTTCATTTTATTATGTACTACATAGCTTCTGCCCGCGACTTCGTCCGCGTAAAATTTCTTCATCGCCCGACTCACCCCATCGCATCGCATTGGCTGTCCGCGCTATTACTTCGTTTTTGCTTCGCGTTCTTTGTTATTTATTTATGCTCGGCTCCTAAGAGTGCTAGCGTAAGGTTAAGTTAGCGTGATAGCCTTCTTCAAGGATTCGGCGATCAAATGCAAAAAGAGTTTTTCAAACCCGACCGGAAGTTCCAGAGATTAGCGCGTTCATAAAAACAAACTGTTCGTCTATTATACAAGGTGTTTTTTTTTTTGATATCCTATAACTCTAGGGGGTCATTGTACTCATCATTATGAACAACTTTTACTATGGGATCAAACCTGAAATTGCGAAAAAAAAATCAGCTGTTCCCTACATTTATGTTCGCATAACTCGTCAAAATGTAGGGAACAGCTGATTTTTTTTTCGCGATTTCAGATTTGGTCCCACAGTAAAAGTTATTTATAATGATGAGTACAGAGTTAAAAAACACGTTGTATAAGTATAGATTTGTGAAATTAGTGTTTCGTATCATTTAAGTTTAAAGTTTAAATAATTATAATGATTAAACTGTATTTCTTTTACACAAGAAAAACATGTCGACAAATAAAAATATTTTTTTTTTTCGTTTTCGAGTTTCGGCCGAAAAACAACGATTTTCGGTTGGACCCTGTAAATTAGTGCATAATTTCCTGCAGAGTGCTATACTATTATCTACCCAGGTAGGTAGGTATCTACTCCACAAACCCCATAGGTACTCACCTAAGCTTTAACATGGATTGATGTTCCAGCAAAACAAACCCATCAAGTGAGTGGATTATCTAGGTACCTACTGAAGATAGAATAATTAGATTAATCTCGATATACATGTAACCGATAGATTTGCTTGAATCGAAAATCTGATAATATTTGTAAAGAAAACCTCACTTGACAGGAGGAAAGATAATGTTGCTTAGAATGTTTTCAATACATCCATGTATATGTTCGTTTTTATTGGCAAAGCACAAATGTGAGGCAAACCACGAAGCCTTCGACGGATAAGAGCCGTGCACGCAGCAAGGCACAGCCGTATTGTTGTATAGACGTTTATGGACTTATGGCCATAACTCCGAGTAATGCTCGCACACTCGGTGCCTGGCCGTTGCTATGCGCCAATTCGCGGAACACTCGACAAATCGACATGCTTATTATATCGTATGCGGATTATATTACGGTAGATAAAATTATATAAGTACCTATTACGATCTGCCAAAAAAAATACAAAACGGGATTTCGATGCCTATGGAGCTACACTGCAGCTAAACGTAGAAGACAGTGGAACAGACCTGAATTACGACCTACTTAGATAGTTATGTAAGGAATTGAAACTATAATAGGGGAAGGACCAAAAGAAGCCGTAATGAGAATAAAAACCCTATATTTGCCTTTACCCTAAGGGCTGATCTTCCCAACGCGAGTTAATGTTATCCGAGGAATAATTTTGAATTTTTGACAGTTCAAAATCTGTCAGTTGTCAATTTTATTCCACGAATAAAAATTATCTGTCGATTGAAAAATCAGCCCTTAATGGCTAGTTTCTTGGATAATATTATAATAATAATAATAATATAATAATATTCCACAACTATCACACAACGCCATCTAGTCCCAAGCTAAGCAGAGCTTGTGTTATGGGTACTAGACAACTGATAAACATACTTATATATTTCTAAATACATACATATTATAGATAAATTACACCCAGACACAGAACAAATGATCGTGCTCATCACACAAACATTTGTCCTGGGTGGGAATCGAACCCACGACCTCCGGCATAGCAGTCAGGGTCACTAACCACTAGACCATCAGGCCTGTCAAATATTGCCTTATTATTAAGATTTCTGTGGATAATAATAATAAATTCTCGCTAGTTTATTAAATTCATAACGAATTGAGTAAACGCAAACTGAAGGATGATGATAATTCGCCAAAATATACACCTATTGTACCAGTTGTGATACAGGCTGGCAGGGCATCGACACGCAACTTGTTACCATCGATGCAGCACATGATGCTGAATCTGAAACCCCCTGCGTTGAAATTTTTCGTCGGTCATAAAAAAAAAAAAAAAATAAGCGTGCCGGATTTTTTTGACCGCGTAGGTATTGCCCTTTTCTATAAAACAGCTGTTTTTACTTTGATAACTGACGAATATGAAACATTACAATCGGTTGCTATCGCTAGGTAGGCTGTTGTAAATACAACTTGGCAAAATGGGGCTTTTTAGACCCGTCCGACATCCAATGTGAGTGTGGTAGCCGGTAGCCCTGCCCAGAAAATGCATGATACATGACCCACTTGCTGAAGTTTCCCAAGTGTTAAGTGCATTCGTGAGGAACTAATGAACGCCACTGATGCTGCTATTAAAACGTGGCCACTATCGACTCGAAAACAAGAAGACCACCATTTCCTTGTATTGAGTTGAGCCCATCGCCTGAGCCGCCCGACGAGTCGTGATTGTGAACCAAGTTTTTAAACCTGCCTGTATAATCCCCACAGTTCCTTTTGCAACCATCCACAACAGTTAGACGCTGCACTTTAAACTCATCCCAATAGTCACTCAAATGAAGGTTTTTTTGTCTTTTAACTCTTCCCGCCTCCCTCAACGCCTGTCCCGTGATCCCACATTGGTAAACATAAATAATTTTGGTTATTTTGTCTCTTAAAATATCTACTTTCGTCCTCGCCTCCACCCACTGTCACGTTGGCTGTCTGTAGGTATCTTCACAAATTCACCTGTTGTTTTGCGTCCGTGAGACAGTCTTTAAAATAGCACCCTCTATTTATTAACCTGCTGAAAAAACACGTCATGTCGACTATTACGTATGTCAGCAAAGTTTGCTATGGTTCCCAGCGTTGGTTGCAGGTGAAAACATGAAATACTTAATAATATGCTTTCGAGAATTTAACTAATACAAATTGCAAGTTAACTACCTCGTTAGTCTCATGGTTGCAAGGGCGACTGCCGAGCGTTATTGGGTTTTGCATTAGGAATTTCTTAGTAACAGTCCGGAGATTGGAAGTTGGCGGTTTAATACCCCCGTGCCTCGGAAAGCACGCAAAGCCGTTGGTCCTGCGCCTGATCTCTCCCCGGTCGTGTCGGATTGCCGTCCCATCGGACTATGAAAGTAAAGGAACAGAGAGTGCACCTGTGTTTACGCACACACTGTGCACGGCCACCGTGACCGAAATCGGTCGGAGGCTATTATCTATATAGGTACATTTGGAATATATGTATTTTGAACATGTGGGCAAAGTAAAATGTAATTATCACCAGTAACTTATCGTGGTGACTCACAATTTGAGGATCAGACAGACGGCCATAAATCACCAGGTTTACAGTCTCATTGTTGTTCATGGACCGGTCACACCTCGTAATGTTCGGTTTTTTGTGGAGTCGTAAAACTTGGATTTGTTTGGGTGCGATTTTGAAATACTGCGGCGGAGATTAGCTCGGGATCTGGCAGTGGTCCAGGCCCTACTAATGTTCGGCGGTGACACAGTGAACGCCATCGCCAGGCAGTGCAGTGAGAGCATCGGGTGCGTGTCCATCGATGTTTGCACCGCATGCAATATTCGTTTATTTCTCATTGACTCAGAAATGTACAGCTAACCTGCAAGGAAACTCGCAACCTGTGTAAAATTTTGACTTTTAACCTATAGCTACAGCCAGTAACGGCGAGACGCGGTGGCACCGTGCTCACGCGCACGTGCGCTGTTATTTGCGCTCTTCTTCTGAACTTTAATTAACAGCTATGCCTGCGTACGTATTTATTTGATCTCGCCTTTGATTACATATGTCTAGTTTAATATTATTAGTAAACATTGAGTGCAGTACCTATCTAACGACGCATTTCTGCGTCGTTAGATAACGGTTAATCGGACTAGAACTGATTTCTGCATCATGTAGGTAGGTATGTACCTAGGTATGAATGTGACTTCAATGTTTTCATATCCTGTTTTCCAGTCGGGAAATACACATAGATTAAAAACATGATAATTAATTGCGTTTGTTGAATTTTCAAATCAATCAATTATCCATTGTTTTCATCAAACCCTTTACCTCCGCTTTCCGTGATGTTTTTGTTTTGCATTAGGGATTATCATTTGTCCCTAAGTTTCAAAACCTATTAATAGGTTTGTCACGTGTCAGCACCAGTTAGGTGTGCACTCCATTGCACCCGATTACGTTACTGGCACCCTGAATGCATAAGCTATTCTTAGAATAGACTATCGCGGGGTGTTAGATTTTCCATGGTCGGTGACGATCAAGGTCTGACATTCGTACGTTATCTCTATCGTAGGTAGGTACCTATTTACGAGTAATAAACGTCATTCGAATGTTAAGGTAGGTTAGTAAATTAGTAATAATCATTTGGAATAAAATAGTTTATGTTCATATCGTTTGCATTTTCAATATCCATAATAATTCTTATGGGTATGTTCCATGTAGGTTCCTACATATTCCATAACTATCTAAAGGCCATTCAAAAAATGAATAATGGTCCATGTTCAACATGGCACATTTTAATAGATGTCCAGGGTTGAGGATAAATTGATTGATTGAGGATTGAGGATTAGGTCTGCCATTTTCCATTAGTGTAGAACTGCAGTAGATAGAAGCGGAGAACATTGCAGAGCTACGAAAACATCAGCCAATAGAATTCCACAAAATTCACGTCATGTAAGTAGAATTCTATTGGTTAATTTTGGTTAATTAATGTTTAGTGATGATTAGGATGTTTGGGGTCATTTTTTCAGTTGATATTGTACCGCAATGACGTCACTAAGTAAGTCTGCGAAGTTCCGGCTCGCGGAGCGTTCTCTTTTGTTATCAATCATGTACCTATCATGTCTCATGTGACATTGACCTAACCTACGATCCAGAATCATTAGGTTCGCTTTAGATTTATCTACCTATAGCGGAATCTTGATTATCCTGTCTGACGAATGTTATCCGTTCGGACCGAGTAGGCAGCAGTGTAGTAAAATTAGTAAGTACCTGGATAGGTACCTTTTTCGTGAGGATACCCTCTGCCTGGGAAGAACGGAGGGTTTGTCGGACTCTGACAGACTAAAACCCACGGTTCCCTCCAGTACCATGAGTCGAGGGCCCGGGAGATACTAGTACATTCGCCATGCCCCCGACTGCTGGGTAGGTAACTAGGTACCTAGCATTAGGGACGTGTCTCCACCTCGCAACGGATTTTTGACGACGAATAGAAAATGTTGACGCAGTAACCACTACTGTCTGCAGTCTGCATAGCCTTGTCCAAGATTTTTCCAGTTTTCACGAACAATGCACAACATTTATTATTTATTGGTACTCGTGACCAGCCCATGCTATGCACGGGTGCTATCTACTGAAGTGGCCACATGTTGTCATGACATTGAAGTTTCTGTGCTTTAGCGAAGTAAAATATAAAATTATACACATAGGTACACCTTCGGGAGTAAATTCTCAATGATGCATGGTGAAAACCGCATCAAAATCCGTTACGTAGTTTAGGTAAACAATGCGGTAAGGTGTTTTTCACTGACACTTTTTCCATTGCTCGCTTGAGTGACAACAAGGAGTAGATTCCTATAGTAATACTTCTTCAGTCTCCACAGTCTACCTATTAATTTACCGACCTACCTAATTCCCTTAATAGGTAGTCCATTTGAAGCCTAGGTAACACAAACAATTTAGTTTGGGTCGAAAGTACGTCGATATTAGGGCTTCCAATACCGGTATCCCCGTATTGGCTAATACCGGTATTGAAAGCCCAATACCGGTATCCCCGTATTGGCTAATACCGGTATTGAAAGCCCTAGTCGATATGTAGGTTCATAGGTATGTAACGAAGTACTTATTCAGGCTTAATAAAATATTAATTTCATAGGTCTCAGTGGTTTCAGTAAATAGTTTCAATCAAAAGAAACTAGTCATTAATAAACTTTTCGTCGAAATAGATAAACATAGGTCAGCCCCGGATTTACACCTAGGCCCACAAAACCCTGGCCCAGGGGACCAGCCAGCCCCAAAGGAAACCCGTACCTGCCTGAAGGCAGGCGGACGGGGCTGGGTAGGGATTGCTACAGGTCCTCATAATGGTATAATAATGGTACCTAGGTATAGCTATACCTATGTACCATTATTATATATTCCTTTCCTACAGGTGCTATAGATACCGTATAGCACCCGTAGGAAAGAAAAGGGAATCTGACCTCTCCGAGGCTAAGAATTTTCGAGCATGTCGCAAATGTCAAGTGCCTAAAGGGCGCTGGGTCTCTAAGTCCGGTCCGGGCCTGCATTAGGTAAGTATCACTTTTTCATTTTATTTATGTGCGTACTTTTAAGGGATTCAAAGAACTGTTGAATCTATGGGTCTTTTAGGTCGTTAAAATTAATTATTCCAATCAATACACGTGTTTCAACCATGAATGCTTCGTTTTCCATTTTCTTTTCGAGTTTTTTGCCCCTTCTCAAATATATATGTACATACACTCTGTATGTACCTATACCTATTAATATAATAAAGCAAACTAATCTATAATAATAAGTAAAGCAAAGAAAAACCTATCTTCATTTTAACGTTATTTCGGTCTAAGTATTTGAAACTTGTTCTACTGCTAATTTGTTTTTAGGGTTCCGTACCCAAAGGGTAAAAACGGGATCCTATTACTAAGAATCCACTGTCCGTCTGTCTGTCACCAGGCTGTATCTCATGAATCGTGAGTCACAGATGATGTATTTCTGCGTTGCCGCTATAACAACAAATACTAAAAACAGAATAAAATAAATATTGAAGGGGGCTCTCATATAACAGACGTAATTTTTTTGCCGTTTATTTTCCTCGTGGTACGGAACCCTTCATTTGCGAGTCCGACTCGAACTTGGCCGGTTTTTGTTTGAAAGCGCTAATCTCTGGAACTACCAGTCTGATTTGAAAAAATATTTTTTGCATTTGATAGCCCAATACTTGAGGAAGTTTATAGGCTATTTAAAATAACGCTACGACACTTAGGAGCCGAGCAAAAAGAAAAAAAGTAAGATAGAACGCTAAGCGAAAACGAATTAGCGCGGGCGGGTGATGCGACGCAACTTGGACGCGAGTTGACGCGACTCACGAAACGCGGTGGGTCCGCCCGGAGGCCGATATTTCACGCGGTCGAAGTCGCGGTCAGAAGGTATTAGAATATATTTTGAATGAGTAAATACTTGCGTTTTTGAAAAATAAAGATTAATGTAAAATGTAGGTAGGTGATTCTCCGTGTTGGCGAAAATCTCTTTCCTGTATCTAAATACTTATGTTTTTTTTTTAAAAACAGTTATTCCCTGTGACTCGGATATCTATGCCTGTGACAGTTTTGCTAAAAAGTTTTCCTGGGATGAACTTGAAGTCGCCTTCAAATTTAAAATTTATTTAATAATCACATAATCACAATTTGTACATGAATAGAATAGACGGTGTTACCCAAACTAGGTAAGTAGGTATTTGCCTGCATCATGGGAGTATTTTTTTTTAATGTAACTATAATAAAATCGTAGAGGAGTCTTTTTAAGTTTTTTGATTAATTTTTGCGAAGTCTGGGAACGATTCTAATGTCAAAAATATAATTTTTAGAATTTTTGTCTGTTTATCTGAATGTATGTACCTATGTTCTAGCATCACGCAAAAATTACCGGATAGATTTCGTTAAAATTTTGCATAGATATTCTCTTTAAGTCTGATGGCTATAAATTATCAAGCCATTTGTTATGATGGGGGATGAGCAATATTGCACTTTGTTCGTATTCTTCAATAGTTTACCTCAAATTGTAAAAAGACGAGCCAAAATATTGCAGATTGTTACAGATTTAACCATTTAAATTAGTATCATCATCCTATACCTTTATGGTGCTGAGCAGTCAATCCTGATACCTATATCCAGAGTGGAATTTTGAGATGGGGCAATTAGAGCAGGTACCTTAATCGTTGTCGCTACCAGAAAACGGTCTGAGGAGCCTGTTCTTAACTTTTTGAAATATTTGGATCTGCATTTACAGATTATGAAAAAAAAAAAATTAGGTACAGTGAAATGGGCACTTTACACAAAAAAAAAAATTTTGATCCAATCTAAAATTCTTATAAGGATTAAAAAACTCTATTGGACCAACTGAGGTTTGAATACTTGGAAAGTCAGAATTAAAAAAAACTTCTCATTAATTTCGTAGAAAATGAGACTAGCTAGGATGAGAGGGAACACATTAGATATATGGCTAGGTGACTGTTAATGAGGAATCCCGTGTGTTTACCTGTCATTACTTTATTTTTAATTATTTTTACCTTTTGTAGGTAGGTAGACAAATTTTATTCTAGGTGCATCGTCTTCACATACATATATACAAAGCCTTGTAAAACATTTTAAAAGAGTAACGTTGGAGTTTCTTGCCCATTCTTCTCCATACGAAAACTACCTTTTGGAAGGAGCGACTAGAATCAATTTCGTTTTATTGTAATTTTTGACGTTTAAAAGTGCCTTTAATGTGCCTATTTGAAATAAATGATTTGACTTCGACTTTACAATCTGCTGTTACTTATATTATTTTAGTGTTTGCTGTTCGTCAGAAATAATCTTTAAGAAAGCATTAGTCAGTTTATCAGTGTTGTGCCGTTATAATAGGTAGTACATAAATAACATACAGGAACGCAGGCGATCAAAAACGAAAAACTTCGCAAACAATGGAAAATTACTAGCGAAGGCTGCCGCGGGTGTCGCCCTCAGGGCCCTCACGAGCGCGAGCTGCATCTCACACGGATAAATGTAAGTCACTCGATCCTAACTCTATTCATATTTTGACTGCTGACGCCAAAACAAAAATTAAATTTATTTTCACTTTGTAATTTTGTTGAGAATAGTGTGTACAATTTACCTAGCTGTAAAAAAACAATTCTCGGGTTTTTTTTTCAAAAACACACGAAACACGTCAATAATATAATTTTTCCAAGAATGCCCACTTACGTTAGTATTTATTAAATGGCTCAATAAATTTCAAATGCATTAATGCGCAAACAACAATCGTTTGTTGAGCTTTTCCTGTTTTTCTTTTGTGAGATTGACCTATTAGACTAGAAAACAGTCGATTGAGGACGATTTGTATTTTTCTCAGAATTCTTATTTTATTCAAAAGGACACATCAAAGGTAGATCTGGCTTATTAGTCCATTAGCACGAATTTACTCGATAATTGACACAAGTCTTGGTCAGTCAGTCTAGTCAAACGTAGATAAATTTGAAACTGAAACGATTTACAAACAGTCGTTTGCAGACCGCCTCGTCCAACATTTATCGGGGGTGGGTCCAGACCTATCGGATAACCAGTTCGGTTTCCGACGTGGGCGCGCCACGGTGGACGCGATCATGCGTGTAAGGACCTTGGCGGAGGAAGCAGTGTCCCAGGGTGAGGTCGTCCTGGCGGTGTCCCTCGACATCGCCAATGCCTTCAACACCTTGCCCTGGAGCTCCATTAGGGAGGCACTTCGGTATCACGGGGTGCCAAACTACCTTCGCCGCACAGTCGGGGCCTACTTGGCGGACAGGTGTGTCGTCTTCCCTGGGCGAGAAGGATGGGGAAGGCGAGAGGTGTCGTGTGGTGCCACAGGGGTCGGCGGTACTGGGGCCGCTCCTGTGGAACATCGGATATGACTGGGTGCTGCGTGGTACGCTCCTCTATGGCATTAGCATTACCTGCTACGCCGACAACACTATGGTGACAGCGCGGGGGAGTACGTACCAAGACGCAGCACAACTGGCGACAGCAGGAGTTGCGCAAGTCGTTACGAGGATCCGGCGGTTGGGTCTCGAGGTAACCCTGAACAAATCCGAGGCCCTGTGTTTCCATAGGGCCGGCGCGCGCCACCTTTGGGATCCAACTTAATCGTGGGAGGCGTTACCATCGCTGTCGGGTCGACGATGAAGTACCTGGGGCTCGTTCTTGACAGTCGGTGGAACTTTGGGCCGCACTTCCGGCAGCTGGCTCCCAAATTGATGAGCGCCGCGGGTGCATTGTCGCGGCTGCTACCCAATCTGAGGGGGCCCGACACGTCTTGCCGGAAGCTGTACATGGGGGTCGTGCGGTCGATGGCGCTCTACGGGGCGCCCGTGTGGGCGAACAACCTCACGGCTCGCAACATCGCAATCTTGCGAAGGCCGCAGAGGGCGATGGCCGTCAGGATTGTTCGCGGGTACCGCACGATCTCATTCGAGGCGGCGACCCTTTTGGCCGGATCCCCGCCTTGGGACCAGGAGGCGAGAGCACTCGCGTCACTATATCAGTGGCGCGGGGAGGTGCTGGAGCGTGGCGAGAGACCCCTGCCTCGGATTATCAAAGCACGGCGGTCTGAGCTCCACCAGGCCCTGAGGACGGAATGGGAGACGCGACTTGCGCAACCCTCTGCGGGGCACGCCGTTATAGCGGCGGTAAGACCCGTCATGGAGGCGTGGATCGAGAGGCGGCATGGCGCCCTCAGCTTCCGGCTGACGCAGGTACTCTCTGGCCACGGCTGCTTTGGGAAGTACCTGTGTCGTATAGGTCGGGAGCAGACGCCGGTGTGTCACCACTGTGCGGCTTGCCCTGAGGATACGGCGCAGCACACGTTGGAAGAGTGCCCAGCTTGGGCAGGGCTGCGCCGTGACCTCATCGCGGCAATAGGCGGGAGCGATCTCTCGCTCCCGGCCGTCGTTCAATCGATGGTCGAGAACGGGAGCGCATAGGATGGAGTTGCCTCCTTTTGCGAGGATGTCATGTCTGCAAAGGAGGCGGCCGAGCGGGAGAGAGAAGCCGCATCCTCTCTCCCCTCCCGCAAGAGACGCACCAGGCGCCCGAGAAGGGAGCAAAACGATCTGCGACCTCCATGAGAGGTGGCCTGCGGTCGGCGGACTAGGGGCGTCCGTCGTTCGATCAGACAGGCCCGAGTTGGCGCTGCAGTGTTCCACGCGCGCCACTCGAGAGTGGGTGCGGCCATTACAGGAATGGGCGCACGGGGAGGTGGGACCCGCTAAGGAACAGCGGGTCGAGGCCTGTTGGGGGAGCGGTGAATGCTGTTGCGAATCCCGCACCCCCGGCTATAGGTAGAGGTGGAACACCGCGGTGGTTTTAGCCGGTAAGAGTCCGGCATGCCCCTCTGTCACCCCCACGATAGAGGAAGTCCATGAGGATTTCAACCGCGAGAAAAAAAAAAAAAAGGTAAGTACTTACGGAGTTTCTTAGAATATCAATTGGAAATCAGAACGATCAATTAGATTAATAGCACAGCGTAATAAAAAGTCACGGTTTGGGCTCTGCTCGCCCCTTGGATCTTGCTCCTAATTGCCTAAGTGTATCTACTCGCCCCCTTGAAAATTAGATACCCCAAATCGCCCCCGATTGTTAGTAAGTTAAAAGTAGGTACTGTCAGCACTCTTAAGTTTTTAAATATTTTTTTCTTAAAACTTCAATAATGTCTCTTGGGAATTAAAGGTGAAGATTGAAATAAAACTGTAAACAAAAAATGGAAATTCGATCGCAGGAATTCCACTCACAATACAGAGGAATATTTCCCCTACTTAGTTACACTTAGATATCGACGGCGTAGTATCAATATCTAATAACTACAAAATCATGATTTTACAGGAGGCGAAAAAAACGCTTCATTTGTATAGTATTTAATATTTTAACACTTTCACTGCCCAGCACCCGGCTCCCGGGTCGAGCGAGAAATTCGTTCGTTTGTCCACAACTCGGCTCCCGAGTTGTAAATATACGAGTAGATACATGTGACCATGTGGGCACACGTACGAATTTCTCGCTCGACCCGGGAGCCGGATGCTGGGCAGTGAAAGTGTTAATAAAAAAGTTACCTATATTAAACAATAGTAGGAAACGTCGTCGATTCAAGACCTTGCAAATGGGTGCCCCAATTCGAAAAATCCCCAAGTCCTAGTTAGGGATTTTTTACACTATTAACACAGGTTGATCGGCCGTTTTTTTCTCTATCGATACGTCAAATTTTTTTGTTATGATATCACTAAGTGGGTTTTTGAAAACTATAAAAATAAAAATTGACGATACTTTCAGTTCCAAAAATCCCCAAGTCCTATAAATTCCTTAGTCCGTAAGTTTTTACCGAAAAAGGACTAAATTAAAATCAAAATTGTTTCAGTCAAAATAAAAACAGATTTATTTTTACGTTCAGTTGTGTGCGAAAGGCTTGATTGAAACAATTTCTGTACATTATCCAATTCCTGGGCATTCAATGATGCCCATTGATAGAGATTTTGCTCTCATAGAAAGACAAAAATTACAACATGAAAAAATATATGTACCTGAAAATTATGTCAATTTTGTAGTAAACAGTAGAAATGCCAAGAAATTTGAAGTTGTATTTTTAGAAAAGAACTTGATAGAACGAGGGCAAATAGATAGGAGAGGAGGAGAGAGAGAAGAACGAGGTAACGAAAGAGTATTAAACGTTAAAGATTATAAAACTTACTATAATGATAATATTAAACAAACAATACCGGGAATTTCAGGTTGTCGTCGAGTTTTATTTAAAAGACATGCAAAGCCAGCCCATTCTGATTCAATGACTGGCGATAACTTTAAAGATTTTTTTTTATATCGAGTAGGTAGGTATATCTAGGTATCTTCGAGATGTTCCTGCTGATTGTTATCAAGATGTTATTAAAATTAAAGAAGAATTCTCATTATGGACGCTTTTAACGTTCTGCATCGTTCTCACATGTATAATTTTTAACATGAATGATGTAACCAAGACTTTGTAACCATATTATTTTGATTTAAAAGAGTGTTCATGGAGTTTCTTGCCCGTTCTTCTCCATAGGTACCTACGCTTTGGAATGGGCAACTAGCTTCATCTTTCTGACTGACCGACCCCTTGACAATTCAAAAGTGCCTGTAATTGGTTTAATTGAAATAAATGCTTTGAGTTTGAGAGAAGCTAAAATTAATGACATTAAAAAACTTATTCGATTTGTACCACAAGAAAAAAGAAAATTCTACGAAACTTTGATTATGGAACAGGCTAAATTAAATGAAAGTCAAATTGTTGAGGAATTGGATGACGAAATAGAGTAACTAGCCTTATTATTTTTAAAGGCTAATAGGTATTACTCATTTTTGATTAATAGAATACTGTTAAAGAAGCTAATTTTGTTTTTTTAAATTCCTTAGTCCTTAAAAAGAGGGAAAGATAACCCTAAGTCCTGTTGATTTATGATAAGTCCAATTTTTTTTTAAATTATTGTTATTATTTAATGCTTTTTATGTTTTGTTTTATATACTTAAATAAAGAGTATATTGTGTACTATAACTGGATGGTATTTTAATTTCAACAGGTCCTTTGATTTGTTTTCAAAAAAATTAAATATGTTTATTTTTTGTATTACCAAAAACTGAAAAAGTGGACTTAGGCATTTCTAGATTTGGAGCACCCAAATTTAAGCTATTTCATATTTTACTAACGAATATGCAATAAAGTGAAAATCGCTAAAATGTTAGTTATTAGATATTGACACTTCACCGTCAATATGTTTTAAATTCGGACGGATAGAGTTCGGATCTAGTGCGCAACCCCTCATACAAATTGGACTATGTATCACTTCGGACCGGCTTTTCTCGGATACGGAACGGATGTATTTCGGCTGCGAAACCGCTCTTAGAGCGTACAGAACAACACATTTAGAACATTCCCAATTCGGATTGAAGTCGGATCTTTAATTCGGATTCGGATCGGATGTAGTGCGAAACCGCTCTTAGGATTAGTAATATATCGCAAAACGCATCCTTTCCACATTATAGTACGAACTTAGAATGAGAAAGCATTATATAATAATTATATACGACTCTCTCAACGGGTAACATATTTTAACAAACTTTTTGTTTATTGGACCCATGAAAAAGGTTTCTTTTGTTATAATAGGTAAGCGCCAGGTAGCAAAGACTATCACAAGTGTCAAGACAAGAGTTGGTGAGATAGAGTTAAACATGGCGTTATATTTTATAATGTGTACATTTTTCTGTCTAACTAAACTTTTTTTGGTTAAACAAAGGATATTGCCGCTAGGGGCGCATCGATACAGCAAAATAATTATTTAAATGTCAATTTTCCACTTGCCCCTTCGTAAGGGGCGAATCACAAAATAATAAAAAACGGGGTGAGTGGAACATTTTAATCGAAAGGGGAAAACCCAAGGGGCGAGCGGAGCCCAAACCACAGAATACCTAATAGTATGTACTACCCCAAACCAAAGTCACAATGGGCATTTCCGCTGAACAAAAATGTAAATAAAAAATAAAAGACGCGCATTTATAAAAAAGGCAGCCATCATGTGAAGTCCAAAAATTTTTTTTGAGGTTCAATTAAATATTTCCCTACTAAAAATGAATGTCTACAACAAGAGGAAAAGCTCTAAGCAATTTCAGCGATCTAAGCAATTTTTTTTTTCTAAGTATTTTTTTTTTCTTGCCAAATTTCATGATTCTAGGTCAACGGGAAGTACCCTATACATTTTGATTCCCTTGAGAGTGTCGAAATATACGTTTTTTGCGGCATAAACGGCCGTATCTTTTTTTTTACGTTAACTTAGAAATTTGATTTTTTCACAGCTTCATGGGACCGCAGACCTGAGTATGTATATGATTTTAATTTCAACTCGATACCTCTACGCGTTCCCGAGATAAAGGGTCTTGACTTTTGACAGACTGACGGACGGACGAATAACAAAGTGATCCTATAAGGGTTCCGTTTTTTCCTTTTGAGGTACGGAACCCTAAAAAGGTGGCCATGATTTGAAGTCCAATATTTTTTTTAGTTTCAATTAAATATTTCCCTACTAAAAATGAATGCCTACAACAAGAGGAAAAGGTCTCAGTAATTTGCCTGGTGGCTACAAAATACATTGACCGATCGATACGTTGGAGTTTGGACCCATAGCTCCAACTTTTTACCGACTACGACTACTATTTACCGACAATTATCGTGATTCAAAGTTCCAAAAAAAGCTGTTATTTCACTGAATACGTTGTGGGGTTACGCAAGGGTCGATTCTGGGCTCGGGCATACCAATGTGGAACTCCGCGACCTATCTCCTTCCGATAGATACTGTTATCCTTTCCTCCTGACCGGTTCAGTCGATGCGTGACGTCCTGCATGTAGGGAGGCACGTAAATAAAGGGAATAATAGGAAATTGATAATGAAACAGGGAGGCAACGCCGCTTTATGCCACCCCCGTGTCTTCCATGCTTATTACAAGTTTGTTGGTTTGGCAGTGTGTGGTTTTTCAACACAACGTTGTTAAAGCCATTGATAAACAGTAGCCTCCAAAAGTTGTTGACATTTTTGCACTTCAGCTGTGATGCCACATTATGATTTAAAATAAAAAAAAATAATCAGGTAACCTGAGGGATTACTTGATTATTTTTTTATTATAAGTGAAAGGTTGTTGAATTAGTCAATAAAAACGTTACCTGTAGCAGTTCAAACACTTGGATCACTAGAATTTTAAATCATAATGTATTGTATCACAGCTGAAGTAGAAAAATGTCAACTAACTTTTGGAGGCCACTGTACCTTTCTTTATTTATGACTATTGGCAAGTATTTATTCATAGTATACCTGTCCTAGGTATATGAATAAATACATACAAGGTATCAAGAATACATACGTAGTTTTTTATTGTTTCTTGTATAAGATTCGGGAACTCGTAATTGGTGTCGGTTGTTGATATTATGGTATGGCATAACATAGACAACGGAGACCAATTTTAAATGTTCCCGAATCTTCGAGCCTCGAAGGGGTCATGAAGTAGTGGCATGATGTTTTCCTCATAAAAGTTCCACGGTCCGTATTTATTTGTATATTTCCATAAGGTCATAGGTCCCGTGGCCTCCCAAATAAAAGTGCCGCCACGAAAAGTTTAACGTTTGACAATGTGTGAATCATCAGTCGATAACCGCATAGCGTGATCCGAATCGTAACATAGTTTTATCTTATCGCTTTCATAGAAGTCTTCAAATTCTACGCATTAGTTAGATGAGAGTAGCATGTTATTGTTAGATGAAAATAAAATACCTAGACAATACATAAATAATACCTAATATTCGTGGCTGGCGCGAATATGTTGACATGTCTAAAATTGCAATTTGTCAGGGCGACCATTTTAAAGGTTTGACTTCTTCTAGTAAATCGGTATAGTTTGACGTATGTGTTTTAGTTGTTTTAAAGGTTATTTTATACCATCTTTGAAATGATGACAATAAATAAACGAAATTCCCCATAGTTTGCACAATAACAAACTTGTCAAGTTGGTCACCAACGAGTTACCAACTTATTCACGGAGTTGTCAACTTAAAACTTAGATTTAATCAGCGGGCATAACACTACGACACAGCAGGAGTCGCTTTCAGTTTGACAGTACAACAACATTCATTGCGTTATTTACGTTGCAGAGCAGACAAATTTTTCGAGCACATGAAGCAATGGATTAGCATGGATTATGGTTGGCCATAACTTGACACCTCAATTTGTCAATTTAAAATCAGTACATTAAGAAATATTTGATGGGTATAAGTTCAGATATAAAATAACGAATATTAGTTTGGTTACTGACTATAGGTTGATATAACAAAATATCAATGTTCGTTCGTTCACAAAAACATGTGAATCGTTAATTTGACATGAGGATTTGTCAAGTTAGACATGTTAAAATGCGAGATGTCAACATAGTACTTACCAAAGTCGATTGCTCTAAAAATTATGTGTATTTAGAATTACTGCCATTTTTTTCAAATAAATTCGAAATGCATTAAGCCAATAAAAAAAAACATAGAAGTCTACATGTCAATGTATTCACGCCAGCACGGACATACGAGTCGAAGACGTGTGACATCTACCGACATGCATTGGGCCGCGTAGTGGATTAAGACACCAAATTGAGATTGTCATCTATCATTCATATAAAGAGCCTATTTCGAAAAGTACGAATTATTTTGCAAAGAATAGAAGGGATTTCGTAAGAATACCACGATTAATATGGCACTATCACTATTTGATAATATCATGTCATCTGTAGACAAGTGAAACCCTGTCTGTGCAATTTGTACTGGCATGTCCAAGGCTTTCGATCATGTGAACCATAAGATTCTCTAACAAAAAATACATAGTTCTTTAAGTATCGTAAAAGAGAGAACATTCTACAGCTATTAGAATCGTACTTAAGTAAGGCTAATGTACAGACGCCAGCACATCAACCTACTACAATCTGTCAAATTTCTTTAATAGATTTTCATTTTTATCACTGAATCATAAGGTTCAAAGTTGATTGGGAAAATGTGACAGTTAGGTGTAGGTTGATGTGCTGGCGTCTGTACAGAAATTTCTAAGGTCTGGCCGCGCTTTGCCAAAGATGTAAACAATAATGGTCGCTTGAAATTGAATAAAATTGATATACAAGAACATTTATTTTAAGTAATGTTTGTTTTCGTCTAGTTAGCTCGGAGATTTAGACGAAAACAAACATTACTTGAAATAAATGTTCTTGTATATCGATTTTATTCAATTTCGAGTGGCCATTGTTGTTTACATCTTTGGCAAAACTAGCGCGGCCGGACTTTATATGTTTTACGTTAGTAAATTAAAAACCATTTATGTATCAAAACCAAGACTCGTAAGATATGGTGTCCCACAGGGTAGCGTAGTAGGGCCGCACTAACGTGCGGCCCTACTACGCTACCCTATGGGACACCGTATCTGGGTGGGTCTCTGGGTGGGTGTGTATTAACACATAAACCATACACAGTCTCCCGAAAGTAACATCAAACAAAATGGTTGTCTTTGCAGTTGACAGTACAGTTGTAACAGTGTTGAGTGTACTAATGAAAATAATTATAAGAATGACAACAATTTTTGTTTGTATGACATTATAAATTGGCTACATAATGATAATTTAGTAATAAGCTTGGATAAGACAAAAGTTAACAGTCAGGCTCTTTTAACGGCATACCATGCACTAGTTGCGGACTTGCGGTATACTGTGCTTGCGGGGACTAGTCAGCACTCTAAAGGATATACTTTCAGATTGGTTCCATAGAAATTTCATCAAAATCAGTTCAATAGTTTTTAAACCAAAATTACTGGTAAAAATTCAGGTAAGTAAACGAAATTGCGTCATTTGCTTTCCTATGACTTTTCAGTGGTGGCTTAGTGGAATTGTCATAGGATGCTATAAGTGCCATATCTTTACATAATTAGGTAACCTACTTCGAAAAGGAGGATCTGAATTGTGCATCGATCGATAAAAAAAAAAAAAATAATGGATGTGTTATGCTTCAGGGGTGGTCCCATATGAATTTTATAAACTTTGTTTGGGTAGTTTTTTAGTTAGCTTCAATAATACGTATTTTTTTCCTGCCAGTGATATTAACATAGTAAGTACAGACGCCAGCACATCAATAAGGATCAAAGTTGATTGGAATAATTTTACAGTTACGGGAAGCATGATGTGCTGGCATCTGTACATGTTATACGAATTTATGTACAACTAAAAAGTGAAAAATAAAAACTTTTTTACAAAAAAAAAAACAACCAACCTCCTAAAAAAAACAATACAAAGTGAAAAATAACTTTAATTTCGGAAGTCAGTGTCTCTGGTTTTATATTTTCGTCTTTAGCAGTCTTTAGCCACCGACTTCCGAAATTAAAGTTATTTTTTTACTTTTTAGTGTTTTTTCAGGTCGGTTGTTTTTTTTTTTAAAACGTTGTTTTCAAAAATGTAGCGCTAAGTAGGTATCTATTTTTTAAGCTTGGTTTGGTGGAATGGTTCAGCAATTTGTGGGACTTGAAAAAGGAGTAATTTTTTGCATGGTATGCGTTCCGCACCCTAAGGGCGCTTTCAATTTAGACGTTTCGTGTCGGACTGCTGCGGTGCCGAAGCGGTGCGTTTGTCGTATTGCGCACGGACGGTCGTTTATTTTCATACAAAGCGCGCGGTGCGGGTTGTCGAGCGTTCGCGGTACCGACACCGCACTATGACCGCACTGTTGCCGCACCGCGCGCTTTGTATGAAAACAAACGACCGTCCGTGGGCAATACGACAAACGCACCGCTTCGGCACAGCAACAGTCCGACACGAAACGTCTAAATTGAAAGCGCCCTAATTGCGTAACACACAATCGGAATATGAATCATTTTGAAGCAAATTGCTAATCCATTGCTTTATAAGTTCGAATTTTTTTCTGCTCAACACGGAAATAACGCAATGAATGTTGTTGAACTCTCAAAATGAAACCGATGGTTCCCTATCCATTTGCATAAAATTTTAAGACCTAATATAACTAAGCATAATTTTGTTTGGCATAATTATATTTTCGCATAATATAATTACGCATAACAGCTTACGCATATTTTTTTAAGCATAATTTTTCTAATCATAATAATGATTAAGCATAACATTCTAAAGCATAAATTTAGCATGCTCGTTTTATTTCTAACGACGGTTTAGGAGGAACCTAACCAAACCGAACCTCGGGGTGCCCCTAACGTCGTTTAGTATTATGCGAATTAAATTTATGCCAAAACAAATTAGTCTTTAAGATGATTATGCCAACATAAAATGTATGCCTAAAAAAATTATCATCATCATCATTTCAGCCGAAAGACGTCCACTGCTGGACATAGGCCTCCCCCAAGCACCTCCACTTCGACCGGTTTTGTGCTTCTCGCATCCAACGAGTTCCTGCGGCCTTCACAAGGTCGTCGGTCCACCTTGTGGGAGGCCTTCCAACGCTACGCCTTCCGGCACGCGGTCGCCACTCCAGAACCTTTCGGCCCCATCGGCCATCTGTTCTGCGAGCAATGTGCCCTGCCCACTGCCACTTAAGTTTGGCAATTCTTCGGGCTATGTCGGTTACCTTGGTGCTCCTGCAGATCTCTTCATTTCTGATTCGATCCCGCAGGGAAACTCCAAGCATAGCCCTCTCCATTGCCCTTTGGGTGACTTTCAGCCTTCTAATAAGGCCCATTGTGAGCGACCACGTTTCAGTGCCATATGTCATCACTGGCAACACGCACTGGTCAAAGACTTTCGTCTTTAGACACTGCGGTATGTGGGACGAGAAGATATTGCGAAGCTTCCCGAACGCTGCCCAGCCGAGTCGGATTCGACGATTGACCTCTTTCTCGAAGTTGGACCTACCTAACTGGACAGTTTGTCCTAGGTAAATATACTCGTCCACGACTTCGAGTGTAGCGTCTCCGATCTTCATGAGAGTGGGTGTTACATGGGCATTTGACATGACCTTCGTTTTGTCCATGTTCATTTTCAGACCCACTCTTTCAGAGGCTCTACTGAGGTCATCGAGCATTGTACTGAGGTCCTCCATAGTCTCAGCCATGACTACTATATCGTCGGCAAACCGAAGGTGAGTTATGTACTCGCCATTGATATTAATGCCAGCTCCTTTCCAGTCCAGAACCTTGAAGACATCCTCCAGAGCAGCGGTGAACAGTTTCGGAGACATAACGTCTCCCTGTCTCACACCTCGCTGCAGAAGGATAGGTTTCGAGGTCTGGTCCTGGAGTCGGACTGACATAGTGGCGTTTTCGTACAGACACTTCAGCACCTCGATGTACCGATAGTCGATCTGGCACCGTTGAAGAGACTGCAGTACAGCCCATGTCTCGATCGAATCAAAGGCTTTCTCGTAGTCCACAAACGCCAAGCAGAGAGGCAGGTTATACTCTTCGGTCTTCTGTATAACCTGTCGCAGCGTATGTATGTGGTCTACGGTGCTAAAGCCTTTACGGAATCCGGCTTGTTCGGGAGGCTGGAAGTCGTCAAACCTGCGCGCGAGACGGTTCGTGATGACTCTCGAAAACAGCTTGTAGACATGGCTCAGAAGTGAGATGGGCCTATAATTCTTAAGAAGGGCATTGTCACCCTTCTTAAAGAAAAGTATCACCACACCTCTGTTCCATGCCTGTGGTGTTTTACCCTCGAGTATGACGGAATCAAACAGCCTCTGAAGGGCCTTAAGAACGGGTTTTCCGCCGGCCTTCAGGAGCTCGGCCGTAATTCCGTCATCACCCGGTGCCTTGTTGTTTTTAAGCTGCTTCAGAGCCATCCTAATCTCGTACAGGCTGACGTCCGGGATGTCTTCGGTATAGTGTCGGGTCAATCTAACTCTTGGGTCGTTTGCCAGACTCGTAACGGGGTTGCTTGTTGACGTGTATAACTGCCCATAGAACCTCTCGATCTCTCTCAACAGCTCAGGTTTGGCGGAAACGATCCTGCCATCATCAGTCTTCAGTTTCATAAGCTGGCTCTGCCCAATAGACAGATCTCCAGCAAAAACCTTGGAGCCTCTATTTTGCTCTATCGCTTCCTCAATACGGTCTGTATTGAAGCGGCGAAGGTCGCTTTTCAAGGACTTAGAGATCTGTCTGTTGAGCCGCCGGTACTTTAGAACATCATCTGAAGATTGCAGGATCATCTCGCGCCTCTCCTTCATGAGCCGCAAAGTAGGATCAGAGAGCTTCTTTTTCGTATTCGTACGACGGGTCTTGAAGATCTTAGACCCGACCGTATGGACAGCTTCCACGAACCCATCGTTATATTCGTCCACGGAGCTCCCCAGGCACTCGAAATGATTCTGAAGTTCGAGCTGAAAGCTCTCGGGGTTTTGAACCTGGATCGGCGCTGGGCGGAGCGTAGACCTCATTAGTCGAGACCTTTCTAGCTTTATATTTAAGTTCAATGTGCCTCTTACCATGCGGTGATCACTTCCGGTTTTCACCGCGTTGATCACAGAGACATCATTGAATATTTGCTTCTTCGTCGACATAATGAAGTCAATCTCATTTTTAGTTGCACCATCCGGGCTCTGCCAGGTCCACTTTCTGTGCTCACGTTTTCTGAAGAAGGAATTCATCATAAAGAGGCCTTCCTTCTCCATAAAACTAGCCAGGTGGCCCCGGTGATTCCGTCGTCCAACTCCAAATTGCCCCATTCGCAGCTCATCATCGCTTCGTTTACCCAGTTTCGCGTTAAAGTCCCCCATGACAACGGTGAAGTGAGTTTTAGAGCCATGCATGGCTCTGGAAATATCCTCATACATGGTCTCCACCTCATCGTCGGGGTGTGACGAGGTCGGGGCGTAAGCCTGTACGACCTTCAGCGAATACCTTGCGGATATTCTGAGTATAAGGTACGCCGCCCTGGTCGACACACTCTCGATCTTCACCACGTTGCTCACAAGGGACTTGTGGACGATAAACCCGACACCACCTTGGGACTGCTGGTCGCCCTCCCGGAAATAGAGCAAGTTGCCAGATTTAAGGATTATCGAGTCCTCCCCCTCTCTTCGGACTTCAGATAATCCCACTATGCCCCATCGCAACCTGCTCAATTCTTCCTCGAGTTCGGAGATCTTCTCGTCGGTCCGGAGTGTACGCGTGTTGTAAGTTGCCAGGTCCAATTTCCGTTGATTTGGGTAGCCGGATCTCTTCCGGGGATTCTTAGCACCCCTTGCCTCACCGTGGCCTTGGCCGCTACCGTAGCCAAGGGTAGGCGGGCCGCCGGGTACTAGGGGCCAAGTATTTTTTGTGCTTGTCATTAGGGGGGATTTGCCATAATCGCCACGCTTGGCATGCGGGTTGGCGATCGCAGTATGATGGTAAATGCATAGAGAACGCTGCTGCCCATTCTCCGGTACGTCCCTTAGTCGCCTTTTACGACACCCATGGGAAGAAGGGGGGTGGTGCTATTCTTTAAGTCTGGCACCACACGGACAGACAAAAAAATTATGCCGAAGTATTATTATGCCAAAACAAATTGTGCCAAAATCGTTATGCCGAAGTAGGTATATTAGGACAAAGAACATTATGCGAAAAGAAGGGATCCGAAACCGATTCCGATAATGTGTTTCGCAATTGCCCCGCTGATTGAATTTATCTTAAAAAAGAGTTGCAGTTTTTCTTCACATTTGAAAAACGCCCTTATATATTTATATATAAGTAATAAGTTTTTTTAATAAACCTGAAAAGAAACCAATTTTTCAGCTTAGTGGACTAGCTTAGTAGGGCGGCTGTTATATTTCTGTTAATATCTATTTGCATTGGAAGTTCTGGATGATGCAACCGTAAACATATTTGTCGTCAGGGCAGGGCGGGCATGCGGTACCACTCCGGTTCCACAGCTTTAGCCATGGATGTATTATTTTTTAAAGTAAGTACCTACTCTCGAGTCCCATAGGGTTCTAGGAAAAATATACTTACAGGTTCTTTTAAATTGACTGGCGAAACTTTACAAGCGTGATGGGTATCGGTATCTAATACCAATAAAACAAAAAATAAATATTTAATAAAATTATAATTACAAAGTAACTACGCGTACAGTCACTCACGTCTATAAGTATGTATATGTTACCGGCCAAACCCGATTTCAGGACAAACTAGTTTAGCCTAGGCTAAACTAGTTCTTCCTATACGCGATAGGGGGTGCCCTTCGCTCGCCCTTGGATCTTATGTCGACGGAGCCCCGCTTCGCGGGGCCCCTATTTCTGTGTAAAGGGTTTAAAGTAACCTAACCAAACCGAACCTCGGGGTGCCCTTCGCTCGCCCTTGCATCCTATGTCGACGGAACTAGTTTAGCCTAGGCCAAACTAGTTTGTCCTGAAATCGGGTTTGGCCGGTAACATATACACTTGGCTTTATTCAAAGGCGATTTTCTCCTTTATTTTTGAATGAAATTTTATGTTATTACGAACATAGTATTTTCGAACCCATAGGTTTATGTTAAGTGTCGTATTTTAACGTTGCATTCGTTATTTCACGAAAAAATCGCAATTGAAAATTGCCAAGTGTTGACATATTGGTGCTCGTGACTGTACATGAAGTTTACTTAGAAATATGATTACCTACTTAAAGGAAATAGTTTTTATTACTTAATGCTATTAGATATGTAGGACCTACCTGTCACGTCGCTCTAGCTAATTGAAAAAGGGTGCTAATTAAGGCAGCTTCTTTAAAATGTCATTCTCGTCTGCAAATATATTTAGTTGTCTAATGAATTAATAGGTCAGCGACGAACTTTTAGCGTCTAATAAATGGTTTATAAGCGACCATATATTGTAAAACAAGCTACTGTAAATATGACGCAACATGGTGATAATTCTTAAGCAACTAAATTTGTGATATGTCTACTCATTGCCAGCTTCTAATAAGTGTATCAACTTCATCTATAAAATAATATCAACGTACTCTAATTTCATAGAGTCACCTTTATTTTTATACTTTAGCATAAGTAATTGATGAGTGAATCTACTATATTTGAACATAAAATTTCCTTATTATTGTCATCAAATAATGGTCAATGAAAGCTCTAATTTCATGTATTCGCCTATCTATTTATAATGTTACCACAAGTAATTGACTATTATACCTACCCAAATGAACATTCTTCGCGGGGCCCCTATTTCTGTGTAAAGGGTTTAAAGTAACCTAACCAAACCGAACCTCGGAGTGCCCTTCGCTCGCTCTTGCATCCTACGTCGTCTATCGGTGGCGCCCCTCTGATTCCCAACGAGCGTCAGGTACACTCCCGCGCTTGTGTTGCAAACTTTCACGAAAAAAGAATATGATTTATTAATTTAGTTGTTGAATGAAAAACTTTGATTGCTAATTTTGAGGCTGGAACTTGATTTTATTAGCAGACAGATGTTGAATCTCTAAAATATATAAAGTAGCTCACTTACAACATTAGTCGCTGAGTTATCAAATCAGAAGTAAATATATTTATCGGTAGCTCGGAGTCATATTAATTTACGCTCGTAAATTGACGCTGGTTTTTTGATATTCTGTTGGAATAGTAAAGATGATGAATTAATATAATTGAAGCTGTTCTATTAACTCGTCGCCCACATATAAAAAAAGACGCTAGGTTGCAGGTGCTAAAGAAAACTTTTGTTGCCGCACATATAATTTCCCATTGAAAAAGACCCTGTAGATTCGTAAATTTTTGTTTCGGGTAGTCAGAAGCCCGAATGTCTGACATCCAGTCTTACCAAGGTGTATCGTATTACCCAGTAACTGGGTTGTGGAGGTCAGATAGGCAGTCGCTTCACGTAAAATACTGGTATTCAGCTGCGTCTGCTTAGAATGGAAGCAGACCCCCAACATAGAACAAAAAGGCTAGGCAGACGATGAGATTAGTTAATTTTTTTCACTTTAATTTTTTTTTTAGTCTATTGATAATATTATCTGTTAGGTAGGTACTTTTTAGCTACCGGGTTTTTGCAATCGCACAATAATGTACCTTGAATGCACTATAACGTTGCATAGATAATAGTCTATGGGCTTACAATTTTATTAAGAACTAGCTGCGCCCCGCGGTTTCACCCGCATAAGTTTCGATCCCGTGGGAATATCGGGATAAAAACTATCCTATGTCTTTTCCCGGGACTGAAACTATCTCCATACCAAATTCCATCAAAATCGGATCAGTGGTTTAGGCGTGAAAAGGTAGCATACAGACAGACAGACAGACAGAGTAACTTTCGAATTTATAATAATTATTAAGTATGGATTCAAAGTCTCATAAATGTCTTAGGCAAAACTTGATTATTTGCAAACTTCAGACTCCGAAGATTGCAAATAAGAAAATAATAGGTACCTACTTAACTTTATTATGGCAACACGTCGTTATATTTTTTTAAAATAAATTTCGTATTTTATTTTATGCTAGCTAACCCGGCGAACGTGGTAGATACTGCCTCAGAATATGAAATACCGTCGTCTTTTTTTTTTTCGTGAGTTTTTCCCATGTTATAGTTATTCTGCTATTCGAGGCGGAGACAAATGCAACAAATCAAAGATCATAAAAATCAGTCCAGCCGTTGAGTTATAAATGATGTAACTAACCCGACTTTGTTTTATTTATATACTTATTAGATTTAGTACCACTTAGACTTAGGTAACGTCTATGCTTTTTAGCTTCAGTGACTAAGATTTTTACACAAGTAAAAATAGTTATAATAGGTCCTATTTACAGAATCGTAGTACCCTGCAGATTACGTACTTACCTATCTTGCCACTTTTAATTCTTTAGGTAACTAAGGTTAAACTAAATATTAGATAGGTACCTAAAGCTCATTCTACATGGTTATTAGTACTTAGCTATTTAAAAGTATTTTTGTTTGAACTCAACCGTGAATCACTACAATAACAACACAATATTTATTAAGTATACGTGACGCGTGTCGTTGGTTTATCGTTATCTCCTATAGGCTCGTTCATTCATGTCAGCGAAATTACAAACAATAATGTAGATAAATGGTCGTATCGTAGTATGTATAGTAGTGGTGATTTTGTTGGGAAAATCTATAGCGGTGGCGGTGATGCGACGTCTGTCGGGCCTCTTCACTCTGTGCCCGCGTACCTACTTATAACGGCGCGCCTGCTCGCCGACGCCACTCCGGCACGCTCCGTCACCGCGCGCGCCAAACTTTTTTTTCGCAAGTACAAGACTTTCTGTTGAGTAGCGGCATTTGTGACCATGACGCGAGGGCTGCTGGTGTTTCTCGCAATGTGTGCTTTTACCATCGCCATGGTGCCTAAAGACAGGGTGAGTAGCTTTTCAATAATCAGCTTATAGATCAAGTGTTCTCTTAGATTGTCGAGTTCGTTGCGCTACAGGCGAGTTGTTTCAATGTTTGGTCCTGCAGTTTCTTATATGGATAGGTAAATACTTTTTAGGCTGTTAATGATTAGAAAGAAGTGTTAATATTTATGTGGACCACAACCAGTAACTACGGAAAAAAACATCATTGTATGTTTCATTTACTTTTCTAATGAAATTCAGTTGCATCTTACATGTGACTTGGTTCTTAAATTTCAGTTTGCTCACAACTTCCAATGTCCTAAAGTTTATCGAAGAAATTGGTTAGAAGATACAGCTTAAACACGGTGCCTGCCGTACTAAGCTGCACCGTAATAGGTACCAATTTAAATGAAAACTTTCTTCATTAAAAACTTCCAAAGTTCTGTACTTAGGTCATTTAACACAACTTGTCTGAAATACGAACTAAATTTAGAAAAATACACTTCAGGTGGCCTTATTTTATTTTATAAATTAAGAGTAATTCATCAACTCGTCCTACATGCCTACGGCCCGTTTAGGACGACTTGCAGAAATTAAAAATAAATTATATTTTCATTCTGCAAGCCACGTTTTTTTTTTTTTTGTATGGAACTTTAAACTTTATTAACGTTTGGTACAGTTAGCAAGACAAGATATAACAATACTTTTTTAAGAAATTTTATTTTTTACTTTCGTTTTATTCATAGATTATTTGATATTAAGAAAATCAGTACCTACCTACTAAACAATATTTTTCTAGAACAACAGTTTATTGTTTCATTTTACAACCAAACTCACAACTTCAAGTGTTATCCGAAATTAATAAGAATGGTAGACATGTATGAGTTTCGGTTATTACCAGGTAAGTAATCAATGGTTACGGTGGTTACTTTTGAAGTAGAACAGACCTATGAAAAGAGTGAAGATACAATAAAATCTTTTATTTTGACCAGTGATGTTTCTCCGGTTATTATCTGTAAGTAAACAACGGTTATGGCGGTTACTTTTGAACTAAATGATGAAAGGACTTCAATATTTTCTGTTTATATTATCTATGTGAAAAGGTTGTGATGATTAAATATTTTAAACAAATCCTTTTTTTTATTATTTCCACACTAACACTTTTGCTACTGATTGTACCTTCCTCATTTTGATAGTAACGTGAGACGACTTGCAGAATGAAAATATAATTTATTTTGATTATCTGCAAGTCGTCCTAAATGGGCCGTAGACATGTAGGACGAGTTGATGAATTACTCAAAATTAAAAAAAATAATTAAACAAACTAAAAAACCCGACTGCGGTAAAAATCTTAAGTTAAAAAAACTGAAAGCTAAAAACAAGCCCATTTTAAAGTAAATAAAAGTTGGAAGCAGGCGGGACCCATTTGAATTTGAAAATATAATAATAAAATGGTATGGTATTTTCAGTTTTTTTTAACTTAAGATTTTTACCGCAGTCGGGTTTTTTAGTTTTTTTAAATTAAGTACTATTTTTTTTATTTCCAGCTTTTTAGTTTACAAATGTGAAAGATTTCGCAGACGATTTAGTTCTTGGCACTTCTTGGTACGTGTTTTTTTACGATATGTCACTTCGAATTACTTTTAACCTTAATTATTTTGATACCCCACTCGATAGGTTTTGAGAAAGAAATATTTTTTGAAGAACGGGCGCCAAAAATCAGCCAATTTTTTTTTTTTTCAATTTTTATATACCCAGTGTCACTTTCACAATTAAGACAAATCTATCGGCACCTCTACAGCTGAAATCGATGAAGCCGTTTAGGCTGCAGAGCATTCCAAAGAAATATACATACATACATAAACTCGAAAAACATAACCCTCCTTCTGGCGCAGTCGGGTAAAATGTACAAGCAGCATGAGTGTGATTTAAATACGTCGTACTGCTATTAATATTGGTCGAAAATCGGTTATCTCATTGTATTATTTTGGTTGTGGTTCACTGTAATCGGTCATGTTTTTTAAGAAACGTAAAATCTACACTACGCTTGATTACTATAGGTAAACATGTTTTTTTATTTAGTTTTACCTATCCATAGCTTCACCTATTACGCGGATCTATACTAATCCATCCATACTTATATAATACTTATAATATTATAAATGCGAAAGTGTGTCTGAGAAGCGACGTTTTTATGGTAGAATAAAGATTTATTCTACCATAAAAACATCGCTTCTTTAATATTCACCTAAAAGTGCGTACCTTTTAGTGACCCTCTGTGATCGTAACTCGATTTTTGAGTTAAGTCACTACTATTTTCTGAAGGTGCGAATTATTATAAAATGCGAAAGTGTGTCTGTCTGTCTGTTACCTCTTCACGCTTAAACCGCTGAACCGATTTAGATGAAATTTGGTATAGAGACAGGTCGAGTCCCGGGAAAGGACATAGGATAGTTTTTATCCCGATATTCCCACGGGGTCGACACTTATGCGGGTGAAACCGCAGGGCGCTGCTAGTTACGAGTATTAATAAGGGTAGTTCGAGATATACCTATTAGGTTCTTACCTACAGTTAAAATTGCATTGCATTTTAGATTATAACTTTGTGTTAAATTAAGGGGTTTATTTTATAAACGAGGATTAAAGTTAAGAGACGTGTAACCGTCAAAAATGTACGGTTAAAGCAGTCTCTAATCACTATAAGTTAAGAGCGTTTAGGACGTACAGCATTTCATACAAACTTTCAAGCCCTTGTTTTTCGAAATGAATGAACCGATTTTAATTAAACTTCATACGCATAAGCAAGATAAAAAGGTCTAAAAAGTTACTAAAGAACATTTTTGAAATGTCTTATTTATAAAGGATAACAGGAAATCTCTGTTTCTATGGAAAATTTAAAATCGGTCTAATTTGGCTGTAACTATTTTTCGAAAATGTTCTTAACTAACTCTTTAGACCAGGGTTTCTTAAAGTGGGGTCCACGGACCCCCAGGGGGTCCGTGGCGTATGTGTCAGGGGTCCGCGGTAGCTTAGTTAAACCTTAACATACTTATCAGGAAATTATTTAACTATGAAGCAGTGTCGAGCGACGGGCTAGCGAATTCAATTATAATTAATAAGTACCTACAGTCAAAATCATTCAAGCTGTCGAGAGTCTGAATGATTTACTTGCCTTACTAACTTTAAACTGTACTTGAGCCACGAAAACCCCGATTGGCATATTCAAAAACATTAAGAACATCGGCAGACATGGGGACTGCCGACTGAAGTAAAAACTTAAAGCCATAAAATGACAGTGGGTTTTTTAAGGCGCCTAATAAATATTTTCCTTTAAAAAGCCTGTTATAAAAATATAGAATCAAGGATTCAAGAGCGAGCGAAGCAAATTCGGGATATTGGGCACCCCGCTCGTACGTAAGGTTGAAAGGCTTAGGTAAGGCTAGATTGAAAACCTAAACTGGTGTAAAACGAGTGTAAGCTTTTCGTCATAATTCGACAAAGTAAGTTCTCTTTTTGTATGATGTGTAAAAGAAAACAGAGACTATTCAAGGTGGGGTGCTAAAATTTTCAGGCTCGCTACGCTCGTTCTTGCAATTTTCATTGGTTCTTGAGCTTTTCTTCAAAAGTCGACAAAACAAGTAATTCCTAGTCCTTTTGGAATGATCGAAAGAAAATCGAACCTATCCGAGAGGGTGCCAAATTTTCGAGCTCGCTTCGCTCGCTCTTGCATTTTAGGTTCTGATAGCTGCTTGAGCTTGCCTGCATAAGTCGACAATGTAACTCCTATTTCTACTTGAAAATATAAAACAAAACACCTAATCAACAGAGGCGGAGTGTTAAAATTTTCGAGCTCGCTTCGCTTACACCCACATTTCGCCAGTTATTAAGTGAAATGTCATAGAGGGCGAGCCTACTACTGCCAACCGGGCACAAATCCAGACTTTAACCTGCTTCTGAGAAATTTCTGATGGAAAAACCCTTTAACACTGTACCCGACCTAGGAATCGAACCCAACGCTAACGCTTGCGACTACTAGACCAACGAGAAAATGTACCTCCCTTAAAATATTCCTCGGCACCCATGATGACCCCCCCCCCCCCCCCCCCCAAATCTTGGGCTGCGACCGCGCCTGCGAGCAGGTCGAGTTATAAATGTGATTTTTAATATAATACATAATTATTACATAAACAAGGTTTGTTTTCTTTTCCTAAAATATTGTTTGACAGGGGTCCGTGGAGGTTTTAAATTCTGGAAAGGGGTCCGTGACTGCTAAAAGTTTAAGAAACCCTGCTTTAGACCTTTGTATCCTGCTTATGCGTACGAAGTTTTATTAAAATCGGTTCATACATTTCGAAAAAAAGGGCTTGAAAGTTTGTATGAAATGCCGTACGTCGTAACCGCTCTTAACTTTAAGCAACGTTTATGAATAAAGTAGTGAATGAATAGTCTGATGTACCTACACGGTGAAAAGGACATCGTAACAAAAACTTTTGGCATGGATTCTGTACTAGCCATATAATTCTAGCATCTGCCTAGCCGTTTCCCAACTATGTTAGGGTTGCCTTCCAATCTAATCGGATGCAGCTCTGAATACCAGTATTTTACATGGAGCGACTCGACTGTCTATTTGACTTCCACAACCCAGTTACTGGGTAATACGCTACCCCTTCGTAAGAATCGTCGTGAATTATTATTATAAAAAGGAAAAAAAAATTGTTTTGGAAATGCCAGATGAAAAAGTTTGATGAATGAACTACCTATGTACCTACCTACCTAATGATTTGCACTTTACACTAATTGTGTATTCTTCTGATCGATAACATGCACATTGTAAACTATTATACTACAATTTATACGATTTAACGCGTACTATTCATGACATCATGCTTATTGATAATAAAATCTTGTTTGCACTGCCTTCTGTTCGGTTCACTGGTTTAATTAAACTGATAAAGATGAAGATCATTAAGACATCCATGTTATAACATAAATAAATAAAAGTTCTCCAGACCGTATTTCAGCCACGGCGGCCAATCTCAACGGAGACTAGCCTTCGGCGCGGGACATTCATAGTGCACTACAAGCACAGAATACTTAAAGTACTACGTACAGAAAGGACACTCCCTTCCCCGCACTAACATCAGTTACCGCACCTCACCCTGCACTTCGGCGTATTCACACATTCATACGTATACAAACGTCATTTTTTAATGTAGTAGTAGTAGGTAATTATTTTGCGACCGTTGTATGAAGTGTCCGGGGTGTGCTACAAGTGTCCGCGCAGACACAGGTGCATCTTTCCTCACTCTCATAGTCCGATGGGATGGCAATCCGTCACGACCGGACAGAGATCAGGCGCAGGACCAACGGCTTAAAGTGCTTTCCGAGGCACGGGGGTATCACACCGCCAACTTCCAAACTCCGGGCTGTTACTTAGAAATTCCTAATGGAAAAACTCAATAACACTTGCCCGACCCGGGAATCAAACCCAGGACTCCACGTTCAGCAGTCACGCTTGCGACCACGACATCAACGGGGCAGTCAAACATATTAGTATGTAACATGTTATAACATAGTAGATAGGTATACCTAAGTAGGTACCATAACAAAAATAATATTAGTATAATGGGTGCCTTAAAATAGCGTGTAAGTGATGATAGGTACTCTTATTTACGTCCGATGCACCTTAGGCTGTAAGGCCTATACTGCACCCAGGCACTGCTGGGACACAGGCCCCCACTCTGTGAGAGGGAGTGAGCTGTAATCCACCACGTAGGCCCAGTGCGGGTTGGTAGATGTCACAGGTCTTCGAATTTTTACTTCTAGGACACGGTTTCCTTTCGATGATTTCCTTTGGCGTTTTAAGAACAGTGTTGATGAAATAATTTACACAAAATAAATCGCCTGGGTTCGAACCTACGACCTACAACAAGTTCGATCGACGCTTGTGTGTGTGTACTATCGTGTTGAGTAGAAATGCCATGCTCAATTACGCATTTTTTTTTCGAAGTTCTTGTATGGAGCCCTTGAATTTAAAAGTTTTATTTACCAAGATAGCGTCAATAGATACTTACATATTCTGTGAACATTTTAATGGGCTAACATACGGTTATAAAGATAATACGACGCAAGCTTACTGGGTGCCTCAAATCGTCTCCGTACATGTGATAGAACGCCGCATATGGAACGCCGTTTATCTCAAGATGTTACTATGACACTAAACGTAGGTAGAGATTCTTAAAAAACCTTCATCCTCCAATGAGACATGTATGTCCAAAAGTCAACTGATATTTAGAGCAGGCGCGGTCGCAGCCCAAGATTTTGGGGGGGGGGGGGGTCATCATGGGTGCCGAGGAATATTTTAAGAGAGGTACATCTTCTCGTTGGTCTAGTAGTCGCAAGCGTTACTGCTGAGAATGAGGGCCTAGCTGGGTTCGATTCCTAGGTCGGGTACAGTGTTAAAGGGTTTTTCCATCAGAAATTTCTCAGAAGTAGCTTGGAGTCTGGATTTGTGCCCGGTTGGCGGCGGTAGGCTCGCCCTCTATGCACTTAATAACTGGCGAAATGTGGGTGTAAGTACTATATGAAGGTACACCCCTGCCCAACCCTTTGGAGATTAAAGGCGTGATGACATGTTAAGGTTCATGTACATCTCCAGCTCCACATTACTTATGCTATTCAGGGACGCAGCTTTTACATAGGGGGGTGTTACTTAATTGCTGCCAAATTGGTCGTATTATATTAGAACGGTAGATTGTGTAGGGTGGGGAGAGCGAGCGAAGCGAGCTCGAAAATTTTAACAATCCGCCTCTGTTGATTAAGTGTCTTGTTTTATATTTTCAAGTAGAAATAGGAGTTACATTGTCGACTTATGCAGGCAAGCTCAAGCAGCTATCAGAATCTAAAATGCTAGAGCGAGCGAAGCGAGCTCCAAAATTTTGCACACTCTCGGATAGGTTCGATTTTCTTTCGATCATTCCAAAAGGACTAGGAATTACTTGCTTTGTCGACTTTTGAAGAAAAGCTCAAGAACCAATGTAAATTGCAAGAACGAGCGTAGCGAGCCTGAAAATTTTAGCACCCCACCTTGAATAGTCTCTGTTTTCTTTTACCCATCATACAAACGGAGAACTTACTTTGTCAAATTATGACGAAAAGCTTACATTCGTTTTACAACAGTTTAGGTTTTCGAATCTAGCCTTACCTAAGCCTTTCAACCTTACGTACGAGCGGAGTGCCCAATATCTCGAGTTTGCTTCGCTCGCTCTTGAATCCTGGATTCTATATTTTTATAACAGGCTTTTTAAAGCAAAATATTTATTAGGCGCGTTAAAAAACCCACTGTCATTTTATGGCTTTAAGTTTTTACTTCAGTCGGCAGTCCCCATGTCTGCCGATGTTCTTAATGTTTTTGAATATGCCAATCGGGGTTTCGTGGCTCAAGTACAGTTTTAAGTTAGTAAGGCAAGTAAATCATTCAGACTCTCGACTGCTTGTATGATTTTGGGGGGGGGGTCATGACCCCCACGACCCCCCCCCCCCCCCCTCGGACCGCGCATGATTTAGAGGCCACTGTACCACAGATTACCTGTAAATTCTAAAAAAAAAAACAACAGTAGGTAGGTACGTGTTCCGTGTCTGTGAGGTACATACTTACCATGTTACCTATTAATATTTATGTATTGTTTAGATGGAAATGTGTGCTTGTTTTTAGTTGCGGTAACCAACCCAACAATTACGCAACATTATAATACCTACATTAAATGACTGCGTTGTTGACATGATTTTCTTTTATAACTGACGTCGTGTCGCGTCATCATATAAACATATTTTTTCTAGGATCTATTTACAATGGTTATTAATACTTATTAGATATATCGAGACGTGTAACTTTAAGTAAGATAAGACGGACTGAGTTAGAACAATATAAAATTAAGTACGTACATACCATGAAATAAAAGTTGCCGGTTTGTTATAATTAATATATACTTACCTAGAATAACTAACCAATAACTAGTAATTTACAAGGTGTTTTTTAAATCCCAAATGTTCATACCTACACGAACTGTACTCGCCCTACGAAGCACCATGTAGTCCATGTATGTAGCTCTGTACTTCTGTAGTAGGTAATTCACCCGTATAATAATAAATAATAATAATAATATTCCACAACTATCACACAACGCCATCTAGTCCCAAGCTAAGCAGAGCTTGTGTTATGGGTACTAGACAACTGATAAACATACTTATATATTTCTAAATACATACATATTATAGATAAATTACAACCAGACACAGAACAAATGATCGTGCTCATCACACAAACATTTGTCCTGGGTGCGAATCGAACCCACGACCTCCGGCATAGCAGTCAGGGTCACTAACCACTAGACCATCAGGCCTGTCAAGATAAGAGATAAGTTTCGATCCCATGGGAATATCGGGATAAAAATATCCTATCCTAGTATGTCCTTTCCCAGGACTCAAACTATTTCTATACCAAAATTTCATCTAATTCGGTTCAGCGGAACACACTTTCGCATTTATAATATTAGTATGGATAGTATCATTTATCAACGGTAGAGTCACAGTAATATTATGTTATATAGATAATATTACCGTGGTAGAGTAAACATGTACTTAAATACTACAAAATAATAACAAGTCAACGACCTACATGCCTACTGCCGAATGTTTCTTCCTGTTTACGTGTTATGCGAGCGCAGCTCCACGTGTTGTCTCGTATTAGTCATTCATCGGGTATTCGGCTCATTCATCGTTTGTGGTGACTGCTGGTCGCGGCAAGCCGGACGTCGGATACGCTCAAGGGCGAGCCGCGTGCAAACCGTACGTACGATGTGCGATACAGCCGACATGATAGCGCATTTTCTGATAATCAGCACTTCCACTAATAAAATGGGGCTGTAGTTTGTGACTGAATAGATTTTGACTTTTTTTACCTAGGTACATATTGCGGTTTGTTTATCTACCTATACAAATAAATACAATTGAAGTGTCTGTTTGTGATGTCCAAATAACAGCTTTTTACTAAATTCATATGAAAGTATATACTTACGGTATTTATAACAAAAAAAAACAATTAAGTAAAAAAATTTTTGTCTGTTTGTTCCGGTTATTCTCCGAAACGGCTGGACCGATTATGGCGAGACTTTCACTGGCAGATAGCTGATGATATAAGGAGTAACTTAGGTCCAATAACTTAAATCCAATGCGCGAAAAATCCCACTGCGATATTTTTACGTGCGAACATCGGCTTAGTCACTACTAAAAAGATACACATCAAGAATCTGAAACCGAGTAAGGCTTTATGCCTAAAGGCAAAATGCCATGCAAATGAGAAAAGGATAGGAAGTACCCTATGCTTTTCTCATTTGCATTTAAGACAAAAATAAATAAAAATACATATGTGAAAATAAAGGATAACGATAAGACAAAAAAAAGCACAACCAGAATCATTTTTAGTGTGTTACGAAATTACACCCGCGGATTGATCCATAAACTTACACGCATAAGTACCTACAACCTATGTCCAAGTAAAGATCAACGGCTGCGTTATCGAAACCTTGAGATGGACGATTTCTCCGTGAAATCATGTTTTGAGGCTACAACAAACAGTTTGAGATAGGGTTGCCATTGCCTGTAAAATATAGTAGATGGCAAAAAAATAAAAACAAAATAGTAGGAAGGTTTTTGCTTCAATTACTCATAACTATTATTACACTCTTCACTCTTTAGATTTTATAAGATTAATTAATACTGCTCCTATTGAGCTTATTTCGCTATTTTGTATTTAAATGAAAATATAGTAGCTTCTTAATTATATATTTTTTTTAGAAATATAGTATTTAGGCCTCTAATTTAGCATAATCAGCATGTTTCCACTACCTACTGGGATAGAGGCCTCTCTTCGAGAGGGAGTGGGCTGTAATTATAGAAATATAAAAATATATATAGCTGTAATCTACCACGCGGGTCCAGTGCGGGATGGTAGATGTCACATGTCTTCGAATATTTGGTTGAAGGACATGCCGGTTTCCTCACCATGTTTTCCTTCACTGTTTTGAGAGCAGTGGTGATGAAAGTATTTGCACAAACTAAGGGCGTTTACACATTATGCCGTAGCTGCAGTGGCACCGCCGCCGCCGCGGTGTCGCTGTATTAGTCACTCTTGGATTTGTATGAACCCTCACACATGGTGCCGCCGCGCCGCGGCGACGCGACGGTGAGTTTTCAAAAGTCTTGATACCGCGGCGGCGAAAACGCTGCCGTTGCGGTGCCATGTGTAAACGCCCTAATGCGCCTGCCTGAGTTCGAACCCACGACCTACAACTTTAAGTCGGGCCGATACCACTGCTCCTCAAATACAGGGTCAAATTAATTTAGCTAGCGAAACATACAAAATAAAAAAGATTTGATGTTTTTTCCTTTTTTTAACCCCCGACGCAAAAACGACGGCTAATGAAAATTGGAAGTTAACAGCAGTTATGTTTTCTACAGTAGCTACATTGATGTATTAAAATGAGTAGCTACATTAATTATTGCTGGCTTTAAGCCTCATCTGTTTGGCGTTTTCATTAGCCGTCGCCCGACGTGAGGACGCTCGGATCAAAATATTTCCTGCAACTTATATTAAACTTAAAGGGCCAATATATATTATTATTTTAGTTTTTAGAGGTTTTTGTTTGAGTCGGGGGTTTTTTAAATTTTTAATTTAACTTATGAGTTGAGAAAATGTGTTTTATCACTTTTAGGGCTGATTTTTCAACCGACAGATAATTTTAATTCGTGGAATAAAATTGACATCTGACAGATTTTGTGTGGAAGACACACAAAAAAAACGGATTTATTAATCTGGTATTTAAAGCAAATACACTAACAGAAGTCGATGACCCCACAAAAATAAATCAAATTAATTTCTTTTATGTTTTACTAGCTGCGCCCCGCGGTTTCACCCGCATAAGTCTCAATCCCGTGGGAATATCGGGATAAAAACTATCCTATGTCCTTTCCCGGGAGTCAAGCTATCTTTATGCCAAATTTCATCTAAATCGGTTCAGCGGTTTGAGAGTGAAGAAGTAACAAACATATAAACACACACACACTCACAAACTTTCGCATTTATAATATTAGTGTGATTATCATATTTAGATATCCGAATGAATACCCATGACGTCTGCAGAGTTTCGCTAGATAATTTAATTTGACCACAGGGTCAAATTAACCCTACTCCTACTACAGGGTGAAATTGAACACATGCGACAAATCGAAATGGGAGATTGTACTCATTATTATGAACAACTTTTACTATGAGACCAAACCTGAAATCGCGAAAAAAAAATCAGCTGTTCCCTACATTTTGACGAGTTATGCGAACATAAAATGTAGGGAACAGCTGATTTTTTTTTCGCGATTTCAGGTTGGGTCCCATAGTAAAAGTTGTTCATAATGATGAGTACAATCTCCCATTTCGATTTGTCGCATGTTTTCAATTTCACCCTGTATACAGATAGTAATACTTACTATTATTATAGTAGGGTTGGTAATACTGCAGCACTGCTGCTGTACTGTTGGTATTCAGCTGCATCCGGTTAGACTGGAAGCTAACCCCAACATAGTTGGGAAAAGGCTAGGCAGATCTTGATGAGGGTTGGTAGCCCTGGTGTGAGATGACCCACGAAACTGTAACTCACAACACGCCCGACAAAATGCACATTGACGCACGTAGGTATTCGATAACTTAATTGCCCTTTGAGACAATGTTATCAATTACTTGGCCAGATAAAAAAATAGTAGTGTCGGTTAGAGAATTTACTTACTTTTTCCTTGTAGCGCGTACTATCGTTAATATTTATGATATATGACAACATCAGTCAAACTAGAATCATCTCCTGGACTATCATTCGAGTTATTTATTGTTTTTTTATATCTCCCTCGTACCTAATTAAACTTTTTACTAGAGAAGACACGTACGAAAGTATCTACGTAACAAATAGTTTGTGTTGTGATTGTAAAACGTATCTCGAACTCGGAACGATTTGGAAAGACGATTCATATATGTTATATATCTATAAAAATATATAAAATTGACGTGTCTGTTCGTAATGTCAAAATAACAGCTTACTAAATGCAAATGAAAGTATGTACGATACCTACTTATATCTAAGAAACAATGTTTAAAAAAATTGTCTCGCTGTCTGTTCCGGCTAATCTCCAAAACGGCTGGACCGACTTTCACTGGCATCGATATTATACGGACATAGGCAAAATAAGTTTTTATTCCGGTACCACGTTTCTTTTCAACATCCACGCGGGCGAAGCCGCGGGCACCAGCTACTCATCTTCTTCTTAAATAAAACTTAAAAGCATTTGTCTAGATACCTACCTACTTATCACTTTAGAGTTTAGAAGCACCCATCTAATAAAAATTTGGAATTGTTTTAAGGTGCTCCCTTACCCAGAGCATTCGCCTGTAATGTAACAGTACCGCGACGCCGACGGTGTAGTATCAATATCTAATAACTACAAAATCATGATTTTACAGGAGGGGAAAAAACGTTTCATTTCTATAGTTTTTAATAAGTATTTTAATAAAAAAGTTACTTATATTAAACAAATAGTAGGAAACGTCGTCGTCGATTCAAGAATCTTTGCAAATATGAGCTATTTCATAATTTTACCTGCAAATATGCAATAAAGTGAAAATCGCTAAAATGTTAGTTATTAGATATTGACACTTCACCGTCGACAGATAACAGTCTAATATTCGATTAACATTACATTACAAATAGACGCTGAGAGAGATTCGCAGCAAAATTCATCATTTAATTTTGTCTTCCACCAGTTTTACATATCGCTCATTTGGAGAAACATCGACGTAAATTTACTTTGCCCAAAAATGAGTTAAATATGCCAAAGCACTTAGAAAATGTTACTCAGGCTGGCTGGACAAATCTTCAAAATAGCTCGCATTTAACTAGGTAAACTTAAATGATGAATCTTTGAAACTACTCAGTTTCTCCGTCACAAATTCAGTAAAGCATTATCTTCCCCGTAACAAAAATTTGAACATATTTCGAAGGCCGTAGATCATCAGGCAGCGGAGATACATGTGTCCAGCCAGCTTGAACTCAGGCTGGCTGGACATTTTTATTTTTTTTATTTCTCGTAAACCCTTACATGTGACGCCATAAATCAAACGTTATTACTGTCACGAATTGCGTCACTAAATGTTAGTAAAGGAACCATATTCGAAAACGCTCCCGTTATTGAGATTCGGAAGTGCCAGCCAAGTTTTATACGTAAATTCAAGCTGGCTGGACACAGATTTTTGCATTTTTCTACTAAACCGCTGTACGTATCACAAAACTTTTAGCTCGATGCCTGTCACAAATTTATGTGACGCCCGTTGATATGCAAAAAGTCGTCAAAATCACTTCCGTTACCGAGATTGAGAGACCAGCGAAAAGTGGTTTTTCAAGATGGCTGGACACGTTTTCGATCGATTATCTAAGATTCTGTAGCGTCAAAAATTCTGAAATAAGGGTGTTTAGCCGTCACATAAAATGTCCTATTGACCTAGTTAAATGCGAGCTATTTTGAAGACTTGTCCAGCCAGCCTGAGTGACATCTTAGAAGAAGAGTCACACTTAGGTGTCAGTCGTATCAATTTGCAATTTATCAATTTTGTGGTTTTGTGTTTTTTATTAACATTAGGTTTAGACTTTTACTAACAACATATGGATTTTTAATCTGAAATAAATGTGTTATTATTAGAAAGCGTAGGTATTTACGTTAGAAAAGCAGTCTTAAAAACAAAAAAGTTGCAGTTACGTCGATGTTTCTCCAAATGAGCGATACATATAATAAAAGTAAGTTTCCTATAAGAAAACTTAGAAGAAAATGTATTTATCGTTCCAGCGAGCCGTTCATACTGAGGAGCATAAGGAAATACCCAAAGGAGACACATTGGTGTGTGAGCGTCAAACACCCTGCGCCTGGTCTGTTTACAAATCACATGCGGATACTATAGAATACAACATTACCAACACATAGTAAGTATACAGATCCATCTATTTACCTACCCGACTATGCGTTTATGCAGTGGCGTGCATGGCATATAGGCATCCTCGATATATCAACATAAGCCTGTCAATTACATTTTAGTGTGTGTGCCCCACAATTAAGAAACTCATTAAATTATCATACCTAACAAAAAACAAAATCTTCATACAAACAAGCGCGGCAGTAGGCAGTCACCGGACGGCCTACTCGGCTCGGTCCCGTATTGTCATTGGTCTTTACTCGTTCAAGTTAATACGACAAATTTAAAAATACGTACGTCTCACGCGTAATACCATGACGTTTGACCTTCGCAATTTATCACCCTTAAGTAGGCATGCCTACTCAAATAACCACACTTTTGACCTCACTTTTTTTTTCTGATTAGTGACCGCGTTTGCCTAGACTAGACCCGGCCTAGTGCCTACCTATTCTGAAAACCAATGCAAGCCACTGCGTTTATGCTTATGCATCTATGTACCTATCTTTATATGTGGAATTCTTTATAACCTTGAAGTATCCTTAAGAGCGCGCCGATCATGCGCCGACTGCACAGTGGCGCCCTCGTCGTTTTTTTGGTTATTTCTTTTATTTTAGAATGGAAATGCAAAAAAATAAGCACGTTAAGTTGTCCTCCTCAAGATTATACGTTAATATTATTACAAACGGTAGTTTTACACTGTTTAGTTTTATTATAATCACTAAAACGGATAATAGTGGCCACTTGTATCCGATTTAGTGATTATAATAAATTATAAAACAATAATGTAAAACGACCGTTTTGTAATAATATTAACGCATAATCTTGTGGAGCACAACTTAACGTGCTTATTTTTATTTTTTCATTCTAAAACAAAAGAAAAAGCCAAAAAAAACGATGAGGGTGCCACTCTGTGCAGTCGGCGCATGGTCGGCGCCCTCATAAGGGCTGGATTTATTTTAATACTTAGGTACATAAGTACATATCAACAAGTCTAGTTCGCGTGATGGTTATAGGCTAGGTTTTGTTTTTATAAAATCAAAATGGCGGATTTATGACGTCAATAGTAATGTATTAAAAACATTTCTTTAAGGGCGAATTTCACCAAACTTTTATATCTAAAATAGGTCTTGTCCTGAGAATAAATTTTGAATTTTTGACAGTTTTTCTGTAGGTACCTGTAAAAGATAATCTGACTTTGGTAAAATCAGCCCCTAGTATGATAAGTATGATAACCATGTGGGGTATCAAAATAAAGGGCTTGAAGAGACGATTCCAAAAATATAAAACACTGGAAGGTTGAATAAAAAAACACCGACAACAACTAAAAAGTTCCAGTTGATTGCAATGTCTTTCATTTTGATAGTTCAACCACGTTCGTTGCGTTAGGTATTTACGTTGTTGAGCAGACGAATTTCTCAAACCTATGAACCAATGGATTAGGAATTTCAGGCCCAAGAACATATACATATATCACGACAAATCCCGGACGTATGGTATCCTTAGCTTCTTAGCTGTAGGCAATAATACTCTACGCTGTAGGGAAGTAAGTATGTCTAAGAATCTTCAAATTAAGTAATTGTTTTTTCTTTTCAGTTGCAGTTGTGGTCCTGGCACAATTTGTACTAAAGATGAGGATGATCAGACAGCGAGTTCGTTCGTGTACCGGTGTCGGGAACCCGGGCACGGCGAGAAGAAGGCTGACAATTAGCGCGCTCCCTAGTGGCGCCACCTACACGCTGACCTAGCTTAGTAGTCTTCGTGCCCACCGCTACATCACACCGCGTGGCTCAATGCTTACGAACAATCAAGGCTCTTTGTGCGACACAGATACATGACTCCCTACAATTTTTAGACAAAATCTCCAGCAGGCAGTTAACACAAGACGGTGGCCAATTCGCGGTTTCCAATCATGGATTCATTTGCACCAATGGATGCATGGATCCTTTGATAGGTTAACACGAAAGATTCACGACAAGATGCCTCTTAAAAGTAGATAAGTAAAGGTAAATGGAGCCTTGCGATGTTTGTCTTCCCTTGGACGAATGTAGGTAGGAAGTCAAGTTTTTGTATTAAATAAATAGTGCTGCTGTTAAAACCAACGGCCACCCAGATCCGGCATTGCGGACCACTGCAGCTTTTGTTGCTGCAGAAACTGCAGTAAGTAGGTACCTACAGTGGAATTAAGGTGTCCGTTGGTAACGGTTAGCGAAGAGATCAAATGAGGCTGAAGGTAATGCAGACGAACGAACGCAGTGACTTGTGGCGAGGAGTTATTATATACAACATAGATGACTACAATTGCGTTCCTTGGTCAACCTTATTAGCTTTACATAATACCAGCCATGAAGTCATCGTTCATTAACATCATACAGACAATAGGTATATTTTTTTATTTCGTTCGTGAGCGCTTGCAGAGTTCATATATTATGACCACTGTACGTCTTACAAATATTATTATATATTTATTATTATACATTTGTATTTGTGTCAATTAGATTAAAATGAGGTATACCTACCTAAGCAAATTGAATTGTATGTACCTAACTGTATTGAATAATTTTATACAGACAAAAGCGGCCAAGTGCGAGTCGGACTCGCACAAGATGGGTTCCCGTACCACAGTACAATATAAAACGCCGAAAAAAACGTTTATTTTAATGTTTAACTTAAGTATTATTATGGACACTATAACACCCAAAGTTAAACATTGAAAAAAAAAACGTTTTGTTTTCGTGAAAGTGAAATGTGACATTTTGACAGAGTGTGTACACAATCGGTAAATATTTCAAGTGTCTACCTATTAAGGTTAAAAAAATACAGCCCTGTGACGGACCGGAGCCTTAGTAATAGGGTCTCGTTGATGCCCTTTGGGTACGGAACCGTAAAAATGCCGATTGCTATCGTTTTCAGCAAATGGGTTATTTTGAAAAATGTAGGTACCAGTGCAAAGCCGATTGTAGGACAGCTTGTGCTTATTCTGTGTCATCGATAGACGTGCGCCGCCCTTCTAATAGCGTCTCCTGTTTTTCAGTATGTTGTGATTGGAACAAACGTTGTATAAAATATTTTACATGTAACCTAGCAGTTAGTACGTTTAAATATTACGTTAAAAATGAAAATAATTATAATCTTTTTAAATAACGCATACTGTTGACTCCGCCTCAATTCATTTATATTTTAATTTGTATTAGTTTATATTGCGTCCTTTACATGTGTGAACTTTCAGCACTAAGATCATTCGACGACATGTTGATTTGGAAGGATTTTAGAATGCGCTAGGTAGCCCGCGAAACTCAAATTTTAATTTCGCGGGCTATCTCACGCATCCCCTTAAAATGGGGTTAGTACTGATTCCCCCCGTTCTTGTTTCCACCCGAGAAGTAATACATTTTTAACCGACTTCAAAAAAAGGAGGAGGTTCTCAGTTCGTTGGAATCTTTTTTTTTAATGTATGTTCCCCGATTACTCGAAGAAGACGGCTGGACCGATTTGAAAAATTCTTTTTTATGTTTGAAAGGTTACCCTTTCAAACATAAAAAATAATTTTTCAAATCGGTCCAGCCGGTATACTCTTACGAGTATACCCTTTCAAACAAAATTTTGACCACCTGGAAAGTATTTCAGGTGGTGCCATTGTCATCAGGTCAGGATCTGATGATGGGATCCTAACGAAATCGAAGGAACTCCTCAAATATCATAGGCACACCTGTAGCGATTTGGGTATTTTTTATAGTAACTCGTGCATTTGCTCTCTGAAAGCACCATTTGGTGAAGTGGAACTGATGATGAAGACCACAGATAACCACCGTGCACCGGAACTACAACTCAATAAAATTAAATTTAAAAAATATTATTTACATAGCAAGTAGTGGTACTTATACGAATTTATGAACGGTAGGTACCACAACTAAAAAGTGAAAAATAAATATTATTATGTTTTTACAAAAAAAAAAAAACCGACTTCCAAAAAACAGTGAAAAATAACTTTAAGTTCGGAAGTCGGTGGCAAAAAACTAAAATACGGATCCAAAGACACCGACTTCCGAAATTAAAGTTATTTTTCACTTTGTAGTAGTTTTTTTGGAAGTCAGTTTATTGTTACAAAAAAAAATATCAAACGAAATCGAGGTGGTACAGTCAAAGAAAAAACTATAATTGCTTAGATTATTAATAGGTGTTTATTTTAGATCAAATTATTCTTCATTATCAGTTTATCACAAATCAAATGACGGCTTTCGTCAATTTTACAATTAGGTAGTTAGATACTTCACAATAACAAAAATCACAGATTTCTTAGAAAAAAAAATACTACCTACTTAAATAATCCTACTTACTAAAAATTGATTGTGATCCGATAGACATACTATCTATTCCTATCATTTTCTATTGTTCTTTTAACAGGAATGGTGAGTTAAAAGTAGTTGCGACGAGCTACAAATTAGGTCTTAGATAATCTGTTTATAATTAGTTCCTAAAAATAATTTCGGTGGTTGCACTTTTCGCTTTACTGTACCTACTTAGGTACTTAATTTTTAAATTCCGGTGGAATCGAGAATGTTATTATTAAGTAAACAATATTTTTATTATAACTTTCGAGGGGAATCGGTACTTACCCTTGCTTCCCCGAATCCCCAATTGTTCCGCTAATTTATAACAAAAAATGTACTTATTAGTTGTAGTTCATCTTTTTTTTTACTATATAAGTAAGTCATTCTTAACCGATGGAGATCAACAAGCACGTCGTTTTTTAAAGTTCCTATTTTAATTTTTTTTTTATTATTTATAATGTAAATGTAAGTGTTAGAACTTAGTTTTTTTTGTAACGCCAATAGTTCATGTTGATGAAATTATGACATAATATAATAAAGTTCTATTATTAGTATAGGATAATCTTGTAAAATCTAGTTTTGGCAAAATAAACGGTCAAAAACTAAATGTCTTTTGGTGACCCATCCCACTCCTGTTATAGGTAGGTACGCACGGCTACGCATCAAACTACACATAAGAAACCAGTATATTAAGCTGACTTCTGATTGTACGAAAAACCCAATACAATGCGAGGTCAGCTAAAATAGGAAAAGTATAGGTTGATGTGTTGCCGTTGTACTTACAGTCCTGTTTATCTCCTCAACTCGTACCGAACCAGGCAAGATATAATATACCCTCCTAATTAATATAGTCTGAATTACAATGAATTCGTAAAAGCAGCAATTGCCGCTTTAAAGGCGCTTACATACATGAATAATAGTCTCTTACTTGAATAAAGAATATTCTATTCTATTCTTGACCTATCATCTGCCTAGCCTTTTCCCAAATAAGTTGGGGTCGGCTTCCAGTCTCACCGGATGCAGCTGAATACCAGTATTTTACATTAAGCGACTGCCTAACTGACCACCACAACCTGCACCCTAATTGCGTATCATACTATCGATCGGAATCTGAATCATTTTGAAGCAAATTCCTAATCCATTGCTTCATAAGTTCGAAAAATTTTTCTGCTCAACAGCGTAAATAACGCAATGAATATTGTCGAACTGTCAAAATGAATCCGATTCCGATTGATAATGTGTTACGCAATTGCCCCGCTGGGTAATACCGATACGATACCCCTTGGTAAGACTGGTTGTCAGACTTTCGGGTTCTGACGACCCGTAACGACTGCCAAAGATGCACGAATGACAGCCGGGGCCAACGGCTTCACGTAAAGTGCTTTCCGAGGCACGGAGGGGTTTTGGAGACCAACACTGACGAAGCAACCGACCAGTGTGGCCGTTATTCCTTAGCCACAATCCCCTCTCTTTCTTGACCTATGAAAACAGTTTATGACACTCAAGTTTTGCTAATATTTGTGAGTGATCTATTTTATAGATGTGACACCAGAAGGAAGGGCAATTGCCGTATTTTAAAGAACGTTCGTATTCTAATTACAGTCTGTCAAAAATGCCTCTAATTTACAGTAGGTAAAGTGTACCTAAATTTTAGAAATTTATTGTCGCTGAGATGAGATAGGAACTAGCCTTCTGGTTTCTGAAAAACTGATCGACATCAAACGTAGGTCAACAACTGCCCCAACCTATTTCCATGCTACCTATTCGTTCCATTCCGTCCATTTTTACTTTGGACTCCCTTCTCTTCGCCATCCTCCAACATCTATCTTTTTTTTAACCGACTTTAAAAAAGGAGGTTCTGTATTCGACCCGTATGTATGTATGTATGTATGTATGTATGTATGTTTGTATGTCCGCGATTATCTCAAAAACTACTGAACCGATTTTGATATTTTTTTCATTAGTGTGATCTACATACTTTCAGGAAGGTTTTAGTATATAATACATTAGGTAATTATTCTTGTGTACGAAGTTATATGCACAAATGTACTGCATCTCCGGCATTTCTATGTGAATTTTGATGATTCTTTGAGTCGTGTCTTCAATTCTTCAATGCACTAGTGTTAATTGAATTTGTGTGGGGTAGGTACAACTAAAAAGTGAAAAATAAAAACTTTTTTACAAAAAAAACAACCGACTTCAAAAAAACACTACAAAGTGAAAAACTTTTTTACAAAAAAAACAACCGACTTCAAAAAAAATAACACTACAAAGTGAAAAATAACTTTAATTTCGGAAGTCGGTGTCTTTGGTTCCGCATTTTCGTTTTTTGACACCGACTTCCGAAATTAAAGTTATTTTTCACTTTGTAGTGTTATTTTTTTTGAAGTCGGTTGTTTTTTTTGTAAAAAAGTTTTTATTTTTCACTTTTTAGTTGTACCTACCCCACATAAATTCAATTAACATTAGTGCATTGAAGAATTGAAGACACAACTCGAAGAATCATCAAAAGGAGAATGGCAGAAGTTCATAGAACGCTGGCATTAAACTTTTTTAGTTTCCACAGAAATAAAAGTGGCATGGTTCGATAGGGAATATTATGAGCTTTTGTTAAAAAAATAAATAAAAAATAATAACAATGGGGTTAAAGAGAAATCTTAATTTTTGTAAAAGTGAGGTTAAGTGCATTAATGTTTGTACTTTAATAGGTTATTTTACCTCTTTTACTATTTTAACGCATAAATGTTTATTGTATGCATAACATATTGCTAATTATGCTTTGTTTGACTTCAAAAATGATAAATAACTACATGTTGAAGTTTTTTTAGTTCAATGATTTACCCACTGATCATAGACCTAATGACAGTTTCAAGTGTAGGTACTCGGTCAGTTTTAATTAAACTCAGTAGTTACAGAAAACTCAGGAGACTCTAGAGTCTCACTTATCGTAATCTAAGCATATAATATTGTTTATGATAATTATCTAAGGATGACAGGATTATTGTAGGTACCTACAATAAAAAACCAATATTAAATGATAATAAACTATCGTAAGCAATATCAGTGTCCAAGATAGAGCGCCAAGGTCGGTCGTAAAAGTAGGAAACGTTGAGGTCCAAGTCTAGTAACGGTCGTTCAGAAAGGTAGGAGTCTTCGAAATCCAAAAGCAAGCCAGGTCGTTGTAAAAATCCACGTAAAACTTTGGGCGCACAAAACATTCACACCGGCACAAAATAGTAGCGAGCGAGCGAATGTGACTTGTGAAGTTTTGTGTGTCATCTTCTAAAGAGTCATGTTTGTTTGTTTGTCAATTTTCATGACAACACTGTCACATAGTATAACAAGTCCAAAAGCCTTGTTTCCGGCTGCTCAACTTACTCATATTTAACGAGATTTAATCCCAATTCTCAATAATAAAGTTAATCTGGCTATCAATACATAAAAATAAGCGCCTTTTTATTAAATAGCTTTGTATTCTGTACCTTTCCAAAATTATCAATGCCAAAAAATGCCATCTCCTTTGCATAGAAATGCCGGAGATGCAGTACATTTATACATATAACTTCGTACATAAGAATAATTACCTAATGTATTATATACTAAAACCTTCCTGAAAGTATGTAGATCACAATAATGAAAGAATTATCAAAATCGGTTCAGGAGTTTTTGAGATAATCGCGGACATACAAACATACATACATACATACATACGGGTCGAATACAGAACCTCCTTTTTTAAAGTCGGTTAAAAATAACTTTAATTTCGGAAGTCGGTGTCAAAAAACGAAAATGCGGAACAAACGACACCGACTTCCAAAATTAAAGTTATTTTTCACTTTGTAGTGTTTTTTTTGAAGTCGGTTGTTTTTTTTTTGTAAAAAAGTTTTTTAAGGTTCCGTACCTTGAAAGGAAAAAACGGAACCCTTATAGGATCACTTTTTTGTCCGTACGTCCGTCTGTCTGTCTGTCTGTCAAGACCCTTTTTCTCAGGAACGCGTGGAGGTATCAAGCTGGAATCATCAAATACTCAGGTCTACTGTCCCTTGGAGCTGTGAAAAAATCAAACTTCTAAGCCAACGCAATCAAAAGATACAGCCGTTTATGCCGCGAATTTCCGCAAATATTCGACACTCGCAAGGGAATCAAAACCTACAGGGTACTCCCCGTGAACTCAGAATCTTGAAATTTGATATGAAGCAACGTCTTATAGCACAGATAAAGGAAAAATTGCGAAAACCGTAAAAAAATTTATTTTAAATAGGTTTGTACTTACGGAACCCTTGGTGCGCGAGTCCGACTCGCACTTGGCCGGTTTTTTTCTTATACAAGGTCCCATTAAAATAGATGGACAAATTTTAACACAGCGCTCAGTACGTCTAACCAAAGATATCCAAGCAAAAAAAAAACACCTAAAATAATAAATTGCCGCCGACATTAGTGATTCGTTAGCAGATTATTTTTCTTGTAAGTAATCTAATGCATTTTTCTTATATATTTTTTTACCATAGCAAACGGGATCCATCGTTAATACCTAAAAAATGGGATTCAAAAGTGGGATCCAACGAAAATAAACGTTATTTTGGTGGTCTGAATGATTTCTAAAAGTTTGTCCATCTATTTGAATATAAAAGCGAAATACCACTAGCTGATTCACTCATTGACTGGCTGACTGAATCACAAGAACTATTAAACCTACAAACTTGAAAATTAATAGTATAAGTTCTTTTATATACACTCTAGGTGCTCGTTATGTAAGGATTTTTGGAAATCCTACCCCTAATAGTTCAATGTCCTATGCCTATGGAGGCCTATGTCCTGCAGTGGACGTCTTTCGGCTGAAAAGATGATGATGATGATGAATAGTTCAATAGGGGTAAATTTTTGTATGGAAATCCGTCATTTTAAATGTTAGGAGGCATGAAATTAAACATCTAGGTTTCTAGTTACGAAGCAACACAACCATGTGTTTTACAGTTTTTGGTAATATCTACCCCTCAATCAACTCAGCCTATCGCAGTCCACTGCTGGGCATACGCCTCTTCCAGGCTGCGCGACAACACTGCTTCCGCCGCCTTCCGCATCCAGTCCGTCCAAGCCACCTTCTTAAGGTCGTCGATCCACCTAGTTGGGGGGCGTCCCATACTACGCTTGCCAAAATGCCGATAAGTACGCGGTCTGCTCCACTCTAGGACTCGTCTGCTCCACCGGCCATCGGTCCTTCGACAAACACTGCTACTTCATTCACATCATTCCAAGGAAGTGAAGTGAGCCTAAACACTACCGCACGCACTGCGATGCGATCTTTTTAATCGCATGTTCATGCGAAATAAAATCGCAAACGCAAATAATTTTTCAAGCAAATTCTGAAGCGCTTTTTTACCGCAGTGCGCGAACTCTAGAATATTGGTATTGTTCACATATTAGCGATTATTATCCGCAACGATTATAATTCGTAGTGCTCGCTTACCTTAGGGTAACCTTCTTGTGTTGCTCGGATGACATCACTTATTTTACCTTTTACCTAATGATAATAAATAAATAAATAATGAGCATAAAACAATAAAGTTATACAGCACGTATCAGAAAGGTGTGCTCATATTTAAGGGTACAGAAAAAAATATAAACTGTCCCATACAAAACCTAGGTAATCAATACCTAGGTACTCAACCCAAATGTACCTATAGGGACGGATGATTATTGTTTCGCTACTACGATGTTGGTCTCATAGAGAAAGTTATTCAGTTTGATAGTTTGATGCGCGGGGCTTGACCGGTTAATATGACCAGACCTTTCTGTCACATGCTGTGAACAGCGGGGCAATTGCGTAACACATTATCAATTGGAATCGGTTTCATTTTGACAGTTCAACAACATTCATTGCGTTATTTACGTGTTGAGCAGAAATATTTTTCGAACTTATAAAGCAATGGATTAGCAATTTGCTTCAAAATGATTCTGATTCCGATTAATAATGTGTTACGCAGTTTGAGTGCAGGTGTGCTGCTTATCTAGTAGTTCTGCATAACAACCTGGCTCTTTTCCGCTTACTCGCCCTGCTCCAACAGGCTGCCTTAAAGCGAGATTGAAAACTGAGCATTGTTCTAGAATATAGAACTATGTATTACTTACTTATGTTTATTTTTAACACTATTCAAAACATTAGTTGACGGAAAGAAAAAAAAGTCACGATAAAATAACAAGTAAGCTCGCTCCATCCTCGACTTTGTCTCTGTCACCTTTGACCTAGACTAGAGTCAAGAGCAAGCACATTTCAAATAAAAAAAAAAAAAAAACAAAACATCGGAATACTTTACAACAACATTGCAAAGATCGAACGAGATAAGAACTTTAAACAACTACCCTCCTTCTAGATAATATTCCTGCCTATTGATTAATCAAAACATATCGATCTTTATATTTCAGTAGTACTAAGTGATATTATGATGAAATATTTATAAACATTAGTACCTTACTGGTTTTAGTTGGAATATTTAAAAAATATTTTGTAATTTTTTTATATGAGGGTAGCGTCAAAACAGGTTGGCTACCTATAAGTATTTACGTTTGTGCGTATGTAAGAAATGTAATTAGTATAAATGGTGCAGCTGCGATATAGTGAGTCCTTTTCGTCGCCGGCAGCTAACGACTTGCAAAGTTTTATCATTCGATTTAGTTCTGTGGAGTTTTCTATTGATTTTTGATATCTCTTTGAAATGGACTCCGTTTCGGTGAGTTTCAATACGGAGGATCAAAAACCTATATTTACACTTGCTGGTGATTCAAATCCTACATCAACTACCGTGAGTATTAATGACGTTTCCGCAAATATTATTAATGTGTACCAAGTAGGTAACAATCTATGATTAAAAGATGAACGTTCGAACCAAGATGTTTTACACATTTGATAATTTTTGAGTACCTACCATAAATCATAATCGATCTAATCGAATGTTATTTAATTTTGAAATAACATGTACAACGTGACACCGTGGCGTTTCGGGAAAATAATATTTTAACGAAGTACCTTCATGAGGTCGAAGGTGCCTATTAGGTACCTACATATTTTGATATTTGAGCTGTGATAAAAATTGTTTGTACGCCCAATTGAAAAACAAAGGACTTTCATAATTACACGTGGCATGACGCCACTTGTAACGTTCTTTCGTACTTATACGTACCTAAGAAGTTATAATTTTACTGTCTATTAACGAATTATAAATCTTGTACATACCATTGATGCCATCTACCTCCATGTATTCTCAGGACAGCTTCCCATTTCCGGATACTAGGAACGTAGGCAACCCAGAAGGAGTGATGTCGTCCATGACTCCAATGATGCATGGTCTCGGAGGCAACGAGTTGTTGAACTTGTTAACTCAACAGGAACCCAAAGTTGCCGATTCAGGTATGCGATTGTACTGGATGACAGGCACATCGACGCGCAACCTGTTACCATTAATTCAGTACCCATGATTCTGGACGAATAAAAAATTAACTGTTCCATACATTTGACCACGTAAATATTGCACTTTTGTATGAAACAGCTGTTATTTTTTTTTTGATAACCGACTGAAAATTTCTACGCTAGGAGGTCATCAATCATGTGCCTAGTTACAGTTTGCGCTTAGATGTCCCTGTGACCCCAAGTGCGAAGGTACTATTCATCCGCATCACACGCCCATGGTTCATAGTTTGACTTTGACGACCGACACCTTCATTCAGCAGCAGTACCTACCTAAAACCCCTACACGATATTTAGGGCCCGATATTTAGGCGATGCGTTTTTTTAATAGGGGCTCTTCCTCCCTTTCTCTTAGTACACCATCCCGATTTAGGGAAAGGGTACATGAATATCGCGTAGTGTAAGGAGGCTTTTAGGTGGTTTTCGTATTAGGTAGTCATACTTACTGTAGGAATCACTGAACAAATGTTCATTTCGGAACAACCAGAGGCCAGTGTTGTGTTCAGGATTTCAACAGCACACAACATCACCAATAACTATATCACATCTCTGTTTTCCACAGCGCCCTCTGTCGCCGATATGGAGGAGTTGTTAGCAAATATGCGCATAAATGGATCTGACGTGTTCAATGACGATGCCAGCGTCAATAACTATTTTACAGGTAATATGGTGTTTACTTACCGTTTACAGACTGATGTAAATCACACTATCACACTAATATTATAAAGGCGAAAGTTTGTGAGTGTGTGTGTGTGTTTATATGTTTGTTACTTCTTTACGCTCAAACGGCTGGACAAATTTTGATGAAATTTGGTATAGAGATAGCTTGAGTCCCGGAAAAGGACATAAGGTACTTTTTATCCCGATATTCCCACGGGATCGTGACTTATGCGGGTAAAACCGCGGGGCGCAGCTAGTATGTAATATTCATGAGTGGGTGTCACCTCTACATGTTTGATTTCAGGCTACAGCAGCCGTTCGGAATCTGGATTGTCTAACATTTGGCCTGACAATACCAATGTTCAAAATTCGCGAAACAACGAAATGACGGACACATTCGACTTTCTCGTCAAAAGTATGTACCTACCTTTTATATCTTGATGTTAGCTTGCGTGGAGAGACATTCGACAAAGAGATTTTAGTTTTTCTATTGTCCTATATTAGATCGGCAGTAGGTAGATATTTATTTATTTATTCATTTATTTCAGGCGACGCAGGCCCATAGATAACCTTAACCTAAACATGTTTTTATTATAAAATAGTACTTCACAGCTTGTTCTTATATTTCCCAAAAGGTCTTGACTAGTTAATCCTGGGACGAAAAATCCGTAATTGATTTTCAGAAAAAGACTGTATTCTTCTACTACTATTTTCAAATATTTTACCAAATTACAAAGTGTGCATTTTTTTGTGTATTTACTAAACGACCTCATTTCAGGTATTACATCAGCAAACAACTACGTGTCGATGTTGACGCGGGAGCAGCTAAGCGTGCTGCGCTCCATTCGTCCCGTTGTGCTGCACGACTTCTTGCAAGAGGTTGCTAGAGCCCGCAGCGATCGGCGCATGCGACGCGCTTTGCCGAATGTAAGCTTGCTTATTCTTATTTAACGAGACTCTAAAGGAATGCCAATCAAGACAAATATTTGCTGACAGGTTGTCCAAACTTTGATTGGTCGATTAAAATAAACCAAATAGTCAATCACAAATTACTTGATCAGAGTTGTCAAACTGTTTGTGTTTATTAGAAGGTAGTGCTTCGTGAGAACTGTTCTGTCAGTAATACTGAATTTTCAAATTTTGACCGTGTGCAGCACTGGAGTAATTAAAATCGCACCCGCTGTTAGGGACTAGGCACATAAGGTATGGTAAGGTAATGTACCAAACTTAGATATATATTTGTTTTTTAGGAATGTGCATTCTGCAAGAACAATGGCGAGAACGAGGAGTGCTACTCTTCGCATGCTCTGAAGGACTGGCGCGGTCGTGTGCTGTGCCCAGTTTTGCGCGCATTCCGCTGCCCCCGGTGTGGCGCCACCGGCGAAAAGGCCCACACCATTAAATATTGCCCGGAGGGCGCTGAACCGGGTAACATGGCTTTGGAAATTCTTTGAATATTTCTATTACAAATTAAAATTCTTCTAAAGATGTCAGGGAAATTACAGCACGTGGCTTTTTAAATTTAAAGGCTCAGTGCAGTTGCCTAAGCGACAGTGGGTTTGGATATCAAGTCCTTTCAGATTGGTCGATGCCCTGTTTACTAAGTTGTAACTTAGAACAAGTGTATTTTTTAAAGTTTTTACTTTCAGCAGCATGATACCTACTTTTTCACTTATTTTATTATTTCCTCCGTTCTGACGTGTCCTGTTCCTATCTCTATTTAGCGCGTAACAACAAACTGGCTGATACTACAATATTGGGTTATTCAACAGGGACTGGAGGCCTGGCATCGCGCCGGCGCGCGCCACCGTCGACGTCGCTGCTGTTCAACCACAGCGCCGCCGGGGCATCGCGCTCGCAAGGCGGCACGGCCGCGCCCTCGGCATCTCCCGTCACTTCACCGGCTAACGGATCTTTTTCGTACTCGTCTCTATGGTCCAACTTAGGTCTGAACTAAATCGCCCGGCGAATGAAATCTTCTACCACAAGCTTCCTAGATTTTGGTTTGATTTCAAGTCATAATCTTAATTGCCGTTTTTATCTGAAACCATAATTTGCGAATATGGTTTTCTGTTTTAAATATTGCTCCAGGTATTTTCTTACAGGAAGACTATATTTTTTTTTGTTGACTAGGTTCGTTCCTTTTTCTACTGCGTAAAGTATAAGAGTGAAATGTAAAAGAACACTAGTTCTAAGGAATCACAGTAACATACAAAAGTATGCAGGTCATGCTTCGTTATGAACATCTTAAAAAGTGGTTTCAGATTATTTATCTATTGTTTTTTTTTTGTTCTTCAATTACTTTTCATTGGTTTTATAAAAATGTAATGCCCTTATGTTATCAAATGGCAAAGTTGAATAAGTTTAATAATAATATCTAATAACCATCACAATGTTTCTACATCACAAGCTACAATTGAATAGTTTCTAAATCCTAATGAATTTATTGTTAATATTGATTCGTTCTATATCAATTCGCATTATTTTATGTACACTGTCATACTTCGGTAATATAAACTTTGGCAAAATATGTAATATAACCAATGTGTACCAAAAATGGTTCTTTCTCTTTTTGTTTGATATAATATATATTATACCTATTATTGTACATTATTGAATATTTTTATTTCTAACTTCCGTACCTACAATCCTAAATACAACACACCAGTTCCGTGCAGGCTTGTCGGTATTTTACAAATGGAGTGAAAAATCCTTTAATACAGACAAGCCTTCTGTATTCAACCGCCATACATAATGATCACACACACACGACAACGGCAGATTAGCTTTATGTCGCAACGACTAGAATCAATTCTATTTTAAGATAATTTTTGACGTTCAAAAGTGCCTTTTATGTGCCTATTTGAAATAAATGCTTTGACTTTGACTTTGAACGATATCATTCACACAAAACGAAGCAAAATGCATGTAAAAAGTCAAAGCATGCGATAATAGTATATTACGATACGTGTGTGTACTTAAGTAAGTAGTCCATTATAGCGAGGGTGCTAAACGCCGACTGCATAAGTCAAACGTATCGTATACTATTTTTCAACACACTTGCTCGTAAAGTGGCTCTTAATGTACCGCTTTTTGGTTCATAGTGCAGTTTTTACTTTATGTTACCGCACTAGTGCGGTAACGCCACAGATAACTATTTACTAGTCGGAGATGTGCGCTTTTTTAATCTCATTAAAGAGACTTCATGCCAAAAGGAATCCGCGAGCCATATATTTTCACTTTTTTTTTAAATAGTCTGAATTGTCCTTGGTCCCAAAATGAACTAAAATTTATTTACCTTAAATTGTCTGTGGTCCCTCCCGGAACCAAACGGAAAGACCCTGACTGGCGTTCTATTATTGCGGATTCTTACTGAACTAATGTATATTTCTCTATGCCAATAGTACTTTCTAATTCCATACTAACTAAACTATAATTTGACATACGACAACACTACGATCAGTCTAAACATTATTTTGTGTTTATCATATTTTGTATAGGCTGTTTAGCGGTTTTGCCAGTGCCTTTATTTACACATGCACGCGCATCGCTAGCGCGACACGTGGAAAAACAAAACCAGCGCGCTATTATCCATAAAAGTTAAGAAAAATACAAGTCTGTTTTTTTCCTCGAAAGTGTGTTGAAAAACGTCGTATGAAACGCGTGCATTGATCATTACACACTCGGCTTTCTTATCATACTAATAATACCGCCTCGGGTGCAATGATCAACATAGCATACATGTATCATAATGTATCTACATTACTCAATACTTTTATTGCATTCCACATGTAGGTATTCTTAGGTCTTTTATAGCTCACGTTACCTAAACCCGCACTTAAATCATGCTTTTGTGTAAAAATGGACTACGAAAAGCGTGACTTAATTTAGCGTGGGTTTAGGTCACACAGTGCTATAAAAGCATTTTAGAGCAGCCTAGCTGTTGCGATAGGTAGCTAACCTTGGTTAGTAAGCAATCAATATGAACGCATCAATTAATTAAATATAAGCCTCATCTCATTTATAGTTTTGTCTTCCGAACTACATATACATACAAAGTTTCATTTCGATACGACCATTAGAAGTAGGTTAAAATTGACTTCTTATATTTTTTTACATTGTTGATTAGTCAGTTACAAGATGCTAGTAAAAGCGTGTTAATAAAATATTTATAATTCGAGAAACAACTACAAAAGGGAGAAGACAACATATATCAATAAAATTCGTTCTCCTGTCAAATATTTTTATTCAAATACAACTATAATAATAGACGATACATTAACAGTGTAACAGAGTATTTTTACGTGGTACAATTTGTTTTCTAACAATAACTACGCTGGGGCTTGCCGCGCACTTAACGAAATCTCATCATAGCGGTATTATTAGATGAAAAAAACATCCCGATGTTACGAAGGGTTGTTGTAAAAATTGCTATAATTAAAGAAATCCATACTTTAGGCGGATCTCGCACTACATCGCGCCACGTGACGGGGCGAGGGAATCGAGGCCAAATGCCCCACGCGGAAACGCGTTTTCATTGAGTTTGTATGTAAAAAGTGTGAGTCTTTAAATACTGACATTAAGGGCCGACCCCCACCGGCGGCACGGCATGGTATTTTTAGGCGACGAATAGGATTTCCTTGAATAGTATGACAATAAAATTGAAATTTCAATGATAGTCATCGTAGACGCCACGGTATCGGCATGCCTAAGGATACCGCGGTATCGTTGCCGTCAGTTTGCGCTTGCATGTGATGATGACAACGGATCCCCTGCCGTGCCGTGCCGCCTGTGGTAGCAAGCCCTAAGTGTACGACAGCCTCAGCTTTTATAATCGACAACGTGCCTTCGCGATGGCACTTTAGGGGCTGGCCGCATACGTCCGGTTTCCTGATCAGGAATTTAGATGCGGACACCCTGAATGCACGTATTTCATACAAAATCGTCTCTAAGCCCATACGTTGTTAAATATATCCGTCCGGAAAATACAAAAACGTATGCGCTTAGAGACAAATCAGGGTATCCGAATCTGAATTCCTGATCAGCCCCCTTATTCACAAACACTCGATATGCTTCCGTATCGTATCGAACATTAATCATTGTTATCGTAGGAGTCTTCTCAATGCTGTTTGCTGTTGTTGTTCTCAGTGTTGTGAGCCCTGATTCACAACCACACGACAGGCTATCGTATCGAAAACCTGACATTTCGATAACCTGATTTGACTTCCCTTCAACAGCAAATAGCTGTTGGAAGAATAGCGGGCATCTATTTGATTTAAACTGACAAAATTTTCGGGTTTTAGACTTGTGAACAGCGTTTAGAAGACTCCTACGATAACAATGATTAATGTTCGATACGATATGGAAGCGTATCGAGTGTTTGTGAATAGCTATGCAGGAAACCGAATCAGGAAACCGGACGTCTGCGGCCAGTCTAATTTGGTTACATTAGTCAAGATTCCGACTTGTATTAGTCGATTTTGAACACTTCAGAATCAAAACTACAGACAATAGTAACGTATAGAAGTTTAAATTCGTTCCAATTTCAAATTCGTACCACTAACCATTCGCATTTGTATTACAAAGAGGGCACCACCCATTGAACTGGTATCCGAAATAAGAATAGTCATTACATACCTAGTTATCGTAATACATGGACTTAAACTTCGAAACATTCTTAATAGGAGTAACATCTAACAAGCATTAACATTATAATAGGTATAAGACTTAAAACTATATAGGTAAATTCATCCAAATAGTAATACGGGAATAACGCGTAATGCTATGTTTAAGAGAGGGATATTATGACTCGACCGTATTTAAAGTCAAGTATTTAAGTGGAAGGTTTTACGTAAATCTACAATTATTGAAATTTAAACATGGTTATGAAAAGCTAATGCTCAAAGATAACTAGAACAGTTAGTGGAGAGCTCTGCCCTCAACATGGATATTAAATGATAGTGGAACAGAACATTTTAATACCATATGCTTACATTGTCAGAGTACAACAAAATACTGGTAAAATTACAAAAAAATCGCTGTATTTAATTGCAAAAGCAATGTTACAAGGCAAGTTGAGAATATTGCAATAATTTGGCAAGTGATATTTTATTAGGTAAGTACACTAAATTACATTTATAAAATATATGTAAAAAAATAATAGCTAACAATAAGTTTCGATTGAGATTCATATCTGAGCCGAATTTTTAGAGAAAAAAAAAACATTTAAATGCCAACATTTTTGGAATGGCTTGTTAGTTTTTCAAATACAGGAATGTTATCGCACTTGAATTCATACAAATGCCATACAAGAAGAAACCTTTGGGTAAATAGGCCACAAAGTTATATAAACCTCATAATTTCCAACTAACTAACTAACATTATAAAACCAATACTAAAATCTTTGGTTTACTAAAGAAAAATCACACCTCCCTTTGAATTATGGCCCTCGAAATATTTGATGCTTTTGCGCAGTGGTGGGAGGTTTGTGATAAGTTTTATTTAGTTCTACGAGATATATTAGGGTAGTCTTAACCAAGATTGGGAGAATATTCCTTGGTTGGTTGACTGGCTGAAATCAACAGCCAATCAAAACATTTGACACGAGTTTAACAGTCTGTTAACTCATTTTTGTGTTGATTTTCAAAAAGTATTGTATAGCCTACTCTGCCGGAAAATACTAGCACTGTGGTATGTTTGCCGAGATACATTTCTCTGCATCTATAATAACGTATTAGATACATAGGTACTTAAAACGTAAACATTTAAAGCTTACATGTCACTCGCCGCCCCGACTATATGCTATATGCATCAATAACAATTAATTATTATTATAATAATATCGATTATTATGTACACTTCAGCTGAATGTTTTGTCAACAGGAATGGAAGAAATCGCTTGAAGCACTTGATTCGCATCTCAGAATGCAAGTTATGTAGCGATAGAATTATTTTACATAGTGGGCCTGATTCTGTTGTGTATCAACAGAATTTAACAGAAGTTATTGCTATACTTTTGCAAATATAATAAGAAAGAGACAGAGAAAACATTAGAGCAATGTAGGTTAAACTATACCCGAATCACTTTAGCGTGGCAATAGCGGTCATTGCCCCTTCCCTAATATCTCTCCGTAAGAACCCAAACGATAAACTATGGATGGTTTCTCGTTATTGGAACACGGTGAAGATCACGACAGATACCTATTGATTCAGGACGTTAACGGACTTTATTTCAGTTTTTGAAATTAAAATGCTTGAAAATGTACTTAGGTCAATGACCGTTATTGCCACGCTAAAGCGATTCGGGTATAGAACCTCCATTTAAGTTTTGCTGAAGGCAAATATCAGATTAGCAACAAAACTTGCACAAGTTAACTTCCGCAAACAATGCTTGTGGAAGTAAACTTAATAAACTTTTGTTGCTAATATAATCTTCGTATAACAAGTAAACTAATCTTTCAGAGTCGTTATTTTGCGACTCAGCCTCTTATTTCTCACCAACCTGCCCTAGTAAAACGCAGCAATACCCTTATTATTATTATATATTGTTCATTCGTAGCTCTACAGAATCAGTGCCAGTGTTAATTTATTCTGATAATCTGAACATTAGGCACGAGCACGAACCCTGAATAAAGTGTTCTGATCTATTTAATATTCATCAACATATTCGTCCTACGGTGTATATTCATAAAATTGATTATGTGTGTTTGGCAGCAAAAAGTTATTATTTAAGATTTTTTTAAAAGCCTCGTTTAAAAATGTAACATAGATCATTTTGTCGACCCCTGGCCAGAGAAGTCCTTTATTATGTTATAATTATAAATAACGTCTTAATATTTGATTCAATGTCTTAAATGCCAATAGCCAGCAACAATTTAAACTATCCGAGATTTGGAACAACATTTATTTGAAAAGAGCAACGCTAATATCACTATAATTTTCTCAATATCAAAGTTACAATACAGGAAATAACATAAATATTAAAAAAAAATATTCGTAACACGTTCGTCAACTTGAACAAGTCCTTACAGCCTTCTATGTAGTGTACTTAGCACAATAATTAGTTTTGCGTTAAAAAGTGGGCGATTAATTACATTGTCACATTACATTGGGAAGAAAACAGTTCAAAAACATTACTCAACATTAACTAGCACAGTTCCAACAGCAGTGACTAATTTTAAAAAGTTCAAATAGTCATCGTTTTATCTGTGAAAAGAGCGGGAACGCTTCAGCGGCAAAGGGTTTTAGTTTACAATGAATACCAACTGTTGTGGAAGGGATAACCACGCAGTCAATTCTCTACCATAAGTATAAACAGGTATATCTGGGCTAAAGCATAAACAGCCATTAAACACAAACATTAACGAATTTTACTGTCAAAGCTATAAAAATAAAAAAATAAAACGAATTTTACCGTCAAAGCTACGAGTTTTAATTTAACCACCTACCATTTCACAGAAAACTTCTGCTGTTTACTTCGTGTTAGTTTCTCGATGTCTTCCCATGTGACGTCAGAATACGCAAACGTGTGGGCCTGTGACCGCTGGCGTGGCTGACCGACGTGAAGTGCGGTGCAGACGCTACCACAGCCATCGTCGCCGACCGCCCGGCTCGCTGCGTCATTCACTCGCTTGTTCACCTACACAAGAAATACGTTTAAAAGAGTGCACAATTACGTGAATTTCGGCCATGGCGGTCAAACTCAACGGATATTAGCCAGGGTATATTATTAAAAGCCTGTGTGTGATGTCCCACTGCAGGGCAAAGGCCTCCCTACTCTCTTTCCACTTCTCTCCGTTTAAGTCAGTATTAGCCACTGTATTAGCCAGGTACGCAGGAGATATTATAATGCACAAGTGTGTGCGCAAATATAATTGTACCCTCTGTTCCTTTACTCTAATAGTCCGATGGGACGGCAATCCGACACTCGCGGGGAGAGATCAGGTGCAAGACTAACGGCTTCACGTACTTTCCGGCGCATCACACAGCCAACTTTCAAACTCCGGGATGCTATTGAGAAATTCCTAGTGGATAACACTTTGTCCAACCCAGGACCCCACGCTCAGCAGTTGCGCTGGCCACCACGAGACCAACGGGGTAGTTAAACAATATTTAAGACGAGTACACTTATTGATAAATATTTAAGTATAGGAAATAAAACAAATGTAAGCAAGGTGTTGTTAAGAAAGGAAAAGAACATGTCGATCGTGCAACACCTAGATGGCTGCGTTTAGTCGGAAGAACGTAAAGGGTCGATCCTAAAAATAACGTTTTTCATTCATTCATTTATAAGTCCCTCTAAAAATGTTATGTTCTGACGATATGCCATAGGACTACTTTGCTCCTGCAAAGAGTTGTATTAATGATTTTAATGTTTATAATTAATATTTGTTACGGTCACAAACCATATTTCGATCAAAATAAAATCTGATACTGACCTGCAAATTGCAAAATAACTAATTTCGCAGGCTGCCGTAGCACATCCTCCTTAAACCAAGGTACTCACAAAGAAGTGTAGCAAATAATGTAGCTGATACTGTATCAAATTAGTACGCAGGCGCGAGCCTGTCGCGAGCCGCTCGCCCACGGCGTGCAACGTGCTCGCGGCGAACGCCGAGTAGCGCTTTTTGGACGAATCGTACACACTTGTAGACTGATACAGTACCAGAAACATTACGTGCTACACCTTTAAGTGAGTACCCTCCTTAAGGTGACGAACATATTTTGGATGTTACGCACCTTCGTTGTTGTTATGTTTGGCGCGCACGAGTCGCTCGGGATGCGAGTGCGCCAGCTGCGTGTAGTCGCGGAACACTTCGTTGTACGTGTCATCGTTTGAGGTCATCTCGCTTTCACGCATCTCCTCGTTCAACTTGGTCAGCCTTAGTCTGGAACGACAATAATAAATTGTAGTAACTTCCTAATAAGTGGTTATTTCATGTGATTTGCTTGTTTAACAGATCTTGTAATAGTTCCAGTGATCAATTTAAATAGTGAATAATAGAGAAACGACATGACTTAAAAATTTTACTTAATATAGCTTAAAAAGTTGATTTTAAAAACTTAAAAATGACTTCAATCATAACTGACGAAACGTGGGGTACACTTCTGCCTAACCCTGCAGGGATTACAGGCGTATTGTTAAGATGATGTTAAACTAGCAGCGCCTCGCGGTTTCACCCGCATAAGATTACCTCAACCTCTGTAAGAAGTATCATATATTGCCCCTTATTAATCGGCGAGCAATCTCTGACTGTATTTCATTATTTAAAATTTTCAATAATTCTATAAATAACTCTGAAATTCTATCCAAATTTTATTTTAACGTTCCTGGAAGGTCGAAGCGATGGAACGCACCGTTGCGTGTTCCATTTAGCGCTACAAATTATAGGCAAAATTCATTTATAGTGCGTGCAAGTAGAAACTTTAATTACATTTGTAAACAGCATGATTTTGATACATTCACAACGAGTGTATCCTCGGCCAGAAAGTGCCTTAGCCTTAGCTTTTTTAAGTAATTAAGTTTTTTGTATGTTCGGGTTTCTATTCTTGTATTGAATATGAAATGTGAATTTTAGTTTAAGCTTGAATGTTATACTGTTTTTTTCTCTTTCTTTTTTTGGTAGCTGTGTTGTGTTGTTCACACTCTTCTTTTTTTTTATAATCTGTTTTTAGAAGCGGTGACTTGTAATTGGCTGTCAGTCTCACATGCAATTTTTTTTTATTCCGTTTGTTTTAGCTGTAAGTCATCCATAGTATATAAATAAATAAAAAAAAATAAAATAAATAAGTTTCGATCCCGTGAGAATATCGGGATAAAAAGTATCCTATGTGTTAATCCTGGTCATGAACTATATGTGTGCCAAATTTCATCCAAATCCGTTTAGTAGTTTGTGCGTGAAGAAGTATCAAACACACTCACAAACTTTCACCTTTATAATAATACTGTGATTACTTATACGTAATAGCCTGAAAAGTTGACTTTCTCACTTTCGAAGATCCCAACAAAATATGAACTAAAATTGATTATCACTTACAGAGTAACAATATCAGCATTGGCGTTATTTACGGCGATGTCGAGCGGCGTTTGACCTTCCTTGTCAACTATGGACTGGTCGGCGCGGTACTTGAGTAGCAGGCAAACCTGGGAAAGGTAACATTTTAAATACAATAGGGTAGTTTCCTGGGTAAAAAAATAATAATTATAATTAGTCCGTCAGTTAGATTATCGAAAAATAATGGACCCATATTTTTTCTTTTGTCAATCAAACAAAAAATGACAAAGATAAAGCGCGTCAAAATTTGGAAGTTGGGGGTCGTGACGTCACGCCGTGCGACAATTTTTAGCACGGCGTGACGTCACGACCCCCCACTCCCAAATTTTGACGCGCTTTATCTTTGTCATTTTTTGTTTGATTGACAAAAGAAAAAATATGGGTCCATTATTTTTCGATAATCTAACTGACGGACTAATTAGAATTTTTTAGGAAACTAGCCTATTCTACATTTTTATTTTATACTAGCTTCAGCCCGCGACTTTTTCCCACCCCGTCGCATCGCACCGCCTGCCTGCACTATTGCTTTCGCTTAGCGTTCTTTCTGACTTTTCTTTTTGATAGACTCTTCCGATGTTAAATTGCCTATAGCCTTCCTTAAGAATAGGGCTATCAAATGCAATAAGAATTTTTCAAATCCGACTGAGACTTCCCGAGATTAGCGCGTTTAAACAGCCAAACAAAAACTAACACTTCAGCTATATTATTGGTATAGATATTTAATTAAAAGAAGGGGTTCATGGCAGTAACAGCAGCACGGGTCGATCAACATCCACGCGGGCGAAGCGGCGGGCAAAAGCTAGTGTAGAATAATACAAAATGTTGAATATTATAATGTGAAGTTACCTGTCCGGTGTGGCCGGCTTCGGTGGCTAGGTGTAGAGGAGTCTTCCCGTCATCGTCCTGCATGTTCAACTTGCTGCCGTTGAGCAGTAAGAACGAACATGCCATCACGGAACCCTGCAATATCAAGTATTGTATTCGTACGAGGTGCTTTAAGGCCCTTTATACACGGCACTGTTTCTTTACGGTATGGCATCTTAACCGCGCCGTAGAAAAATCGTGTGAGCTAGAATAGGCTAGTTTCCTAAAAAATTCTAATTAGTCCGTCAGTTAGATTATCGAAAAATAATGGACCCATATTTTTTCTTTTGTCAATCAAACAAAAAATGACAAAGATAAAGCGCGTCAAAATTTGGGAGTCGGGGGTCGTGACGTCACGCCGTGCGACAATTTTTAGCACGGCGTGACGTCACGACCCCCAACTCCCAAATTTTGACGCGCTTTATCTTTGTCATTTTTTGTTTGATTGACAAAAGAAAAAATATGGGTCCATTATTTTTCGATAATCTAACTGACGGACTAATTATAATTATTATTTTTTTACCCAGGAAACTACCCTATTATAGATCTCTACTCACACTGAGCACGGCGGAGTGCAGCGGCGTGCGCGCCCCCCCCGCGCGCGCGCACACGTCGGCGCCGCCCGCCAGCGCGCCGCGCATCATTAGATCTCTACTCACACTGAGCACGGCGGAGTGCAGCGGCGTGCGCGCCCCCCCCGCGCGCGCGCACACGTCGGCGCCGCCCGCCAGCGCGCCGCGCATCATTAGATCTCTACTCACACTGAGCACGGCGGAGTGCAGCGGCGTGCGCGCCCCCCCCGCGCGCGCGCACACGTCGGCGCCGCCCGCCAGCGCGCCGCGCATCATTAGATCTCTACTCACACTGAGCACGGCGGAGTGCAGCGGCGTGCGCGCCCCCCCCGCGCGCGCGCACACGTCGGCGCCGCCCGCCAGCGCGCCGCGCATCATTAGATCTCTACTCACACTGAGCACGGCGGAGTGCAGCGGCGTGCGCGCCCCCCCCGCGCGCGCGCACACGTCGGCGCCGCCCGCCAGCGCGCCGCGCATCATTAGATCTCTACTCACACTGAGCACGGCGGAGTGCAGCGGCGTGCGCGCCCCCCCCGCGCGCGCGCACACGTCGGCGCCGCCCGCCAGCGCGCCGCGCATCATTAGATCTCTACTCACACTGAGCACGGCGGAGTGCAGCGGCGTGCGCGCCCCCCCCGCGCGCGCGCACACGTCGGCGCCGCCCGCCAGCGCGCCGCGCATCATTAGATCTCTACTCACACTGAGCACGGCGGAGTGCAGCGGCGTGCGCGCCCCCCCCGCGCGCGCGCACACGTCGGCGCCGCCCGCCAGCGCGCCGCGCATCATTAGATCTCTACTCACACTGAGCACGGCGGAGTGCAGCGGCGTGCGCGCCCCCCCCGCGCGCGCGCACACGTCGGCGCCGCCCGCCAGCGCGCCGCGCATCATTAGATCTCTACTCACACTGAGCACGGCGGAGTGCAGCGGCGTGCGCGCCCCCCCCCGCGCGCGCGCACACGTCGGCGCCGCCCGCCAGCGCGCCGCGCATCATTAGATCTCTACTCACACTGAGCACGGCGGAGTGCAGCGGCGTGCGCGCCCCCCCCGCGCGCGCGCACACGTCGGCGCCGCCCGCCAGCGCGCCGCGCATCATTAGATCTCTACTCACACTGAGCACGGCGGAGTGCAGCGGCGTGCGCGCCCCCCCCGCGCGCGCGCACACGTCGGCGCCGCCCGCCAGCGCGCCGCGCATCACGCCCACGTTGTGCGCGCGCGCCGCCAGCTGCAGCACGGCGTCGGCCGACAGGCGCGACATGTCCTCTACCGCTAACACACAACACATCAACCATTAGCGCGACAACGATACGGATCCAAGTTGAAACAAAAAAAAAACTCTTATTGCCAAAAAGATTACAAGTGGTTTTACATTGGCCCTAAACTAGGCAAGCCTATATCTTGGGTAATCCAAATTAATATTATAAATGCGAAAGTAACTCTGTCTGTCTGTCTGTCTTTTCTTCACGCCTAAACTACTGAACCAATTTCGATGAAATTTGGTATAGAGATAGTTTGAGTCCCAGGAAAGGACATAGGATGGTTTTTATCCCGATATTCCCACGGGATCGAAACTTACGCGGGTGAAACCGCGGGGCGCAGCTAGTAAGTTATACAAGAGCGACGACCTATTTACTTATGAGCCATGGCCACCAGAAGTTATAGATTTGGCCATGGTTAGGGCATAGTATACTTTTTATCCCGTGTTAGTACGATCCCGTGGAATAATTGACGACCAGCAGGTGAAGCCGCGAGCAGGTCGTAAAGCTAGTGATAACACAAAACTAACCTAATTCATCGCTGTCCTCTCCCTCTGTAGAATCGTGGTCGGAAGGCAAGCTGAGATCAACACCGCGATCACTGGCCAATTCAGTGCCAATCAGTAGCACAGGGCTGCCATCTGATTTACTAGAACTTTCCGACACTGAAACAATGAACTTACATAAACAAACGTCTATGGAATACTGATTATACCAGCATATGAGAGGAATAAAGAGAGTTATGTCCGCGCTTTACTTGTGGTAACCAAGTGTACAAACATGCTGTAAATGTGTGAGTAACCGCCGGAGCTTTCGGTACCGTCCGAGACAATGGCGAGGTCTGAAGCGTGTGTGTGTGTTACGTGCTGACGCTACACGTCCTCACGCACTCATTCACCGCGTGTCTGTAAACTTGGTTACCACAAATTCGCACGCATCGCGTTGTGAGATAAAAATATTGCATCATGTTTCATATATTTTAAGAACACCGTAATAAGTTAGCGAAGTATTTAACCTTTTGAACGCCAGAGTATAAACGTATCGCCGTACCCCTGACGCCAGGCCACTTTAACAAAACAACACACACACTTAAATCAACAAATTTCTCGATATTGGTGGTTTATTTATATTAGTTTCATGCTATACAATATAGACGGAAGCTTAAACTTTTAAATTATATAAATAAAAACACACAAAAGTAATGATTAAATTGTTTATTTCATAATATGGTGCGACCCGTGCGAATTGTATTTTGTCATATATTTGTGACGTTGGCGTTCAGGGTAAGATTTCGTTTGTCACATATATGTGACAATGGCGCTCAAAAGGTTAACCGATCAAGCTCCGCTCGTAACCTATGTAGTACAATATAATAATATAAACATAAGCGGAGCTCAATGAGACACAAAAAATTGTATTTTTAGATGGGAAAAGTTTGCGTGGAGTTATCAATTTTTATACAGTTCGGATATTTACCACTTGTATTACTGTTAGCATCACTTTTTTCATCAACAATGGTTTCTGGCACCGAGGGCGCAGCGCGGACCCTGAAAATAAAATTAATTTACCTTCAGTATGACATGATAACAACATAATTTAGGGTTCAGGGTTTTATACAGGTGATAACCGCTTTACCACATTTGACAAAAAATAAAATCTGCCTAGCCTTTTCCCAACTATGTATGGGGTCGAGTTTTAGTCTAACCGGGTGCAGCTGAATACCAGTATTTTACACGGAGCGACTGCCTATCTGACCTCTACAACCCAGTTACTGGGTAACACGATACCCCTTGGTCTTACCAAGGTTGTCAGACTTTCGAGCTTCTGACTACCCGTGAAGACTGTCAAAAATCTACGAATGACAGCCAGGACCAACGGCTTAACGTGATTGCCGAATCACGAAGGGGTCTCGATTTGTGCTGGATGGTCGCTTAATCTTCCATCGACCCGTGTGGCTGTTATTATTTAGCCATGAGCAAATTTTGTCAAAAACTCGCAGTAATTTGAAACTTTACTAAGGTACATGTCACATTGGTCTTGAAAGCAAAAATAGACTGACGTTTTATAACGTGCAAGTTACATTCAACGTTAGGGTGGTGAAGCAATTACGAGGCCGGCTATACAAAGTATTAGAGCTATAGTCTGTTCCAAAAGTCTATACAGGGTGAAATTGAACACATGCGACAAAGCGAAATGGGAGATTGTACTCATCATTATGAACAACTTTTGCTATGGGACCAAACCTGAAATCGCAAAAAAAAAATCAGCTGTTCCCTACATTTATGTTCGCATAACTCGTCAAAATGTAGGGAACAGCTGATTTTTTTTTCGCGATTTCAGTTTTGGTCCCATAGTAAAAGTTGTTCATAATAATGAGTACAATCTCCCATTTCGATTTGTCGCATGTGTTCAATTTCACCCTGTATATATAAAAATGAAACCCGTTTTCCGTTGTCACGACATAACATGAAAACGGCTGGACCGATTTCGATGAAATTTGGTATAGAGATAGTTTGAGTCCCGGGAAAGGACATAGGATAGTATTTATCCCGATATTCCCACGGGATCAACATTTACGCGGGTGAAACCGCGGGGCGCAGCTAGTATCTGATAAAAATGTAAACAAAGGGATTTGAAATACACCTGTGGATGCCAATTTTTGTGTTAAGTTACAAATTGAGTACTTTAATTTGAACATTTTTAATACATAAACCCGAAATTCTAATTTTAAACCACCTTTAAGATTGTTTTTATTTGAAAATTGAGGTTAATAACCACAATTCTAGTAGAGGATTTTCTCATATAATTTGATAATAATATTCAAACAATAATTGTTAGAAAAAGAGGTGAGATATCAAGTTGAAACCTTCTAAATACAGACGAATGTGTTACTAACTCCCTTTAGAGAGTGATTGCGTGAGAATTTAACCTGAACATTGTTTACACTTCCCTCATATACTTTTGGGACAGACTATAAGAACAAGAACAAGTGAGTACCTGCGCCTGGCGCGCCGCACGGACCACCTGCGGCCGGCGCGCAGCGGGCTGGCGCCGGCCGTGAGCGCGCCGCTGCTGCCCACGAGGTCCTTCACCCACAGCAGGGACACGTACTTGGAGCGGATCCACGTCTCGCGTACGTTTCTGTTGGGAGTACGATATTTTATTACTGATAGCACAGAATACTTAATAGTACTACGTACAGAAAGGACACTCCCTTCCCCGCACTCACATCAGATACCGCACCTCACCCCGCACTTCGAGGTATTCGTCGCCGACTCTTTAGCAAGGGCGCTGGCGAACCGCAGCACTGTACTGCTGACACGAACGCACAGTTTTGCGATTTAAAAGTTTTATTTGAGTTTTAATCACGATGGTTGGATATTGTGATGCTTTTCCGAATTCGTATTTACATAAACTGTTTGCAAGATTTCGCATTTTTAATACTATGCGATTTAATAACCGATTATTTACAGATATGTCATTTAAACTAAACTATTTTAGTGTTTCATTACGAACCCGACTGTATCCCAGACCGTCTGTGTGACTGTGTGTGTAGACCGCCCATTGTGTCACCCATTGTAAAGTTTTCTATATTTATGTCTGTAATTTATTTGGTGTACATAATAAAGAGTATTCTATTCTATAAATAAACAATTGAACTACAAGGTCACTTCATAATAATGCACACGGTCTTTCGGTTCCCCGACACAAATCGCTTTCCGCGCCATTTTTTACGCTACGCACGACAGCCAACCCTACTAGATTTCACGCACATATTTGCACGTATACAAACGTCGTTTGTTTATGTAGTAGTAATAGGTAATTATTTTGCGAGCTTTGTATGAAGTGTCCGGGGTGTGCTGATAGCTTGTACAGTCCTATCACAGCTATTTTACAGCTGATTTCGCATCATTCTGAAAATCACAGTGAAATTTATTGTCGTTGCAATAAAGTTGCTGCCATTGATGAGTCTGTCAAAATCACGGAAATCTTTATTTTCGTTACAATACAGTTGCTATTAGGTTGCTGATATCAGAGGCAAAGCAAATTTAGTAGTAGTCCTTTTCGGGTAACACTAAAAATCAGCGCTGTGCTGTGGATCACCTATACTCCTATAGCATAGATAGCATTATGCTGAGTGGAAGCCTTTCTGCAACAGTCATGACGTGCAGCTGCCGACTATTTCTGTTTTGTGCTCGTGATTATAGATCTATTTTTGTTTTTATTTTTCTTTATTATTAGAGTTAATTATCTTTTTGTATGCACGTATTACTGTGACGAATAATATAGCCTATTTTTCTTTCTAACTGTGAAAAGACTGTACCCGCGTGTAAATATGACAAATCGAGCGTGGTTGTACACTTGATTACCACAAGTAAAGCGCGCGTCGCTTCGTGAGATAAGAATACTGTATTGCAAAAGTAAGTTAATCATTCCTTTAAAGAATTGCGACGTATGGCGTGTTTCGTCTGAAAATGTCTGAGAAAATACCGCCGGTGTTTTCGATGTGACTATGCAAAATTATATTGAACTTGTTTCAGAAAATACTTACGTTTCACAGTCCGGAGTAGCCCTCGGGATGGTCGTTCCTTCAGCATTGGCTTCATAGATTAAATTCACTATTTTATTGCCCAGTTCTGCCATAACCTAGAACATTAAATATTATGATTTAAATTGTAAATCTTGTTTGCAAAAGGAAGTCAAAAAAACTAAAGGACAATCATTGTAATAGTCTGTAAATTGTATTAATGAATTTCTTAAATTAGTACCTTTATTATCTCTGGTTCCCAGTCGTCCAAGGTAAGAGATCTCACTTTACTAACGTGGACGCCTAGCGAGCGATGTATGCCAGAACATTCTAGAACGGACATATAAGAACTAAAGTCAAACAACTCACAAATATTGAAGCTTTATCCGGCGATATTACATATAGTTTGCAAATAGTGTAAACAATATTATCTTTTTAAAATATCTGCTTGACAAGACGGCCGCGGCAAAGTGACGTAACTATAAATGTAACTTCATACCAGCGCCATACAATGTTCGTACCGCGCGACAAGGACGGAAATAATCCCTTCCAAAAAATTTTAAAGCGTGTATTTTATCCATATTTCCATCGATGTTATAGAATTTTTTCTATTATTTCAATTTACTATGCCTTCTTTGAAATGACATTATTTGTTCGAATATTTCTAATATGAGTCATCATTCCTATTGTAGTAAGACAATACGAATTTACTGCATACAAGGAAAGGTTAAGCCATTTTCAAACAAATTCCTTTCCCGTATCTGCATATAGAACTGTCATTTGCATTCAAAAACTAGTCAGTACGTATTCAGAAAAATAACAAGCCACATGAAGGTATGTATGGAAAAGGTTCGACTTTATGAAAATAATGCTTTCAGTTCATACCTTGTGTAACCTTTCGTGGTCCACGTGAAAGTCCCTGAACCGTCTCCAGACACAGGTGGGAAGGGTAACTCCAACTTGGTAAAGCCGGGCTATAGGGTGTGGATGAGCTATGTCGTAAACTATGCTCCACCTCTTATCCTGCCCTCTGTGTCCCAAAACATAACAGTCAAAGTGACCTCTGCACTGCCACCGACGACGCCTTGGAAGTGGCGAAGTTTTGGACCAACAAGATCTGAAATACAGTTGTGCCAACGACATGAAGAAAAAGAAGTGCATACCTATACAAAGTGTAATGCCAAGGTTGATGCTAGCCCAGCGAGGGTTCGGGCTGCCACAGTCACAGCAGTAGTTGTTGCCGGGAATGCTCAGAAGTTGCTCCCATATCCTAGAAATATGATTAAAATATTAGAAAAACCACTTTTTAAATGCACCTGAGGCAAAGGTGTTCAAATTAATGCTACTAGCTAAAAATCCTTAATGTCTTACCCTCTTATTCATAAAACTTATCAAACCCATTTTAGTTAAAATGGGGTTTGTCTCTTTCTTACACAGAAATGACAACGTGACAGATAAAGACAAACGTTCTATAAACCTATTTTAGCTAAAATAGAGATAAAATAGGATTATGAATAAGGGGGTATATGTTTCGACTAGCTAAAAGAGTAACTTTGTACTACATGTTTTTGTTGATTATCTTACTTACTTGTAAATTGTTCTATGGAACCACGTAAAGTAAGAAACGACGAAAAGTCGACCATTCACACTTTTGTATTTCTTTATTTGTCCAAAGAACTGAAAAACGGTTCCCTAAACTAAAGAACTAGTGGAACATTCTACTTTCAAAACATGTACCTAATCTTCCGCATGCCCCTGACGTTGGCAACACTATGCCTGTTCTCTGAGGGCCTGTCATCTGGCACTAGTATGAGCTGCGTGTCAGGGTTCTCTCTACTCTGACCCTGTTGTATGGCGGAACGGATGCCGTTCTGAAGCGCAGTTATCCAACAGTTGAGCATCTCTTCGGAATCCGCTTGGAGCATGTGACTCCTGGGAATAAAGTTTATTTGTTATATTTGAATTCAGAATCTGAGATGATTATCCAGATTTGGAACAATGAACTCAATTTCGTATACGAAAAAGTTCAAATTCCATTGCAACCATATATTTTTTGGAATCTTATTAGAAATGTTCATTCAAAAATCAACTCGGAATACATAATGCTAAAGTAGATAGTTGATAAGGTTGGTGACGGAATGTAAATTATTTGGAATAATGAATTGATGTATAGTTAGTGTTCTTTATTTTTAAATAGTCTCATGTAGGACATTTCATAATCAGCCGAAAGGCGTCCAATGCTGGGCATAGGTCTTCGCCAAGATTGCCACAAAGACCAGCCCTTCACCAGTGGGGCTTTTCCCGGATTTTTAAGAACGTCCGCATTTTTATCTCCGACAGATTGAGTCTGTCAAAAATACCTCTAATTTACTTATATTTTTGACAAGATTTTGAGATTTATTGTTTCTGAGATTGATGTAAAGTTCAAGCCCACTTACTTTGATGGTGACAATACTTCGAAGCAGTACCGCCTCTCGCCGTCAAGCACCGGCTTCACAGTACACAGTCTCAAGTCTTCCTCCATTACTGTTACGTTTAGTTCACCCGTCCTTTTCCTAAAATAAATAATGCTCGTCAACAACCTTAAATGATAATAATGATTTTTACGGAGTTTTGACCCTGGTCTGTTATTTATATTCTGAAGTATGCAAATTGCTTCTCATGAGTAAGTTACAAGGGTCTTGAGGCTAGGTAATAACAGCCGCACGGGTCGACCGATCAGGTTAAGCTACGCTTGCCGCGGTTGGCCCATGGATGGCTGACCATCGTTACATATCAAGACCCCTCCGCCTCCGTGCCTCGGAAAGCACGTTAAGCCGTTGGTCCTGGCTTTCACTCGTAGATCTTTGTAAGTCGTTATGGGTCGTCAGAAGCCAGAAATTCTGACAATCAAGGGGTATCTATCGTGTTACCCAATAACTGGGTTTTGGAGGTCAGATACCTAGGCAGTTGCTTCATGTAAAATACTGGTATTCAGTTGCATCCGGTGACACTGGCAGCCGACCCCAACTTAGTTAAGAAAAGGCTAGGCAGATGATGATATGAGTAAGTTATAAAACCAAACTTTCGATACGGTTTTGTTATGTTAGATAATTATAGGAGGTAGCTGCAACCCAACTTCCTACACGCTCGAAAGGCATTACTGTGATTAAAAATGACAACTAAGATCGATAATTTCCGTTATAAATTTACTACTAACACACAAACATACATTTTTATAATGTATTCATTCAAATAAATTACCAGTCTGAAGTTACGTCACGGTTCACGTAATTTATATCCAAGATGCATAATAATCCGTAGGTATATCGGAAAACAAAATCAATTGAGCAAATTGTTCTACCCAATCTTATGGAACAGATCTAATCGAACAAATAAACAATAGGTGAAGAAGTAGACCGATTTATCAACGCGTGACGTCGCTGGCCTACAAACTTCTGATCGAAAACCACAACCGAGAATCAAGAACTCACCTATACACGAGACGATTGTCGTATAAATAGAACCATCTCCTATTCCATGTCTTGAAGGCATTCGAAGTCCTTTTGAACAGATAGCCTTGCATCCGAGGCATGTTTTTAAGACACGGTGTGCTCAACAAGCCATCTTTGGAGTCCCCTTCAGCTTCTCTCGACTTACAGCTCGGTAGCACCGTGTCCTTACTGTTTACAATCGTATGGCGGTTCTCCATCTCCTTGTCAAGTATTTTTGTATCGTTACGCATAGCTGCGATCTGGAAATGTGATCATTAGTGGTGAATACTCGTACGGTTGAATATTTCTTGTAACGAACATGACGTGCCTTTGTAACGCTTTGTGTATCACGGTCAATTGGCGTTGCTATGTTGTCAGTTTTAAGTACATCGTTAGCGGTGAGTAAAGTTGATTAGTGGAGTGTGGTGCAATTATTATGGCATTTATATAATGGAGATCGCTCACTGGATGGATTAAGAGACAAATCAAAGAGCTCTGTAATAATTTGTACAGCCTTTGTTCTGTTTGATCTAAGTGTATGTCGTAGTTTGTGTCTGTGAACGCAAGTAACCACGAAAAGAAGGCTCAAAAGCAACTAATTATCAGCATCGCAAATTAAATCGAAATTTGAAAAGCAATAACGACTATTTCGACTTTTGTTCGATTTCAAACAAATATAAGAAGTATTTTCACTCACATCTTCAGCGATAGTCTTGAGGAACGGCTCCAAGTCCTCTGATAGGTCAGCACCTTGGTGGTAGTAGGTGCAGCACGCTTGTAAGTATGACAGGAACTGAAATAGATAGACATGGGCTTACAGTGACAGGGCACTTGAAATGTTTGCTGTACTCAGTACAGTCACATCCAAAATATTTTCGTCACCAGGGGCTATTTTTGTCTGCTCATTGCACGATAGAATCTGCTCCAACGACTCAACTTTATGTGTCCTGACTTGATAAAGGAAAGAATTTGAAAACTGACGAAGATATAAAAGACTTGAAAGTACACACGACAAAATATCAAGCTATATATTTCGAGTTTAAGCTGACCTCGCATTGTATAGGCTTTTCGTACAATTAGAATTCAGCTTATACTGGGAATGTATAACTCGAGATGTCGCCATGCGTGCACAATGAAAGTAAGAAATGTGCTATAGATAGTGCCTATCTATCCAATCAAGTGTCTCCACGAGTGACAGTAAGTACTTGATACATTCGTCACACCCTTGGCTGGCAGGAAACGCTACTAACCTTACCGAGTATTTAATGTTTTGAAAAACGGAAAAGAGAAAAATTACTATACTTAGAAGTCGTCACACAATCAAAAGACCGAGTCGAAATGTGTCGTAGGCAGATTATATTACTGACTGTATAGCTTGAATTCTCTGATTAGGAAAAGCCAATTAGGTAAATTGCAGAAGGGCGTTAATTTTAGTGTGATGAGTGGCAGTGGCGTGCATTGGTTTTCAGAATAGGTAGGCAATAGGCCGGGTCTAGATTAGGCAAACGCGGTCACTAATCATAAAAAAGTGAGGTCAAGTGTGGTTATTTGAGTAGGCATGCCTACTTAAGGGTGATAAATTGCGAAGGTCGAACGTCATGGTATTACGCGTGAGACGTACGTATTTTTAATTTTGTCGTGATAACTTGAACGAGTAAAGACCAATGACAATATGCGAATAGTACGGGAGCCGAGTAGGCCGTTCGGCGACTGCCTACTGCCGCGCGTGTTTGTATGAAGATTTTGTTTTTTGTTAGGTATGATAATTTTGTGAGTTTCTTAATTGTGGGGCACACACACTAAAATGTAATTGACAGGCTTATGTTGATATATTGAGGTAGGCACTGCTTATATGCCTATATGCAATGCACGCCACTGATGAGTGGTCACCTTATTGGTGATGTTCTACTAAAAGGTCAGGTGCGTAGTAGTCGCAACCGGCGTGCGTGTATGACCAGATACATGAAATTAAACGAGGCAAAAAGAGTATGCCTACCCCCCATGGGAGGAAGACGAGTTTATGTATGGATGAGTGGTCACTATGTACTTGACAAACCCAATTCTTATCGTTATCCGCTAAAATTGAGTTTAGATTGCGAACTAAAACGCGTTTATCTTGCAATTTAAGCCTTTATCAATTTTATGAATGAGACTAGGCAGGAAGGAGTGACTAAGTAGATAAGTAAAAGTAAACTTAGCGCAAAAAGTATGTTACTAAGGATAAGCGTGATGCGATTTTTTTAATCTCATGTTCATGCGAAATAAAATCGCGAACAGTAATATAATTTTTCAAGCGATTATTTACCAGCTTGCGCGGACTCTAGTAATTGGTATTGTTCACAGATTGGCGATTATTTTCGGCAACGATTAAATATCATGGTGCGCGCTTAGCCTTAAATTATAGGCCCAAATATAGGTGTGCGTTTCATAAAAGTCTGACCATCCCCTAATTTAATTATAAAAGAGCTATTAGCAACAAAACAAAACTACATTTACGCACGCTATTGAAACACATCTGGGTACAATACTTATAATTATAACATTCGCCCTATTTCAGCACTAACATAGGCCACTACCCACTAACCTAAATGTACGAACTATCCATGCATATTGTGTGAAAACGTATTTATTACATTAAAAAGCATAGAAAGTTATATTTAGTGCGGTGAGTCGTGACCTGTTGCTTTAGTTTTTATTTATACAACGCTTCGGTGAAAGTCACGATCGAAACGTTATGAAATTGGCGGGTGTGCTTTCTTCTCGGTGTCCTACACTTCTAAATGACCATATTTTTAATTTCATTTTATAGCTTTACGGTTTTTTTACACCGAACTGAGATGCTGGAGTATAATTTACTTATTTACGTAACTGTACTCAGTAATGTCTTAAACGTAATCTTAAGCGGAGGCCACACTGCGAGCGAAGCTAACTTAATTCAGCTTTATCCATTTAAAAATATTAAATGGTAGGTATTGCGCAGAATCCACCGGCTAGGTAAACTATGAGATAGATTAGGATTCCCATCTCATAAACATAAAAACGAGCAGCGGTAGCCCAGTGGTATCGGCCGCGACTTACGAGTTGTAGGTCGTAAGGGTCGAACCCAGTCAGGTGCTTTACTTTGTGTAAATATTTCATCATCACTACTCTCAAAACGGTGAAGGAAAACATCGTGAAGAAACTGGCATGTCTTAGAACTAAAATTTTGAAGACATGTGACATCTACCAACCCGCACTGGGCCCGTGCGTGTGGTGATTACGGCCCACTCCCTCTCAATGAGACGAGGCCGTCCCAGCAGTGGGAACGAATGCTTATGCTAAACATAAAACTCACGCCTCACGCCACCTGAACAATACATACAAAATTCGGTCTTGGTCATGAAACTAACTCCAAATATCTATACTAATATTATCTATCTTCTATCTATAATAAAGCTGAAGAGTTTTGTTTGAACGCGCTAATCTCTGGAACTACCAGTCGGATTTGAAAAAATCTTTTTGCATTTAATAGCCCAATTCTTGAGGAAGGCTATAGGCAATTTAACATCACGCTAGAACCCTAAGGAGCCAAGCGATAAGGAAAAAAAACAGAAAGTACCCTAAGCAAAAACGAAGTAATAGGGCAGGCGATGCGACGCGACGGGGTAGGTCGGCGGAACAAGAAATTTCAGGCGTACGAAGTCGCAGGCATAAGTTAGTAATTGTTTAAAAGTTATATTGCATGAAGCAAGTCCAACAAAATAATTACTGACACCGAGCCACGATTGCTGTTGATAATGTTTTCGGGTGTGCGTCGGTACTCGGCAGTTGCATGTTCGGTAGATATAAAAATCATTACGATTGTTATATCATACAGTTATGGCATTGAAATATACTGGTAACATTGCATACTGTTTGTTTTGTAATAAATGGACTGCTGAAGCACACAACCACTCGAAGTGGAGGTGCTTGGGGGAGGCCTATGTCCAGCAGTGGACGTCTTTCAGCTGAAATGATGAGATGGACTGCTACAGCTGGAATATTAAAAGCATATATGGGCAGAAGTATCCTTTCAGAAGTCAATTTCTATTAGTTCTATTACAGCGCTAATGCAATAGTACGTGTATATTTTTCTGTGGCCTCTTGGGGAGAACGGAGGGTTATTCCGACATAACCCTCCGTTCTCCCCAAGAACCGAAAAGTAGTAGACCGAAGAGTTTTAGCCGGCGGTGGTCCGAACCATCGCCAGCTAAAACTCTTCGGTCTTCCTGCAGCATGAGTCGAAGGCCTGGGAGATACTGGCTGGTGCTCTCGCAGCCCCGACTGAACCTCCTTTGTGCCTATCACGGCTATCACCAGTTGGTATTGGTCCGTCTCCGTAGGCTCAGCATTGCCCAAAGTTTGGGGGAATTGAGATATACCTTCTTGTTCGTACAACGAGGTTAATCAATTGAGCTAATCGTAGTTCACTGCTGGACTGATGTTGTGACAAGAAGGAAGAAAGAGTTAAGTAAATCTCAATTCTTAGATCAGTTGGAACCCAGTACGTGGTCTACGTGCAACAAATCACGGAGGACTACGGCAGGTCGTTGAATGGTAAAGAACAAAGCCGTGTGCTATTTTTGTATAATAAGATTATACTAAAAATAAATATCCAGCTAGCTTCCCAGTAAGTTATAAAACAACTAAATGACGTCAAACAAATGAACTCAACGCTGGCCACGCCCCCGCCTGTATTGATCATGTCATGTTTATGATTGACTCACACAGGTAATGAGATTTTTATTCAGACAGGGTAACCCGAAAAACAAAACTATATTGGTAATTAGTTGAAATACAGTAAAATCACTTATTGTTAATTGTAGAATGAATTCGGAGGCAGTGATGAGACTTTCTGCAATAGTGCAGTGACAGCCAGGTTTAAAGCTAGAAATTCTTCGGGTCTTAGAAAAGAATCGAGAATTACACAATCTGGAGAAGCCAGATCTTGGACAGGTGGTTAGCTACTAACCAGCGCGGTAATTGCGTAACGTACTAACAGTAGCAATGGCTTTCATTTTGACGATTCAACAACATTCATTGCGTTATTTATTTTGTTGAACAGACACATTTTTTGAACATATGAAGCAATGGATTAGCAGTACCCTTCAAAATGATTTAGATTGTGATTGCTAGTTTGTTACGGAATTAGGATGCAGGCAGTGCGAGGTAATCGGTTCAAATTATCAAAATACGATATAGCATACTACTACTACTGATTTCCTGTTACTTAACTATTATATAACGAGTTTTTTTTTAAGAGATACACACATAACAGTCGTTTTATGTTTGCCAGACACGTAAAATATTTATAAGGTCATGTTTCAGATAAATAAGGGTATCTTAACCCTATTCATGGCGCGTGGGGTGCGTTGACATTTACAACCTACACATGATCAGCGCCACCCCTAAAATAATTTTAAACTTCGACCGAAATTACTAAACAACAGTATTTTTAAGGGTTGATATAAATATTTGGGTGTCAAAATTGAGTGATTTTTTTAAAGGGTAATCACAATTCGCGTCTGTGACACCAAGTACGAAATTAAATGTTGTGACATCTTTAAACCTTACCAGAAAGCATTATTTATTGCTAATTCGATTGTTAGTTTCCTTTTCATAGTTTCCACGCCATTTACCGATGACTCACTGAGCAAACCTAGTAAGTTGCCTTCTCAGAACATAATGAGTCAAAATGTTATGCTAATTATCTATTATAGTTCGTTTAATCAGTTCTTAAAGATAAAGGTATTATTTTAGTATCTGTTAACGTCCTGTTTATGTACTTGCCGAGTCCTTATATGCACTTAGGTGACGTAGGTACGGCTATTTTTACTTGATAGGATCTAATTCAATTCGCTGCGCACTTGTGCCATAATCGGCTTATAAGGATTTATGGTTTAGTGCGTACGACGCTCGCACCTAGTTCCCGTATTAAGTAAGTTTAAACAAAATAGGCACGTTCGCAAATATTCTTAATTTTAGTGGAATAGAAAAAAAAAATCCTCGACATAATTATCTATCTATCTATACATATATATGTATAAATAAAACAAAGTCGAGTTAGTTACACCATTTATAACTCAAGAACAGCTAGACCGATTTTTAATTTATTAGATTTGTCTCCGCCCCGAATAGCAAAATAACTCTATTAAAATATAGGAAAAAGTCACGAAAAAAATATATATTAAATCTCATACGTTCGTTCTTATTGATTCTGAGGCGGTACGAAGTTCGCTGGGTCAGCTAGTTTTTTCATAAATCATAAAATCACATCCCTATTAGTGTCAATGTTATTATAGACACCATAATAAGTACGAACAAAAAATAACAATTACCTGACAGGTTCCCAAATCCACTTCACAAAGCTGTCAGTTCACTGATTTGTCACAGAACTAGTAGACTATGAACACTGTTATTTTAGAACAACAAAAAACACTTCCACCTTTAGCAACTCGAGACATAACTGTCGTCTGAAGACGGCATCGCCAGATTAGTCGTGCATTCGGTCAGACTTGCAAACTAGAGGTGCGTTGCAAAACAGACTGTTGAAAATGATAACTGTCAATAAGCAGTGCTAATGAGTAACAGCTCTATGATACGCTATCTTTATCAAGGAAGTGAGCTTGATAAACATTTTTTTTTTCGAAGAACACTTTTTTTTGGGAATTGTTTCAGGCAAGTATCATTTCCTGTTCAGTTATGTCTTTGTTTATTAGGACACCTAGTGTGTTTTCAGTTTTGGTTATTTTGATTAAAATTCTCAACAGATAATAAAATTAAATAAATATGGGGTTACATCGGCAGTGTAATCAATGCGAAAAGGTTGCATAACAAAGTAATATGAAATTCGAAGTCGCAATTACATTTTCTAAAACGCGACCTTATACAATAGCGTCACGTTATGTGATGTAAACAAAACGTATGACTCATGTTTTTTTTAATTATTATGCGCGGTAATCAACGCACAAGCATAGTAGGTAAGCAGTTTCACAGTTCCCACGAAGTGATCGCTTCAATACGAATACGATGGTAGTAGGAATATTACCTTGAGAATGTAATTAGATGTATGTATGTTTTATAGTCTATCTATACGTTGCCAGAGCATTTTAAAAACAAAGTATTGTTTATGATCTACACACGCTAGACGCTTCACCTCACTGGTTTGTCCTTGATCGTTTATTTAATGCAGGCATTATTTACATGGGCAGCGCTAGGAAATCTTGTGCTACGAGCATTGGCTATTAGTCAAAACGAGTTAGAAACCTGTAAACAGATTATTACCGGGTCTCAGCCTAGGTGAAATCTGGGACGGTCTGGGCGACGTGTCATAAATAATTCCACATTCTTGTTTTGTATAGCGAGCGACCCCTAGCTTGTCTCAATTAAGGCACAATAACCCGAAGCATTGAGCCGTTAACTGATGAAGGAAAGGTCAATAGAGTTCGCGAGTTTAGATCTTACCCCTTTGGCTTACATTTTATTCTAGTAGATTTCCGAATTGTGAACCCAAGCTGACTTCGATTCAGAATTTGATGGATTTAATGAGCATCTTCATAACAATATCAAATTATTAAAGCATCTTCGAAGTTAGTCTTTGGCAGACCCTGGCCAGGTATAGATAGCAAACATGCTACTATAATTCATCATATTCTGAATTTAAGCTGAAAAGCTTGGATTCAAGAATTAGTACTAACATAAATGTACGGCATTTAGGTAGAGACAGAGAAACATAGTCTAAAGACAAAACGTGATACCGTTATAGCAAAAATCCAGACACAACAACTTGAATAAGAAGAAGCACGGAAAACAAGTGACAGTGAAAGTAGGTGCCCCTAAAATGTCGTGTTTATGCGGATATTATCTAAAAAAGACCCATGTTTAAGGTAAACACTGGTGAAATATGCTTTTTATTTATCTTCGCATTCTTAGTAACGAGGAACTGTACTAAATGTCGCCAAGTCGCTAGGTCAAGAAATAATTATGACTGGTTAGATTGGGTTATCAAAGGGCCTATACATATCAAAGTCCCAAAAAATATGAAGCCCCTAAAAAATTCCATCCCACAACATACTTACCTACCCCTTAAAGGGGCCCATACCCCTAAGTTGGAAACCCTGATCATATCGGTCCGGTTGACCGTGACGATGTAGCAGAATTAGGTATTGGGGGCAGCTGCTATGAATAGCCGCGCAAAACTCGCTACTTACGGTTATCAACCTATTGTCCCGGAGTGGAGCGTGATTATTGTCTTCTTATTGTTATTCGACACTGACCGGTAAGGTAAATAGTGTTGTTTGTTATGCTAGTTTATGATTCTAGCTTAGTCTTTGGAGAAAACTGAATGGTTTGAGTTGATGATGCATCTAATCTGCGTTCGCGATTTAATTGCAAAAAATGTAAACAAATACGAGTTAATGGAAAAATAACTTTAACTCCTACGCAACTAAGTTCAGTTTACGCTACAACTTCAAACATTTTTATTAATAGTGCTAGTCACTCTGAAATCAACTTAATTATCATTTAAGAAAAGTAAGTAGTTATTTAACTTGAAATAACATCAAATGGAAACAAAGAATGATGCCACGATATGTCATTATGTATAATCTCCTTTACAATAGGGACTTTAAAGACTAGCCAACACATTTTTGCTGTCTTTAGTTAGGTAACTTAACTAGTCATAGCATGACACTGCCAACCTGCCAAAAGTAGCACATTAAATAAATCGTTTGGTATAGAATTTTTTGCAGCTATTTTTTATATTTTATACAATGGGTAGGTACTAGTTTTTACTTAGGTAATGATTAAATGTATTTCAACATTTCAATTATTATTTAAGATCCAGCTTCTGCCCACGACTTCGTCCGCGTCAATTTTTTTTTGGAATCGATTCAGTTGTTCCGAAGATTACCCCATACAAACTAAATACTTTTAATACTCTCTTGATAATATTAGTTTAAAAATACCGGCATTTGGCATTTTGACATGTGACATGATGAAAGCGATGCCTATTGCCTATGCTTATTTTATTCATTTCATTGCAACCTAAAAACGCTGCTGCATGTAGGTATGCCACTGAACCGGAACCAACATGCTTCGCGTTGCGTTGCACTATAAATATTATATTATTATAATTATAGTGTCTACTACGTTTAGAAAATTCAATTACTCGCTACATCCGTCAGTCAGATAGTTTTATTTATTACAAAAAAACGTAGTCGGATGAGTTTTGAATGTTGTGATTTAAATTGGTCGACGGCAAACAAAACCCATTGAAATCACTTGATTCGATTTGACAGACTAAATTGAATAATCTGTCCGAAACTGGGGTGTCAATCGTGGTCTCACTCTCAATTTTTTTAAACTGATGAATTGAAAATGGACTTTTTTGGATTTAATTAGGGATAGCTTCTTTCTTCTTTCGTCCGCGTATCTTTTTTTTTTTTTGTTCTCCGACGCACCCCGTCGCAGCACATAGCCTTCACGCGTTATTAGTTTTTTTCGCGTTCTTTTTTACTTTTTTATTTTTTCCCGGCTCCTAAAAGTCCTAGCATGATGTTAAATAGCCTGTAGCCTTCCTCAAGCATTGGGCTATCAAAATCCGACTGGTAGTTCCAGAGATTAGCGCGTTCAATCAAACAAACAATCTCATCAGCTTTATTATTAGTAAGTATAGATCGCCAGCGTTCACCGCTTCCTACATAGTGCCAATACCCGCAAGGCTTCTTAATCGATGATAATACGTATTTTTTTACGACAGCTGTAAGCCTAAAGCATTGTTATCTTTTATCATGACCGTTTTAATATTCCTTTCCTTGTTCATCGCAAGCGTGTATCGAATCAATAAAAATATGTTTTGTTATTTAATTGCATGACACCAGTATCGAGATAAACATAACATTACCAATTATCATGGACACGGTGCAAGAGCTTGATTTAAAAATAAATAGTTAAAACACCTGACCGTGCGCCAGTGCACTTAAAACCTCGTAAAATGCGGTGTTTCGTTACACTGATAACATGTCATTTTCGTGATTTATCATCACGTATTTTTGCGTTTGAATACCAACCTACGTGGAGTAATAATAGAGAGAAAAAATAAGAATTAAAATCGAGCCGTTTCAAACTGATAGTAAGTATAAGGATAGGGGCACATTGCCGTCTAAAAACGGATCACACATGTCCGATATAAAACACATTGCATTGCGCTTGCGACCATCGCGGACATTCCTCGCATTTTTGTTTTTTATTCTACAATCATGGAAGTTCGCAATTATTGCGTACTACTTCTTCGTTTGCGCCTACATACGTACTAAGTACATATTATTATACATATACTTAAAGGTCAGGTGCGTGTTAAGATTCAAATTGTCTGAATGTTTACAGAGCTCATACTGGTCGAATCTTTCTCTAGGAAATGGAATTGATACTCATCGCGTTTGTAAAGTTTCGCCAACCAATTATATCGCAGCCAATTGGATTAATTAGCCTTGTAGTTAACAGCCAAGCCTTTACCGCTCGCTTCGCTCGCTCAGCTCGATTGGTCACATAATCACATTTCTAACCTCACCCATTTGGTCGGGGTACCCCGGCTTAGTTACTGCGACAAATTCGGCTCGCGCGTAGTTGGTTACAGTTCCAGCTTAACCTATAATGAATATTATTCAGGCCGCTAGTAGGTACATGGTGACTTTTTTAAATTGCATGTGTGAAAATATATGGAACTTACCGTGGCCAGTATTTCGTGGCGCTTCCTAGCCTGCAGCATAGTGATCTTCTGCACATGGTCAAGCGCCGTGTGCCGGAAGCACGAACGTGTCGCCAGCAAGAGATTCATCACCTCCTCCACTTCCACGCATTTGTGCCGAGACACCTATGGATGAAGATGTACGATGTAGGGACATCGTCCATTTATCCGACTAACACCCGCATCGCCTCGCGTCACAATAGATGATCGAAAAACTACCCCCTTGTTTAAAAACTTTGTTTAAAGTTAAGAGACGTTTAAACGTCAAAAATGTATGGACAAGCAGACGCTAATCGTTACTTAACTTCGCAACGTACAAAAGCAATGTTTACAAATAAGGAGATGACAGTCCAGTAAATGAACGACCTTTATCCTTGTCAATTTGTCATTACTCCCCTCCGGCCCACAAAGTTGACATCCTCTGGAGCTAATGCGTTTAATGCCGATTTGAACATGTATTTTATTTAGTATAAAAAATATTTTTACCTTTCTCATGTAATTATATTTTTTACAGTATCCAGATTACAACACTTAAAATATTAAAGCTATGCAAAATAATTAACTTCATAATTATCTGAGGAAAATATTTTTGAATTGTATACATTTGTCCAGAATGTATTTGATTGATTAATTTCCTCATTATTTATTACCTAATAACTTACCTGTGAATTTCTATTTAAAGCCGTATCCAGATCATTTGAGATTTTTTCAAAGTGATTTTTACTTTCTTTGACACCTTTAATATCCCTGTAACAAAACAAAAACTGTTGAATACAGTGATAAATACATACATGATTGTAACATTTGTATGCATGAAGGAAGTGGGGTGGCGGCATTGCTATCAATCAATTGTATGAGTCAGCTTTGTAATAAGCTTGTTAGGTATTCCATCATTATTTCGAAATTATCCTGTACTTAATTATTTAATAGAAAACTTATTTTTTTACCTTTAACAATATTATTTCAGTATTAAATAACAAAGAGAACTAATTAACAATTATCTACAATGTAACTTACATAAGCTAAATACTATAGCTTTCTGAAGTTAAATGGTTAAATAATGTTGAGTCTTGCTAAAGAAATGCATTAAATATCTTCTACAGCAGAGGGAAATAAACATCATTCCCAAAATAAATTAACAACCATCATCAAACTTTAATACTTAGCATAACAAGGTAGCTACTAGCTGGCATACATAAATCAATGAACTTTAAGGTAAATATTATATTTATCAGCTTAAAGCCATTAAAACTAAAAATAAAATTGTATGTTTCCTATAGTTTGTTTTTAATACAGGCCAACCAATAGCCAGGAAGAATTAGGGAGGTGGGTAACATGAAACAATAATTTGATAGATTCTATTTTTTTTTTAATTATTAAACAAGAACCAATGAGCTAGTTATTTGTTTTTTTTTAAAGTGATTGAATGGTTTTGAATTAGTTTAAGGAAGGATGTATAATTTAATTTAATAGAAAATAAATCTATATTGCAAGTCCTGTAAGACAGTTTCATTCAAAGTATTTGATTCTTTAAAACTCTGTACATTTAATATTAGGTATCATAAATGTTTGTTTAAAAAGCAATAAATTCAATATCAATATTGTGATAAGCAGAATAAAACCAGTACATATTTTATTATGATTTTATTACATTCAAAGTACTTTCGAGTGCACGCTCTTTTGATTATATTGATATGTAATAACTCAAACTTTAAACTCTATGATGAAATGCTTTATAAAGTAAACATTACCTGAAGGTAATTGGCATAACACTTTTTTTTAATAATGAAGCATTCCATAATTTCCATACTGTGTTATAATGAAGATCAAATCAAAATAGTGATTAAATTGTGTTTCAAAACTTTATTCCAATTTTGCATTGTATATTACATTACTGCAATATGAAAACATAGCTGAAAGCTAGTCCAAATAAGTCAAGTATTACTTATTTTTCCTGTACTATACGCAAAATACGTGCTTTAAGTTGTAGACACCAGCCCATATTACCTATTTACTTTGTTGTGCAGGCTCTTAGAAAAGTATGAAAAATACAGAATACACTGAGGAATAATAATAAAGCCAGCTTATTATTGTATTACTGTAGGGCATGGGCCTACTCATATAGGTTAACAGAGGCACAAGGCAGTATAGATCACCAAGCTTGCTCATTGTATGTTGGAATAGCATAATCAGCCTATAACATTCCCACTGCTGGGACACAGGCCTCTACTCTGTGAGAGTGTCGAATCGGCATGCAAATTATGAAATAAATTGTACAAATAAAGCGCCTGTCTGGGTTCGTACCCACGACATACAACTTGTGAGTCGAGCCGTTACCACTCCGCCACCACTGCTCTCTCTGTATGTTGACATTTTATAATACTTTTTAAGTCCACATTTTCTTCAGTTTTTCTTTCTGCGTATTAGTGATGTATAAGAGAAACAAACATACTTACACTTTAATAAAAGCAGTGAGATTCTTCAGCACAGTTCGAGAGACTTGGTCAAGCAGGATGGAGTGGAATTTGTTCATCTCTTGCAGAGAGTGGATCATTCTGTTTAGGGTTGCCATCACTGGTGGGTCCTCCGCAAAGCTTCCCGTTAGATCCCATAATGCATTTGTAAATGTGCTAAAAACATACAGTGATGGTGTTTACAGGTGTTGTTAAATATAAGAAACAAATTTTGTTTGTGTTCTATTCCTCTAGCTGGTCAGCTACAAGAAATCTATAAAAATAAAAATTAATGCTTCTTTTGAGAACAGTTGTTTTAAAATGTTTGTGTTAGTTATAATTTTGTTATAATGGAAAGAAAAAATGAAAAATTTTCTAATTTGGCAAAAACTGAACATCCTTTATTCTATTGAATTTTTTTATCAACTATTCTTGGACATTACAACATCTGTCGGGTTAGCTAGTTTCCAATCAATTGAGCAATGCCTTTCATTCAGCTCCATGATAATTTAATCAGGGTAGTGTCTGAATAACCCACTTATAATGTTAATGGTTTAATTGAAATAAATGCTTTAGTTTGAGTTTGAACAGGAGTTCCCCACAATGTATAAATATTACCAAAGCATACTTAAATAACCAGTGCAATAATGCTGGTGTACTGTACTTAGTACAACCTTATAGGTATGATACTGATTTCAAAACCTATTATTCTTTCAGGAATTATTTTATTATTATTTTGGTCATGTAACACTTCAGCATGCCAGTATTATTATAAAAAGGCATGAGTTTGTAATAAGAGATTAATCTGAAGATAATAATGAGGGTAATACCCTTATTATTATCTTCAGAATAATCCTGCATTATCTTCAAATTAATCTCTTATTACAAACTCATGCCTTTTTCCTATTGGGATAGGCAGAAACTACAGAATTCTACTTGTTATGATCCTTACTTAACCCATTTCCTTAATTTACATTCAAATATCTGGTCATACTGGCACTCTTATCTTTTTGGGTTTTTAATTATTTTACTGATGACATAATAATAATATGTAGGAAATACAGTCTTGATCTGATAAAAAAGTGTACTCAAAACACTATCCAATCTACCAAATCTAGGTATTTTAACAATGACAGTTTACTTCAAGAAACTAGGACACATTGTTTTGAAGAACAATAATGTAAGCAGTATGCCAGTGAAGAATTTTAATGCTAACAATGTATTGATCTATGATTACGGAAGTACCGCGTCGTGTGAGAAAAACTATACAAACAAAAAAGAAAGGAGTACAATCCTCACCCTCTATGACTCATGTAGATTTTACCAGAGTCTATCATTACAGAGCATGCTTTTAGAACTTTATCAAGTTTCTGCTCCAATGAGTCGATACTGGCTTCCTCGGTTTCCAGCTGCTCCCTACAATAACAAACAGGATGGCTTATACAACAATCATTTATCACGCACAACACGTACAAAATTTCACTTTCTATGAATAACTTTCATTGATTACGATCTTCACAATACCTAAACTTGGGAGAATCTCTGAGACACTCATCGAAATCTATTAGTGGCTTCATATTTACTAAAACTTTGTATCACTAAAAGGTTTACACAAATATTTTAATTCATTTCCACATATAACACAATAACTTCGTTCACTTCTTCGATTTGACATGACACTGACAAATAGTGATGCACTGCCGGCCCCGGCCGCTGCCATTCTTGTACGATGGTATCTATTTTAGTCGAATACGTTACCGTGACTCTACTATGTTTAATCAATCATTTTCATACACATTATTTACATTTTTAGATATTTTTATAAAAAAAAACATAAAAAAGCATTTAAAAATATAAAAATAGTGGCCCATCGGCATCAGGGACAAAGGCCAGGCTGCCGCTAGTCCGGGCTCTAGAGAAAGGAACGTCCTCACTATGCACGCCGTGTCCAGGAGTATTGCTTTCTGAATCAAACCCTTGACCCAGCCACGCAATGAGAACCTCCTGAGGTATTGGTCGAAACATGAGTCCATGAGTAACGATTATCGGTACAATGATTGCAGAGTTCACGTCCCATATCATAATTATGTCGACACCCTTGTGTGCTAAGTCACGATATTTGTTTTTTTTTTTAATCTTTTTCAGCTTTTACGAGATTCTCGTTATGAGGTAGTACGGTACTTCTGACTCCACAAGGTTGTACTGCAAGGCAAGTAGCTGGTGGACAATCCTAGCTACTAGAATGTGTCTGTGCAAGTACTCGCCGTTTTAGCAAGACGCGAATAACCGGAAACAATTGTCGAGTTGATCAAGTTGATTAATTTGTTATTATTTCATTTGAGTGCGTAACTTAAAAAGATTATCGGTAATAATTTAAAAGTAGGTATATTTATAAATATGATCGCAAGTGGTTTGAAAAAATTCCGACTCAGACTGACCTACAGACATTTCTTTTCAGTCAGAGAAGGTGGCCGTGGTCGTAGCGGTGACATAGCTACCGTTGAATGGACTCAATCGGGACTTTATAATAAAAGAAGTAGTGGACTGTATCAAAATAGATGTAATACCATAATTTACAATAATCAACATTTAAGAGAAGAAACAATGAAATGCCCGTGGTCGAGCGCGTCTGTGAGACGAGTGGAGTGAAGGGCACGCAGCGGCCGTCGCGTACCGGGTTCGGTACCCCGACGCCCCGCGCCATCCCCTCGGTCAATCGCGTGCATCATATGTGATGCGCCGACAACCGTAGTTGGAGCAGTTGACAGTAGTTGTTCTATTTTACATGTGTCAAATCAGATACATCAATTTTATTACTCTCGACTATCCGCGCTCGTCACCACAATCAAAGGTTTAGGTTACCGCTGTCCATCGAATTCGACAGTGCCATCTCAAAATATTCATGTCATGTCAGATGTTATCGAACTACCGTGGCCGTGGCCTGGTACACTGATTGCATTCTAATGCTAGATAAATACGCAGTGACTTTGGTCGCCGGCGACTCGCTGTCCACACTCGGATTCAGGGACAACGTTAGTGACAAATTGACTGTCAAAATCTGTGTGTGGACCTATACTATAATAACTAGGTAATACAACGCAATACGTACGCAAAATACGCTATTACCTTTACAACGCAATACCTACCATGTATTTATCATAACTAATACAACGCAACGATGACGATGGCCGCCATAATAAATGACGGCTGTCATGAAAATGTCCGCGCTCGCCGCCACCGCTAATAACACTACCTTATTATTACAACCACCTTATAATAAATGTCCTCTGCCAAAATTGTATTTCTGCACCGCTTTCTTAGGAAGTCCAAGCTTACTGTGTCCCTCACTAACGACTAAAAAAAACGTGTTAATAAGGATGACGGCTGTCTTGTCTGTCTTTAAAGTTCAAAATAAACTCTCTGTCTACGAAACGGCTAGAACACTAGTCGCGTCGCTGTGCCGTATCCGCATCAGCACTGACTACATGATTGAACCTAAGTATCTAATCCAACTTTGTTTTTATAAACACACCTGAATCTCAAAGTATTAAAAAAAGCAACCTGTAATTGTTTCGTAAAATTATTATTTAATGATAACGTTGATAAATAGGTATTGAAAGCATTTGAATAATCAACCACAAGGTAAAATGATGACAATCTATCATTCAAAGGTCACCATCATCTTCCTGCCCTTAATTAAAAAAAAAATATTTATGAATCTTCAAGGTAATTCCTCAACCTCAAGGTCATAACGCACTGACTCATAACGAAACTGATCGTCAATGCGTATAATTATGTGTTCTGTGCGATCGTACTATCTTGAACACATCTGGTTCCATTACATCACTACAAAAGTCAGTAAAAGTTGACGTTTGTTTGAGTTTGACTTCTAAGTTTTATCAATCAAACAAAATAAATAAAATAGGTTACTGTGAAAATTAAGACCGGGCTAACTTTAACCATTATTTCATGTATTCGTTTATATTTTCCTTTTTGAATTTTACATTTTAACGAATATAATTAGGATGTTATATCTATTGTGCAGCATTTTAGTACTTTCTGTCATTTTAAACATTTTTTAGTAAGAAATTGTTCGCGAGAAAGTTAGGAAAAGTATTAAAATGGCTATAAACAATAAACTTATAAAGGATGAACATTTAATAACTGTTCTTTTGTGTGCTCTCGCGATACCTCTATCGATGTCAATGTGGATTATCAACTTGGTTTATTCTAAATTCTTATCAAAGAACGAAGGATTTGACGGTAATGTATTTATTTATTTTATTTACTTATCTTTAACGACGAACTTTGAACTTAATGCAGCTAGTGATTTATATAATACAATCGTAATGAAACAAAACAATCAGTTATAGACAAAATAGGTAGATAGTTAAGAGTTACAAAATTTTTATAGATGTGTAATATGATGTTTCAGAACCGGTAGTGATATCTCCTGGGAGATGGCTGGCATCATGTCTAATACCACTTATCATAGCAGTGCATGGGTACAGAAAGAAAAGTATTACTCTCAATGGAGCCGTGCTTGGTTGTGCACTAGCTTTTGTTCTAACGCTGAGCAATTATTCCTTTCTTGTGTGCCTGATTACATTCTTCTTATCATCATCAAGAGCGACAAAAGTCCGATCTCACATAAAAAGAAAGATTGAGGAAGATTTTAAAGAAGGTATGTGTACTTTTGAACTAGTCATATTTTTTAATGGCTTATTATTTTTAGGGTTCTGTACCCAAAGAAAGCCAACAGGACCCTATTACTAAGCCTCCGCTGTCCATCTGTCCGTCCCTCCATCTGTCAGTCCATCCATCTGTCCATCCATCCGAATAGGTTTTTTCAACTCAGCCTATTGCATGATGATGATGATGATGATGATGGGGCTCCCTTTTCCGCACTTAGACTCCCATTTGGTCCGTTGTGCGTAGGGATTCTGGCTAACAGAGCCAGCCTAGCTCCGTCCAGAAGCACAGAAGCTTCCTGGGAGCTTCACAGGCTTCACGGAGCGACCTCACTGTTCCGAGGATTTTTTCGCGTTGAGAAGCCACAGCCTCGCATTCCAGGATGACGTGGGAGGCTGATTCCTCGGCGTCAAGGCAGCCCCTGCAAAGGGGGCTGTCCGTGGCGCCTATGTTAAAATGATGTTTGTTAAGAGGGTTATGGCCAGTAATTGTACCTATTATTATTCTGAGGTTATTTCTACTTAGGCTAAGAAGTTTTTTAGTTAATCGCGGGTGTATCATTGGTAAAGCCAATTTTGACTGTCTGCAGTCTGTTACCCGTGACCATCTGTTGTTATGGAGTTTGGTCGATCTTTGGCGAATCCATGCACGAAATTGTGAGAAAGGCAGAGGGAGAAGTGGGTACGGGCCTAGCACCTTTATGTCAGAGCCTCTCTTCGCAAGTTCATCTGCAGCATCATTGCCCAAGGATCCACTGGAGGGTAATTCGATTGAACGTCGATAGACTCTCCAGGGCTAAATGGCACTCATAAATTAGCTTGTTGTTAGTTTGTTTGCTCTCTAAAGCCTTGAGTACAGATAGGCTGTCGGATACGAATTTACCTATTGCAATCCACTGCTGGACATAGGCCTCTCTCAGGCTGCGCCACAACACCCTGTCCTCCGCCTTCCGCATCCAGTCTGTCCCAGCCACCTTCTTTAGATTGTCCGTCCATCTAGTTGGGTGTCCCAAACTACACTTGCCGATAAGCGGTTTCCACTCCAGGACTCAACTGCTCCACCGGCCATCAGTCCTTAGACAAACATGGCCAGCCCACTGCCACTATACTTTTCTTACTCTGCAATCTATGTCGGTAATTCTGGTTTTTTTCTGGATAATTTCATTCCTGATTTTATCCTTCAAAGAGACTCCGAGCATAGCTCGCTCCATAGCGCGCTGAGAGACCTTGAATTTGTGGACCAACCCGACCGTCAGTGTCCACATTTCGGCACCGTATGTCATGATAGGCAGGACGCACTGGTTGATGGTTGAAGACCTTAGTCTTCAAACACTGCGGGATAGGCGACGAGAAACCTTGACGGAGTTTTCCAAATGCTGCCCAACCCAACTGGATCCTTCTGTCAGCTTCTTTCTCAAAGTTGTGTCTACCGAGCTGGATCGCTGGTCATAGGTAGACATAATCCTTCCAACTTCGAGAAGTGACCCTTCGAAGTGGATTGGACTCCTCGGCAAGACATGCGATTTGTACATGACTTTTGTCTTGTCCCAATTCATGCCGAGGCCAACCCGCCAAGAGGCTCCATTTAGGCTGTGCAGCATTTGATCTAGCTGTTCCAGCATGTCTCCCACTATGACGATATCATGGGCAAATCGAAGATATGAGATGTACATACTCGCCGTTCACGTGGATATTCTGTCCAGACCAGTCCAGCGTCTTGAAGACGTTCTCCAAAGCATTGGTGAACATTTTAGGGGATATTACATCCCCCTGTCTCACCCCCTTAAACCGTTGGATCGGATGGGGCTGGTTTTCTGATCCTGGATCTGGACAGTCATCATGGCAGCGTCATACAAACATCTCAATACTTCAATGTAGCGCCAGTCAATTCGACATTGTTGCAGAGAAGCCAGAACTGCCCATATTTCGATGGAGTCGAAGGCTTTCTCGTAGTCCACAAATGCCATACACAGCGGCTGATTGTACTCCTCGGTCTTCTGTACAATTTACCGAACAGTATGGATGTGGTCGACGGTACTAAAGCCTTTTCGAAAACTGGCTTGTTCTGGCGGCTGGAACTCTTCAAGTCTCCTGGCGAGACGATTCGTGACGACCCTCGAGAACAGCTTGTATACGTGGCGCAGAACTGAGACACCCTATAGTTCTTCAGCATGGATTTGTCACTTTTTTTGAAGAACAGAACCTCTGTGGCACGCCTCAAGCGTTGTATGACGTTGGATGACGGAGTTAAAGAAACTCGCTAGCTCTTTCAGGACTGGAGCTCTGTCGTCATTCCGTCATCCCTAGTCGCCTTATTGTTCTTTAGCTGCTCAGGAGCTAAATAGAGCTGTCCTCCGTGTAGTGGCGCGTTAATTAGGCTCGATGATCATCTGCACCATGTCCCGCTGGTTTCACCGTCCGCGTTAAGTATAAAAATCCTCGACTTCCTCGAGTATTTCGGACTTCGAAGTCACGATTCTGCCATCCACAGTTATTAGTTTTGTCAGATGGGGCCTCCCTAATTGCTGGGCGAACACTTTCGACCCTCGGTTCTGTTCAATCGTGACATTAATGTCGTGGTTGTTACTTTTTCTCAGCCACGGGAAAGTTCTGCGGGACACGTCGCGTAGTGCTTTGACCACCTCGTCAGCTTTCTCGTCAATAGTGCCTGTGGTTTCCTACAAGAAATTCCGAATACGATTAACAGACATTTCGACTACGTTGAAATTTTCACAATGTGTATTTCTATTGCCGCTAAGTACATATAATATCAAATAATAAAAAAATGAAAGGAAACTTTGTTTCGGCGTTTTTTGCTCATTATTGTATGGCGGTTTGGAATACTTTGTGTGGGAGTCTGACTCGAATTTGGCCAAAAAAGCGACCAAGTGCAAGTCAGGCTTTTAATAAATAAATAAAACATGTGATCTTTCAAGGTGGGCAAAGAAATTGGATCCAAGTTCTCTGCAACGGGGGCATGGCTGCACAACTGGCTCTCTTGTATCTATTGGATGTAGGAGCGTCAGAGAGACCCATAGATTTTGTTGGAGATTACAGAGCTTCCTGGCTTTCTGTAGGAATTCTTGGTAAGCAACAAGCACCCTTATTGCGTAACACACTATCAATCACAATCTGAATCATTTTGAAGGATATTGCTAAACCACTGATTCATAATGTTAGAAAAACTTGTCTGCTCTACAATGTAAATAATGCAATTAATGTTGTTGAACTGTCAAAATGAAAGCCACTCCTACTATGAGTGTGTTACGCAATTACCGCGCTGTTGTATGATATTGTTGACAAAGCAGAAAAATTAAAAAAAATAGAATATGAATACCTACTTCTTCTTGTCCAGTTGGTTGACTACTAGGTAAGTACTTAAACCTTTAATCATGAAATATATTGTAAATATAATATTATCTTTTTAATTTCAGGTGTATTTGCTTGCTGCAATGGCGACACTTGGGCATCTGAACTAGGAACTGTTTTTTCAGACTCTGATCCATATCTAATCACAACTTTTGAAAAGGTTCCAAAAGGAACAAATGGAGGGATCAGTGTGATAGGGACATTGTTCAGCACCGTGGGAGGTCTTGTTATTGGATTCTCACAATATATTACTCTTTATTATTTTTCTGAAAAATCTTTATGGGCATATGCCCCTCCCCAGTGGCCTATCATTTTCTTTGGAGCCCTTGGAGGATTTCTTGGTAGTGTCATAGATTCTTTAATGGGGGCAACTCTACAATACTCAGGTAAAATAATAATTTTACTAGGTATACTATATTACTCATAGGATTATCTGCACCCTTATTGCGTAACACACTATCAATCACAATCTGAATCATTCTGAAGGATATGCTAATCCATTGCTTCATATGCTCGAAAAATTTGGATGCTCAACAACGTAAATAACGCATTGAAGATTGCTGAATTGTCAAAATGAAAGCCATTCGTAGGAATGGCTTTAATTTTCAGTAGTGATAGTGACGCAATTACCCTGCTGGTGTTAGTTTATAAATAAAATATTTCTGAAAACTTTATCTTTTGTTACAGGGTTAGATAAAGAAGGAAAAATTGTATCACACTCTAGTGTAACAGTCAAACATATCAGTGGAAGAAATATTCTGGACAACCACAGTGTTAACCTCATATCAACAGTCATCATGGGTCTACTGATGCCCACACTTTGCAAGAGTTTATGGCCTCTGTTCTAACAGATGTATTTGTACCATGTATAGTTAGTGCCACTTAAGATGAGACTTGACACTCCACGTGGTTTGACTTGCGCAGTACACGATTTTAGGTCTCTAGCGGTATGAGGTCTAAGCTCGGGACGGGACCGGGTGTCATAGGGGCGGCGGAAAGAGCGCGGGAGGCGGGGTCAAGTCTCATCTTTCGTAGCGCGTATTACAAACTGGGGTTTGATGTACAGTCAACAAAAGAGATAAGTATGCTGGTTCGTCGGATATAGTTGAAGTTTAGTAAGAAACCGATGGTTGTTGACGACTGAAATTTAATTTGATAAATGAGCACTTTGTTTTCTATTAATGAAATTAAATTTTATTTGAGAACATCCATCGGTTTCTTATTAAACTTCAACTATATCCGACATTCCTACATACTTATCTCTTTTGTTGACTGTACACACTGTTTAATAGTGTGTATAAAAAAAATCGTAGTTTTGAATGGGAATTTTATGAACTTTATCTATTTGAAAATGTCAATTAATTTTATAATCATTGTTTTAGCTATCTGGGGCAGCTAACTAACCTTACGGGTTATACTGTCTGTATTCTGTGTGTCTGTATTTGTTTGTTTGTATGAAGTAACGTTTCTAATGCTGCCTAGTAGGTTACTAGGCCGCAGTCATTTTAATGTACTTACTGGCGATGAATGGGCAATAAAAAGTGTTTATATTAAATGTTATTTGGTTTATAAATATTTTGGTAAAAAAAACATTGTTATCATTTTCCCTTTAAAGTGGTCTTAACTAACCGTCATTTCCATGTATCTAATCTGCTTATAGTCCCCGTGCAGTGAAAATATCGTAATTCCAATATATGTTATAGGGGAAGTTATATGAAAATTGGCCGTCATTGATGTTCTCCGAGGTTCTCATTACATATAAGAAATAGAAGGTATTAGAAAGCATATTAGCTGTGCACGTTTGTTTTTAAATATTAATTATGAGTTACGCGAGATTTTCTACACAACAAAAGAAAAAGCAATTAATTTTTCTTTACAAAGTTTTAACTGCACAGCAATGTTATGTGGCTATTTATTATTGATAAATTAAATTATTATGCTAACTTGATTTACTGCATAATAATGTTGACTTTTCTAACGTTTTTAAAAGAAAAACCACAGTGTGTCTGGTGCTTAAGAGTACAGTTTTATGTATCCGAATTATTCGCAGTATTGTTTGTGTATCCGAACATAAAAAGAGTCAAGTCAGCGTTCCAGGTTCCAAAACACATATTTCTAGAATTTGTTGTATTTACAACAATCAGCCGTTTTATTAATTGTTGTCTACTCATATTTCTCGTTTTAAAAAGGTACCAAGTTTAAGATTTTGACTTGTTTTTTGTTAAATCTATCAACTTTTTCATTGAGTACAAGGTTTTATCGAAAAAGCCACAATGAAAGAAAAAAGTCACATACGTTCTACAAATGGAACGCAATCATCAGAAACCATTCAGAAACAACGGCCACTGCCCCTAAGCCACTGCCCCTTGTCATGATCTGTCAGTTGTCACCCACTGCTGTCACTTCAGTTGGTCCGGAAAGCGAGCTGTTCTTTGTTTACGAACAAAATTAAATAATTCTGTAACAAAAAAAAGTCTATCGTGACTCATACACGGAGTGCAGTGCTACGAATTTTTTAATGCTACTTGCTTACTGTTCTATTGTGTTTGTTGATATCGAGTTCAATGACGAAGGTTTAATTTAACTAACAATTTTAGTGCGGAATGGTGTTATTATTGTAATTTGAACATTAGAATGTCATCGTCAGCAGAAGAAAGTCCAATAATAAACTCTGATATAGAATATGATGTTACAAGCAGCCGACGGAACTTGGTGGAGGAGGAATATGGTAAGTTTTTGTTGTGTTTTGGATGACCTGAGAACAATAGGCGCAACTTGATAAAGGTCATTCAAAACAAACTTCGTTTAAATGTGAGACACGCACTAATAGAAAAGCATATTGACTAAAAATACTCCTTGAGTTTACTGGTTAACTTAACACACCCAATTATTTATCTTTGTGTAGCTAACATGATTGCATGATGAGATAATTAATAATTGTTTATGGTATGAGATCAAGTATCCTTTAGCTGCATATAAATATCTAAGCTAGACTATTAGATATACTTGAATAAATAACCAATATTATAATACTTATAATACAAACATTTTAGTGGAAGAAACAACAGGATGGATCAAATGTCGGACTGTGCTTGGCATTATGGGCTTCCTGGGCTTTGCCAGTGTGTATGCCATGAGAGTAAACCTGTCCGTGGCTATAGTAGCTATGGTCAATGCAACAACACCTACACCAACAAACTCTTCTACAGATGTCGATGTTTGTCCTGCAAGTCCCGTCAGCAACAGTACTGTACCACAGGTGATGTTTTTAACCTATTTTATAAGTAATAAGTATCTATTTGGTTCTTCAAGGATTTATATAATAATTGTATTAAAAAACATAAATAAAGGTTGGTAGGTAATGTTAATGTCATGAACACTGTATTACATATTGGATGTTTAATGTGTTAGTGGATTAGTTTTGCTGCTTAATACAAAACAAACTCATTCTCAAATAACAAAATGTAAGCAATAACATAGCATTATGCCCTGAAAATTGTCATACTCTAGAACCAAATGTTATTCAAAACATCTGTTGAATGTTTTGCAAGTGTTTTGAGCATGTAGTAAAGTAGAAAGGAAAACATTCACTTTTCACCAATTAGGCAAGTTAAAAAGAAACCCAACTGTCTGTAAAGCAGTGAAAATGACACTGAACAAATCCCTGTAAATCAAATTATTATCATGACTCATCCACCAGACATTTAAGTTGTTAAATTTCAAATAGACTTTATTAGCAACTTAAAACTAGTTTAACAATTTATTTAAATTAAAGGTCTAGATGTCGGAAATCTCCAGCTTGCTTTGCTCTTTAGCATAGGCTTCCCCTAGGCTTTTCCATAGCTCACGGCCATGACTTTTCTCCTCCATGTCTCTCTCTCAGTAGTTGGTTATAAAAGTTGTTTCTCCATGAGACAATCAGTAACATCAATGCGTGACTGACCTTCTTTGAGGAGCTGGGGTGGATCGAATAATCTATTTACCCAACCATACGCAAAATACGCGCATTGATGTGTAGTTGCGACACCAGCCCATATTACCTATTAAAAGTTGCTAAATAAAAGCCTTTAATCCATGAGAAATATTTGTAAATTTCATAAAAGTAAACCAATAATTTTAAATGGTTTAATGACTAATGAATGCTATTAGAATTTGGACATAAACATGTTCTTTTGTTTCAGAGGCCTGGAGACTTCAACTGGACTGTTGAACAACAGAGTATAGTTTTAGGCTCCTTTTTCTACGGATATGTATTAACACAGGTAAGGGAAAATCTGCATAATTGATATAAATTATGTAGAAATACCAACCCGCACTGGGCCCGCGTGGTGGATTACGGCCCACTCCCTCTCACAGAGAGGAGGCCTGTGTCCCAGCAGTGGGAACATTATAGGCTGATTATGTGTATGTGTATGTAGAAATAAACTATTGTTTTGTGAGTGTCATTGACAAAAACATGATAACATTAATTATTTCAAGTTCCTGATTATAATTTAAAGCATCTGTGCATGAATGTGCTAGATAATTTCATGTGTAACATCACACCTTTATTAAAAGGCTAGGCAGAGGTGTATTAAGTAGGTATCAGGTCTTACAAATTAATTATGAAAAGGAAAACCAGCACCCAAATTGAGTAACACACTTTCAATCACAATGGCTTTGAAGAAAATTCCTATGGGTATCATTTAAGCTATCACCAATTTAATTAGTTTTGTGTTTCTTAAATAATAGGGTTTGTCCTCCAAATAGTAGATCTGTCACCAAAATGTAGTCACCAAACAATGCAAGTGACCTAACCAAACCGAACCTCGGGGTGCACTTCGCTCGCTCTTGCATCCTATGTCGACGGAGCCCCGCTTCGCGGGGCCCCTATTTCTGTGTAAAGGGTTTAAAGTAACCTAACCAAACCGAACCTCGGGGTGCCCTTCGCTCGTTCTTGCATCCTATGTCGACGGAGCCCCGCTATCTGAGAACGAAAATATTTCGTGGCGATAGATCTATTTATTAGGTGATACAACTTGATGACAAATATAAATTTTGGTGATAGAAAATATAGTTCCCAATTCCTATTCCATTGTTCCATAGATTTGAAAAATTCATTTGCTCAGCAACATAAATAAAGCAATGAACTGTAAAAATTAAAGGTATTGTTATCAATTATCATTTTATGTGTGTTACGCGATTACCCCGCTGTTTCCCTGAAAAAAAAGAGCCAAATCTCATATTTTTGTTACTGTTTTAGTAAGTTAAGCTTAAGTCTGATGTCTGTATTTTTTAGATCCCAGGAGGAAGAATAGCAGAAATATATGGAGGGAAACTTGTATATGGTTTAGGAATATTTTTCACAGCAGTATTTACACTTCTTAGTCCAATTGCGGCATATACGGATATTAGATTTTTCATTGCTGTGCGGGCACTGGCTGGCTTATCGGAAGGCGTTACATACCCAGCGATGCACGCTATGCTAGCCAGATGGATCCCACCACTAGAGAGATCAAAATTTGCAGCTTATGTGTATGCGGGTTAGTATTCTGAGTGTTTTTTTTTTCTTACCTTTTCTTGAAAGCAGTAGTCCTCAATATGAATGTAGGCCATATTTATGTTAATTTTACACTATTTAAGTAGTAGTGCATGTAAACTTGTCTACTCTATTTAGCATTAATGTCAACATTTGAACAGAGATTAGACAGCAGCCATTTCATAGAATTTTCCTTGTTTATATTTATTTTTTAATGACAATGTTTCTGATGTCTTCAGTAATGGAACTTTTTCAATTGTTTTATGTTTCTTGAGCGAGGAGAACGTTGATAGTAGTCGTTTCCTCGTCTGCTGTGGGACAGGTCCCTTAATCACTCAAAAAGTAGCTAATAGCTAACCAATAAATTATTTCGATATTTTTCAGGTTCTAACATAGGCACGGTAATTACCTTGCCTATATCTGGATGGTTATGCACCCTTGAGTTTGGTGGTGGATGGCCACTATGCTTCTACATATTCGGCAGTATTGGTGTCGTATGGTTTATATTCTGGCTGTTGTTTGTCTATGACACGCCACAGAAACACCCCAGGATTTGTCCGAAGGAGATTGAATATATTACATGGAGTATTGGACCTCAGGTGAGAAATAGAATACTGTTATTATCATCATTGTCTGGGCTTTATCGTAATGTATTTGGGTTCGGCTAGCATGTCCATAGTCTAACCCATTGCTCTATGCTGTGCTTTAGTCTACGTAGAGAGAAGTTCTCTGCTTAGACTAAAGAGTATGATAGAGTAATGAATTTCCTGATCACATTAAATAATAAAAATTATCATAATTAGTGTCATAAAGTACTAAGTTGTGTTAACATCGCAGCAGATATTAAAGGGCGTTTTAGAGGTCCAAAATCGTGCTCACGCGGGGTCGTTTATATTAAAAATAATTATTAGGTTTTAGATTCGATCACATAAAAATCTTAAGCTCTGGGCTGGGCCGTATTGACACATTTGTGACGCCGACCATTTTGATTTACTTAAAAAACCAAAGGTGTGTGTCATCATCATCATAATTTTAGCTGAAAGACGTCCACTACTGGACATAGGCCTCCCCCAAGCACCGCCACTTCGACCGGTTCTGTGCTTTTCGCTTTTTGAGTCGGACTGAAATAGTAGCGTTACCAACACTTCAGCACCTCGATGTACTGATAATCAGTCTGCCACCGTTGGAGAGACTGCAGTACAGCGCAAGTAGTCTACAAACGCTAGGCAGAGAGGCAGGTTATACTTTTAGCTCTTCTGTATAACCTGCCGCAGCATATGAATGTGGTATACGGTGCTAAAGCCTTTACGGAATCGGGCTTATTCGGCAGGCTGAAAGTCGTCACACCTGCGCGCGAAACGGTTCGTGATGTGATGACTCTTGAAAACAGTTTGTAGACATGTTTTTGAAGTGAAATGGGCCTACAATTCTTAAGCGCTGCGTCCTTTTTAAAGAAGAGTACCACCACCTCAGTTCCTGTGGCGTTTTACCTTCCGAGTATAACGGAATCGAACAGCTTCTGGAGGGCCTTAAGAACAGGTTTTCCACCGGCCCTCAGGAGTCGCCTTTTACGATACCCACGGCAAGAAAGGGGATGGTATAGCACCACCCCATTTGTTCCCGTGGGTGTCCTAAAAGGCGACTACGTCCGGCACCACACGGTACGGGTCATATACACATTCAAAAATAAATGAGTTCAAGGATGAGTTATCTTATCGCTCAGGCTTCTGATAAAAAATCTTTTAAGCAAACAAAATTCCTATTGAAGACTTGCTGTTATTAGTTCGGGAATTAATAATATTAGGTCCTTACATATGAAATTGGCGTTTTTCGTACTGGCCACTTTAATCACGAATTTCTCCTCTTTGGTAAGGAATTCCAAATTCAAATTTGTACAGCTATTTACTCATGTATTTGTGCTTCGATGACCGTCATTCATTTGTTTTTTTTCTTCTGTTTTTTCTGTTTGCGTCACTCATTTTACAAAATGGAAAATTTAAAATATCGCATTATTTACGAGTACGAGTTCCGCCGTGGCACTAGTGCTGCGGAAACGACTCGAAGGGTGAATGATGTGTATGGCGGTCATGTTGCAAAAGAAAACACAGTTCGTTTTTGGTTCCAACGTTTTCGTTCTGGAAATTTCGACCTGCAGAACAAGCCCCGTGGACGGCCTGAGACCCAAGTTGATAATGGAGAATTGAAGGCTATTGTGGAAGCGGACCCATCGCAAACCACGTCCGAGTTAGCTGCAGGCTTCGATGTTAGTGATAAAACTGTTTTAATTCACTTGAAGCAAATTGGGAAGATTAAAAAGCTTGAAAGCACGACAACGCCAGACCACACACTGCGCAACAGACGGCTACCAAATTAGAAGAGCTTGAATTGGAATGTCTTAGACATCCTCCGTACTCCCCGGACCTTGCTCCAACAGATTACCATTTTTTTCGCAATTTGGATAACTTTTTGCAAGGGAAAAAATTCAACTCCGATGGGGCAGTCCAAATCGCCTTCAAAGATTTTATTGATTCCCGTCCGACTGGTTTTTTTAGTAAAGGGATCAATGAACTACCTATAAGATGGCAAAAGTGCATTGAAAACAATGGTTCATACTTTGATTAATTAAATATATTATATTAAAAAATATTCGACTTTTTGTTCCTTCCATACAAAACGCCAATTTCATATGTAAGGACCTAATATAATGATTAAGGACATTTTATTTAAAAGAACCAGCTTCTGCCTGCGACTTCGTTCGCGTGAAATTTATTGTTCCCCCGTCCCCACCCGTCGCATCGCATCACCCACCCGCGCTATTACTTCGTTTTCCTTTCTGCTCGTCCCCTGACGGTCGTAGTGTGATGTTATATAGCCTATAGCCTTCCTCAAGGATTGGGCTATTAAATGCAAAAATATTTTTTCAAATCCGACTGGTAGTTCCAGAGTTTAGCGCGTTTAAACAAACTCTTTATTATTAGTAATAAAAATATTATGACAAATGTTTGCCGTAATAATTGGACAATAAATTATTATTGAATAACTACTGATTACTATACAGTACAGTTTGCGCACAGTTATCATAATGTGGGACAATCGTGAGTCACAGCTCGACCTCACAGATGTTTTGATGCGTTTCGCTTATATTACAAGTCTAAACATATTTTATAATGTATTGCGTGCGAAATGCTGCATGTTTTCGGAACAATGACTCAGCTGTATTATTGGAATGAAAAGGGGTAGATAAACATAAAGGTACTATGTGCAGTCAAAATAGGAGATAAGTATGCATTTATGCAGACAGCCTATAATGTTCCCACTGCTGGGACACAGGCCCAGGAATATTTTTTCAAATCCGACTGAACAAACTTCAGCTTTATTATTAGTATAGATAGATCGACAGATTAGCTCCGACCCGCCCCTGCTTTACACGGTGTTTAGGACTTGATAAAACTTCGAGATTTCTTTATTATATCTAAGTTGAATATTAATGATTATACAGATAAACCTTTGGGAATAAATTCTCTAATTGATGTTGAAAACTGCATCAAAATCCGTTGCGTAGTTTACTAAAACAACGTGGTCATACAGACAGACAGGAAAATTGACTTTAATCTATACTAATACTAGTAGCGCCCCGCGGTTTCACCCGCATAAGTGTCGATCCCGTTGCGATTCGATGCGACGGGGTGGGTCGGGGGTACCTACAAGAACTTTCACGCGGACGAATTCGCAGGCAGAAGCTAGTTTATAATATTATACATATATAAATATAGTATAAGACTTTCTAAGGCCCTCAGATTTGGTCAAGGTAAGACTTACCCCCTTATTCATAATCCTATTTTATCTCTATTTTAGCTAAAATAGGTTTATAGAACGTTTGTCTTTATCTGTCACGTTGTCATTTCTGTGTGTAAGAAAGAGACAAACCCCATTTTAACTAAAATAGGTTTGATAAGTTTTATGAATAAGGGGGTTAGTTTAAAACAAATACCAAAAAACTGTTGTCTATTAGTGATCAGATTACTAAAATAAAGAGTAAAGTTCGACAAAGATCATTTATTTTTATTGTAACGTCAACATCTTCATCTGCCTAGCCTTTTCGGGGTCGACTTCCAGTCTAACCGGATTCAGTTGAGTACCAGTATTTTTCATGAAGCGATTGCCTATTTGACCTCCACAACCCAGTTACTGGGCAGGGTAATACGAAACCCCTTGGTAAGGCTGGTTTTCAGACTTTCGGGCTTCTGACGAAGTGACGACCCGTGACGAGTTTTTGTTGTAACGTGATCGGAACTAATTTATTATTGATCCAAACCGTTGTACCTATTTGCTTAGAGCTTTCCTCCCGCTTTGACTCGAACCTAATTTATTTTAAAAATTCAGCTATAATTTATATGTCAACGGAAATCCGAAAACTATTATTACAGGAAATAGGGATGTCAACTAATATTAAAAATGCAATGTAATTTCGGCAACTCATTTTAAGCGGCGTAAATTACCCCGTGGCACGCTCTTCTGGCCGGGGCGAACACTCCACAATACCTAACTAGAATAACACTATCATCTAGGTACAACTAATAAAGAGCAAATTCGCAAAACACGTTATCGTTTGTATGAAACTGACGGGTGTAAAGAACGCATTGTCTCTTCGGCCGCACTGTACCAAAAATCAAAAAGCCAATGTGTTGTTTTTTTTTTAGCAGGAAGACAAACCATCGATGTCGATACCGTGGCTGAAGTTCTTTACTTGCGTGCCACTGTGGGCCATCCTCATCGCCCAGTGTGGCCAAGCATGGGTGTTCTACACGCAGTTCACCGAATTACCCTCGTATATGAACAATATACTGCATTTTGATATTGTAGCTGTAAGTAGATCTTATATTTTATTTTAATAGATAAAATTCATCGTGTGTTCAATCCCTCCAATTAGTTAGAGACCGTTTAAAAAGGAGTGAGAGTCTATTGCAATTATGACTTAACTGGGCACAAATCTAGACTTCTTTTTCTTCTTCGTGTCGCTGGCCTGACTTTTCTCAGATCTTGTTGGCCCAACACTTCGCCACTTCCGTGGCGTCGTCGGTGGCACTTTGAGTGCATGTTTTGGGACACAGAGGGCAGGATAGGAGGTGGAGCATAGTTTGCGATATAGCTCTACATCCACACCCTACTGCTGTTCAGACGCCCGCGCCGGTGTGTCACCACTGTTCGGCTTGCCCTGAGGATACGGCGCAGCACACGTTGAAGGAGTGCCCAGAGTTCCAAAGGGCCATCTCACAAGGAGCTCGATTACTACCATTTTAATTTGTTAATTGAATCTATGCACCGTGGTTGCACACATATCCAATATTATGGCATTTATTTACTTAATATCACACATTTTATCTCCAGAATTCGACACTGAGTGCTCTTCCGTACTTAACAGCATGGATTGGTGGCATATTGCTGTGTATATTTGCCGACTGGACACTCGCCAAGGGATGGATATCTAGACTAAACAGTATGAAGCTGTGGAATACAGTCTGTAAGTACATAAATACATATACTTGCTTCTGCCCGCGACTTCGACCACGTGAAATTTTGGCCCTCGACCCACCGCGTTACATCGCATCGCCCACCCCCTCTGTTAAATAGCCTATAGCCTTCCTCAAGGATTGGCCTATCAAATGCAAAAATATTTTTCAAATCCGACTGGTAGTTCCAGAGATTAGCGCGTTCAAACAAACAAACAAACTCTTCAGCTTTATTATTAGTAATAGCTTCTTGTTCTCCCAACTTACCCTATCGCATCGCATCGCATCGCCTACCCGCGCTATTACTTCGTTTTCGCTTAGCGTTCTTTCTGTTTTTTTTTCTTTTTGCACGGCTTATGAGGGTCCTAGCGTGATGTTAAATATTGCAAGAATTGAGCTCTCAAATGCAATAAGAGTTTTTCAGATTAGACCGATAGCTTCAGAGATTAGCGCGTTCAAACAAACAAACTCTTCAGATTTATTATTAGTATAGATATAGATAAACTCACGCCTCTTCCCTTGGGGCCTTGGGGGTAGGCATAAACTACAGAACGCCTCCTGCAACGATCCTTATATACTCCTTCATGTGTTGTCTCGTTCATGTTCAGTCTGTAAGTCATCATCTGCCTAGCCTTCTCCCAACTATGTTGGGGTCGGCTTCCAGTTTAACCGGATGCAGCTGAAAACCAGTATTTTATATGGAGCGACTGCCTATCTGAGCTCCACAACCCAGTTACTGGGTAATACGATACGCTTTGGTAAGACTGGCTGTCAGACTTTCGGGCTTCTAACTACCCGTAACGACTGTCAAAGATTCACGAATTACAGCCGGGACCAACGGCTTACCGTGCTTTCTGAGGCACGGAGGGGTCTCGGTATCTAAAGATGGTCACCCAACCACAGACCAACCCCGGAAAGCATAGCTTAACCTGATCGATCGACCTGTGCGGTTGTTATTATTTAGCCACGGGCCCCTCTGTTCCGTCTGTAAATATAATTAATTTGATTATTTTTAAACATTATCTACCATTCTACTATTTGGTAAAGCAGAGAAAAACAATGGTAGGTGCAATTTGAACAATTTTGGAGTAAATAAGACTACGAATGAATTACTAACAAAGAAAATTAGCGTCATTCACCTATAAACTTCATTTTTAATTAATGATTATGATGTCATAAATTAAGTGAGTAGAAGTTTAACCGCAGTTTATTTTGCGGTTAGATAATGCTTAAGGAAAGTGAAGCCTTGTAACTATTCTTGGTTAATGAATAAGTTGTATTAGGCCGTGCTTTTTACGTAGACGTAATACCGTATGCTTAATGACGCATATTATAATACATGGTCTTTGTTTTATGGCTTACATTGTAATTCAGCTATAACACCTAATACTTCTTATGTAATATTGCCATAAAGCAAGGTTTAGACTAGCAATAAAACTTGCAGAAGTTGACTTGCGCAAGCTGTTACCACTGTGTAAATAGGTGTGGCAAGCTAACTTCTGCAAGTGCTGCAGCTTGCTGACCTTGCTACAAGTTACATGTGTAAACGCCAAAATATGGCCGCGGCAAGCTACTTCTGCAATTTTTTCAGCTTGCAAGGATTGCGAGTTTAGATTAGCAAAAAAAATTGCAGAAATCGACTTCCTCAAGCAGTCACCATTGTGTAAACTGTTGCGGCAAGTTAACTTCTGCTAGGGTTGCAACTTGCACAGACTTGTCGGAAGTCACACGTGTAACCGCTATTTTGACATTGCCGCAAGAACTTCTAGATTAATTTGTTTGCAAAATAAAGTTTTCTGTGTTGACCAAGATGTCAGTTAAAAAAGTATGGGCGCGAAATGAAATTGTGGCGCTAATAGAAAAGTATGAATAGCGCAGAGAATTGTCTTATGCTAAAAGCAAGGATTATCGCAACAAAATTACTAAAAATGCCACTCTACAAATTCTGGCACTGAAATTCAATACCAGCGAGAGTGAAATAAGTAAAATTTATTTTCAGTCATTCTCAAGAAACTCTTAAATTGTTAAGGTTCTTCAGTTCTCAGCTCAATTAATAAATTCATTTGTATAGACCGTACCAACAATATGTCTTGTTTTTACTTTAGATCTTTACGTTGTTTTACGCTGCCTACTATCATAACAACAGCAGCAGGACGTCTTTTACTACAGCCGAAGTATATAATTGTACCATGACTACAGCTAGGCATTTTGACGTTTCGGTAAATGCACGGACACTTCAAAATAATAAAGTGACACTCGGCAATAATTATTGCGTAAAAATGTAAACGACGAGGAGTGACGTCACGGATGTCAATCAGTCATTACCTCTCTGTTCGTTACTCGCCAAATAAAATTAAAAAAACAGTTTGTTTTGCCAAAGTTTATTGTGGAAATACATGTGTAAGTGCAACTTACAATTAACAATATTTTCCAGTGTTTATGTGCTGTGGTAAATATAATATTCTCTAAAAAAGTTTCATCGTTCCCAAAAATAGTTAAAGTACCTGACACTCGAAGGGAAATAAACAGTGTTTCGTTCGTAACGGGAAACAGTCTGTGACCAAACTTTTTAGTGTGTGCGCACCTTTACCCTGATACTGTGCTCAGCCTATGGTGTCTATTCGTTCCATACACTCCGTGAAAACCGCCATAAACGTGTTTCTCAAAACAGCGCCATCTGTTGCCTTATTGGTGTACTACTTGGTCTGACCGATAACACAAATTGACAACAAGTTTACTATGGCTAAGTGCGGTGGCTGTGGCAAGTTTCTGTCGTCGACAGAGGCTGCAAATTGCTACAAATGTAGGTCTTGGTACCATCGAGCGTGCGTTGGTATACAGCATACCGGCCCTTTAACCACCCCCTGGCACTGTCCTGAGTGCAACAAGAACCTGGTGAGGGACAACCAGGCTGAAACTCCGGTAAGGGCGCGTACACCAGCGCCAGCTGGACATGAGGAGAGCCTTGTTAACCTGATGGACACCAGCCCCATAAACAGCACAGCCCTAGATACCACACAGGAGCTCAACCTGGACATCCTCAGGGCGGAGCTGGGCTTTTTTAGGGAGGAATTTTTGAAGACGGTGCGGAGTGAATTTCAGCTAATTCGTGATGATCTATCCGAGCTAAGATCCTCTCTAAACGCAACTAACGATAGGATGAGTAATCTGGAGGAGAGAGTAGCTGTGTTAGAAAATAAACACACGCAGCCCCAAGCATCGTCGGAGGTAAATGATCTAATATCACAACTGCGGAATGATATTAATGACCGAGACCAGGAGCTGCTCGCAAACGATATCCAGATCTCCAACATACCTGAGACCAGTGGTGAAAATCCAATACACACGGCGATATTAGTTGCGTCTAAGATTGGCGTCAAGATCAAGGCGCGCGACATAGTGAGCGCCGAACGTGTCGGTGGTAGGCGCATCAACGCGACGCAGGCGACGGCGCCTGTGGAGACCCGCCCCCGCTTCCTCGTCGTGCGCCTCGCGCGCCGCGACTTACGTGACGAGCTTCTGGAGGGTGCACGAGTGCGCCGCGGCATTACTACTGCGGACCTGGATTTGCCGGGCCCTGCGACGCGATTTTACGTGAACGAGCGCCTTACGAAGGTGAACCGGGAGTTGTTTCGGAGCGCTCGTGAGGCCGGGAGTCGCCTCGGTTGGCAATTCGTATGGGCAAAGCGAGGCCGTATTCTCGCCCGGTATAAGCCCGGTGACGTTACTTGCCAGATCCGCTGCGAGGCTGACCTACAGCGCACTTTCGGACCGGCACTCGGTAACGACGCCAATAGCGCATAATACCTTTCCGTTTGTTTGTTTTTGTAATGTTATACCGATTACTTGTCTAGTTTGTATGGTGTTTGTAATTTGTTTGTGTGTCATACTTTCTTGTACTGTCACGCGGATTCTTAAAATAAGTTTTTTTGTGGTACAACGTGTCAGCATTTCAAAAATATTAACTTTATGTTGCTACTATCTGCTATTTATATTGGTAGGTGTGTGTCTCGCGGCAGTCGCGACGCGCCTCACTCAATTATACGTAAACCAGTTTTATAACGTTACACATATATATCTACACCGATTTATTACCAAACTACTATTTAAATTTACAAAACCTTTATTTACATACTGCAGCTTGCCTCCGTTTCATTTTCATTTAATTATATTCAATATTTACATATTTACAATTAAACTAAAACTAATAATACTATTTGAAATTAGAATTGAAACTAATGAATGTGCACTGATATTGTTAAATGACGGGATTATTTTATATTATTGTAATGATGACTAGAGGAGAAAAGTTCCTTAAAGTTGGTCTTCTAAATGCTGGTTCATTGGGTACAGGTCATGATAACTTGATTGGTGCACTGGACAGGCATTGTTTTGACGTTATGGCCATTAACGAGACTTGGTTGCGACCGGGCGAGGAGGGGCGCGCTCCGGTGGTGCCGGGCTACCGACTGCGTCACACGCCGCGGCCAGCGAGCGTGCGCTCGGGTCGTGGTGGGGGCGTCGGTTTTTATCTGCGGCAGGGTTTGAGCGCGCGTACATGGACTGGTGCGATCGATCCAAGGTTCGAATCGGTCGAACAAATGTGGTTAACGATCTCAATTAATGGCAAAAAAATTGCTATAGGTACAGCCTACCGACCACCATGGCATGACCTTGTACTTTTCCTAGATGCCTTAACAGATTCCATTACTTCACTGGGAAATTGCGACCACTACATCTTACTTGGTGATTTCAATGTTAACTTGCTAGACACAAATGGGATAAAAACTAAGAATATTCAGCAATTTTTGAATTGCCTCAGTCTTTCACAATTGGTCACAACTCCTACCCACTTTACATCATCCAGTGAAACCTTGATCGATCTCCTCTGTACTGACATAACAGCAAGAAATACAATGGTAATACCTTTAGGTTCAATCAACGGCCATTCGATTGTAGCTGGTGAATTTCACATTAAACGTGACAAGTTCAAACCATATTTGGTTAAATTTCGGCCTCTTAAAAATGTGTGCGCGGAAAACTTTAATTTAGATTTATCATTTTTGGACTTTGGAATAATTTCGTCGCTTGACAACGTTAATGATATGGTGCATGTCTTTAACACCCATATAACTTCCCTGTTTGATGTTCACGCACCGATCAAGACGTGTACTGTAAAGGAAAAGTCGTATCCGTGGATTACAGATACTATCAAAGTTATGATGCGTTTACGTGACGACGCACTTAGCAGTTATAGGAAAACAAAAGCCGATTCCAAACAAATATATTACAAAGAGCTAAAACACTTAGTGATTAGTTCATTGTACAACGAAAAAGTTGCGTACTTTAAACACAACATAAATAATAAAATAAAATACCCAAAATTATTATGGAAAAATTTAAAATCTACCTTATCGCCCTATAAGCCCAGACAAGACCTACCGTCGCACTTTACAGATCCCGACGTAATTAATAAAAACTTTTTAATTGTCCCCGGTAACCCAGTGGCAAGCACATCACTTATAAACTACTATGAAAATCATAGACATGGTGAAGAAAGTTTCGCAATCTTTCCAGTGAAGGAGAACGACATCTCTCGCGTTGTCTCCAACCTAAAAAGTAACGCTGAAGGTTACGACAACATTACCCTGGATATGATTAACATGACCTTGCCGCATACGTTAACTGTAGTAACGGACATAATAAACTGCTCCATAGTGACGTCTACGTTCCCCGACCTATGGAAAATTGCCTCCGTCAGGCCCTTGCCAAAAAATTCTAATCCATCCACTTTAAAAGACCTACGCCCTATAAGTATATTACCATGTCTATCCAAAGTATTAGAAAAAGTCGTTAGCCAACAATTAACACTTTTTTTGGAACAAAATAACGTCCTACCTGATTTACAATCTGGTTTCAGAAAGCAGCGCAGTACATCTACTGCTTTGCTGGATGTTACTGATAATATATTATCTGCCCAAGATAGGGGAATGTGCACATTGCTGGTTTTACTCGATTTTTCCCGTGCATTTGACGCAATAAATATCCCGCTATTACTATCCAAGTTAAATTATTATGGTTTCGACGCCAGCGCTGTGCAATGGTTCCGTAGCTATCTAACTAATAGGGAGCAATTTGTTGACTTGCGTTTGGGTGATGGCACTACCCTTAGATCAACACGTATTTCTGTAGACAGGGGAGTCCCGCAGGGCTCCATACTGGGCCCGATTCTCTTTATTTTGTACTGTGCGGATATTGTAAAGTGCCTCCAGAGATGCAAGTACCATATATACGCCGATGATGTCCAGCTTTATATATCTTTTAGACCAGACGAGTACAATAGTGCCATTAAGGATCTTAACGATGATCTTCAAAGAATCGCCGCCTGGTCAGAGGAGAACTGCCTGTCGTTAAATCCAATAAAAACGAAATATATGGTATTTGGCACAAGACAGCAGTTGGCTCGACTACCTGTGACATTTGACTTAAGACTTATGGGCGAACCAATCGAGCGAGTGTATGAGGCGCGGAATCTGGGTGTCATTATGGATAAAGACCTACGTTTTGAAAAACACGTCGCAGACTCGGTTAGAAACTGTTTTTATCGTCTAAAGGTTTTATACAATATTAGGCCTTATTTATCGGAAAAACTGCGGGAACAACTAGTGGAAACCCTGGTTCTGTCCAGGTTGAATTACGCTGACACGGTTTACGGCCCGCGCTTATTAGCTCGTACTGACCGCCTCATCCAAAGGGTACAAAACGCTTGTGCTCGGTTTTGTTACAATATTCCTCGCAGAAGCCATGTAACACCTTTTTTAAACAAGCACTTTACACTGAAGATGAAGTCCAGACGCAAACTACACTTGGCTTGCCTTCTATTCGGTGTGGTTAAATATCAAAAACCAGACTACCTTTATAACAAGCTAAGTTGGGTTACGAGTAGACGGGAATGCGGGAGAAGGCAATGCTCACAACAACTCTCGACTCAGTCTCAGGGTACGGCTGCTTTTAGAGGCAGTTTTCGTTATGCGGCTTCCAAAGTATGGAATAACTTGCCACCACCGATTAGAGTAATTAACACGATAGACGTTTTTAGACGACGCTTACGGCAGTACCTCATAGAAGCGCAAAGGGAGCTAGATATGGTCACACTAAATGTCTCAATTATATGATGTATGAGTACCTACCAGTTTGAGTATGTGTCAGTGTTTATGTCGGTGAATGTTGAATGAAAATGTAAGTATGTAACTATTATAATACTATACAGACTCATTGCTGGGAATGGCTCTTGCTCATGCTCACTCTCGGCTCGGTTAGCTAGCTGATGTTCTCTGTATCCTCGGCCCGGTGGCTGTAGTTGTGATACCCGCGGCACTGCTGCATCCCATTCGCAGATGTGAAACCTGCAGAATACAAGACAACCTAATAAAAATAAACATTTGTATTCAGCTATGGCATCGCTCAACCACATTTGCTTGTCAACGTACCCAATGTTGCCTGGCCTACTTGCACACGAATGAGACGTACGATGTCGGGATGGCGCCATTTCACTCATCCTTCACCAAGATCTGGCAGTGGGCGAACGTCTGTGCAGCTTTTGTGATTTGACATCCATGAGACTGTAGAAAGGAGGCGGGAAATTATAAGTGGGTAGTTTTCACATTTTCACATTAAACAAGAATTCATTATTTTATTCATTACACAAAGATTTCTATTATCAACTAGCGCTTACCTTTCATCCTTATATTTTTCGTTTATTTTGTGCATCTATTTTTATTTCCTTTTCCACTTTCGCCAAAATTGTTTTAGCTAACTTATGTATAGACGTTATTTAGTTAATAATCCCAATGAAAACAAGAGCTATGACAAGTTCAAAACACACACAAGTTGAAATCTGACCGAAAATAGTCCGCCGTGCTCGGCTGCTTGCAGCGTATTGTGCGATGACATCACAGTGCACGGATAAATAAATTATTATTATGGCAATGCGTTGAAACGTGGAAGTCAGGCATCGTATAAAACAGGTTTTTTTTTTGTTCTGACTCGTTTCGAAGAATTTATTTATTTGCGTAGGTCTAGCATGCGGCCATCTCACTTATTTATTTATCAGTAGGTATTTGTTTTTTTTTACTTGTTTATTTATTTCTTTTTTTGCAATGTTTTCAATATCACACTAGTTAAGTATACATATTCATTATTGTTTTATCTGAAATTTTTATTATTTGTTTTTATTTACACGTCACGTTGCTGTATGAAACTGATTTACATCCGTCACCTCACACACAGGTCCAGTTGAAAACCAGCGTCAGGCACTAGTTGTCTGGCATTTTTGCTGAACTGGCCCTTTTTAGCGCAGCCGTGAGGCACACTTTCCTGCGTATTTTTTATTTTTTTATTATATCGGACTTTATACTTTTTTTTCTTTTTTAAAGTTTACTTTTTGTTTTTATTTGATGTATGTGTCTGGTGTATTGTGTGTCTTTGAGTCTGTGCTAAATAAATGTATTTTCTTTCTTTCTTTCTTTCTTTAAACAGTTTTGCAAAAACTTATAGGCGAGATCTTGCTGGTGACTTCCGAAAGCGACTTGTGTTACAAAAATTGCAAGCAATCTAAACGGACCAGAGAATGCTTGCCCAAGAAATCGTTGTAAGTCGTCATAAATCTAAACAATCGGGCAAGAACTTGCAAGGAAGATCTTGCGGGTCACTTGCGACCGTGAATTGTGCTACAAATATTGCACGTAATGTAAACGGACCAGCAAGAACTCGCTCAAGAAATTGCAGGAAGAACTTGCTAATCTAAACCTCGCTTAAGGCTTGTAGCTAAATAATAACAGCCACACGGGTTGATCTTCGTCCAACTGATGATGATTTTTTGCTGTTAAAGTTCATAGAAGGCACATATTGGGTAAGAAAATAATTTGAACATTCAAAACAGATGATTTTGCTATATTTCCGATTATTGACCGCATATAGAGCCTAGGCTAGACCAGGCGGCGTAGTGTCTATCTATTCTTAAAAGCAATGCACGCCACTGTCTTCAAGGTTCAGCAACGCTTGCCGGGATCGGTCCGTGTCTTGGAAAGCACGTTAAGCCGTTAGTCCCGGCTGTCATTTATAAATTTTAAACAGTTCTTACGGGTAGTCAGAAGCTCGAAAGTCTGTCAACCAGTCTTACCGAGGGGTATCGTCATGTGGAGGTCCGATAGGCGGTCGCTCTAATTTATTGTTATGAGTATAATCAGCCTATAATGTTTCCACTGCTGCGATACAGGCCTCCTCTCGGTGAGAGGGAGTGGGCCGTAATCCACCACGCTGACCAAGTGCGGGTTAGTAGATGTCACATGTCTCCGAATTTTTGGTTCTAGGGTATGCCTGTTTCCTCACTATGTTTTCCTTCACCGTTTTGAGAGCAGTGGTGATAAAATAATTTACACAAAGTAAAGCGCCTGTCTGGGTTCGAACCTACAACTCGTAATTCGCGGCCGTTACCACTGGGCCACTACTGCTCCTTGTTATGAGTAGTGCTTTTCAAATATAGGAAAGCTGTCTATACATATAGATAGTAGTAAATAGATTGCATTTGAAAACAATGCTTGGTGACTCTGTCGGATATGAAACTAAGGGCTGATTTTACCAAAGTCAGATATCTTTTATACGTGGAATAAAATTGACGTCTGACAGTTCTAGTATGGAAATCACACTAATATTATAAAGGCGAAAGTTTGTGAGTGTGTGTGTGTGTGTGTTTATATGTTTGTTACTTCTTCACGCCTAAACCACTGAACCGATTTAGATGAAATTTGCTATAGAGATAGTTTGAGTCCCGGAAAAGGACATAGGATAGTTTTTATCCCGATATTCCCACGGGATCGTCATTTACGCTGGAAAAACCGCGGGGCGCAGCTAGTACTGTCTAAAATTCAAAATTTATTCTCAGGATAAGACTTATTCTAGGTATAAAAGTTTGGTGGAATGCGCCCGAAGAAGTCTAAATCCAATTTTGTCGGAGTCTACGATAATAAGGTGCGGTGAAATATTTCTATCAACATTCTTAGTCTGCTCGGCACTTTTTAAGCCGTGAGGTAGGTTCTTTTAATAGATTTTTTTGTGAGGAGGGATAGAATAGAAGTCAGCACAGTACTCATTTATGACGCTTCTTGCTAGATCAAGTACATTTACAACGTAGGTTATCTAACTTACCCGGCAGATAACACATTCTGAAGCACTTAGAAATAATAATCAACTGTTTATAGTGAATGACGTCATTAATACATAAGATATTGATTTACTTAACAACGGAATCGATCTACGATACACGGTAATGTGATATTTATATACTATGTATATAATCACACTAATATTATAAAGGCGAAAGTTTGTGAGTGTGTGTGTGCGTGTGTGTGTGTGTGTGTTTGTTTATATGTTTCTTACTTCTTCACGCTCAAACCGCTGAACCGATTTAGATGAAATTTGGTATAGAGATATTTTGAGTCCCGGAAAAGGACATAGGATAGTTTTTATCCCGATATTCCCACGGGATCGACATTTACGCGGGTGAAACCGCGGGGCGCAGCTAGTATTTAATAATATAATCCATACTAATATCATAAAATGAAAAACTGTGTCAGTCTGTTACCTTTTCACGCTTAAACCGATGAACCGATTTAGATGAAATTTGGTATAGAGATAGTTTGAGTCCTGAGAAAGGATATAGGATACTTTTTATCCTGATATTCCCACGGGATCAAGACTTGAGCGGGGCGCTGCTAGTTATACATGTTATAAATTAATGTCGCTTTTCGTGTCAGTCTGTGTAACCGCGTTGTTCTTCTAAACTAGAAAGAAAGATATACTGTAATACTAGCGACCTGCCCATGCTTCGCGCGGTTTTTAAGACTCACTTTATTATACTTATATATTTTCACGTTTTTTAGGCGGGCATTAATATGACAAATCGGGCTTTAGAAGGAGATCCACTCTGTCACTCATATAGGTATGAGTGACAGAGTCGACGTTCTACAAAGCCGAACTTTTTTATTAACTCGATGTGCCAAATAGTACTGTATATAGATCATTTATTCAGCTGTACATATATTATCCCTCTTACTAATAAACGTATTATATCAGATGAATAGCTACACACCGATTTCTCTCTTTCAGTCGTCAGTCATTTGACTTTCAAAAGAAGAAGAGAAAGCGTTGTGTAACTATACAGACGCTATACAACGTTTAATAGTAAGGGGGTTAATATTTTAACAGCTGTCAAATCCTACTATGCACTATAATTTATTCTGTTATGTTATTTGTTTAGCAAGTGCAGCGATTATGTACATACATTTTCTGTTTTTTACCACTGTTTATTTTAGTGGTTTTTGAAGACGTCCTTGATTATTAGTATATGATCAAAGAGTATATCGTCGGTCGGATTCACCGGAACATTTCCAAAATCACGTGTTTTGAGATGAGTATGTACAATGGTAGGGAATTGAATATTTTATCCAAAGTAATACACAATAAACTTGGCTATAATCTGCATATTATTCAATAAAAAAAATACAAAATGGTCTCTAGAAAAAATAAAATAACATTTGAATATTAAAAAACTTTAAACCTTAATTACCCTGAACAGGCCTTTTTGAAATGTTCTATTACTGTTTCCGACCGACGATATGTTTAATAGCTGATACGGCAGGCCCAGAAACTCAAAAGAGGCTGTCAATCAATTCGTTTGTTTTCTTTTTTTATTGTATCGACCTTGCCGTTGTACAAACAAAGTTGAAAAAAATAGATTAACTTAACTTCTGTCCGAGTGCGCATGAAAAAGGGCAAAGGAGCGCGCCTGAGGTTATTTATTTTAAGACACATAATGTTGATATTTGCTTGACAATAAAACCCGCTCCGAGCGGCGCTTCGCTAGGTTTGTGCCGGCCCTTATACTTTGAAAGCGCTTTTATTTCCTAGTAGTAAAAGCGGTATTCGCAGTTTCTACTTATAAACGGCATAATTTAATCTAACCCCAAATAATTCCCATTTTGATTTCATAATAATATTAATGGACACTATTATAATAATTGTGCCTCTTTTTGGGAGCTTCAAATAATTCTTGTTTTGTTGTCCTAAAAAGTAAAAATACTAAATACCCTAGTAAACGACCCACGACGAGCTGGAGTCCAAAAAGCTCATTTATATAAAAAGCGTAACTACATCAATAGGAGGTCTATAAGTTCTTAGAGGTACAATTAAATATTTCCCATTATAAACGTGTGTGTTATTTGGTCTACAGCGGCGTTCATACCTGCGTTTGGTCTGCTCGGCATCGCTTGGGCAGGCTGCGACAGGATCGCCGTCGTTCTACTGCTATGTATCGCCTCGGCCTTCGGTGGTGCAGCTTATGCTGGTGAGTAATCTAAGCCGATTCGCACACTGCACCGCATTAAGCAGCGGGACGCAGATAACGTGCCCCTGCGCGTGATTTTTTTTACATAAATTCAATAAAAACGCGCTTCCGTGCGGGGAATTTGGCTCCGTTTCACGTACCCCGCTGCGTAATGTGGTGCAGTGTGCCAATCGCCTAACAGTGTATCTTATTTCGTAAAAAACACGGTATGAAAATCACAAGTTCAATCACTCAATCCGCTTCAATCACTTGCTTGAGTTACTGTCGTAATTTGATACTATGTTTCATATCTGAATCCTCGTTTTAAATTAGTGATATTATTATTATTATTTCCACTTAAAGAAATATCAACATTATGTTTGTGTAAATTAAGTTGATTTCAGAATTATAATGACGATTGAAAATGTCATAAATTTTAATGAAGTTGTAGCGTAATCTGAACTTTGAATGTGGGTGGTAAAGCAGTTTTTGCAAAAATCACATAATTGTTTACATATTTAGAAAATAATTAGCGAACGCAGGATAGTTCGTACAGTCACGAGCAATAATATGTCAACACTTAGCAACTTTCAATTGCGATTTTTTCGTGAAATAACGAATGCAACGTTGAAATACGACACTTTACATAAACCTATGGGTTCGAAAATACTATGTTTGTAATAACATACACTTTCATTAAAAAAGAAAAGAGAAAATCGCCCTTGAATAAAGCCAAGTGTATACATACTAATGCTGGTGACTGTACATTCAAAGTAATACTAAGAGAGTTGCAGTTTAGGAAGTTGATATTACAATATGCTCTCGTAACCTTGATAGTACGGCAGCTGATTTTCCGGCCTACTGCCTGTGCCTAGGCCAGCTGGCGTGACGGAAGTAGTTACGGAAGTATAGTAGTACGCATATTAGGGCAAACGGCAAGAGCATGATTAGCACATTAGCTAACGAGATTTTTTTATTTTTAATTGTACTTGAATTCAAACTTATATTCAAAGCTCTTCTTTCTAATATAACAATAATGCCCTTTATACACACACGTTTTTCTTTTTCTTGCCGTGAAAACTACGGTTTATTCGCCGTGTGTAGGCACGGTCGTCAGTGTTGTATGGGGATCACTATGGAAGCTTGTTGACGGATACGTTTTTTTCTACTGCGTGGTTTATACGCCTCCATAAAGAAACCGTAACGTGTACAAAGGGCATAACAAGCACTTTTGAATTAACAGAGAGATGAACCTAGTTACCCATTCCAAAGCGCAGTGGGTTCCTATGGTTACTGTGTTGGAAAACATTTGTGCAATTGTTTTGTGAAATGTGTTGAACAACAAGATGGCAGTGTTAGTTGTGATGTTGCCACGCGACAAAAGAACCTTGTACTTAGAAAAAAGAAAGAAAGAAAAAAATATATTTGCGACAAACACAGGAAATACAAATTGCAAAAAAAGGAGCATTTAAAACTAACAAAGAGCGCGAGGGACTTAGTGCTATACAATATGTCGATTTACTAATTACTTTAAAACTTGTCTATGCCTTTCCTATAATAACTTTTGACATGTTCCAGGTAATCAAATGAACCACATCGATCTATCGCCACAATTCGCGGGCACCATGTACGGCATAACGAACGCTGCTAGCAACATCTGTGGCTTCATGGCCCCCTACGTTGTGGGACACATTATTAAGGCTGAACAGGTAATTACCTTATTACAGTGTCATAAAAAAACCTTTATTATTAACGGTCTGGTCGAAGATAGCGGGCGGGATGACCTTGACTGCTTTAAGGCGAAATTAAAAATGTTCTGTTTTCGCAATATGCAGGTCTGTATTTATTACGTTGTTTGTTCATCTAAATATTATTCGCGGCTGTAAAAAATAAGTATTTATGGAATTATTATGATTAGAATCATCAATACAGCTGTCTAAGCTCATAATATTTTTTGTTTGTGGTAGGTTATATTATTTGTTTTTGTTATTTTATTATTTATATTACTTACTTTAATTTAGCCGGTTTTTTGTTTTTGTACTCACACCATAAATCATTACTATAAGTCTATACGTGAGGATTTGTAATTGGCTTTCGTGTGATTATGGTTTCCTTTTTTGTTTGTTCTTATTAGCTGTAAGTCCTCCATGTTCTAAAGTAAATAAATAAATATTACCCTATTGAGTAACTATTTCTCATGAAATCATGACATTTGAGATCAATAATTCTAACTTAAGGAGCTGTATTGCTGATTCTAATGAGTTTAATTCGCTAAATACATATTTATTACGGTCGCGAATAATTTTTTAATCAACATAAAGCCATTGCTACTGTTGGTGTGTAACGCAATAACCTCGCAGTTATCGAATTTCGTAATCTATCTAAAAATCAAAACAAGAGATTTTCTTAAAAAAAATAATTTTCGTTTTCAGCAAACTCTGGGCCAATGGCGTGAGGTGTTCTACTTGGCTGCAGCCATCGATCTCGGCGCCAATCTCTTCTACTTATTCTTTGCGAGCACAGAAGAACAGGTATTTTTATCTTGTTATTATCAAATTTATGTGTGGTACAGGCTCTAAATGGCGGCTCTAATCGTGCCCTCTCACTTGCACATTCAAGACAGAAATACTGTACGAGTGAAAGGGCTTGATAAGCTCCTTTGTTAGGCCACCGTTTCCAATCTGTTTCTTTAATGGCTATAATGATGATGTTGATGTTTACAAGAAATATTGATAAATGCCTACTTTTACCGGCTTAATGTTGCTCGGAAACATAGTTGATGCGGTTTCTGCAGTGCAGCCAAACTATCGATTTTGATCCTTCTGTCCATTCCCCTCTAGATCAATATTCGATTTTTATAGAATAGAAATGGTAATAAAAATGACAAGCTACTTGGATTTGAAAAAGATGGGCCTAAGTGTTGATTTTCTTGTTTGCAGTACCTATTTCAACCTTTAGCGGTATGAAAACCATCTTGCTGTATTCTCCAAGTCTATACCCTAAAAAATTAAGAAATCATTACTAATTTCATGTTATTTGGTCACCAGGACTGGTCGCGCTCCGATCACGACGACATGACGGCGCCAGCGCCCGTAGAAAGCATTCTGGTCCCCGAATCATAGGCAACGTCACAAATGGAGATGAGGGCATAAACAAGGAACGTTTAGTTCACAAACTTATTCGCCAAGATCGTAGCATGGATTCACGTTTGTATTGTTTTTGGTTAATAATAATTATACATTTAGTAGCTATTTATGCAAATTAATTTACTATTGAAATGGAAAAAGAATGAATGGGTTCTAAATATCTTTGGAAAATGAGTTTCCCAAGTTTCTAAAAGCCTAATCAATTTTATCTGTTTTCACGTGATTTGATTAAAACAAAGAAAATAAAGAAATAAAATATGTTTATTTGTCTCAGGACGCGTGCAAAAAAAGTCAGCTGTTCCCTACATTTTGACGAGTTATACGAACATAAATGTAAGGTACAGCTGATTTTTTTTCGCGATTTCAGATTTGGTCCCATAGTAAAAGTTGTTCATAATGAGTATAATGACCTCTTAAGAGGCTGTTAATGTTTTTCCAATAACCCTGTAAGTAGATTAGTAAGCAAATTTTACCTGTGATAGCTACTTTCTTATTCCCATAAAGAAGTAGCGGGTCTACTATGCAAAGCTATGCGGTCTTTGCCTCATTATTGGTACAGATACAAGAGTCTTAATTTTAACCAGTAATGGTATGTCAATTTTAGGAATCGGCCATCAGTCTTAACAATTTTATTACAAAAGCCAATGTCAATTACTGATCAAAGATTTGATCAGGCCTTTAGAAACGGAAACTCAGTAATATTTAATGACATTTAACTCCTCTCAAAAATTTGGTCCTAAAAAAAATTCTCGCACATGTTTTTGAAAAGCAAAATAATTATTTTGAATCGAAAATAAAAGTGAGGTATGGTACAGCACGATTCAAACATGATGGCGGCTCGGAACATGAGGCGAGTCGCTGCGCAGTAACAAATTCACCTGTCAGCGGCGGCGAGGGGTGAGGTACTGCGCAGCGAGTGCGCACTTCAGAGCCGCCATAAAGTTTTAATCGGGCTGTAACACTTGTTACTTATTCTAAGGAATATTATTAATTCTTGACTGTATATCACGGATTTACGTTATGTTTTAGATGTAAGTCCCGAACCTGTGATAGAATTACGAATGTCGAAGACCGATTTTGCTTTAACAAATTGATAAATACAACGTGTAACTGAATTAATGCACATTATGAAAGTAGTTTATTCAGAATCGTTTACTGAATTGATTTCTGTCATTTTTAATATAGGTATAATTAAAATGATAATAATAATTGTTTTATCTCAAAAATAAATAAAACTACGCAAATTACAGTCACACTTCCGCTGTTCAGTCAAAACAAACCAAAATTGACGGAGTGCCACGCTAAACCCTTGTACGTATGCGACTGTGTGCGTGCGTAGTTTTGTAATGTGGCCACGATTTTTTTCCGCGATCAGTCTAATTTAATAAATAAAAAATGTTTTATACACTTGACCCGGCAAACTTCGTATCGCCCCGCCAGCCGCTCTGCCCCCGCTTTTTAAATCTCTGATATCTTCTAAGATATTAATTTTAATGATATGCTGTAAAAGGCTATTTTGATCTACATGAAAAGCACAACGTATCGAACTAATGTATTTATTTGTATAAGAAATAATACTGTATTCTTTAAAATAGCGTGGTAAATAACCCTTATTTTTTTGTAATATGTAAAAGATAAAAATAGTTACTGTGGGTTATCCTTAGGAGATAAACATAACCATCGCGGACTTTTTTATCGATCTTTTTAAAATTTACAATTCCGTAGTACATGAATTTGATCTATCTCGTAAGGTTTAGCCAGCGTTTGTATATGTTTATAACGACATCACATTACACATCTTTGAATTTCTCGGTTTTTCTCTAGGTACTATAATATGCATGTCATGTATTATACATATAAACCTACCTCTTGATTCAAGAGGAAGTTTTATATGAAGGGTGATTCAAGTTGAATCACAATCCGTTGCGTAGTTTAAAAGATCTAAGCTTACAGACAGCGGTAGCGACTTTGTTTTATACTATGTAAAGATAGTAAAAATTCTATAACATATTGGTGGTGTGCGTTAATTCCGGGACATGTTGTATATGTGAATCCCTGTGTTAAAATTATGAGATATTTTCTGACGAATTGTCAGATATGTCATGTCTAAAAGATTCGAGTTTGTTTTCTTAATAAATATGGTCTTACGAGCATCCTGTGAAGATGGCGTCGTTTGTGACGAGAAGGTCAATCATGTTTAAACTTAAAATTAACCTTAAACATTTTATCACGATTTTAAACTTAAGGGGGCTTGTCCCGGTAGCCCGCGAAATTAATTGATATTTCATGGATATAGTCATTCAATAGGATTATATGAACTTAGAGGTTCATATTGATGATTATTATTCTGTAAATACATACTTGTTACGGTCGCGAATCATGTTTTGTTCAACATAAAACCTGACAATCGGCATTTTTTGCACTTTGCACGCCGCAAAGTGCAAAAAAACGTAAGACAATTTGAATTTCGCGGGCTACCCCGGCGCTTCTCCCTTAAATGGTGCTTTTAAATAAAATATTAACACTGTCCGAAACAACCGGCCAAAGCATTTTTCGGGTAAATAATCAGATAATATTAAAATAATAATTTTAATGTTTTACATAATGGTGTACCTTATTAGAAAAACCAAAAATGAATAAATTATTTCGAAAAAGAAATTGATTCAGGACAACGTCGGGTGAATTGAAGGATTTTTGATAAATAAATCAGTCCTATTTAATTAGAGGGGTATAAAAATGGGCAGTAAAAAGATGACACTATTATAAAGTCTTCACTATATTTTGCTCAAAATTAAATTCTAAATTGGAGAAAATTTTGCTTAACCATTTTTGATTAGACAAATTAACATAAGTAAGTATTCATATTACGACTTGAGTCGAACTTGTAGCGAATAATTAGCCAATTTATTTATACAAACATGGCTGTAGAACAAAGTTCAAGATGTCGGCCACTAAAACTAAAACACTTATTTTTTTTAATTTTATTATGACAACTCATTTAATCTGTCGAGCTCCGCTAATGAGACACAATTGATGTTCTTTTGTTTCGTCGCTGATCGGTGAACCGCGCCGCTTGACCGGTTAAATTAATTTTAAATAATAACAGTCACAACAACATATAATTATGTTAAAATTCATGCTCTCATTCATTAATGACACTGATCTTAACGGTTTTTATTTTAAAGCTATGATTACTTAGCTAAATATTCCTATTGGTAATTTTAACATAGCACAACATAACATCACGCCTGTAATCCTGAAGATTTAGGCCATAGGTTCTCAACCTGGGCGATAACGCTCCCTCAAGGGTATTTGAGACTTTAAGGGGGGTAGTAGAAGACCCAGAGAATTTTGCGACTGTACAGGGTTATTGGTAAACTACTAACAACCTTGCAGGACTGGATTACTAACATCATAGACAACAACTTTTGTTCTATGACTTTTTACAAAACATAATACATGTACCAAAAACAAACCTTTATGATTTCGTTGTTCTATCTAACCCCCGCTCCCCTCTGATGAATTTTGTACTAGACACGGCAGTTTGTTTACCTAACTAGCGCTTTCTTTTGCTTCGCGTAGAGTTCGTAACATAAAATCGAATATTTCAATTGATTGAATTTAAATATTTTTATTTTTGTATTAAAGTCTGATGAATTAATAAAAGTACAAACAACCTTGTTTATGTTTTACCAATAACCCTGTATAATATAACACTTTTAAATACAGGGTGAAATTGAAAACATGCGACAAATCGAAATGGGAGATTGTACTCATCATTATGAACAACTTTTACTATGAGACGAAACCTGAAATCGCGAAAAGAAAATCAGCTGTTCCCTACATTTATGTTCGCCTAACTTGTCAAAATGTAGAGAATAGCTGATTTCTGTTTTTGCGATTTTAGATTTGGTCCCATAGTAAAAGTTGTTCATAATGATGAGTACAATCTCCTATTTCGATTTGTCGCATGTTTTCAATTTCAACCTGTGTAATCGTGGCAATAGCTGTTTCAGATTCTAGACAGATGTTAAGTAAAAAAAAAAATTGGGGGGCTCTAAAAAAAAAAAACTTAAAATGGGCTGTGGGCGAAATAAGGTTGAAAGCCTATGGTTTAGGCAACAGAGGCGTACCTGTAGTAAACCCATGTGTATTGTGTACTACTTATATGATGTTAAAAATATCATTGCAGTCTTGTGGATATGACAATTGTTTTAGTTTAAAGAAGTTATCTCATTTCCCGTAAGGAGATCCATGTCATGAAATATTTCATAATTCACTGAATCGTAACATAATAATCAGCCTATAATGTCCCCACTGCTGGGACACAGGCCTCCTCCGTAATAATAAATAATTAGAGCTCATTTATACGGAGAGTTTTGCGCCAGGCGATAATCGCGAAGCGAGAAACGAAAACCTGTATACGATTACGACATACGAGGCTCATCAAACGATTTTCTCGAACTGAAATCATGCCTCTATCGTTAAGGTCAGGAAGAACATGCACAAATGAGGTAGGTAAATCTATCATTACTCATTAAAACGTTTATTATTAAAAAATAACGGCACATGTACTAGTAATTTTCAAGTACGATCGGGTACAAGTAGTAAAAAAAATATATATAAAAATAAACGCGAAAAACACTGAACAGTCTATCCCTGATAGTATAATTAGGTTAATATACCAAAATGAAACAATAATTTCCAATCTAACGTAATAAACGTATTGTTAAAATAACAAAATTATAATATAAGATTTCGCTCATCTTTTGAAATATGCAAATCCACCATTAAAATGAGTGTAAACTTCCAGCTCTCATCAAACAAAACATCAAATCATTAATTTGCACAATTGTTTACACTTATATTATATTATTATGTATATCCCTGATTAGTGCAGTGCGTGCCAAAGACACTTCCTGTCTTCACTTTTGCAAAACATGCCTCTCTGTATTTTGTGTTGTATAATTATTTTTGGAGTTTGTACACTGTGCAAGTGCATAGTACATCTTTATTTCGATAGATAAAAAATAATACATTCTGAAAGGCGTTTAATGGTCCGTGGCATAACTACTATCGCGCCATTTTCTTTTTTTTTTTCAAAATTGCGGACACGCATGAACCCTGTATAATTCGATAGCTGAAATCAATGAAAACAGAAAACACCCCGACACCGGGCCGGGCCGGGGTGGGTGGTAAACTTATAATTAGATCATATGATCTAATTATAAGTTTACTTATTATTAGATCATTATGATCTAATTATAAGTTTACTACCTAAGAATACCTACATGTGGAATGCAATAAAAGTATTGAGCATAAAAAGACCAAACCTCGTAAAGTGTCACGTTTCCGAGATATTAACAATTGAACGTTAAATCAAAATGGCGCGACAGTACCTAGGTACCTATGCTAGGTTCCATATAAAAAATACCCTTTGAATATTATTTTGTTATTTAGACTTAAATCAACCAATTATTCAAATAAGCAGCTTCCCTAACACGATAATCATTCCAAACAGCATGCTTACAATTATTTTAATGTATTTACTCAATTAATTTAAGTTTCAAAGAGTTCAAGCATTCAGCAGTATTCATGATGTGATGACCTTATTACAAAATGTAATCATACGAAAATACTTTATTATGATGTTATTTTTTATTTAATTTTTTATTTAGATACCTTTTAATACTAATAACCATTTTGTGTTATATTTCATTTATTTTTAATGTATTTATGTAAGATTAAGATAATTATTTTGTTATTTTATTTTTTTAGAATCTCTAGTAAGTATGTCTCATGATTACATTCTAATTCCCAGTTATGTTCGTTTTCTTAATAGGAAATTCCCAGTAATTTCTAACAAAAATGTTAAAAAGGCACGTTGAGTTTATTTAAAACTTATAATTGCGAAGTAAATGTAAATAAAATTATAATGTATATGACGTAGGTACCTATTTTTTTTAGCGAAGGCCAATAAATTTTACAAAAATATGTAACGTTTTATTTTTACTCTTTCCCAATATTGAAAATTTGCATGAAATTATGAAAATAAATATAAAATTCAGAATCAATTGAAACCATGTCGTGTGTAGCTTTAGTTTTTTGTGGATCCTAATTGCTTTACATAAACTGCGAGAAAATTATAACTTGCGGGCAGAGTCCACCGCGAGAGAGAAAGCGAAGATCATCATTATTTTTTATTCCATTGCACTTTTGGGTCGGATGTTTTGTGTATTATTGAAGACTGATATCGCAGTGGGTAGAAAATTTTGAATTTAGGTCTTAATGAATGATATTTGTTTGGTACTATGTTGGGGTGTGGGCGAAATTCACGAGTAATCTCGACACTATCAGGTGCTGCGTCCGCCAGTGGCCCATCGCACATAATTACAGAGCCAGAGGACCGGGCGTCAATACTAATATTTGCTTACGCCCCGAAGTGAGGCCTCGCTCGGGATGCGAGCGTTTATCTCGTAACGAGGTGTGGTTCTCGTATAATTATGACAGTCGTCAATTTTCGAATGATTGCAGCGGATACGGCAGGTGCCACATTCTGTTCTGCGCGTGATTGTACGGTGTACCGGTCCAAAAAGTTAGAATTTAAACAACGTTGGTTTTATTTTGTGAAATTACAGGTGTTATTTGAAACAATCTATGGGCTTTATTTTGGTTAATTTTTTACCACAGTCCTAAAGTAATTGCCGAAAATAACAGTTAAAAAACGGGTCCTTAAAATATTTCTTCTGCGTCGTCGTAAACTTTCTGAAAATAAAAGAGTTGCACACAAAGCCGAGGTTATTGGCAAACCCTTGCAATTAACTGTTAACAAAGTATTATTGTTAAGCGCCAAAGTTTTTGTTTGCCAATATTTCGGCATATTGTTCTTTTACCGATTTCGCTTCAACCCGTCAATTTCGGTGTGCGAATGGCCGAATGGACGATCTGCGATAAAGTTTAAGAAAAACTTTACGAGCCGCCAAAGGCGGGTAACAACGAATACAAGGAACAGAGCTTCTTAACGACCAATGTGTTTATGGCGGTGGGCTGTTTAACTATATTTTTTGTTCTGAAGCTTGAAGGTACAAACAATAGTTGCGTCTTCGGGTCTCTTTGGTTAGGGGTGCTAGTATAACGGTGATGTTATGATCTGCTTGTAGGTAGTGTCTGTTTCGGCTTTTATGTCGTGTCGACACCTATGTCTTTCATGTCTTGAAAGGCACCGCGCTTTGATGACCGCGCGTGTCATGGTGATGGATTTATCAATAGATACCAACTACTTTTTATGAGATGTTTTTTAGTTTAGCGTATGATCTGCAGTCTGATTTTCGTTTTGGGTATTTGTAGGTACATACCAGTTTAAAAGAAGTGGGTTAGATAGTATATACCCACCTCTTTCAAACTTTGGCTAACCCATACCGTGTGTTAACGTACAATATTTTCTAAAGAATACCTACTTAACTAGGTTGCATGACCTCTTCACGTGTCAGCTAAGTAAGTACCTTTAAACCTACCTACCCTTCTAATGCAAATGTCGAGCCTAGATTTGGGAGAAGGTTATTTTCAGCAATACACTGCTAAATGCCTGGTTTAATTGCAAGTTACAGCTGCACACAATTCACTGAAGTGTGCTAGCTAACCATAAAAACGCGCGTAAGATACACTAACCGGTCAAGACCCGCGCAATAGAAAATCGATTGTGTCTCATTAGTGGAGCTTGACAGATAATGTGGCCACCTACGAGAAACAACAGGCGATTCAATATTGCTATAATTAAAACTAGCTTCTGCCCGCGACTTCGTTCGCGTGGGAGTCTTAAGTACTTACTAAAGTAACAGCCATATGTTTATAAAACTAAAACTGTGACCCCACCCACCGCGTCACATTGCATCGCCCATCTTTTTTTTTTAGACGGGAAATCATCAAATGACCCCTCCGGCTCTGGGTGGAGCAGAAGGGAGAAGCTTACTGACTAAAACCCATCCGTGTTCCTTCTTTAGCCCTTTATGTTCCGGGGTAGCGGAACCCTTTCGGATTATCCCGCAACCCCGGCAGGCTCCGGCCCTAACAGGCCCCTTCCTTTATGCTGACATTTCTTTGAGGCGCGCGTGGAACACGTACGCGCCGTCCGGCATAAGCCTGGTCCTGATCGCACGGTGAGCTACCCATTACTCTGCGTCCGCAGGCCCGCGCCTACGGTGGCCGGAAGTCGTCACGCGGCTCCCGACGCCCGGAGCGTCTCCAGCGGCGGCTGGAACGTGAGGCTCTCTCCCTCAGCCATTCCGCCACCTCCTTCGCTAGCATGACTGCTTCGCAGAAGGAGGTGATGCATCGCCCGCCTGCGCTATCACTTCGTTTTAGCTATCACTTTGCTTAGCGTTTTTCAGACTTTTTTTGGTCACCTCCTAAGAGATAAAAACGCTATGAGATGAGCGTGATGTTAAAATAGCCTTATAACCTTCCTCAAGAATTAGGCTATCAAATGCAAAAAATAATTTTTCAAAGCCGACTGGTAGTTCCAGACATTAACGCGTTCAAACAGAAATACAATCTCTTCAGCTTTATTATACAGGGTCGTAGGGACATCAACGAGCATCCTGTATGTATATAACCATGGATTCAGTACCTACATGATTCTGAATCCCCCTTTTTTTTGGATGGGAAATCATCAAATGACCCCTCCCGCTCTGGGTGGAGCGGAAGGGAGTGTCAGATTCTTACTGACTAAAACCCATCCGTGTTCCTTCCTTAGCCCTTGCATTAACAGTTTGCGCGTCAATGTCCCTTCTGCCACCCTGTATATATTGGTATAGATTAGTAAGCAAACCTAGGTCACTATGCATGCATAACAGAGATATAAATAGCTGATGTATAATTTATGTATAACTCATTAAGTAGGTAGGTACTTTTATATTTATATTTTCTAACGTAGGTGGTTCATGGTTTAATTATCTCCATGCAAACAAGTATAGGTACTTAATCTACCTACTGCAGCAGATACTGATGATAAGGCAGCTATTGCGTCAGCAGTCAACACGCACAGATTTTGACGTGCACAAATCAATATTAATTTAGTAAGATACTTAACTCGTGCGTCCCCATTTTGTGCGTTGTGCAATACCGTGACGTAGCAGGAACGGTACTTAGCAAACAGCATGAATAAGTTCTGAACGGCCTGGAACAGTCCAGCTAACTATTTTATAAGGTAGAGCCATAAAGTTTGTACATACGTGTACCTCTCTGCTCTTCTCCTGGGCAGTATGAGTTTTTATGTTCGAACTGGATACCTGCAATTTCTACCTATTGACTTTTAGCGTTTCACAAAAATACTTTTCTCTATACTACTTGTACTATATTTATATTTCTGTACTACACAGGGTTAGTCTTCAAAGACCAGACAAATTTAAGGGTGTCGGTGTGGTACAGACCATCAAACTGAACAAATTTCTCCATGGGACCAATATCGTAATCTCGAATAAAAATTCAGCCGTCCCATACGTTTAGGTCGAGTAGGTATATTGAAGTTTTCTATGGGACAGTTGATAAATTTTTCGCGATAACGATATTGATCCCATGGAGAAGGGAAATTATATGTGCGGCAACAAAAGTTTTCTTTAGCACCTGCAACCTAGCGTCTTTTTTTATATGTGGGCGACGAGTTAATAGAACAGCTTCAATTATATTAATTCATCATCTTTACTATTCCAACAGAATATCAAAAAACCAGCGTCAATTTACGAGCGTAAATTAATATGACTCCGAGCTACCGATAAATATATTTACTTCTGATTTGATAACTCAGCGACTAATGTTGTAAGTGAGCTACTTTATATATTTTAGAGATTCAACATCTGTCTGCTAATATAATCAAATTCCAGCCTCAAAATTAGCAATCAAAGTTTTTCATTCAACAACTAAATTAATAAATCATATTCTTTTTTCGTGAAAGTTTGCAACACAAGCGCGGGAGTGTACCTGACGCTCGTTGGGAATCAGAGGGGCGCGACCGATAGACGACGTAGGATGCAAGAGCGAGCGAAGGGCACTCCGAGGTTCGGTTTGGTTAGGTTACTTTAAACCCTTTACACAGAAATAGGGGCCCCGCGAAGCGGGGCTCCGTCGGCATAGGATGCAAGAGCGAGCGATGGGCACCCCGAGGTTCGGTTTGGTTAGGTTACTTTAAACCCTTTACACAGAAATAGGGGCCCCGCGAAGAATGTTCATTTGGGTAGGTATAATAGTCAATTACTTATGGTAACATTATAAATAGATAGGCGAATACATGAAATTATAGCTTTCATTGACCATTATTTGATGACAATAATAAGGAAATTTTATGTTCAAATATAGTAGATTCACTCATCAATTACTTATGCTAAAGTATAAAAATAAAGGTGACTCTATGAAATTAGAGTACGTTGATATTATTTTATAGATGAAGTCGATACACTTATTAGAAGCTGGCAATGAGTAGACATATCACAAATTTAGTTGCTTAAGAATTATCACCATGTTGCGTCATATTAACAGTAGCTTGTTTTACAATATATGGTCGCTTATAAACCATTTATTAGACGCTAAAAGTTCGTCGCTGACCTATTAATTCATTAGACAACTAAATATATTTGCAGACGAGAATGACTTTTTAAAGAAGCTGCCTTAATTAGCACCCCATGGAGAAGGCTGTTGTTTGATGATCTGTACCACACACATAAATTTGGCTGGTCTTTGAAAATAAACCCTGTCTAATAAATCGGTGTAGGTAAGTAGGTATTTAGGAAGCACCGTCAACTGCCTACTACGTAGATACACGTCCTGCAGATCCATTCTGTAAAATATCTCACCGTGAAAACTTAGGTGAAGTAATTTGTCATTCCACATGGTGCTAGGGATTGATCATATGGACAGCTACAATTCACCTAAATTTTGACGATGAGATTTTAACAAAATAGTTTGGCTGTTCATGTACTTAAGTAGTTATGTTGTGAAAATACGAACTTGAAACACAAAGTTTAGTTCAGGCCATTTTAAGCCCTTATATTGGTTTTTTTTCTTCGATAATATTTTAATCTACCTTCATCACACTAATCGTAATCATAAACTTATTGCCTACATATTTAATTATTTCAACCGGAGAAAGCAATGACCATTCGTTAGTACGCGCACAACAAACAAACGCATCGCCTGATTCGCTCCGGTGGTAAATTAAAGCGTACGAAACGAGATTTTCAACAGAAAAATAATTATAGAGCGGTTCCAAAAAGCGGTTTTGGTTTCGGTAGCAATAAAACTTGCGTTGTCAGCGACAAAAGGGTTTGTTTTTGGGCATTTCAAACCTTGCTCGAACAGCGGGAGCCGAGGAAGCGAGCAAATAAACGGTGTAAGTATACGAAGGCTGGTTGTTCGACGTGCGCAGCTAATAACGTGTCGTTTGACATAATAGGCGGGACGGCGAAAGACGATCCTCATAATGAGCCCGTACCGAGCTTTGTTCTGCACAGAATGGGCTCGAAATGTCACCGAGATAGGTTTATTTACATCAGAAAGTTGTACGTCGCTCAGTATTGTGTGTAAAGTCGCACCGTACTAAATTAGTTTTATGATTTTTATGAAAAGAGATGTTTTGAAGTGAAGGGTCGTTCACGACGGAGAGTTTGATTAGTGGGAGCTGTTAGTGCGCTTGTTTTGTGTGTTACCACTAATCAAAGTGCTAATAGACGTTTACACTCGTAGGCACATGGAAGAATTCTAGCGTGGGTGTTGGTACGGGTAAATACACAAATCACTTACGTAAACAGTAGACTCAGGGCAGGGCTAGATGTATGACGTAGGTTTGATTTTATATCTACGTACAGGAATAGAACCCGTGCCTCTATACGCGACAGACAAACACTCCGCCACTAAGTGCATTTACTCGCACTTTAAATGTTAAGTAAAATCGATTTAGTTTTATAAACTTAAGACACACGTAAATACTTTACCGTTAAAGGAAAACCTCGTTTTATTTAATTACCTTTTATGGTACATGAAAATCCTCTCAGGTATCGCTTTATGGTCTGGAATCCCGAAATTTGCGTTTAAACATATTCGAAACTCGGTCGAGATTGCATTTAAGAAGCGGCCGGCTGGTCATAGAATTTCTGCACTTAAGGCTAACTTCTTTACATAAACCAAAAAATCGAATGTAACAGTAATGTTTTGTTTGACTTGAAAACAAAACTGTTCTGTATAAGTAACGGTATTGTCGATCCAATAAAAAATTGGAGCAAACATTTAAAAAAACTATAACAGCAAACCAATTCAAAGGAATTCTCTATTTTCGGACTCATAAAAATTAGTAAAAATAGAGCAGGACTTTTGTCTAAAAAGGTTTTATGGTGGCGCGGCAGTAGTAGTAAAACAACGCTGTTGTTATAATACTATGTTGACCGTTAATTGTAACAGTTTGTTTTTTTTCTTCCTTCCGAAAATACCGCAACGTTATAATTTAACAGTCGCTGTTATTTTCTCAGAAATCATATAATAAAAATTTAAAGTTTCGGTTTTTTTCTTGTCCCCTGGGACTTATATTCCGCTGTAGATATTCTTCAACTTTTGGTCTCATTAGGTAAATACTTATACAAGAGGGTGCAGTCGTCTGCAGTCGTCTTGAAAGTTTCCAATTTACGATTGAACCTCTCCCGCACCTAGATTCTTAACTAGTCCCACTAAATAGGTGTTGGAATGAAATCTCGGGAATGTGAACTCAACTAAACAAGTGGTTTCTAATCCATCAGCCTTTCTAGAACGATACAGGGAAGCGTTTGAAATATTTTAATGAGTGAACATATGGTAATATGCACTACTTCAGATCTCTACCGGTTCTGAGATGAACCCAAATCGAGCAAAGCGTGCGCGTTATTTACTTTTTCTCGTATAAAATTTTCAGGTAGTCCGAAACTGGTGCTCGTGTGGTGAATGTGGACAGACAGACACGCCTAGATTGCGAAACACGGAGATTCAACAGTCAACTTTCAAATACCTATATAAGTGCGACCCTTATCGATTCATCAATCTGGAAGACCTTTAATTACCTAAACACTACCAATGGCTACCTAATACAGGTTTTATTTCTACCTACACTTTTTGAACTTTGTGTACCTACTTTGAATAAAAAATCACTACCTGCGTTTCGAATCTTCTGAACGTGAGATTTCATTCACATCATCGATTTATATCGATTCACAGCTTTTATTTTCTTGTCATGTCTAAAACTACTACTAATGCGTCCCATAGTAAACGCATAGCGACCATAGCGTTGATTTTGAATCTAAGGAGTGTACACATCATACTAATTAGTCTTGCGCGGTGTAATAACCGCTTACTTTTACCCGTCTTTACACTACCATGTCGTTGACATTTCTTAAGCCCTAATTAGCTACGTTCAGTGATACAATAGATCATTTGAATAAAGATCTCAAGCATGTAGGACAATGCTAGCTGGTGGGCCAGCCCGAGCCAGCCTGAAGTCAGCCCGAACCTTTGCATATGCAAAACAGAGGCTGCATCAGCGACGGGCGGCTGCTTTGAAGTCGGACGGTAGACGCGAACAAATTTATGCTCAGTGTCAATACATTAGAGGAGAGCGGCGTCGCGACTGATGTCAGCGTCGGCTGTGTTTGAATAATAAGTGCGCGGCTCCATTGTGTGATAGCGTGACCCGCGGGTGAGAGATAATGAAGGATTGCATTGATTCAGTTGTGTTTGTTGGAGTTCAGACCTTCAGTTTTAGACATCTAACGGTCGTAGCCTTTTTGAGGCATGTTTTCTAAGATCATGCTCCATTGTTTCTGGTACCTAATCGTAGCCGTCAAGAGTTTACTTAACGAAGCCCAATTCTCGTACTTAAAAAACATTGACATTCAAGTCGCAAACTCGCAATCTCATCTCAGCGACAGACAATCAATGTCAAAAACTTGTCAAAAATGTATTTATATTGATGCTATTTTTGACAGAATGAGACTGATGATAGAATGCGATCGTTCTTAAAAATACGGGAATTGCCTCTCTCATGGCTTTAGAATGCTTAGGTGGTAATGAAATTCTGAAGGTCACGCTCAAGCCATGATAGCAGAGCCAGACATAACAAACCCGTCCTAGTTGTGGCATTTTAGTTTCAACTCCTAACAGAAACAATCTAAAAGAGTGATGACATCATTAACATAATCCACTAATCTCAAACAAAAAGAAACAAAACGTGACGTACGATAATGGAGCTCGGTGTAATAATGCGGAGGCACGCGAGACGCCTTGCGCCGCGCCCGCGCCGCGTGCAGGGCGCGCGTGCCCGCCGCGCGACCCGGCGCGACGCGCGGCCTGCGCTTAGTCGCGCGACGACCGCAGGAGCGAGCGCACGTACCACACGCTCCCTTATCTAATGATGCTGTGATTGCTCTTACGTGCTGGATGTTTTTTTTAGTGAAGTGTTAATTAGCAACTATGGTGACGGGTATTGCCGGTAGCCCTCAGCAGGCCGCTGCAAACCCAGTGGTGGTGAATATGAGCCCTTCAGCGACACAGGTTGAACAGAAGAAGAGTGGTGATAATAGAAGGGTAAGTTAGTTTTGTTTGTTTATTTTTTGGTTTGTTTTTTATTTTATAAAACTGACGTTTCATTTTTATTGGAAAAAAAATCTAAAGGTGTTTGATGTTTATCTAGATTATAAGTGGTTGAAAAAACGAAAACATACTGCTATTAAAGAAAGACATCAACGCGCACAATTTTTTAAAATACTTTTCTAATTATTTTTGATTATTTTATTTTTTTGTTTTTGTATTTTTTTTTTTATTTAACGCGTTGTTATGTAGACTTTGCATATCATTTTCAAGTTTGTCTACATTGTAGTAACCGCCTACGGCGTAGTAGAGACTTCGTAGACTTTCGTAGGCCTACATGAATTTTTTTAACTAATAGAAAAATTAATAATGTATTTTTTTTTAATAATTATTAAGCTATTATAACTTTGGTTATAAACAATATTCAAAATAAAATTGATGAAACACTCCTAAATAAAGCCGGTCCAAAACTATTATATATAATTCAAAGTCCTGACTGACTGATCGCTGGTCCTAGAGACATGAAATTCGGAGGGTGTGTTTTTTGTGAAGAGTCGGTATCCACTAAGAAAGGGTTTTTCAAACTTCCACCCCCTAAGAAGGTGAATGGCGGAGGGTGAAATTTCACGCGGACGAAGTCGCGGGCAGAAGCTAGTTCTCCATACGTTGATCTGTCGGTAACGGCGCATTATCCTCGATTTACTCAGTAATCTCTGTAGCAACAAGATCGTGTGTTTGTTGTTAACGCATTTACTGCTGAATTATTTGCGATTTTTTTCCATATGCTAATTAGAATGGCCATTAACCTAGTGCGGCAAACGGGCATGCGCGTTCAAATAATTTTCGTGTGGTGCTATAAATGCGCATGCGCGGTTGAAGAAACTTTTACCCAGTGCGGCTGGCCGCAATACTCAGTCGTTTACTACTTTGTCCGAGTGCGGCACGACGCTTCTACGAGTTGGAAAATTTTTGAGTTTTATGACAGTCATAAAACAATTACGCTACAAGTAAAGGTGGTTTCACACGACCGTTGTTTAGGTAACATTTTTTTGTCAAGTTACTGACCGTAACCTCGCGGATGAAGCGTTACCTGTTATATTTTATCTCTTTTTAATTTGCTTTTGCTCATTTGTTGTTACGTAAACGCATAGAGCGAATGAATGAATGAATGAAATTGAACACTTAGTGTTGCCATTTAGTAGTATACGAATTTATTAATTATTTACTGGAGCAATAATCTCAGACCCATACTTTATGATTGTTTTTTTATAAGTATTTATAACATCTTTCCTCTCTTTTTCCTGCAATCTGTGAGAGTGATTTCGTGAACAGGGACTGAAGTGTGTCGGGACGGAATTGTGTAACACGCGCATTCTCAATTTGACCAATGAGCGCGCGCGTTACTATAGTTGGCCGCTGAAATGTTACGTTACATGATATATGCGACTACTGTAAGGCTCGCTCCTCTTTTGGTATTATGTAGGTAAGTAGTAGAATAAAACTAATTAATATTTACAGTAAAAACATTTATTACATTAAAAACGCGTATATTATATTATCAAAAATAGAAATCAAAATATTTGGCTTTTACAATGTTTGAAATTACAATAGGTATGGGAGGACAGCGTAGGCCTGTCAACAAGTACCAGGTACTTGATAAAATAAAAAATGGTCTAAGATCTAAGGTCTATAAGGCCTACAAAGTCCTTACATTTACAAAATAAGAATCTAAAGTTCGTTTTTTAATCCCAGAGACTAATCTGACAGGTGTAATGTCAAACTTCTATACTAAAAAACGAAACACAAAAGAATTAAATGTCAGATTAGTCTCTGGGATTAAAAAACGAACTTCATCAAAAGGATACATAAAAAATAAAATAAAAATCTGTGTATAAAAATAGATTTAAATTACAGTAGGTATGGGAGGACAGCGTAGGCCTGTCAACAAGTACCAGGTACTTGATAAAATAAAAAATGCTCTAAGATCTAAAGTCTACGAGGCCTACAAAATCCTCACATTTACAAAATAAGAATCTAAAGTTCGTTTTTTAATCCCAGAGACTAATCTGACAGGTGTATTGTCAAACTTCTATACTAAAAAACGAAACACAAAAGAATTAAATGTCAGATTAGTCTCTGGGATTAAAAAACGAACTTCATCAAAAGGATACATAAAAGAATAAAACCTGCCACCACCACCACCCACCACCACCGCCCACCACCACCACCACCCACCACCACCACCACCCACCACCACCACCACCACCCACCACCCACCACCAATGGTGAAAACATTTACGGATTTTCTTCGTGGTATCGGCCGTAACATGGAAGACAGAGTCCAACATCGCAATCCGGGCAAATGACTTTGGTGTCTTTCCTTTTTTTTTCTTTTACCCAGCACCTGACACATTTACGCCTTTTAAGACACCCATTAACATTTCTGTCAAGTTCTTTGGGCATGTGTCTTGCCCTTTGAGGCGCAAATGTGTCAGCTACAGGGGGAAGAAGTTCAAGCAGCACTTTTTCCCTATATGCATCTAAGGAAAGAGTACTGCTTGTACCTTTTTTAAACAAAAAAAAGGAATTTAATAGCATCATTTGCAAGATGTGGATGCCAATTTTTTTGTACCATCTCATGGATTTGTGCTCACTTGGATAATAAGCCAACATTTGGTCGTGTCGATCAACACCTTTCATGTATTTATTATATTTTATCACTATATTCGGTTTGTTGACCACACGACCACGCCTGTTTTCCACTGGCATCAAGTCGGGTGAATGCTCAGTGGAAATAGTGAGCACATCTCTCTTGTCTTTCCATTTACTGACACAAACACCTTTTCCGTTATATCTATAAATATTCCCACCTTTCAATAGCTTTTTAATTACAACAGCATTTGGATTATTTCTTCTTTTGGCAGCCAAAGTTCCAGTACAATAAGTTTTTTTTGCTAATAGAGTTTCTGCTAGCTGGACACTATTATAAAAATTGTCCATATAAATGGAATGGCCGCTGTTGAAGTAGTCTTTTAAAAGTGTCATTACAACTTTTTCGACATGACCTTTACCGCCAACTTCAACATCGGCGATACCTTTATACATGTGTATTTTATGTACTAGTCCTTTAGGATCTGCCAAAACATATAATTTAATTCCATACTTGTGCCTTTTATTTTTTATGTATTGTCTAAAACTTAGACGCCCTCTAAATCCAACCATTGATTCGTCAATGCTTAGTTCCCTTTCTGGATAAACTAATTTTTTCATTGTATCATTGAAATAATTTAGCAAATAATCAACTTTAGAATACTTAACTCTAGGATCGTCGGTTGTATTAAAAAAGATACATCTTAAAATTAGCAAAAATCTGTCCCTAGACATATATTTATTTATGTTAAATTTAACATAGGAATTTTTTTTCCAATAATCAGCTATTTTGCTCAGCTTAGCGGTGCCCATGAAAATAAGAATGCCTAAAAATGTCCACAATTCAGCCATATTAGTGTTTTTCCATTTTGTTAGGCGGCTATTAGGCTTAAGTGGCCTGGACAACAAAATTTGGGCATGCATGTTAGTCATGGCCGCTAAGCTGGTCATAAATTCATTTTCGAAAACAGCTTTAAAATAGTCTACAGGACCTTTGTTTGCAGCTTCCGCGATCTTGATTTCGGGGATCCCAGTAAATGGGAAACTGTTTGCAACAGCTGTCTCCTCAGTCCACTCTCCATCCGGACCCGGAGACAAGTTAACCGAGGAAATGCTTGAGCTATAAAGTAGAAAAAAATATCTATTTAAAAAAACCGTTCAATGCTTGAAACAAACACTACAACAAAAATGCGATTATACAATTAGGTATTAATTCTTGTCAAAGGGCGACGGAGCATAGCGTATTGGGTATTAAGATCAGCAACCGAGTACGGAAGACCAAAATACGCTCCAAAACAAGAATCGCCGATGTGGGCCATAAGTCTGCAAGGCTGAAGTGGGATTGGGCGGGTCATGTATGCAGAACGCATCATGAAAGATGGGCCAGGGGCGTCATCGCCGAGGGAGGCCCAGGAAAAGCTGGCGTGACGACTTAGACACGTTGATGGCAGAGAGGTCAATACGTAAGGTGGAGTGGAAGACTATGGGGAAGACCTTTGCCCAGCAGTGGGACAATACAGATTGAAAAAAAAAAAAACTTGCGTTCCTTACCTGTCTGTCGCGTTGGAGGAGCCGCTTTCGCTGTCAGTACCGTCGGACTCAATGTCCTCGATAAAATCCTCTCCGAAGATTTCGCACATGTCACGTCTCACATCTTCAGGATTACGTGCCATCTGAAAATTTATATTTTATCGTACATTTTGTGCCGCATAATAAATACGATAAGTAGTCAAATAAAATAACAGTTGGGAGAGTTGGCTGAGCCATAGTCAATGAAATGTGAGCTGATCAAGAAGAAGATGCTTATGTAGAAGAAGTTGAAGGAGATAGATAAAGATTGTTCGCGATTTAGTGGGAGAATGAAAAAATTCAATAAGTACATCGAAATGTAGATACCAATACTTATACATGCTGTCTAAAGCTGGACTCAGTCATCAATGTTGAAGTATTACGACGAGTAAGCTTCAGCTGCATAAATATGGGATATGGATACCATATTTTTGATTGATAGCTCTAGTAAATTAAGTAAAAGATAGCTCATAAAAAGTAATTGTTGATACTTACCATGTACAGCCCTAAAGATTACGAAGATTCACCACAATTCACACACAAATTTCTTGGCAAGGTGTTTACAAAGTAAACCACGGAGTCCAGTGCGACACACCAAATAATCACAAGGTATTTTCAGAGTCCAAAATCACAAGCCAAGGTAATCACGAGGTATTTTCAGAGTCCAGTATCACAAGCCAAAGTAGTCACGGGGCAAATCAGAGGTCCAGAAAGAAAGCAAGGGTCAAAATACAAAGGCAAGAGAAACTATCAAAAGGGAGAGCACGGAGAGTACGTCTGTTCACCACGAAAGCAAAACAGAAGTGACTTAAAACACTTCCTTTTGGTTACAAAATATTATTTAAACCAATCGGCATATATTAGTAGTCCAATAAACATAAAAGACATTTTAAACAAAAGGGTTCCGACTTCGGCACCGGCGCACACCTGGCAACATAATGAAATACCTAGTAGTAGATCATAATTCAATTGTGTTCAAAATGTTAAGTTTAAGCCTTAAAACACATCGGCATAGATTAGTAGTCCAATAAACATAAAAGACATTTTAAACAAAAGGGTTCCGACTTCGGCACCGGCGCACACCTGGCAACAGTATAATAGAATAGTGAAATACCTAGTAGTAGATCATAAATCAACTGTGTTCAAAATGTGAAGACTTAAAAGACTGAGTGTCGGTATATTTTTGTTATCTTATGCAGTCTGAATAATAAATCAACACAAAGTAATGAATATGAATCGTTTCCATCGAATCATTCTTTTATCATCAGCTATTGGAATCAATTTCTCCGCAAATATTAGTGGTCAGTAACATAAACAATATATTATCAAAAATTAATTATATGGTAACATTATTTTGACTTGTCATTCATTTCATTCGTTCAAAAATTTTCGCTACGATTTAAATTTGACAGACATAGATCAACACGTGCTTCGACAGTCGAAGTCGACATAAATAAAAGTACTCTGTGAAGTCGACTTAAATAAATATTATTTGATCAACATGAATACGATCAGGGCTTGGGGCCGGGCCATCGGCCGTGTCGTGTGCTGTGGGTGTGGGGCATTGGACGACGTCAATGAGTAAGTATCAACATTTGAATGAATATTTCATGTAAGCAATATTGTGTTTATTTGGTATTTATTATTATGTATTTTGAATGTTTTTTTTTAATTTCAGACCTGTTTACGAGAGTTTAGGGTCAGTGGGTCGTCATAGGGGAGACCACCAGGCACACGATGCGGCCAGCGCGATGATGCAGGTGGAGTGGGTGGACGAGGTATATACCGTCATCTATTGTTTAGTGCCACTTTTGTTAACAGTTTCATATTAAAAGTTATTAACTTCGGAATAATAACATATGCCATATTTTTATAGTCACTCGAAACGCTACGCGTAGGTACCTATAAAGAAGAAATATGATTTCATTGTTTGTTTTACTTCGACAGATTCGGATGCTGTTAGCTCCAGTCGCCGACGTGTCGGAGCGCATGCGGCGGTTGGAGCTAAGTCTCCACCCGCTGCTGGTGTACAGGCCGGATGAGGAGAACCTGTACGTGGACATGCTGTGAGTACTTACTTGCTCAACTGCACATTCCCTTTTTATTTCCCACACATCTGTTATATAAATCTTGCAATGTGATGACTGTGCGCCAGCTTTTCAGTTGTTTGTGTGTTTTAAAACAGCACACCATGCTTACCTACAATGTAGGTTCATATTCATATTCATTTATTTTGCGTTCCACAAGGTAAAAAGATGTTTACAAAAGGCTTAGAGCTAAGATCCGTTGTAGACCCTGTTAGGGCACAGCAAAAATTTTTTATTGGTACATACTTAGCAATTAAATATCTAAATCATAGAAACTTCATATTTGGAAAAAGGTTCATATTTGGATGTTTGCTTATATTGTAAGTATCTACAATATTTTTTGTTTTTGCAGAGATGGACTCCGGCCTGCACCAGCAGCACCTATAGAACCGCCTGCTCCCAGCGTGTGGCTGGCCTGGCTCCAAGAGCGCGCTGATTATGGGGAGCCCTGGTGATTGTTCTTGTCCAAACGACTCATCAGGGCTCCCCCAATAAACTATGAACTTTTCCTGAAGTTTTTTTTATTATTTTATTGTCATTTTACCCTTTGTATCTTATTTCCATCACACACACACAAACATGAAGTGAAGACTCAACAGGTAAGGCTGATAATAGGTGAGTATGATCTAGATAGGTAGGTACTAGTTTTCATTGTACTACGACAAAGATGGATCTTACCTAAGTTGTTGGAGTTGAGTGAGAAGTGGTTGGTGAAAGAGTGGATTGGCAGTGTGTTCCTAGCATTTTGGACTGTTTTTTTATATATTTTTGGCATGGCTACAGAAGCCTTGTTATTTTTTTTCGTACTTATACAGATTAGATTCTATACATACCACAGAATTGTTGGTTCGACGTTTTACATCGCTATCTATTATTTTACAAAATATTAAATTACGTTGTTAACTACATTATAGATACTCATAGGACACATTATTTTCAATTATTTATAACATTTCACGTAAAACTAGGCAGTACGGTCGGATGACTATAGCCTGATATTGAAAGGCCATAAACTAAAAAGATAGCATGTTGTCGCTTTCAAATTAGCTGTCAGCGGTCAGCGAGAAAATAGCGCGAAATCAGGTAATCTGTCAAGCTCCGCTAATGAGACACAATTGATTTTCTATTGTTTCGTCGCCGATCGAATAGAACCGCGCGTAGATATGGAGGAAGATTATTTGTAAGTATTCATAATTTGTATTTAATAACTACTAATCTAAAGATTTCGAAGTAATATGTGCAGTTTTCTTAGAAGTTATTGCAATACCTAGATATTAACCCACTTTTTAACTTGTTTGTTAGGCAAGACGAAGACACCAATCCGAGTGACTGGGTCCCGTCGGAGTCACTGCCTCCGACTGCCGCAGCGACAGGCGGAGGCAGTGACGCCGTAGTCAGCGGCAGTGCCGCTGAGAAAGGAGGGCCCGGGGGGAGCGGCGGCGGTGGTACTGGGGTGAATATGACGGCTCTTCTTCAGGCGGCAAGGAGAGCCGTCATAATTGACGACCGACCCGCTAAAAGACTATGCCTCCGGCCAGAGTTACCCACGCCCAAAGGAAAAGGCGTGGGTAAAAAGACGAAAAAAAAATCTTAAAAATAAATAAATTTATTTTTTTATTTTAGCTTATTTTTTTATTGCACGCTCACAAATAAATGTCAACAATAGCTGCGTGGAGACACGACTCGAAAAGCGAGTTGTGGTGGGTAGGTACAGACACCAGCACATCACCCTACACCTGTCACATTTTCCCAATCAACTTTGAACCTTATTCTTCAGTGATAAAGTTGAAAATCTATTAAAGAAATTTGACAGATTGTAGTAGGTTGATGTGCTGGCATCTGTACACCACGAATGAATATTTTTCCACCCTGACCCTCGTAACCATATTACTCGTATAACAACCGAATGTCGTATGTAACAATCGTAATAGGGAACACGTGTGTAGACACCCTTACCGACCCAAATTTTACGATGTTTTCGTAACAATAGAGATACACAATGGACGCACAGGTGCGTCGCGCCGCACTCGAAGAACGTTAAGTAAATTGTATGGACGCGCATACGCGCCGCCAGCACATGGTTAACTTATGTAGGTACCTACCTACATATTGCCACTTAGGAGGTGGGCAGGGATGGTGCATCATGCTCGCATTTTAGCGAGATGACGCGAACTGCCGGTAGTGTCACGATACTGTGTTCGAGACGTGCAAATCACTGTGTAGCTATTACTTAAACTTATGTAGTTATAAAACTAATAGGTACATAATATAATAGACTTCTCTCACGATTTTTAAAGCTCGTCAAGTCGCTGATTCAGTGATAAAATCTCACGGTAGCAGAACGCCAATTCTCGTTATTAAAAACGTTCAAATTTTAGGCGCAATCTCATTTCAGCGACAACTTAAAAAAAATATAGGGATATTAGAGTTATTTTTGATTTTGATTGAGATTTAAAATAGAATGCGAACGTTCTTAAAAATATGTGAATTGACGCTTTGATATAAATGCCTAGCTAAAATAATAACAACTAATGTTCACATGACATTTGGTAACAGAATTAATTAGTCTCTGATTAAATTCATGGCAGTGTCTTTCAGAACTAACCGGGAATCTGTCCTATATCGAATAAAGGGATTAATCAACATATTATGTTGTTGTTTTTTAGTAGTTGTTATTTTAGTAAATAGGTTTCCATCAAAAAGGTCTTTATTATGTACCTATAGCTTTTATGACGATGTTGATAAATTTCAATTAATCCGAACCGTGCGGTGCTGCAGTTTATCTAAAATATACAGGGTGACAGGGACATTGATGAGCAACCCGTTCCCATGGATTCAGTGTATAATTTTGAACACCGCGTTGAAATTGCACCGCGTAGGTATTGGACTTTTCTATGAAACGGCTGATTTTCTTTTTGGATAACTACCTACTAAATAAATCTACGCTAGAGGGTCTAGAAGCATAGGCTGATTTCATGGTTTCAGTTTGCGCGACGATCTTCCTGCCATCTATATTATTGAGATTATTCTATAGCTGTGTTTATAAATATAAGTATTTATACATTCAGTCCTGTATTCTCAACATCATTCAGGTCGTGGTTACAGGCTATACTTACTTATTTATTAAATAAAACCTACCTCCTCATTTACGCATTAGAACTATTATTTATTTTAGATTGCTGTACTCCGATTTGTTTACAATACATTCATTATCTGAAGGCAATGTTTGAAATACCTACTTCGTATAAATAAATATGAGCCGGCAATGTCGTAGCGTTTGTCACACGAGCCATTTTCAGGAAAACCTGTGACGCGTAGTTAAATAAATGTATATGAGACACTGTGAAGATTACTAATGTGATTGATCCATACTAATATTATAAATTCGAAAGTAACTCTGTCTGTCTGTATGTTACCCTTTCACGCCTAAACCACTGAACGGATTTCGATAAAATTTGCCAGAGAGATAGATTGCATCCCGGGGAAGGACATAGGATAGTTTTTATCCCAATATTCCCACGGGATCGCCACTTATGCGGGTGAAACCGCGGGGCGCAGCTAGTATTGTATGTGTTTTCGAATTTCAGACTATTAGGTCTCAAAACGTTTCAAATCGAGATGAAGATGTTTTTTTTTTCCATTGAACTCTTTTACTGGTGAGGGGCTTGTGGCTAAGTAATAACAGCCGCACGGGTCGATCGATCAGGTTAAGCTACGCTTGCCGCGGTTGTGCCGTGGATGGGTGACCATCTTTTCATACCAAGACCCCTCTGTGCCTCGGAAAGCACGTTAAGCCGTTGGTCCTGGCTGTCATTCGTGGATCTATGACAGTCGTTACGGGTCGTCAGAGAAGCCGGAAATTCTTACAACCAGTCTTACCAAGAGGTATCGTATTACCCAATAACTGGGTTGTGGAGGTCAGATAGGCAGTCGCTCCATGTAAAATACTGGTATTCAGCTGCATCCCGTTAGACAGGAAGCTGACCCCAACATAGTTGGGAAAAGGCTAGGCAGACGACAACCTCTTTTATTGGTATGCACTAGATAGTCCTTTTAAACATTGCTCCTTTTCCTGAGCCGTCGTTTTTTAGAGTTTTAACGGCGGCGTGAGTAATGAACTATATTAAGTCTGCTGCTATTAATACAGGATAAATCGGCAAACTGCAATGCATGTACCGTCTTATTCTGTTGTAGATTCTCAACAATCAAACCAAGGATACTGTACTATCAAATTAGGAAGTATTTTTCAATGACTGTAGGTTGCAAGTTTTAATTAACCTTTAAACGGCGCAAACATTTTCCCACGCAGCGTGGAGTCTGCTTCGAGTTAATCCTACGCGAGCGCGTTAACACCAAATAATGCAACACTCAGGCGCCACCCACATCGCATCCCTCTTATCATGCCAGCCACTCGAACCGACTTAGTGGCAGGCTAGGGTTATCACTTACTGAGTTTTGCTGCGTCTAGGCTTGATAATTACGTTGTAGTGCTATCGGATAGTTTGGTGTTGCGATATTTTGAACTCGCGCACAGTTGATAGTAAATAATTCATGTTACTGTTCTCCTAATAGTCTAAGCATTTATTAATTCCGATGAAACTCATTGTCTTGAAAATTTGGCATTTAGTTCGGTACTTCCTGCCTTTGACGGTTGTATAATCTCTCGTTTGTATGCGTAGCACATGATGCATGAAAACCTTCCTGAAGTACGTGCCAAGTGTGTCCGCCATATTAAAAGGCAAGATGGATGAGCACTTTCACTTGTTTCGCGGTGGATATGAACTCTTGTTTATTGTTTTCTTTACTACCTCCCTTCTGTTTATAACCTCTGTTTTTGATGTTCATTTGTTTCCAGTTTCTGTTCGGATTCATTTCCGTCCTACTCTGAACGAAGGTCACCTATACATCGTGTTGACGATTCCTACATGAACAAATCACCAATGTAAAACACGCTAACACGTTCTAAAATTCGTTGCCAAAATCCATAAATCGTAGTATTACCGGAGTCAGCCCTCAGTGCCGTCCAGACAGTAGGAGCGTGAGTCAGTGAGGCGTGGGCGTCGCGTGGGTGACGCGCCGTGGGCTAATTGTCGTGGGAACGTCCCCTCTTCCCCTTCCCCCGACGTAGTCGCCTACACCAGGACACTAGAATGCGTCATAGGATAGCATAATGAATGAGATGCCGCCCCAGACCTGTCGACATTGTGTTTTAATGACTGTCGCATCCAGAAGTGGACGCATTTTATGGATACGTTTATTTGAAAGTTACGTTTCTTATTCTCAACAGACTTTTTGCCCTGTTACTAGATAGATACCGGTCATATAATCGAATAAACAAAAGAAGCAGATGTCTATTTAAAAACATGTCCTGCCAGTACGCTCAGTAGATGCCAGTTAATTTGATAGGTACAATTGGAAAGACAGCCTCGTCCATCAGCTATCCGATCGATCACACGACGTAGTACCCATATTAATCACGCTACAAGACACGTAACAGACAGTAGATGGATGCTGACGCGTAATTACACGCGTCTCGTCTCTTGTGACTGGAGGAAGCTATTAGGCGGCCGGCAATCCATCATGCGATGATAAACATCATGGCTGCCGTGAGATAAGCCGTTGGCGCGTCGCGTGTGACCGACCTAACGCCCACGTGTCGACGCGACCGATACCGCCTACAGCGACCTACCAGCGCTAGATAAGGCTCCTCGATTGTATCGTACTAAAGTCGTGGGCTTGTTACACGCTTTAAATGGAGAAGAATGTTTAGAATCTTTAGTGAAAGGCGTAGTTTTTAAATTGTTGTTTGAAAAGTAAACAGCATTATCACTTGTGTGTTAATTTTGTGAAATATGAGAAGTTTTCATGGCTACTCTCATTAAAACACCAGATAATCGAATGGTGTAGACTCAAACTTATTCTCCATCTATAAGATCATCATAACACGTCTCGGCTACTCAAAACAAAACAGCTTCTAGCGTCGGCACATCTAGACGTCTGGCGAACTATTATAGTGTGGCGGAAGTTCGGCGTCCGCTCCCACGCATTGGCACGCGACGCCGCGCCCGGCGCGTGGCTGCCAAGCGCATGCCAGCGGCTGCCCGCTGCCCACTGGCAGGCCGTGCCAACTGCCAAGCGATGGCAGACAATACTGACGGACACAGAAGGTGAACTCGCTACAGGTGTCAAGAGCGTACTGTTTCGAAACTCTCAGTTCGGAGGAATTAAAGGTGTAGGCTTGAAAGACTTCAGAAGGTACACTATACACGTTCCTGCATTAATTTTTTTTTATTCTATCTATCTGATATCGTATGTGGATTAGATATGCGATGATTAGGTCAGAATCAGGAAAAAAGTCGAATAAAAGGTCCTGATGTCAAGACCTCCAATCTCCGACTTTCCGTAGACACCACAGGAGTAGCTGATTAAATATGCTAAATTAAACTTTGTCTATTAATGCTTCTGTAACTCGGTCGTCGACTATAAAGAAGTACATGAGAATGCAAACCTGTAGGTTTCAATATTAATAGCCATGCGCTATAAAACAAGAATGGACCTTTTTCCACACATTTCATGTAATCATTTTCCTCTCAAAACATTCCGCGCTCTGATATTTCGAGGATTCCGTGAATCCACCGTCTGACTAATGCCTTTTAATTAAACACTACACAAACCCCTCTTAGATAACAGCGTTCAATATTAATCGCTTCACATCAAAGACACGATAATTAATCCGTACAACCATCATTAGTGGTAATGATAGAGGCGACGCTATTGATGTTAGTACATTAAGTCGATGTAATACGATGTTTAATTCCTACTTCCTTATACTTGTAAACTTGTATACTTGTAAAGGCTTAAAATTCTTATGCTTATATAAGTCATATTGTTCAGTGCAATTTATTGTCAATGCGCAATACGTCTAACAATTCAGTGAATCAGAATATGATAGCTCAATGAATATCTTCATTCATAAACAAAGCATTTCAGACAATACCGACAGGGCGACAGATACCTACATAATATGTATTATGCGCGGATTATACGATTTATCTTTTGGAAGGTCGTGCGGCGGCGGCATGGCGTCGCGTAGCTCGGTCGCACTCGCATCGCTATTTATCGCATGCATTAGCACCGAGCTGTCAAACGTGCAGATTTAGGCGATACGAATGTGAAATGACCACTGGGCGTGTGCCAGACAGAACAAAATAACCGTCTGTAGGGGTACTCAACCTGCGGTCTGCCTGACCTGTGGCTGGGATCGGATAGGGATAGATAATGGGAGTTGGTACAGAATTTAAGCACAAATAATGATTTCGTATCATTTTTTCAGTTTTATGAAATGTGGAAGATAATATCAAATTACTGTCAAATGAAAATAACGTGTATAATGTGTGTTATAGAAACGCAATCTTTATAGCTTCCTACACGCCAGCTTCAATTGTTTCTTTCAATTAGAAAATTAGGAAAAGGTTGACGATCCCTGCCCATGAGAGCGCCAATGACATGGCACGCTGTGTAACCAGGGTGCATAGCGTGACTCAGCTGTTCCTACTAAATAGATATTGACGACTTGATCATGTCTCTCGTCCCATTCGCTATGCGTTAATATCAATTGGGAATGTCGCTGAGAATTTTGTGGCGAGAGAGATATGAATTGGATGGTTTTAAGATAGAGTTGTGGGGAACGAATTTATTATGTTATTAAGATAAATAATTATATGAATTCGGTTTTATAGTGTCATTGAGACTGAGACCTACTGTCTTACTAATTCATCCTAAACTTCTCGAGCCTTTATGATCTCGAAATGAGAAAAAGTTACTAATTCCATTTGATCGAAATCTTAAGATGACATAGCCAGACTAATAAAAAATATTCGTAATTCATTATTTACGCCAGGAAAAAGCCGACAAATCAAAGCACATTCAAATACAAAAAAAAATCGCGCGTCACGAATACCGGAACGCAGTCGCTGCGTCTCAGTCAGTCGCAGACAGTTGATAACTCTGGCTCGTGGCGCCCCGCAACTAAATCCATTCCGCATAGCGGGCCAAACGTTACGTAAACGATGGTGTGGGCACGGCAGAAGTTCCACTGGACAATTCGTGTTAACTATAAATGGATAGAGATATAGAAAAAGACGTAAGGGCCTGTTCATTTATTACATAAGACGATTTGAGGGGGGAGGGGGCCCAAACAAGCCTTATTTTTTCTTACGTGGGGGTGGGACTGTAGAGATTGTTCTTACGTAAGATCTCAAAGCTTGAATAATAAGAGATTAGTTGTTTATCGTTTTGTTTTAATTTTTATAGTCACTCATAGCTCAGACAGACATTAACACAGGCACATGATACTTTCGTGGATAGGAGTCGATCACATGGGTATCAATTAGTGTCAGCGGTTCGAACCGAGCCCCTTATCGAGCACCTGTTATCCGAAACTATCAGCTGACGTTATCGGGTCAACACTTACGTGAGGCTACGGGGCGTAAGTGCGTAATAGATAGCTTGCCATCCTGTCAGATAACATTTCATTGTTTTGGGTCATTATTATTATTAGCTCATTGACTTCAGCGCTTTCTACCTTTGATCACGATCGTACCTATGAAATCTGAATGTACAAAAAATACCAGGTTTTTCACATAAAAACATAGAAAAAAAATACGCTGTTAATAATGGTACATGATTCAAACAAGCGGCTTGTTATTGGCATCTTGTATAGGCGATTATAATAATGTAAACGTGTAACAAACGTCGTGTTTCTTTTGACTCGCCTGACAGGTATTTTGTTAGCAGTTGATATATTCAGAAATACACGTGATAATTGAAATGGCGCGTTTGTAATTCGCATGCGGCGGCGGTAAAATGGGTAGGTGTGGGTGCTGGTGTACCTACTCGGTGTACTTATATCTGTGTGTGTTCGCTATATCGGGGCGCCGCGACGCCGCAGGGCGCCCGCTCGCCACGTGCCTCCCGCCGCCGACAGCGCGCGCGTCTTTACGATCTGCGGAAAACTAGACGAGGTTGTTTCACTATGAATTTTCTCTTTTATGTTTTTAATATGCGTTAATGTTTTAGTATGAATAAAATATATCATATTTATGATATTTTAAAACATTTACGATGTTGGCTCGTAGGGATATGTTCTTGTTTTGTAATTGGTGATTTTATTGAAATCAATAACAGATTCTGTAATAATAAATATTTGAAGCTTTAGAAAACTAAACGCAAAGACATCCAACCGTCTAAATACTTATTTATTGTACAATATTTCTGAAGTATTAGACAGACCACACTTTTCTCAACTGATTATCCTCTAAACACTAACATAAACAACGTTCCTGTCGATCTGTCTGTCACCTCACCTTTCAATACTCATATATCGTAAACACTAAATGAAGGTTATAGGAACGGCGCGTGTCAATTTGCACACCTCTGTAATTACTCCGAACATTTACATCTACGAGCTACGAACTCGCTACGGTTAGTAGGTACTGGCCTGGCACACGCGTCTAAGAAAATTCGAGCAGGAAAATCTATGGCGACTCTAAAGAGATTTACCTACACTTTGTTAGGAACGATATAATCAACATCTATTGACGCTATTGTTGCAGTCATTTGATGCGTCGTGTACTGTACCGTTATGAGATAAAACTAGTTATGTGAAGGGGTAGCACTTGCTTGCTATACAAAGTTGATATTTGTCTGAAGTCTAGAACAATGTGTAAACAAATGCCGATCACAAAACGACTACAGTGTCTTTTTTTTTTCATTAATAAAGGAGACACACAGAATGCTGGTAATTATTTACAAGCGAGTTCATGCCATTATGAGGGCCCTTTATCCTCGACTACGGAAGCGATGTCTCGTGCGGAAGGCGGCGAGAATTTCCCGCCCTCGCACAAGCGCCGCTATCATGTTCTATATTTTATTTTTGAATATACCTAAGCGGTTCACCCGTCTGACATTGGCGACTTGGCGTATCGGTCAGACAGTGTTTGCAAGAGCTAATTTTGAACACGTAACGTGACGTTTGTGTACTTCGGCTGAAGCCGTGGTGTTAATGTTAAGTGTGCTAACGAAACAAGATCAAATGTGATGTGATACACGAGCAGTTTACTATTTCTCTGACATAGTGCCAATTCCGAGAATTTTCATATAAAAAATATTTGACCTTTCGCATTGGACTCGCGCCAGGGACCGATACAGAATCGTCGCCATTTGTTGATTAGAGACGCAACACGCAGTTATCATGATGATGTTAACAAAGAGATGGCGGCGCGAGCGACGGTGTGTTACACATTAGTAACGTCCGTTTGATCGTCACGTGGTCCCGCCACGCGTGATTCAGCGTCACGGCGCGCGAGCAGCCAATCACGACACGGACGACCTTCACCTTGAGGCAGTCGCACGCGCCGTCACCGGCGTGTAACCAGAGATTAATGGCTCTTTTTGTCACGCGCCTTACTTGGGTGTCACCCGGCGATAAAACGATAACAATGTTGTTTATACACAGCATAAATAATACGACAATGCGTGTACCACGAACTTGTGTGACGGATTATATGTTTTAGCACTGGGTTACATAAAGTTTGTCCGCTTGGAAACTGATCGTGTGTCGCGTGAGAAAACTATGCTAATGTGTTAGGTTAGCGAATATTAATGTATAGGTAAATCTATACGTGTGTGTGTGCTAGACTTTAAGCCTTAACCTTGCCATGCGTATAACATTTAGTTACACGTGTTGCTAATGGATGCAAATGCGGCGCATTGACGCAAGTCGCAAGGATACCTGCTTATTATCAACTGAATGTTCGAAACTTTATGTAAATTGACTTTATTAACAAAATGTTTGTGTTGTTACAGAGCAACAAGCCCATTATGGAGAAGAGGCGACGGGCGCGCATCAACAACTGCCTCAATGAACTGAAGGCGTTGATTTTAGATGCTATGAAGAAAGACGTAAGTTAACATTTTTTTTTTTTTGTTTTTTTTTTTCCTATATTGTGTCTCACTGCTCATTTTTCCTTCCAAACTTCCATGTCTTGTGCGTACTCTGGTCATATAACATTTAACATATAGGTACCTAGTACCTATTAATTTTCTGTCTATATTTACATAGTCTTTGAAGAATTACCGTCTAGACATTTAATATTTTCTTAACCGATAGTAATATGAATATTAAATATTTAAGCATTTAGCATTTGCTTGACGGGTCAACGTTAATATTCTTAGTAGTGTTATGTCCTCTCCTTCATTAATGCTTCGTAACTGCAGTCCGTATAAGTACCTAAAGTATTATGTTCCTTACCAACAATTTCATCCTTGTTACAGCCGGCGAGACATTCGAAACTAGAGAAGGCTGACATCCTAGAGATGACTGTGAAGCATTTAGAGGGTCTCCGGTCTGAAGGCGCTGGTTCTCCGGACCGATTCCGTGCCGGATACAGGCACTGCGTGACGGAGGTGTCGAAGTTCCAGGGCATTGAGCCGACGTTGAGGAGAAGACTTGTCAGGCATCTGGAAGGGTGTGTCAACGCGCCCGGGGCCAGGCCAGCTGGAGCTCCCACGCCACCCTCGGACGTTGAAGATGCTCCTCAAAACCAACATTCTACTATTTTTATTTCTGGTGAGTTTTAAACATGTTTTGTCCTGCCCTCAAATTCACTTTCAAAGTTTTATGCGGTTTGGTCTTGGTCTTGATAGAGTTTTTGAAAGATGCCAACAATAACCGAATTCTATCGTAACTATTTAGAGTTTAGACCATAAAACCCTTGTCTTGAGTTTCATGATGTAGGTAGTATGTTCTAACTTGTGTCTATTATTTCAGCTGGTCCCGGTTCAGGCGTCCGTCTAGTACCAACGAGGTTATCGAACGGTGACATCGCTCTGGTCTTACCAGCTGGCGTCAACGCAAGCACTTTAGGCGCCCTACCAACCCTGGTGCCACTCTCACCAAGAGACGCTTCATCTTCCACGTCTTCGGAAACTCGCTGCTATTCCCCCGCCAGCTCAGGATGGGGGACCCCGCCCCCTCCCAATGAAGATTCAGCCCCACTTGCCCTCGTTACAAGAAAACAATCTCCAGAAGAAAAACCCTGGAGACCATGGTGACGCACCCTCCATTCCTTTCATAACTCTGTGATATATTTTAGCTGTACATAGTATGTCTACATTGACAGAATATAGTTCCTAGTGTTAGCTATTAACAGAATAAATGCTTTCAGCAATGAAAGCTACTTTTACTTGAGTTACTTGCTCGGTCAGTTTAGAATGTGTGATAGATTTTATAGAGATCATTTTGACGAGAGTTTTTATGATCCCTTTCTGTTTAACGAAAGGTAAATTTTAGTTTTAAGACATAGAATATTATCGTGTATATTCGCGGATGACATCTGAGGCAGTATTTCATGTATCATTTACGTAGAGACGTAGCATACCTACGTTATATTCATTAATTAGTTTTAAGTAAATAAATAGTGCCATTAATTAATTTTCTTCATTTTACAATTAGTTTGCTTAAAGCTTTTGTAAATACGAGTTTACGCAAATATTGAGTACTTGAAATTCAATGTTTGATTGTAATTGATATGATAGAATTCTGTGTGCCTTATACAGCAAAATCGTATAGTCTTCCATTACATAGGCGTATACGTATATTAATGTTTAACATGTAAAGTATAGTAGCAGTGGCGACCCAGTGGTAACCCAGAAATTATTTCATCACTAATGCTCTCAAAACGGTGAAGAAAACATCGTGAGGAAACCGGCACGTCCTAGAACCAAAAATTCGAAGACATGTGACATCTACCAACCCGCACTGGGCCTGTGTGGTGGATTACGGCCCACTCCCTCCCACTGAGAGGAGGCCTGTGTCTCAGCAGTGGAAACATTTAGTATAGGCTGATTATGCTATGTAAAGTATATGGTTCATTATCGGTTGATAATTACGCTCAATATTCATTTAGTTACGTTACCGGAATAAACCAGTAGTCATTATGGTCTTCCTTTACCAGTTACCGATCGAGGACAGTTTATTTTTTAAAATACCTTTAGTTTAAATGTTTATTTGTATGAGTGGAAAAATAATAAGCCTTTATAGTATTTAAAGTGATGTGTACCTATTTATGTTTGCATCTTATTATAATTAATCGAATGTTGTATGAACAATTTCGTAGTTTATTTTAATTGTAAACAATTATAACAATTTGCCGTCTCAATGTAAATTATTAAGAGAATAACGTGATATTATTTAAGATTGTGTAGTTTAAGAAGATGTACCTAAAAGAAATATGCCATTAATCTAGAAATAAAAGTATGATTATAAGAGGACGTTTTATTTTACAAGAAACAAGTATTTTATCCTGGTAAAGCAAACACAGAAAAGTGCGGAAGCATCAGTCAATCAACGAACTCTTCATTTCACAATTGCAACCCCCCATCTCGTTCTACTTTTGCTAAGTAGCAAGCAAGTATGTATATGGCGACCGCGTACCGGAAGACGTAGCGTTGGAAGCCTTCCCACAAGGTGAACCGATGACCTTGTGAAGGCCGCAGTAATCCGTTGGATGCGGGAAGCACAGAACTGGTCGCAGTGGCGGTGGTTAGAGGAGGCCTATGTCCAGCAATGGGCGTGGATGATGATGAAGCAATATTCAGTAGCAAGAAGTCCAACAGTCTTGTATTATATGTCGCAGATGATTGTCGGATCAGCTGTTTTACATAACCGCTAGCTGTATACGTTTAAAGAGACTAGTTAAAAAGAAAAAATAGGTAGGTACTTCGTAGCGATAGACACATGTCATGTTCAACCTACTCTACATCCTTCATTTCGACTGAAGAATCCTTAACTTTTGTTCCTTTTGGAGAGACTTATATCCAGTTGTGGTATCCCAATACTATAGGCTCAAGGTTGATAATGAAACGTAGGTATTTCTCATAATATAATACGAATTCATTACAAAATTAATAAAAGTCTTATGATAGGTACCTACCTACATAGATACTGAAAGTTATTCAGAATCAGAAGTCAGAACACAAGCAAAAGACAGAAACTTTCTACATTGTCGATTACAAAACTTAGGAACTTACCCGCCCCACTTTTACAGGCGAAAGCTTTCCAGAAAAATGACGCAAGGCATCTCAATTCACAGTGACAAAAAGTTTTACATGCATCCCATTGTATGAACAAGCACCTAAGGCGCCAGTAATTTGTAACTTGTACTTTCCATGCGTCATAAATCATAATTACTTGTCTCACTATGGCATAAGGCCTTACATTGTGTAGACACGTTCTCCTGCGAAATCCTGATAAAATCAGCTAGATATGTAACCGGAGGCTTAGGACTCAAAGCAGCTTTGTTTATGTAAGAGTGTGTTTTTATTTTGACTAGATCTCGAGAGGTTTTGTTTCATAATAGTTTTCTTGACTGGGTAAAAAAGTCTTCTAGGTCATGAAGACGGTTCCCGCTACAAATGAGGAGTTTTTACTTAGAAGTAGATAAAGTCACGCAGCCAATATCCACCGGGATTCACTCCGCCTTAAAGTTGGGTATCTTAGTAGATTATGGAAGCCCTTTTTTCGTGTCGTGTCGGCACCATTTGTCGGATCTTTACTGTGATATTTAGAAAAAAAAAACAGGCATAGGCAAAATCTCCATAACTATTTAAAGTTTCTTAAGATTGAGAGAACGACGAAGAAGAAAGCGAAGATTGATGTACTTTTGTCTTTTATTTTGTTCGCCCTCCTACTTTATTTCAAAATCAAAAGTCAAACAATCCCCCATATATCAGTGGAACGCAGAACCACCACGTAGGTCTCCCTCGGTGGTCGCACTAATTCGTCAAACATTCAATTATAACCGTTTGTTTGCGTTGTCCCGACACTAATGCCGGGTATTGGAGAATTATTGCACCTGCGGCTGCAATTTGCCATAATCGCCGACTCCAGTAATTATTTACACAATTTTCATGTCTACGAATAAGGTGGCGGCTGGGTTTATTTTTGGCAAAAGGGTTTATCCTTTGCCAAAAATAAACCGCATTCAATGCATTCAAGATAAGTTTTGTTTTTCAGGGGCATTTTATTTCTGTCTCACAGCAATAGTTTTCTAAGTAAAGAAAAATGCAAAACTTGCCTTCGTATTGCTGAAAAGTCTACAAAATCGTGAATTAAATGTTTTTTGATATGCTGAGTAGGCGTACTATGAGGTACTTCAAATACTAATTTTATTTGTTAATAAATATCTGTTTATGGTACCTAATTATAATCAACAGATTAATTGTTGTAGGTCGACAGCAGTAGGTATGAGATGAGATGAAATAACTCCTTAGTTAAAGTTTGCACAGCACTCGTGTCACCGTGTGACTTCGTCAGTTATCACACCGCAACACCTATTACACAAACACTTGATTGATTTCCATTAAAACTAACGTGAATAAAGTGCCATCAATTTTATAACCTAACATCCAATATTACGCAAAAATAAATAAACTGGAATCAACCGCTGTCGCCAAGCAAGTAATTATTAATTTAGAAAGTGGTAACACGATACCGCAGTCTGCAGTAAATATTTTCCAACACAGAATTCAAGAGCCGCGGACACTCGGCTCATCTGATCTCGCTCATTACATAGCTCATTAAAATTCATAAGATGATGTGTTTACGTGTAATGTTCGTAATATCAACTAACGATGAAAGTAATTGAAATGTGATTTTTTTATGAATCAGAGCAACATCTGCGGAGCCACCCAAGTGGGTCCAACCGCGGGCGCTGTTGCTAACAACTGTCTTGCTTATCATAACGACGATAGCCGTGTAATTTTCTCTCAATACCACTCGATTCCGAATATATTAATTGAACAGCCTCATCGATTACTCGTTTAATGAGCACGAGATATAAATTCGCATTAACATTCGCATCGAAAAGAAACAACGTAAGATACGAACGATATTTTATGATAATGTTTCGAAAAATATTCGGCGATAATGTCGATAGGTATGGGTGCCGTGACTTTATTGCCTATCATTCAAGTGGGAACGAGTGTAGGCATCGAGTTGCATATAAATTGAAGTTGTCAAGTGTATGCTGGCCGGCGCACCCGCCTGAGTGACGGCTCCTCGTTACCGAAAGGTCGTTGCTTGTCATTGTTTTTTTACAACTCTTTGTATTCGCATCAAGCGTCGGAGGCCAATTAATCAGTGTTATGACGCGTGACACGACCTAATGAGAAGGCACGACGTCGGCCGCATGCAAATAACCGTAGTACCAGTGATTATTATGTCTTCTACACACAGTTGATTGAAATATGTAGCAAATTAAACTTTAAAATGGAACTTTGATTGGTGTTAGTGTAAACGTTAGTAAACAACTTGTTAGCATGAAGTTATTACTGAAAGACAAGTGAAAATCTTTTGATAAGAGAAATAAGCACGGTACACGAATTTGGAAAGCAAAAAGTACTTTTACTGTATGTGAGTGTTTTTTGTAATCTATTTTCATGCTGAAACTGTAAAAGATCTGCAACAAGAACCTTTTTTGCTCAAAAGAGTTGCATAAAATAAGTATAACATATAGTTACGCTATATCCACAGAGCTTAATAAGGATTAGTTACAATATAAGCTATAATAAGGATTAAATACAACATTATAGTCTTTTTGCTACCTTAGTCAGCGGTGGTCCGGATAATTCCCTTTTTATAGGGCCTTTGTAGTATGAAATCTAGGTGGTCGCAGAGGCTGCTGGTCGAATTTCGATCAAACTTAGGCCCACCGGGTTAGAAATATCTGTAGCATTTAGGTAGGTATTTGTCCAGATTGCGGTTTAATTTTTTACAAGCAAGATTATAAAAGGATATGCGAAATACATGTCAGATCAAGTCTTAAGATTATGTTGAAGTCATCCAAAAGTAATTTCAATTAAGTTTGAAGACATTTCTGATGCGGTGGTCGTACCGCGCGGGCACATCAGAATATATTTTCGTAACATTTTTATTTCAATTTCAAGGCGATTAGGATTTGACTGGTTGTTGAAGGAGGTTGTTTTCAGTTCTTTGATCTTATAAGTTCATTAATTAAGATTTGATGGGTGAGATGCAAGAACAAGAACTGAGTTGTTTAGTGAGGATTGGAGGATTATGCATTGTGTTAGAGTCAACGAAATTAATCACATATTATTATGTGCCTACAGCTCAAATGAAGTCACGAAAGAATTTATTTAATTAAAGTGCTTCTTGTCCGAAAAACGTAAAGCATTAAGGTCCAATATTAAAAGTGACTTTCTAAAACCAATTTTACATGTAATTAGATATTGGTAGCCATATAATGATTATCCTCCCTAAGGACCACAGGTGCATCTCAATTCTGAACATAATGACGAGTTTAGACGTCTTTGTTTTAATAAACATTTTTTGTACTTTTTCACTTTTTAATAAAGCAATTGCCTTAAATACAGTTTTGAGCTATCTGGGTGGGCTTTTAATAATGGCAATTTGAACAGAACCCAAAATTGAGCATCTCCGGTCCGAAGTACCTACTTTGAGGATACTTCGAAATTGTAATTTCTGTAAATATGAAAACGTACGTAGAATGTACGAAAGCACCAAGAAATGCTCCTGAAGATAGTAGATATGATAATGAGTTCTGATTTATTCGTTACATTTACATAATTTAGTCTGTAGAGAGTTAGGAAGTCAGTAATTTTTTTCGGGCAGTTATTAGCCGAGTTTGCTTGTAATTTACTTTAATCATGTCTGAGGAAATAGCTGCATATATGTTGCTAATATTAGCTATGGGTAATCTTTAAAAATGATTTTTGTTCAGGAAATAAAAGTAATTAATAGAAAAAGAATGCAGTCTCAATTTAAGATTCAAACACATGCATACAAGACAGGGTCAAATAAATTAGGCACATATTTGAATATCCGTCAATCATCTTCACACCGTAATTAACCTGATTAGACCATCTTATTTGTTTTTACATCTAATGCGCCCGCGCCACCCAAAATGTCTCTGTCTCAACATGTCGGTGGTCTGCCTAAGGCTGTTTATATGGTCATCACGTGTTGTTAGACAAAAAAATGCGAAAAAACAAGGACGGTCCCACCACGGCCACCACCCACGGCGGAGCTGCGCAGACGCACGTGGTCACGTCAGCTTGACAACTAACAACAGTCATTTCATATATTAAACTGTCATTCTTTTAGTTTACATGTTGATTTGTGTAAGTTTTTAACGAAGTGGTCTTTAAATTGGCGATTATGTTTTTGTCATCATAAAATACTCATATTTTACCTTGTTATTCCATCAATTTCGAGTCAACATCAGTAAAATGGTACATTTTTATTTTAATGACGGTGAATCGCAATAAGTAACTGGTAAACAACCGATGATAATCGATACGACTACCTAAATATTTTTCTGTGGGGCTTGGGCAAAACAAAAGACAAAGCACGTTAAAAAAACATCACGGAACCCAAATAATTTAGAAGTACGCAACAATACTTCGATTAATTAAACGAATATAATCCTAGAGCTCCTGTAGATGTTATCAGCCCCAACGAAGCGTAGGTAGTTAGTTTTCAGTCCGATTCATTCCGAACATGCCTTCAATATGTCCGATCTCGATATAAAGAAAGAATGGCTCATTCGAGGCGTACATTAATCGTTCCAATTACTGTGCTTCTTCGATCGCTCGGTAGCTATCCCTTCAAATTAATTGAATTGATTAACCAATTGAATTTAGCGCAATTCAGTTTTTGCTCGCATCTCGTCGTGCGCGCAACAAGCGTTTACAAACCGTTGAATACCAAGATCACTAGTCGAAGAGTTACACCCTGCTTTAATTAGATACACTCGCATTGTTTGGTAATTTCTACATGGTTGACTTTCTTTTTTTAACTCCTGCAATTAGCTCCTTAAGTTTGTTTTTTTTTTCTGGGAAGGTATGAGGTATGTCGAGCGTGTCCTGGCATTAGGTTGGAATCAGGATAGGTATAAGAACTAAGAATCTAGCTACCTAATTGAGCTGGATAATTAAATGAACATAGGTTTAACATAATTTTGAGCTGTGGTGGCCTAGTGGTAATGGCCGCTACATACGAATTGTAGGTCGGGGGTTGGAACCCAAGCAGGCACTTTACTTTGTGTAAATTATTTCATCACCACTGCTCTCAAAACGGTGAAGGAAAACATCGTGAGGAGACCGGCATGTCCTAGAACCAAAAATTCGAACACTTATGACATCTACCAACCCGCACTGGGCCCGCGTGGTGGATTATGGCCCACTCCCTCTCACCGAGAGGAGGTCTGTGTCCCAGTAATGGGAACATTATAGGCTGATTATGCTATGTTTATGCTTATTGCATAATTTTGAATGTTAACTAACAGGTTATTCATTGCCGATAAAACTAGCTATTCAGGATAGATGGCCAATTTTATTTTAGCTATGTATCTACCCTACACCTATTTCTAGCTACAATTAGAACCAAGTAGTCCATTCCACATGTACATCATCCCGCTAACAACCTAGTGTGGTATTTTATGATTTAAACCGTGAAGATAATGAGGCAAATTGTTGAGCGACGATTATTTAGAACGACGCCTCACAACGACGACATTTCGATGCTTAATTACCTACGTTGTTAATGCGAGACTTAAAATAAACGAGACGGGAATTTTATCGAGCTGGCAACACAACCTTCGCGAGAGCGGGAGTGGTTCGTGAAAAAACAAAGGTTTACTTTTTGGTACTTGAGAGTAATTTTGTCGCATTTTAATTGTCTTAAGTACATGAGGTTTTTTAAGCGGAACCTACTTAACTTACTTACTTTTACTTTAATTTTCTGTTGGAGTATTTTAATAAAAACAAGAAGGTATGTTTAACTAAGGTTTTTTGAAAATGTTCTGTTTAACCCCTTCAAATGATCACTAGAAGCCGTTTGCATGTAAGCGCTCAACGGCTTTCACGATTATATTTTACTATCGTTTCGAGTGTATTGACAATCGCTGGTTCATACCACATTTGTCGGGTTAATGTATATACTTGTACAAGTACTTGCTAAAAAATTTGTTTTTTCGTTTGTTTGAACGCGCTTGACTCTGGAACTACCAGTCTATAGAAAATCTTTTTGCATTTAATAGCCCAATTTTTGAGGAAGGCTAAGGGCTATATTAACATCACGCTAGGGCCCTTAGGAGCCGTACAAAAAGAAAAAAAATCAGAAAGAACGCCAAGCGAACGCGAGGTAATAGCGCGGGGAGGCGATGCGATGCGACGGGGGGGTCGGGGGAACAAGAAATTTCTCGCGAAGTCGTGGGCATACACTAATATGGAATAAGTTGCTTATTTTGCTAATATTGAGCTTTAGAAGGAGACGGTCCCACACGGGTACTACTTAAATGATAAAGATGCATAATCAGCCTATAATGTTCCCGCTGCTGGGACACAGGCCTCCTCTATTTTGAGATGGAGTGGGCCGTAATCTACCACGTGGGCCCAGTGACAAAGTTGACACTACTAAAGTTGATGTGCCATATTTACAGCCTCGTCCTTTAAAATTGCATAATGGTATGTGTGTGTCATGAGTATAGTTGATTGTTTATTACCATAGTAATCGCGATTATAATCGACAATTAAACGCGCAATGGAAGCAGTTAAATACTTTGTAAGTCTAGCATATAAGCAAATATATGTGATCGTAAAAACATATAATTGTAATAAAAATAGTGACGGTGCATTAAATGTCAAATCATCAAGGTCGGTCGCCCTATTAAATCCGAGATCTTAGTTTTTTATGGGTTAGTTTATTGCTTCATAAAGATCTAAATATAGTGTGGTATTAAGTATTTTGTTGTGGGAGAAAAAAACAATGTTTCTTTCTAGGTACCTAATTTATAGCACTTTTGTATAGTGAAATCTTATAGACTAGTAGGTACCTACATAATTCTTATTTGTATCGTCGGATCATCATCATAAACTCTTATTTACATAAAAATAATCGATACGTTTTAGTTACTACGTTAATCCGAATTTGACCTACGAAAAACCTGCTACGCGGCGTAGCTAGCGTAGGCCTATCCGTAGCGATTTTTAAACGTGATTTACAATAATAATTAACTTCTCTGATTCTTATCGGCAGAAGAACTTCCATAAAAATGTTCATCCACTATTTAACTTCATTAAGCGATGAATTTTCAAAAATCCTTCCTTAGTGCTCACTTTTGTTTTTTATGGAATACTAGCTGCGCCCCGCGGTTTCATACGCATAAGTAGGATCGATCCCGTGGAAATATCGGGATAAAAAGTAGTCTATGTGTTAATCCAGGGTGTCAGCTACCTCCATACAAAATTTTATCAAAATTGGTCCAGCCGTTTAAGCGTGAAGAAGTAACAAACATATAAACACACACAAACTTTCGCCTTTATAATATTAGTGTGATGTGATGACTAGCTGCGCCCCGCGGTTTCACCCGCATAAATGTCGATCCCGTGGGAATATAGTGATAAAAACTATCCTAGTGCTTTCTCGGAACTCAAACTATCTCATCCCCCACCAAAATCAAAAAACCCACCAAACCAAAATACCAAATTTCATCTAAATCGGTTCAGCGGTTTAAGTGTAAAGAGGTAGCAGATAGACAGACACTTTCGCATTTATAATATTAGTATGGATTGTGCAAAATTTCGTGCTGCTAGAGCCAGCGGTTTAGCCTAAGCGTTGACAGTTAACGAACGAATGAATTTAAGATTTTTATTTAGTTGATTTCGTGTTATGATGAAACATTAGATGTTTCTAGGCTAGTTGGTAGGGTTCTATTTAGTAACTCGAACGTTGGTTAAAATGTTGCATGTTGCAATAATTACTGGAAATAAAAACCTGTGCGTATAATGTATTGCCTAGTAATTAAGGAGATCTCATTACAGATGCTTAACATCTAGACGACCCGGCTCGGTATCTTATATGATGTAAAAACAGTCACACTATTGATTTTAGATTCAATATTGATACGCTTATCACTAGATAAGAATCGACAAAGCTACACTAACCTTTAACTAACGTAGCTGATAACGACTTTCACCTTATTTTATTAAGGGTTAGGGTTGATTTTACCAAAGTCTGTTTGTTATATTTTTAAGAAATCGTTTTTTTTTTTTGTCTTCGTTATCGTTAAATTGACGTCTGACGGGTTTTGTATGGAAAAACTGTGAAAAATTCAAAATTTATTCTCAGAATAAAGAGTTCTTCTAGGTTTAGTTTGGTGAAATTCGCCCTTAGAAAAATAACTTAGTGGAACGATTATTAATAAAATCATAAAGCTGTCTAACTATTAAAGAGAAAAGCTTCAAGATGGTCGTGAGGAATGTCTTTTTCAACACACTTGCTCGTAAAATGGCTCTTAATGCACCGCTTTTAGGACCATAATGCAGTGTATTACAAACGTGTGCTTTTTCTTTACGTTACGGTACTTGTGCTTTATTTCCACAGATAACTATTTAATTTACTAGTCGGAGGTCGGAGAAGTGCGTTTTTTTTTTTAATCTGTTCAAAGAGACTTCATGCCAAAAGGAATCCGCGAGCCATATTTCACTTTTTTTTTTAATAGTCTGAATTGTCCTTGGTCCCAAAATGAACTAAAATGTATTTACCTTAAGATGAATGCGCAGTTGTAGCCCGCGAAATTAAATTTTTCTAACGTTTTTTGCAATTTTCAGGTCAGTGTCAGGTTGTATCTTGATCAAAATATGATTCGCGACTATAACAGGTATATATTTACAGAATTATAATCATTAGAATCATTAATACATCTTTCTTAGTTACATTTGTTCCATAAGAACAAATCTCTTATGGATAAGTTCTTAGTTCTTATTATGATTCTAATGACTATAATTCTGTAAATACATATCTATTATACATATATACACATTTTGATCAAGATACAACCTGATACGGACCTGCGAATTGCAAAAACTTAAGAAAATTTAAATTTCGCGGTCTACCACTGCGCATTCACCTTAGGGTACATCCAGACAGAGCGAGGCATGCGCCGCAAATGATTTTTTTTATATGTACGGTTGCCTCAGGCTGAGGCATCTAACATACAAAAAAAATTCTTGCGGCGCATGCCTCGCTCTGTCTGGATGCACCTTATAATAATATGGTCCGTGGTCCCTCGCGGAACCAAACGGAAAAGACCACTGGCGTTCTATTATTGCGGATTCTCACTGAATTAATGTATATTTCTGTATGCCAATAGTACTTTCTGATTCCATACTAACTGAACTACAATTTGACATACGTTTTGTCTGTGCCTTTAAATAAATAAACGCGCGCCATTACTTACTCTATGGGTAAACCTGCGCGCGCACGCCAGCGCGGCGCGCGGAAAAACAAACCCAGCCCGCCATTATCCATACAAGTTAATATTTAACAATACAAGTCTGTTTTTTTCCTCGCAAGTGTGTTGAAAAACGTCGTATGATACGCGTGTGCATTGATAATTAAACTCTCGGCTACCTTATCGCGATCGCCTACGGCTCGCGCGAATAATACCGCCTCGAGTTTAATGATCAACATAGCACACATGTATCATAATGTACTATTAATCCGTGATTACCCAAATAGGGAGACGCAATAATTTATAAAGTTTACGAACATTCAAGGGTTTATTTATAAACATTGCTTTCATCAAAAATGTATGGTTAAACAGTCGCTTAAACAGTAGGTACTTAACTTTAAGCAGTTTATAAATAAAGGGGTAAATGTTCATAAACTTTTTAGTTAATTAGATGTAAACTTTTTCATTTATTCAACGTATTGTTCATTACCGCCTCATTCATATCATAACATGCGTTCTTATTTCTTAGTAGGTACTTTTTCTATGTTTCTGTCATACTATTTAGTTGTGTTCTTTCTGTGCGAAAATATATTTTTTTTCTTTCTGTATTTCTTTATGCAATCACATTTTTTAACATCAAGTAAGTTATTCTAGTGTTCTAGTGCTATTATTGAACATTACTATACAGAAATTTACCTTGTTCCTCGGTATTGTACCCGTAGGTACAATATTGACCTTAATAATTTTCGCGTGCTGCGCGCGCGCCGCTCTTGGAGGACGGACTTGTCACGAGTCAGCTTGTGGTTGGTTGCAGTAATTACACATCGCTGCATGTAGGTACGTGCGAAGTGCCGTGTTCTCTATATTTAAAGTCTAGAAGAGTGGGAAAATGTTGTAGAAAGATAAAACACACTTATTATAGAAAATATAATCTCTCTCTCTGCTCTTGAATGCTTGCTGAATGTCTCATAGTTTGCTCGTGCAAATTCCTCAATAATTCCTGTAAGGGAGGATCCATTTTCGTTTTATTTGGTAATTTATTCAGATTTCCCTACATTCGGGGTTACTATCATTCGACCAATAGGACCATAAGGATTAATAGGATTTATGCGTATTTTTTTTAAATACAAGCCAATTTTGTCCTGCGACCATTCAAGATGTTACTTCGTCAAAACAAAGTATATTCTATACTATCCTACTTATTAGGGGCTGTTGACTTCCATTCAAAATTTTCGTCTTCAGGAATTTGTACTATTCGTCATCATCCGGCTTACTCAGAAACGAAGAATCTTTGTTCGAAAGATTAAATATTAAAATAAAATAATTTACTGCCTACGTCTCACTGAGGTCGCAAGATATGGTTAGATCAAGTTACAATGTGAATATTTATCCAAGTCGATAAATAAGGATTCACTCGAACCACTTTTACTACTTGGTACCTACACCTACATATTTATTGTAGATAAGCAATTATTTTTTTTATTGGACTGAAACCAAGCAACAATAAAATATATGATAGGTTTTTTACAACCAGAGAGCTGGCAGCTCCAGAAGCGACTTTTAACTGAAGTGCTAACATGATATCCCGAATCCCCAATATCTTCGAAATATTTATGAACGACTCTTTCCATTCGCTGCTGTCTTCCTTTATCTTGAGCTTTTTAGCAAAGTCTATCCACCGTCCTTTCTTTAACAAAACAATCCTGGATAGATATCCTCTAGATCTTAAAGAAGATAAGCCAACCCATAGCCGTCGACTTCAACTGCGCAGACACACAAAACCGAACCGATGACACAGATATAGGTATCTTTAGTGCAGCGAGGATCTATTTAAGTGTGCATTAAATAAACGGTGTGTAGGCCTCGGTTGCGCGCGTAGGTGCTATTTAGCCCTCAAGGTGGCGTTCGTCGTGACTTACCCGCCGCGTGCTGCGGCGCTGCCAATAAGAAATAAACGCCCACGCCGACTTAAAAATGTTAAAATAAATAAAATGCGCACGTCCCGGCTTATCTCAGAGCGTAGTCGAGACCGAGGACAGGGAAGGGGGCGCGCGCACTGAGCATAGCGGATCCAGTAATGAGGGAGTGAGCCTGTGAAGCTGTGTCGTAATTGCACGTCTTTATGGAGCTTTAAAAATTGAAATTATAGGAGTAGAGGACATAATGATAATGTGCGATGTGACTTACGAGACGGACGAGGTGAAAAACGATTTTGGAAAGTTTTGCACTGAGCTGCGGTCGATTAGCTGAAATTACCTACGTAGCTTGATTTGACGTTTTAACTAGCACCACTAAAATGATTTAGCTAGTAGGTGGGTGAGCGTGAATGGAATGGTAAATGCTGGCCATCTATTTTGCGTGGATAAAGATAGAGCTAGTTTAGCGGAACTGGCAATTCCTTAGAAGCAATTCTCTATGCTCAGAAGGTACTATAGTGACATACAAGAAGAAGACTATCTGATTTTCTGGATATTTAAGCTCAATTCCAACAATTACTGTGGGTTTACTTCCATTTTTTTTTGATTTTTGAGTTTTAATTTCGCCGGTCTAAGCTTTATGAGAATTTTCAGTACCTACATTGAATATTAGAAAATTCACGAAAATATTATACGAGTACAAACCAGCAGAACTTGCTCATAAGAGAACGATTTGTCTAGTTTATTATAATTACTTAATAATAAAAAGTTAACCCTTTCCATACCAGTGTGCAGCGGTCCCTAGTGGCGTGTGCCCGAGGCAGGTGCGTATGCGCCGATCGGACCGGTCGGCTCTCGCGCAATACCGCACACCGTACTTACGACCAAGCGTTACGTACCGACGCTATTAACAATTTAAAGTTTGGACCGCTTATTTTTCAAAGATACTTATTGTATGTAAAGGCTGCGAAGTGGAAGTAAGTCGACGCAAAGATAGGAGATCATGATAATCCTATTTTTTATGCTTGCGGAGTTCAAGAATAGCATGAATATCTTCATTGGATACTTGATGGGACATACCACGCTCTACAAACCGATATTTATGCACGTTTTAAGAAGCTTTACGTAGTTCAAATAATTCCATCCTAGTTCGGATGTACAGGGTCACTGGTAAGTCTGGTAACTCGACCACTTCTTTGCAGGAGGTAATAGGGGAGCTAAAATGTGAAAAATTTAATCCCCCATATGTATGGCCGAAAACTAATATTTTTAGAGAAACTTATTTGAAAAAAAAATATGCAACGACTCGTACAAATAATTACAAAAACTTCTTGAAATTATTTGATATTTTTAGACATTTTACTGCTGTATTAGTTTTGTTAGAATGTTAACTATAAATAAATAAAATTAGCCCAATTAACATGATTTGTTTTTTTTTTAATTAAAAGTTTAGTATGAAAATTTGGAGTAAATTAAAATTTCAAATAACTCTAAAAGTATTAGTCTTCGGCCATACATATGGATGGGTGGTTAAATTTGTCACATTTTAGCTCTCCTATCACCTCTTGAAAGGAAGTGGTCGAGTTTCCAATAACCCTTTATACACGGGTTCTGTCTTACTCACACAAGTCCTACTGCCTCCCTTTTCCATACAAATTTATCCACTGCCATTGTGGCTCAGTCCTTTTCTACCTAATAATTTTGAGAAAATACTTCTGAAAAACTGTTCATGTTTCGCACGCTGCAGTTAGCCAAAAAATTGTGAAAGTAGAAAATTATATCCTGTAGCGGCTGTAGCCCTCTGATTGTGTGTATGACTTATTTGATTTAAGTTATTAACGTAATCGTACCTGAGGTGGGCAACACCCTGCATGCAATTCTGTTTTGTAAACACGGCAGCGCAATAAAAATGTGAATTGAAAATACGAAAGCAAGGCTTCGCAAAATTGGAATTGACTCGTAATTTCCCATTCTTATTACTGCTGAAAAATTACGTGATGGTATTTTTAATATATTTTACTGATTAAATAATCTTGGTTTTGAAAGATATATTAAGGATTAAGTTTTCTTTTGTAAATTTTTACAGCCTTTTTTGTGCAAAGAATTATTTTTCATGTTGCCATTTATTTAGGTATTAGACCCAAATATTTTGCTTTTCAACTTGATGACCAGAATGTTTCGTATAAGTTATAGTTTTTGAATTTATTTATCAACCACGATACTGAAAGCTGTACCTAGTAACATTTCAAAAGGTGCATTACGGGCCTCAATAATATGTTGTTGCACTCACAATAATAAATTGCAAGTAAAGCATTTTAAATATAGCAGCCAGGCGGTTGTCTTTCATCGCTGTCTCGCAAATCCATTCACGGTACACAGCGGCAGCGTTCATAATTCGGGGTGCTTTCGACTGCACTGACTTGCATTTTATACTCTGTACTTTGACGTGGCATGCAGACGGTTATAACGGTGCATAGGTAGGTACCGGCGGATTTGCGAATCACATGATTATGAAGCTTTTGTTTTAAAACAACGTCAAGGGCAACATTTTTTAAAGGGGACTCTTTCTTCTTACTGGACTTGTGTAAGATATTTTATATAGTTGTGAAAATTGTGATTGTCACCTTAATTAATTTTAGCCTTAAAAAGGACAAGGCTGATTATACAATTTTCGTAAGCTCCTTTTGATATCCCAATATAAAAGGGCTGATAAACCATCCGTAAATTATCTCTACTTTAATTTTAACATATATTATTATTTGGAATAAAATATGAATCGTAAAGAATAACAATTAATTAATGTTTCAGCAGTTATTTTTTCCAGTGGACTGGAGCATTTACGGCCACTTTGCTGGCTGTCTAATAATTACGGTATGGTTAAATTAATTTCCCCGACGATTATTAGTGTCACGATAAAAACTCTCATTAAAAATAAAAAGTGACATAAAGTGTGGCCTAAGAGGCTAAGACTTCGCCGACTGTGCTTCGGTTAAATCCGCGAATCCGGTTTCGAAAACATCGACCTCTCGGCTCCGTTTGTTTTTTCATTCGCAAAACTGTCTTATTTACGTTAATTAAGTGAAGTATAAGTTCGTGACTAGTACTGTGGGAGAGCGAAGGAAGACGACGAGAAACGTGACGGCTCTCACTGCAGCACTGTGTCATAAGTGTGTTTTATTTTCACCACACAATGCGCTGCTGCTTCGATCCGAGGGCGACTGGGAACCTATTAAACACAAGACACTCGTTATATCCAGATAATGAAGCTGTTAGTTTCTTCATTATGTACAGACGCCAGCACATCAACCTACTACAATCTGTCAAATTTCTTTAATAGATTTTCAACTTTATTACTGAAATATAAGGTTCAAAGTTGATTGGGAAAATGTGACAGTTAGGTGTAGGTTGATGTGCTGGCGTCTGTACGTCCCTTTCAGCTCGTAAGTCTATGATATTTTGACAGGTGTTTAATGAGAATATTATCGCAAAAACTCGTATGTGGAATACGTATTTGTTATGACAATAACGACTAACGAGCTTTCATTAAGGAATAAAGGATGATGGTATTATTTTTCAGTAAATAAAATGTGCAATTTAAATCCATTTTTCTCATCCTACTGTAAAAAACTCAGTATTACTATAATACTGCATTTTCTAACCCACACTTTTATTTTTTGTCGTATAATTAATACCTGTTAAGTCTTTCGTCTTGTTGCACAATTTTCTCTTATTACACAATTTGTTATCTTTTAAGACCGAAACGACTGAGAACCACGTTTGACATCTCCCAAGGGAATTAAAAAATATTTCATGTGCAGTTACTAAGTTCTTTTCGTAATGAGGGCTCCGGTTTACAGCCAGCCAATGTGACTTATGGTGGCCATGGCATGTCTTATTACTGTTATTACGAGCCCGAGGCCCATACGAATTATAGAATAACAGGTCCGAGAAACGAACCACGGTTTTTTAACCGTTTTTTCATCGATACTGTGTTACCCCAAGGGAAGTTACATATATCATGTATTGTTCGTGCTCGGTACAACGAGTGTAATGGCGTTATTTTTTACAATGTTACTACGTGTAAGTTATAAGTACAATGTTTTTAATAGGCCCTCATTCTTTAGCTGTCGTTTCACTAGGTTAACGTTTTGTAAAAAGTTTTTGCGGGAGATTCAGATAGAGAGACTTCACAATGAAATTAATTGTGTTTTATTTGTATGTGTTCAATTTTATCTTTTTTCATTATTTTCTTCGGTAGCCTACCCACATCTTTGTCCCGTAGACTGCTTGCCTCTACCCTCTGTTCTAATTGTATCACAATCAATTAATGATCTTGTGGCAAACCAAACTAATTATCTATGGTTCCCACTGTTCGATACAAGTGACAACACTGTTTTGGTCTAGAGAGCAGTTATTCTATGGTTCTTGAAGAAAAGAAGTTGGACTTAATGATTTTGAATCTGAATGTAAAACTACTATACTCTATGTGAACACCTAATAAGATTATTTTTCTGTGTTTGTGTAAACGTATATTCATTAGCCGTTGCTTGGATACTGTGCTGTGATGCAAATACACATATAAGTATTAAGTACAAACAACTGGACCGAGTTTCATTCAAGTAAACGGGGTGCCATACCGCGCCCAAAATCTTTGTCTGGCTGTGTTTTTGTATACCTACGTGAGGTTTGGAACAACGCAACCACGATGCAGGACAAATAGTGTCCCCATTGTTGTAGTTTTCACATAAAAGCTAGGTACTCCATTAAAACTATACTTTCCTTAGCCGCTAAAGCCTCAGCTTACAACAATTTTCGTCGCCAAACAGTTTTAAAAGAATAACGCAAAAATATTACACCTACCTCCACTATATTTTTATTATAATGTCCTTTATTGCCTCCAAGATATCGTACGGAGATATCGCTTACTGCTATTACTTACAAATGACACGCGGAACTCGCCCGTTCATAAACTGTGTGCAGTTGTCTCTACTGTCCCCTGAGAGACGTCGTAATTGAGACATTCGAACAGATAACCATCATCCAGGGAATCGCTTTAAGCACCAATAACCTGTTATTATGGGTACTGTTATAAATCTGCAGTTTTTTTGTTTTTTTTTTTTTTCATAAAGGTTGGACAGACAATTGGTCCTTTAGATTTGAGGTCTCGGATGAAAAGACCAATATTTCGGTATGAAAGGTCAGCTTATTGCACTGCTTTGGCCTTTAAATAAAAATAAACACCTCGTCTACGAGAAAAATATAGGTAGCCAGAGAATACTAAGGTTAATCTTGCATTGATTCTTCCTTCGCGTAATGCGATGTAGAAGTACACAAGGTAGATTAGGTAGACTACCTTAAAAGAGCAGACCTACGTGCAATAAGTCTCTCTTGGCAGAAGCACTTTTGAATATATTTTATGTAGTACATCATAAATCTAACAAATAACATACCCCTCCCCAAATGGCTCCAGTTATATCTCTTCGTTAAACGATCACGTATCATATTTTAACACTCACAACCAGCTATACAAGGCATGAAATATAGACGAACCTTTTCAAAATAGTGTGTGAACTCTCCTTCGACATGGGTTCACTTTCTCGATGGACATTAAATCACGATACATCTCGATATATCTACATTAAGTCGCATCTTTACGAGCCGTACATGTCTGTAATAAGGAAACGTCTGTGAAAGCCTCGTAATAATTGCTACTTGAAGATATCGTGACTATTTTCACTTGTTTTAATGTTAGGTGAAGGGTAATTTTGATACATTGAGTGTAATTGGCGAAATTGATCAATTAATGGTTTAAAGTAAGTTTTAGTAGCGCTTATGAAACACATTTTGTTTCGTAAGGTCTACTAAAACTTACTTTAAATGTGTGTAGACCCATTCAACCTAGATTCTAGCTATAGCATTGATTATCAACAAATTGGTTTCTTATCTACCATTAGGGCCTCTGTCTAAAGTCTTATCTTATCTTTCAGAACATGTGTGTACTGTTTCTTCGTTGAGTGTGAAATACCTTAAAAAGAATTTCAATGACAAACAAAAAATACAAAAGATGGTGGTTTGCTTTACACTCCCAAAGGGTTGTAAAAAGTCCACTGTGAATTTTTTGTTATTTTTACTTCGATGAGTAATATGGGGCCATCAGCAAAACATCAGTTATTTTATTGTCATCATTTTTATTCGAAAGTAGTTTACATGTTACACATAAAATAAAACCAACGAAAATTATCTTGGACAATTAATTGAGCACGTTAAAGACGAAACCAATAATTTCAATATGGACAAATTATATGGCTTTTAAACCGAGAAATGGACATAAAGTAGTACACATTTATGCCTTGGATAGTATCTTAAAATTATATCTGGCATCCTTGATAATTCTGAATACCCTCTCACTTTAGCATTTTATGTACCATCATAATAAGTGAGTACATTACTTGGTCCGTTAAAACTTTGAAATAGGGTGTGCAATCATAGTATTTCAAAATAATGTTTTGTAACATTTGTAAGTGATATTGGATTGAAATTAATTGGCAGTTGGCATTTACTGTCAGTTGCATCTGGGTGGTCTAGCCGGTGAGTCTTTGTTGGGAGACGCGTGTATATTTCATTTATATATTCGCAGTACAATAATCGTCTCTCCATTTTCAGTTGCAAATTGGACCACCTCTAAGCGGAGAGTAGCGATGTCTACACGTGTTCTATAGGCTACGAAATGTCAACATCGAGAAGCGGTACACCTGCCGAATGCATGCGAATACATCTGGAATAAAGAGAATCCTTGGGTTAAATTCCAGTGCCAACTAAATTGTTGTAAACTTGTAGGACATGTTATTATAATACGAGTATTATGAACGCGAGCAGATTGATATGGTACCTACTCCAAGTTTATTTGCCGTGTTATAACTACATATTACAAACGACTGATAATAATGATGTGAATTTACGGACAATTTATGTTTGATAGTCAGCTTGCTTATCAATAAAGTTCCCAGACTTTACCAACATATTACCTAAGTCATTCAATAAATGACTATTGGCTATTAATTTAACGTGTTGTGTTGTTTCGACTTCGAAATATCAGTAAATAATAATGGTCTATTATATTTAGAGTTTCCTCACACCGCTGCCAGTATCCTCGGTGTTTATCGAAAGTGCTTGACAACTACTATGATTGACTGGCTACCTTAGTGCCTCGGTATCAACTATCAGTTACGCCTCCCTGCATTGCCCGCTTGTGCAACTTCCAGTGTTTACCAAATTATATGCATCCAGTCAAATGTGATGAAACCGAAAGGAAATCATGTAAAGGTCTTATTCTGTCTTAATTATAAAGATTTCGTAATTTCTGTTGAAAAAAGAAGGAAGACACTGACAGAATCATGGGGCAGATAGATTCTGCCCCATGATTCTGTCAGTGTCTTCCTTAGACTTCCGGGCCTAGACAAAGTAATATTCTATCAGCGATAACATAATCAGCCTATAATGTTCACACTGCTGGGACACAGGCTCTCGTGAGAGCTTTCATTTTGACAGTTCAACAAAATTCATTGCCTTATTTACGTTGTTAAACATATTTTTTTTGAACATAAGAAGCAATGGATTAGCAATATCCTTCAAAATGATTCAGATTGTGATTGAAAGTTTAGGGTGCATTGAATAATGTGACGTTAGTCGACATTCGTTCACTGAAATACCATTGCAGATCAATTCCTAAATAAATTCTACGCCAATCTTGTATTCATGTCCACAAATAAAAATAGCAAGAATGTATGAAAACGTAAAGCAAAGTCATCAAATATAACAAGTATCGGTCATTGTGATTATATCTCGATGGATATAATTCTAAAACACACATATGCACAGTCACTGCCACTGCTCAATAATTTAGCGCCGTAAGGAGCGGGTGCAAAATTTGTAATCCTGCTGAACAGAATCCCTATTGAGATTGGTGTTGCAAGAACAACGTTATCGTTTCCAGGGAGTTATTTTGATTCATCATTGATAGCCTCTTCATCTGCTGCTGTATTTATGTTTTTTTTCATTTTACAACATTCCTCTCTGATGTGCCATTATTTACGATCCCTTACAACATTTTCCTTAACATTGCAAGTAAGTTTAAGTTCGATTGTCTTTATTTTATAGTTACTAAATCTTATATTGGAAGAAAAGTAGAATGCAATCGATATCATAATAACTCAAACAAATATCCACTTTTTTTAGATCACACTATAATAATTTGTTCTTAAGTTCTGCTGAAAAAATACAATTAACTTTTAAACAGCTGCAGCGGTTGATATAAAATTATATATTTTAATTATTTTTGCAGACTTTCTGGGAGGTTTCCCGACATGGCAACACCGAAGTCGTGGCGCAAGCGCAGCGGCTACTGGTATTAGCAGAGCATCATCACGAGCCGAGCTTAATTCTACAGCCTGCGCCTCAAATTGAACCCTTAACTCTAGGAGACCAAGAATTCTACCTTCGGCTAATTTCATATCTTCGTTGATGAAAGGCTATAGTTTGGATGGATTTAGAAATTTGCGCTCAAACATCTGCTTGGGGATTTGCTTCATGATTCTCAACCTTGTATATCAAGGAATACTTTGTTAAGTTTAAGATAATTATTTTTTGGTTAGTGATTTTGGTAGCCTATAAAACATAGTTTAAGGTACCGTCAAATATGTTTCGATAGCATTCAGTTATCGTAATACATCTTGCGATATGTTATAAACCACAGCATTACCATCCAATACCAAACCCGTCTTTATACCCACGTCAAAATGTCAAGAGCTAACCGCTTCTTATGGAACCTTCGCTATCTCCTCTATAAGGACTCATTGTGCGAATAGAGCACCCTTTCACGGTAAACGCAAACATTTCTTAGGACGATAAACATTTTAACTCAAACACATCAATCAGTGCGCAGGCGTCAGCCACGTAACTATAGAACAGAATGTTTGAGCATGCGCCGTGACTGAAGAGTCCTCACGCATCGCCACACGTGCGATCTTTGTGCTCACCATCCATTATGAAAAGAACCAGAACAATGTGTTATTGTCAGCTTTCTGGAGGTCAAAGATGATTGGCGATATCTGGCTTATAGAGAGGCGGCAGGATCTAATTCTCGGTTAAGTCCGCGCGTCACGACTCAGGGATGCTCTGCAGATATTTGGGTCGAAACTAATCACGATCGGGCGACCCAAAAAAAAGATAAAATAATCTTAGTGGGTTGGAATCTTGAACGAATTATCAAGATTTTTCAAATCAGCCATAGCTGGCCGGATGTTCCATCTAGATTCTAGCCTAAGACTAATCACCAAGGTGTTGCCCTGGCAAACTCAGAAGTAGAATAAAAGTATCATGAATTCTGCTTTGCAGCAGGTTGCAGCAATATGGACAATTAAAAACAATATATTTTACATGCCTACCGCCTGAAAAATCACCTATATTTATAGGTAGTTTTTGAAATCCTGGGAAATAATGTCCAGTCCATCAGAACATAGCCTCAAAATAAAGCTCCTAAATGAACTCATAAAACAAAAACAACAACAGAAGCAGCACACTAACACACAACCAAATATGACTATAAAGCAGTCAGGTAAAAATGTAGCAGCCATGTTTTTTATGCAGGTATGTGTAGCAGCCCTCCCAGAGGCGCGCGCGTCGAGCGGTAGGCGAGCTGCGCACGACCGTGCATAAATTAGAAATGACGCCCGTCGCCGCCGACCGACGTGACTGCATGACTGACTGGAGAAATATCTGCGAGATGCTCAGGAAATTAAAGGGATACTGATGTGATATGAGGAGATAATTAGATATGGAAGTATGGTTTTAGATTGCTATGATGAAGAATTTTGCATGGGAGATCTAGAATTGGAGAGGCATCATCTCGACAGATCATGAATCTAGATGGTGTCGAATTGCTAATGAAGTAAACTACCAATCCGAAAATAACCTTACAAAGATTAAATTAAGCCACAATAAAATCAGTGACTACAATGTCTTCATCATCACCATTTCAATCGAAATACCTACATCCACTGCTAGACATAGGGCTTCCCAAACGTACTTCCAATAGAGTCTTCTTTATGATGCATATAGAAACTATTTGTAAACACCTTCATCTACCCGTCTATTAAAAAACAAACGCCGCTCGTCCCTATCTTTAACATTACAATTCCCAGTGGTATCTCGCTGCGATGTAAGTAACAAGGTGGATTCCTCGCGCGGCTCGCAGGCTATGCACGTCGCGGCTCACCTCTAGCGTCTCACCTCAAGTGGCTCTAGTGCTGGTCCCATGAGAAGGGCGGAGAGGCTCGACCGCGGCGACCCCGTCGACCGACTCCCAACTGAGATGGAGTACACCTCTAAGACATAGTGGTTCGAAGAGGCTTTTAGTTTTTTTTTTACGTACCCAGAATACTGTTTTGTTCATTTATGAAGAGTGTCATAGCATCGTCTAACAATTCTCACTGTGGTAGTTGTCAGAAAAATTGTTTGTTCAAACGCTAGATTGTCATGTGCAAAAACTACTGTCCTTTGTAAAGTTCCTCTTTTACCTCTCAATCCTATCAAAACTTTACGAAATTTAACTAACGATACCTACCATACTACCTAATCACCACTTACCACAGTTATCATTCGAATTACAAGCATCCCAATCAAATGTTTCATCTCAATAGTCACTGGCAGCAGCAGGCGTGCGTTGGTCGCGCGCGCTCCTCGGCGCGTGCCTGGGAACCCGACGCACGCGCAACTTCTCACGGCCTCTCTGACCCGCGCCTCGCCCCCCCTCCCCCCTCCCGCCTTGCCTCGCCAAGTCGTGCCACACCGAAACTGCCTTTCCTTACGCCTCATCTGTGTGGGTAACCGCCTCCTAACACCGAAGTATCGAACACTCGCCAGCAACCATTAATTTGTTGAGCCGAAGATTGAATGGTTGGCAAACATTCTTAAATTGGATTGGCTTCCAAGCCACGGATTTTGGTCGTATCTGTTATTATCGTCTATCTATTATTTTGTTTAACTAAACACTAACAGTAGTTTTGTAACTTTCATGAAACATTTCAGAAGTGTTGCACAAAACTTGTTCAAATAATTTTTTCGCATGTTCTTGTATAGATATTATCGTTTCATTGAGAATTTGAGATATTCCAGCGGAGTAACAACGAAAAGATAAACATAAAACTTACCAGTAATAAATGAGCCACGAACGAGGAGTTAAAAATGACAATTCAATAAATACAATTAATTTCTTTGTAGTCAATGATAGAGCACCAGGAAATCCACACAACCATAAGTTATACAGAGTAATGCCGAACGCAACGTACTATAAAAGATGATTATATATTTTATGTGCACAGATGATGCATCTGTAATCATCCGCTATCATAAGTATCAGGTGTACAATATACCTACACGTTCTGGACTTGTACCTTTATAATAATAAAAGACGTACGTACCAACATAGGTTTACAAAGTATAAGACTTAGGTACATGAATCACAAAGTTTGTGCGTCTGTTTGTTCACATTTATAGAAATTATGGTTACTTGCTACCTTGATTCTGCATGATGCAGCGATGATGTAGTTTATACCTAATGTTAATCATGACAGGAATTGTTTACTGTCATCTTCAACAAATAATAATATATCTTCAACAAATATTCTTAACTCTAACCGTTGTTGTGTAAAGTAAAATGTCCTATCTAAGAGAGCCGGGTGATCAGTAACTCAGGGCCCTCCTATCACAGACATCTTTCTCTATTTAAGATTGTGCATTAAATATTAATCAGTGCCTGTAATATGATGTTGAGATAAATAAAGATTTATGATAACAAATAGCGGCCATCACCGTGCTATGACTGAAGTTTCTGTCAATTTCTTCCATGATCGTCCCTTCGGAGGTTCAAATGAGCCAACAGACGTTCCAGATTTAAACAATCTGGGAGCCACGCGAGCGGAGCAAGAAACAAAAGACTATATGCATCTCGCAGAGGTTATTTTTCAAAGCGAGCATTGTGCGGAGTCCGAAAAAGAATGTTACGTAGTTTCCCACGAGCCTCCAGTGTGTATTACGGGCTAATAGGTACAAGGCACTGCGCCTCGAGCTTTTTGCCTCGCCTTACACAATAAGCACTAACATTTTCTCTTGCACATCATCATTAAGGTTGATGGCAGCCTAAAATGTAGCTTAAGTGTTTATGGAATGAAAGATGGAGGAAGTGCTGATCGTAGCAAATCGTGTTGGAGTCAAATATATATTTGGTTGAATAATGTATGAAACTGTCTCTATGGTAGATTTCATACTGTAGATGTAAGTACAAGTTGACGTTGTCCTTTAATATTAAATGATTTTGATCTTAAAATTATCATAATAATATCTCACATGGCTGGCAGATTCTAATGACGACTATCGCTTTCCAGAGGTAAATGTTTGCACATACATAAACGTTGTCAACCTTCCTTTAACAACGTAGAACGGAAAGTGCTCCTGAAGTAAAACGATTCCTATAATGCGATGAATTTTTTCCTCCACAAAAACTACACCGACATCCTAACAAAAGCAATTATTCTGCAGCATATCTATGTAGCAGCTTTGATAAGCCCAGCAGCAACAAAAACTAAGCGATGAATAAACACGAATAGAGAAACAAAACGGTTCAAAGTGGGCCGACGGCGCACTCCAGCGCAGTTAGGGTTACCATTTCGAATTTTGAAATGTTCTGGCAAAAAGCCGGACATTTGCAATTTGCAAAATGTCCGTAAATTTTACTTTTTTATCTTTCTTTTTTCAGTAATAGTTTGAATATTTTTATTTTCTGAATAATCTTGTCCCAAAAAATCCTCCTATGTACGAAAAGTTTGGGAAAATGACAAGGCCGGACAAAGTCCGTACGGGGGGCTAAAAAACCGGAAATGTCCGGACAAATTCGGACGGATGGTAACCCTTAGCGCAGTGCGCTGCTGTGGTAATCCAGGGCCATCGCGCACTTATCTCCACGAAGGCACGTTAAGGTGCGCGCGCGCTGGTACGTGATTCTGCGCATCTCATTCAACTAGGGCTGACTATGTTTTGCTAGAAGGTTTATTTTGTTATGAATATGGACAAGATCTCATCTGGTACTGTTTATCTCTGTCCTTTGAAGAGCTTCTGGCTTTACTAGACTGTTTACTTCTTAAGTTTAGCATTTTGTGCTGTGCGAAGTTCTATCAGTCAACTCTTCTGGATGATATATTCTAAAATATTTTGTATTTCGTAGAGTTTTACCCCGTTCTTTTGATTCTTTTGAAATAAATTCAACACTGTATTTATCCGGGCTATCGTGCACTTATCTCGACTAAGGTACGTGAAGGTGCCCTTGCGCATCTTATTGAGGTAGGGTTGCCGATTGAAATTATAAGGTGTTTCTTTTCTATACCTCCAGGCTGGTATTTTTAAAGGAATATTATATTGTTATAAACAATGCCGTTCCTGCCTTCGTATAACAGAACAGGGTCTACGATTATCATTTGCAAAACAAATGCTCGCTCAGCATGATCTACATTAATATAGGTCTGCAGGGAACTAACAGAATCAAACATACTAAAAACATTTCAGCAGATTCAATAGAAATGTCAGACGAGAAATTCTTCTGACCTTTCATCCCAAACACAAACATAACGCACCTCTGCTCTTTCAACATAAAAAGACGTATCGATTTCCAAACAAAAAGGGAGAACTTTTTTGGACTCGATATCAAGAGAGGTACCATTCGGCTTAGTGATTTCATAGATGACACGCCTCCAATGCGGCGCGTGTGTAGCCTGCAGCACGTACGACAGAGCACAGATGCTATCTGTTTATTTTATAAGCTCCGCGGTCGACATCACTAGGCCCATAGAATACATAGTATAAGAGAACTTCTTAGATACGTTTTATAGGTATTCCTAGATAATTATGTTGCCTATTTCACGCATCCGTAGACAATGGCCGTTCAACACGGGATTTGAATGGATATGAAGTCATCCCTTGCATAATCAGCCTATAATGTTTCCACTACTGGGACACAGTCTCCTCTCTGTAAGATGGAAGTGGGCCTTAATTCACCATGTGGGCCTTAATTCACCACGCGGGCCCAGTGCGGGTTACAGACGCAGGTTGCGGGCTGGAGGTCACATCTCTGCGAGTTTTTGTTTCTAGGACACGCCGGTTTCCTCGCGATGGTTTCCTTCATCGTTTTGAAAGCAGTGGTGATGAAATTAAATACACAAAGTAATGTGCCTGTCTGGGTGGGACTCATGACCTACAGCTCGTAGGTTACCACTGGGCCAGCACTGCTCAAGTCATCCTTTGCCATTATCTAAAAAAGCAAAATACAACTCACAATTCTATGCGTGCATAATTTTATACGTGGACAGGCAATGAGTTTAAGGCTCCCACAGACAGGCGCGATGCGATACTAGTAGAACCATTTCTATTAAAACTTCGTGGAATTTGTTCTACCAGAATCGCGTCGCACCAGCGCGTCGCGCCTGTCTGTGTGAGTCCTTATGTGAGATGGGAACTATTCAGCTGTTCTAGCACTGATTATTCTATGTATCAATGTAGTTATAGATTCCGAAGTTCTCTTTTTCGTAGTTTATAGTGAAACTAGTTCTATTCTTCCAAACAGTTGACTGGGTTTCATAAACAACTGTACCTAACACATTTTTCACCGATTTCATTATGCCCAACGAAAGATGTTCTTAATTCGACGCGCATATCCTCACGTACACACTTTGCACATGCACAGCCCGTACCCAGCGCATAAACTTATGACGTACAATTCAAACCCGTAATTTACCAATATCACACTGAGTTGAACTTAACTTTATTACTATCAATATCAAGTAAGGAACATTTACGTCAAAGCGCGGTACATAAACAAGGTATCCGTACATATATCGTGTCATGTCGTGAGATGTAGAGAAAAATATGTTGGCACGAACAAGTGGTCAGGAGTCCGCGCACGTTCGCCGCGTCTTCATCTGCATTGTACGAAATGAATGGTTAAGGCTGGACCACACCTAATGCTAATGAACGAATGATATTTTTTTAAAGGCAGGCATTGTTTTCTGATGAGATGTGTTTGTGAAAACCACCGAGGTTATCAGTGCTTACGTAGAATTATTGTCATGTTGGTATGAATAACTAAGTACTTAGGCACCGGTGTACTCTTCTTGGAATCTATTTAGGACCTTTTACAAGTATCAACCTGGAACAGAAGGAGGCCTAGGAGCCAACAAGATATGCCAGATCATCGGGGAATGTTGGAACAGTTTAATGCTTTTCCAAGAGGCACTGGCAGAACAGTTGTGTCAGGCTAATTTCTGCATCAAACTAAATTTTCGTGTTCATTTTTCATATTTAAAAAAAATTGTTTTTATTATTTGATGAAAAAATAGAAAGCCGTACTTACTACACTTTCAATTAGCGTAATAACGCTAATTGAAAGTGCAGTAAGTACGGCTTTCTAATAATTTAGATACATGCGAGATCTATATTATGATAAAGACTTTGGGTTAATGCTGTGTATGTGTTTAGTTGGTAAGCCTTTATATATATAAACTCCTCTTGTAATGCACAGCGTCTAGTGTGGCCGAGCCCTTAATTCCCCACGATCCGACACGATGCGTGTCGTGCCCCGGACTAATTCCTTATACTGAATTATCAGTTGCACTCACAATAAATTCATTTTCACCTGCTAATAAAACGATGTGCCTATCTCTATTTCTCGATTAATCGAATTTTGTTACTTAGTATAGCATATTATGGTGTGTTCAATGGTTTATTGCACGATCTTGCTATTATGTTTCTTATTAAAGCGTTATTTAACTGCAACTTTACTGTGACTCAACTGGCTAATATCGCTTCCTTACAAAACAGTTGTCAGTGTCATGTTCGTGAACGGGCACTGTCGTCGGTTGAGGCTGGTCATCTCTTAACTGCTTATTTTTAATCTAATACTTTGAATTGTTTCTTTTTTTTATTTCTTTACTTTGTTCTCACCTATAGAAGCAACAAGAATAATGTACCCAGGATGTTGTAATATCTTGATTTAAAAGAATGTCCTAGGAGAAACTCCAAGTACACTCTTGCCCGTTCTTCTCCATAGAAATCTACGTTTTGGAATGGGCAACTAGCTTTAACTTTTTTCTTCAACGCCTTTACAGGCGTTCTCAACGCATGTAGTTCAATTAAACCATTTACATGGTTTAATTGAATTATATGCTTTGACTTTAAGTTTATTTTTATATAAGGGTTGGTATGTTTGTCCTAGTCTTCGAAATCTTTGAAAGAATCTGACAGGCTCAATACACACTATGAAACACTGCAAAGAATGTAACTATAAGTTAATGCTAGTGAAAGGAATCTGACGGTTAGAATCCTGTCGCTTAGAACATAAAATATTGACTAGGAAGGCATTCTAAGTGCTGGGACGATGCCATTCTTTGCATATTTTATCTTGTACTAGCCACGCCACGCGGTTTCACCCGCTTTAATGTCGATCCCGTGGGAAATATTGGGATAAAAAGTAGCCTATATGTTAATCCAGGGTGTCAGCTACATCCATACAAAATTTTATTAAAATTGGTCTAGCCTTTTGAGCGTGAAGAAGTAACAAACATAAACACACACACTCTCACAAACTTTCGCCTTTATAATATTTGTGTGATAAGTGTGATAGTGTGATGATGAAATAACCCGTGTAAATCATCGCGAAGAGTGGTCCTTAGATGCCTAAATTTTCAGTTTAACGAGTCCCAAATTACTAATAATAATTCAGGTACATTACAATACGGAATAGCAGGAACATCGACGTACAACCTATTACTATGGATACAGTATATGATTCTAGGCCCCCAGCGCAGACATTATTCGTCGGTTATAAAAAAATCAACTGTTTCACACAAAAAAGGACAATAATTATGCGGTCACAAATTCACAATGTTTAATGCATGTGGGTTCTGAAACTTTCAAACCGCCCTGTATTGTCTATATCAAAGAAACTTTGTGACACGATTTTCCGCATATACACCACGCTTCGTGACTTCGTGTGCAGTGTACCCCGCGGCATTTCCTAACCCCATTCTAGCGACTTGTCACGCGTTTCGCACTGCATGTTGAACAACCTCAAACAGTTCTTCTTTACACGTCTATTTGTCAAGTCACGTGGCAGGCTCGTGCGTGCGAGGTCACAATATAAACAAAAAACAAACGCCGCTTCAGATTAGGCGAGAGGGACCTGCAAAAACCAGCTACCTGCGCCCCCGTCATTTTGGGAGCTTATTACAAGGATGCCGCCTCGGTCGCGTCTAAAATGATGAAGCCGCTTCAGAAAGAGATAAACTATACAAACTATTGAAGGAGGAAAGAAATACTACATCCCTTCTAATTTAAGGGTTATGTCAAAGGCGGCTGGGAGCCAAAACAAGTTATTTAAATTCGGCTCTTGTCTCGAAACCGCTACGCCTACGTCGTCGGCTACAGGCAGACTCAATGCTGACTTAGTCCTTTTTCTTTTTTCATCCGAATGCAATAAAGGATAAAGGCGAATAGAAATAAATTGGCAACAAAATGCTTCACGTGATAGCGGGGTATGCGTGTGACCAATAAAGTAATCATCGGGACGGGCGGACCAATTACGGCACTGCCGACTCATTCGTTGGCGATCGAAAATTAAAATTTAATTGATGGCACACTGGCCGCCGCTGCGGAGCGTGCCCCGGCGCAGCCCGCCAGCCGCACCACACTCTGGTGCCATAGCGTTTATTTAATATGTATGGTAATTCAATTTGCGCTTTTAAACCACCAATTCTGTAAGTAATTAAGCCCCGTACGTGCTCCTCGAGCTATGCACGCGTCGCTCTTTACATTCAGTTTCAGACGATAGCTTTCTCTACTTGACAACTACCGTATTGTATACGAGTCGTTTACTTATTCACTTACTAGTGGACTGGACAATCGTCGTTTGTTTCGGACTAAGGATTCCCATATAACGACAAGTTAAGTGGCTGAAGTCGTGGTTATCCTATAAAAGGGTATGCAAATGCAACTTTTCAAACGAGCTATTTTCGCGACAATGATTGACTTTTAAATGGGTATAAACACCGGGGTATCAGCGTATCTCACGGCGTCTGTGGGACACGGAGGCGGCGCGTCACGTCCGCTGGGACTTGTCCTCAATTACTCATATAGCCGACTTAAAAAACGCGCGACACGTCGGTTTTTTACTGAAAAAGGATCGCCGCGTTCCATTTTCACAAAGAGTAGCCTCTGGTTAAGGCAATTTGTTTTGGATTGTGCGGCGCGGATGAATGGCTCGGCGACGGTGGCATGTGCCGGCTCCGCTCCTCGCATACTGATGAGCCGCGCCGCCTGCCTCCTCACATAGACAGGAGCTCCCAATTATTTCTGTCTTCTCTCATCTATTGTGATACTCCGACTTTTTTCGGCATCTCGTTTGTCGCACGTATGCATACCTCCATTACCTCTCAATGTAAAATTGTACACTGAGTTTTAAACCGAAAGAATTCTCAGAAATAAGTTTATGTGCTCGGTAATTGTACATCTTAAAACTCGCAGTAGAAACACTTGAACAGACTATAAAACCGATTCTTAATTAATCGTTAATTGCTTTTAAAGCTCTTCGGTAATATCTATAACACAAGATTAAACTGTGTGCAATTTAGTCTCATTGAGCATCCAGATTATTTAATACGTCCGGTTTTGAGAGGTGAAAAATAAGAATCGAGTGGGCATTTTCAAAAATCGATTAAGAAAGACATGATTAAGTACTGGAGTTTTTGTGCTCGTACGTTTCTCTCGTGGGGCGATTGTAGTCGGTGCACTGAGTTAAAATGTTTGCATATACGACTATAAAGCAATCCCTCGGTAAATAATTACGTTAGCGCGGTCCCTTTTTGTTGGTCACCGTAACGCCATAATTATTTCCATTCAGCTCCACTGTCAAGCAATGTATAATACTGCGAAAGATCTCGTAAAATATAATGGTATGCTTCGACGTCAGCGCACCGGGAGATTAATGTTACGAACAATATTTTAAAAGATGGCTTGTAAGATAACCTTTAAGGTTTACTCTTTCGTAATGGCTTAATTGAAAAAGTCAACAAACATCACTAAAAATCTGCCATAAAGATAATTCATGCGAGTGAGTTGGTGCGCGACACGCCCACCGACGCGATTTAATTACAAAATCAATAATCGAATTGCAGAGGCGAGTTAATTGATTGTCTCTGGATTCGACGCCGCGCTATCGATGTGCGTGCATCGGGGGCTTGCAATAAGACTAACGTAACGTCTACGATACCTACCGAGTACCGAGAGGGGAAGGTGGCGCAGGCATATCGTTTATATCACGCTACAGTGTGTATATCTTTCGAAAATGATATATTTTAAAAGTAATTACGACTGATGGCCGAGTTATAAGTGTGTTACGCGACTGCTACGCATGCTCGTAGCAGCTCCTTATGGAAGAAAAAGTTGACTGACAGAATTTTTTCCTCAATTTTATCTATTTGGAGGCCATGTACTTTATGCTACTTTATAGAATGTACAGACGCCAGCACATCAAGCTACTAAAATCTGTCATATTTCTTTAATAAATTTTCAACTTTATCGCTAAAGCATAAGGTTCAAAGTGGATTGGGAAAATTTGACAGTTTCGGGTAGCTTGATGTGCTGGCGTCTGTACATAAATCATGTGCAATCATAAGTCACCATGCATTAAGATAACTCGTCGTAGCATGATTGTAGCTGTCCCTAATACATTTCCACGATAATTTTACATATCAAGGTAAAGCCTTGAATCAAAGTATTTCAATGAGCAGTAACTGCTTGTTTCTCCTCCATTTACACTAACTGTTTAGTCGTTATATGAGTAACAAAAACGCGTCCGTTCGTCTGGCGGCCATTAAAAACGCATCAGCGTCATATAAATTATTTTAATAAATGTCGATTCGCACCTTTGCCCCCGAGCGTGTCTAATCGATCGGGACCTTGCTCGGGTTTATTGCTTTTCATATTTCTGGTTTATAGGTATTTGGTAGGTACTCATTTTGTGGCAGCCTTAGTTCATATTGTGAGAACACATATATCAAAGAGCAGTGGTGGCCTGGCGGCCCACTGGTAACGGTCCTGATTTACGAGTTGGTCGAGGGTTCGAACCCATGCTTAACTTTCTGTAATTTATTTATTTCATCACCACTGCTCTCAAAACGGTGAAGGAAAACATCTTGAAGAAACCAGCGCGTTCTAGAACCAAAAATTCAAAAACATGTGACATCTACCAACCCGCACGCGTGGTGGATAACGGCCCACTCCCTCTCACAGAGAGGAGGCCTGAGGCCCAGAAGTGGGAACATTATAGGCTGATTATGTGATAAAACACAGAACAAAAAAAAAACAGTGGCACTCCGGGATTGCCGACAGAAGTGAAAACAAAACACAAACAGAGTATTTTGCCATCACTCACTGACATATCGGATACACATTAAAACCGAGTACATCCCGAGGGCAGCCAAACACATCCGAAGCGTCCGTAACAGTGGCGCGAATTCAATGGTTTTTCCCATTTCAAAAAATGCGCAACGCGCCTAAAGAAGTTTTCACTTCAAAAATGCAACCGAAAATACGTAATTTGATGGTTAGTAAAGTAACAAACTGACGTCATTACAGTAGCGAGGCGGGCGTAGCGAACGCCTAAAAACTGTTAAAAAAAGGAAGTCTAAAGAGAAGTTCTGTATCTAAACAGCAAAGGATTTTCAAATCATCATCATCAATCAACTCAGCCTATCGCAGTCCACTGCTGGACATAGGCCTCCCCCAGACTGCGCCACAGCACCCTGTCCTCCGCCTTCCGCATCCAGTCTACCCCAGCCACCTTCTTTAGGTCGTCCGTCCATCTAGCGGGGGGGCGTCCCACACTACACTTGCCGGTACGCGGTCTCCACTCCAGGACTCGCCTGCTCCACCGGCCATCAGTCCTTCGACAGACATGGCCAGCCCACTGCCACTTCAGTTTGCTTACGCTGCAAGCTATGTCGGTAACTCCGGTTCTTTTCCGGATAATTTTATTCCTGATTTTATCCTTCAAAGAGACTCCGAGCATAGCTCGCTCCATATCATCATCAATTCAGCCGAAAAATGTTCACTGCTGGACATGGGCCTCCCCAAGTATCGCCACTTCGACCGGATTTTTTTCAGATTTTCAAATGCTGATATGTAATTAAATTATAAAGATCGAGGCGTCTTTGATAATATCCGAAAAAGATAGCGATACCTGCTTATAGAAGATATACATATAGGTAACAGGTGCCGTTTAAATAGGATTACTAGATCGACCCATCGCTATTACTTGTCCACCATTTGCGGCAATAAATAAATTCTTTCCGAAACAATATCGCAGTTTATTCCACTTTTTTTACTTGTCTTTACGTAGAGCTGTATCTGACTTGACAATATAAGTAGTTTTGACAATATAACTGCAAGTATCCTTGCCATTTAAGGATTAATCGTCTTCAATTTCCCATTTAGTAAAATCTTTAACAAAGGGAACGTTTATAGATACTTTATTTAACAAAAATAAAAGTACCAGAGCTAGGTATGTTCCTTTCGATGGAAATAACTTTTTTATATCTGATGAGATATAAAAAAGTTATTTTCGTCTAACATTTTTAAATTAACGATAATTTATAATTAATCTTTGTATCGATAAATCTCGTAAGCGATTATTATGGGAGGCTTTGCGATACAAGCATGTAAAAATTAATGAACGCTGGTTACACGAGCGGTACACGCGTGCTACGTAATCGTCCGTTTAATTAGCAGATAGTTAACTTCGAGTTTATGAACAGCTCTCTAATGTATTAGCTGGAAGGCTTCCAACACAGAAAAAGGGATGTGTTCCACTCATAATAAAAGCTTTGGAAATAGTGGCTGCCAGGAACTTTGCATATCTACGTTGAGTTACGTAATTTATCAAAATCTCTGTCGTGAAAGCTCTAATTTGTTCCACGTCAACTTTCAGCCAAAAAGTCAGACTCCAACTTTACCCGTTTCGGCAAAATGCTTATATCCCCAAATGAGGTAGCATTTGGTCGCTTCACTTAATTAGCGCGTAATTATTTGATCCGTTATAATTTCACTTCCTTATTCAGAAAGGACCGAAATTTTATACGTCTATACGATTTAACTGACTAAACGTAAAACGATATTTTCAATAATTTGTACAATTAGCGAAATGAGGCTGTTTAATTCTCAAATATGATAATCCAAGTATAATTTGTGAGTAAAGGCTAAAATATCCGTCTAAATGGATGCTAGTGTTGTATCGGTTACAGCTGCGGAACGATTATCCCTCCACGACATTCGCTTCACTTGATACGATCTCGATTCTCGATTGAGCCCCACTCTAATTCACGCAAATTTCATCTTTGATTTCTATCTTGCTAATTGAATGCTGCGTTTCAGGTGTCGATTTTTATCAACAGAACTTAATATCTACGCTATTGAAAGTTAAACATAAATCAATTTATATTATTCATATTACTTTTATATATAAATTACTTCGCACATACCTTCAAGTTGGACTGCTAAAAATAGGCTTATGTACCTATGTGTTTTTAATTATAGTTTGTCTCAATTTATTGGAAACGTGAGCCATTTTAATTTCGTATCTCTTTATAGGAAGTAAATTCAAGATATTATTTTTCGATTATTAATGCTTACTGCCTGCGGAGTCCCAGTCAGTCGTATTGACTTTTGCCGGAGCTTAAATAAGCTTGAAATGTTAAAACTTAAAATTCTGTTCAAATCAGCTCAGATGGACCATCTAAGCTGATTTGTTTCTGTATAAAATAAAACAGCCACTTGAGCTCATTTTTTAAATAATATTTTAGGTTAAAATGTAAAGAACTGCGCTAAAGTGGACGGCCGGGTGGACCATTTTGTACGAAGCCAAAGGTAATTTAAACATCGTGTAACATGAAAAAGCTCCCGATGAAACCAAAGGGCGTTGAAAACAAACCAAACCTGCGCTCTGTGGCAGGCAGTAAACTAGTTTCCAGTTACGAGTGGTTTGTTGACGCTTACTGTCCGTTGTCTTCGAGGGACTGGTGACATATTAACTCGTAAATCTTGGGAACAACTGGACGCACCTCGGTGGTCTCGATAAGTCGTAACTAACGCTACCATCTACGGATGCCTGAGTGATGTCTAGATTTTTACATAGATTAGAATTTTGCGAAAAGCATGTCATTACCTTTACCTTGCATTTTACTTTAGGTATTTTCATATGGTAAGATCCGAAACAATAACATTTTCTTCGCTCTTTGACTTTTCATCTTGAATTTTTGATGTCGATGAAAAAAGAGGGAATTATTTTTATGAAGATAAAAAATATGAATTAAGTCATTTGAAGTTACACATTTTAATAACATAAGTACAGTTATGCATTTAAATTATCCCCTTAATTTAGGTGTCCCTTTTAAAGTTCCACTTTTTATTTATTATCTATTATTATTAGAGCTAAAGTTGTTTAATTCAAATAAAATAAAAATCAATATAAATCAATCACTCCCGCGCAGTCTTGCGTATGAGTCAGGGATTTTGCTGGCGATAAAATATTTTAAAGGAATCAGGTTTTGAAAAAAACTTACGTTCCAATTGTATATTAAACTTATGTTAAAAGTATTCAGGCAAGTTCAAATAAAATAACCAGTCTATCAAAAATTACTCTGTGAAATAACCTACGCCAAGGAAAGAACGGACGGATGTTATTATTTTTTTCTGTCTGTTTGTTTTAGTTACATATCTTTATGAAAAATACGTTTTTATGCGAAAAACTTATATGCCACTGTGTTTTTGGTCAACGACCATACAGGGTCGTTGTTTTTGGTAGATAAAAACTTTGTATTTACAAACAAATGCAAATTCAGTCCCTGAAATAGTTTCGAAGCAACATTTACGTAGAATTTGCTCCTTCCACCGCATGGTGAACCTTCACTGTTTGAATGATAAACTCATCTTATAGCATTATTTTCGTTTATTGCCCGTGGTTCGACCGCGTAGTTCTACTAGTAGGACCACGGGCATTTTTCTTTTCGGTGGTTCTATCAATCGGACCATCGTTATAAAATTGTCAAATTTTATTGGCACTGGTTCTACTGGTCGAGTAGAACTAAGATAAATATTTTTGCCCATGGTACTACTTACGTAGTACTTATACCTACATTATTTTGCTACGCAAAATACGCGCATTGACGTTGAGTTGCGGACACCAGCCCGTATTACCTTCATTATTTTACAAAGGAAAAAAAATACGTGTAAGTAAAAATAAAATTTATTGAATAAGGTTTTTTACATTTTAACACACTTTTATTAGTAAGATAATGATTAAAAAAAACTGTCAGGGCTATCAATTTTTTTTTTTAGATAGCCCTGATTGTCTTTTTTAAACATTATGCGAAATTGCGAAGTCATTGAAAATAACAAAACTTGGTCATAACTTTTGAACCGTAAAAAAATTCACCGACATTCTCAGGGTGTAAACTTTAGAAATGACCTTGCCCACGCCCCTATTCGAGTTGATCCATCATGCAAAGAAGTTTACTCACTTAATAGAACCACGGGTAAACAAAGTTGCCCTTAGTACTACTGATAGAACTTGATTTGCCCATGGTCCGATTGATAGAACCACCGAAAAGAAAAATGCCCGTGGTCCTACTAGTAGAACTACGCGGTCGGACCACGGGCAATAAACGATTATTTTATCATCCCTAATCTTTGGCAATATCCATACCGGTAACAGCCATCACAAACTTTTGCAACGCGCATGTGTTTCGATTGCTTTATTACTCGTTTTTACGAGGGGGTAATTGACGCAGATAGTGATGGTGGGTACCGTACCGCGTGCAATGACGACTTACGACATTTTAACTGATGATATTTTATTTTAGACGGTATTAACCATGGTTAAGGGGAGCTATAGAAGGTTCAATCGTCTAAAGTTGACACTTTCATAGACAGGCCCAAAGGGGTTTGTAGCTATAGAGCTTTGGTTTTCTTGGAAAGAGGTGAACGGTACACAATAACAGCTGTCCAAATAGGTATAGAGCGATTTCATTTTTATATATGACGAAACCGCAGGAATATAGGAAATCGTTAGTTTTAGTAAGAGCCTGACAAAATGCTGCTGAAATTGATTTTTTTTTTTTAATTGACGTTATCTATGCAGCCTCCGCTGCATATAAAATACAGGCGGACTACACGATTTGAAAGGTTCTTCATATTATGTTAGTCATCTATTAATTTTAAGTTAAATGTACGTGTGTGTATGTGTTTTTTGAAGTTAAATGTATTTGCGGTTATGTTTTGCCCTATTCCTTAGTGGGCCTTCTACATATATTTGTACTCTAGCTTCTGCCCGCCACTTCGTCTGCGTATTTTTTGTTTGTTCCACGTCGTATCGCATCGCCTGCCCGCGCTAGTACTTTGTTTTCGCTTACCGTTCTTTCTGACTTTTTTTTTCTTTTTGCTCGGCTCCTTAGGGTCCTAGCCTATAGCCTTCCTCAAGAATTAGGCTATCAAATGTAAAAATAATTTTTCAAATCCGACTGGTAGTTCTGGAGATTACCCCTACATACAAACTTACAAACAAACAAATTTTACCTCTATATAATATTAGTACTTACTGATTATTCTGTCCTCTACATGTAACTTTGCAACACCCATACTTTGGGTGCGTTGACACATTACACTAATTGACTATACATTTTGTAATAAGTTACCTAGTTATATCTGTGGTTATACGAGTATTAAGCTTGAGTATCGTGGGGATTCAGTATGGTAAATTGGTGTTTAGTATGAAAATGCGGCTAAATGGACTGTTGGGTCATCAAGAACCATAGACAAGTATTTCAGGTATTTTGTATTTTCTAAACGGTGATATGTTTGTCCAGTATATTTTTATTTTAATGTTAATGGATGACTAGACCAAAGCTGCGAAATTATTAAAAACTGCGTCATTCCAATCTTTTAGAATTTCTCAGAAAATCTTTCGATTCTACGATAGCAACGTAGGTATATTATCAGAAGCAATTTTAATTAACCAATATCCAAAGTCTTATTGCACCTCATTGTTTCCACACAAATGAGCTACAAAACGAACACCTCACACAATGCAATTTAATCGTATATTACGCCGACTATACAATAAAATGTAATTACGAATTATAGAATAGATTGCTTAATCAATGCGTTGCGCCTTCATGGAAATTAAGAGCTATGTCAATTGAGTTATACAGACGAACAAACTGTTAATTATTGGTGTAATTACTTTTCGAAATTATGTTATTAAGCTTAATGAACTCGCGTACACTAGCGGCAACACAAAGCGAACAGAAATACAGAATGAACATTTGCTTTTCTCGCTAAAGGATTATCGAGCAATGGAACTCTGAATATGTAGCCCTATTTATGCTAATTTCTTTCACTTTCAATTAGACGAGACAGTAACTTACAACTCACAAGGTGCACGGCAGTTAATCGTCCCTTATTTAGCTCTGTTTAATTCTCGTCAACGACGCCACACCGCGATCCAATACATTTCTCTTGATAATTTAATTCTTCAATCTTGTTTAATGTGAAGATACGAGAACTGTATGTATTATTTTCTGGATTCTATTACTATAAATGTATTTCGTTCGCTTTCATCACCTATTATGTGGAAGGCTGGCTGTGAAATAGTTTGTTTCGACGTTAGATTTGCGTCGTGACGAAAACAGAAACTGCTAATGGCGTTCATGTCGTTTGAATAGAAAATAGCGAGGTGTGTCGATTAGGTAATTCAAAAATACGACTGGGGCTGAAAATATTCCATAATCAACCTGCAATGTTCCCACTACTGGGATACAGGCCTCCTCTCTCCGAGGAATGGACTGTAGTCTACCACGCGGGCCCAGTGCAGGTTGGTAGATGTCACATGTCTTCGAATTAGTGGTTCTAGCCGGTTTCCTCACGTTCACCGTTTTGAAAGCAGTGGTGGTAAAATTATTTACACAAAGTAAAGCGCCTGCCTGGGTTCGAACCCACGAGTCACGACCTACAACTCGTAAGTCGGGGCCTTTACCACTGAGCCACCACTGCTCTCGGCTGAAAATATTAATGGTTCTTAATCGGTTTTGTTCCATTGCAATTACAGCCAATTTTATTTATTATTTATGTTTATTTATTTAAGGTTGTTTCAGGATTAATCTCCCTTTCATTGATGTCGGGCTGGTCAACAAATAACTAGGAGATACTTCACACTACTGGCCATTTTAAAAGTGTGGCCACAAAAAAGAAGAAAATATTTTTATTTTCATCCTATAGCAAAAAGCCTGCGAATGTTTCAAGATGATTGACCGCGTGTAATAGAGGTGGTCGGTAAGCCACGATGCGCGGGCGCCGTGACAGATTCGATTTGTCCATTGTCCGGTAGCGGCAACGGTTCGTTACGGGAACGCTCGGTTGTACTATAAAACGGAGGTTGAGCATTAGTTTGCCAACTTTTTGCGTAAATAGGCTAAACACCACAGACTTTATACATGGTTTCTATTATTCATGATTTGCTAATTCAGGAAGATATATATTTAATGTTTGAAGTGTTTTGACATAATGTGCCGTGTAACTACATGCGTAGGAGGTAAATCACATTGTTTTGTCAGTCATAATGATCTGTGTTTGTTCTACTTCTACGTACGTGACTTATGTATGTTAAGCAGGTAGACAACAACTGATTTTTTATAATGTGACATCAGATTTTAGTATGCAGATTAAGCTTGTGAACCTAGCTTCTGTTATCCTTTATCCAACTTGGGAAATACTTCAATTTTTATTTATTTCATAACGTGATATAGGAAATGTCTGCTGAGACACCAAACATAATTATTGATGTCTTGGTAAATCGCTTCAACCCTCTCATAAATAAAACTTAAATTCAAATACAAATATTTTTATTTGTAGGTCATAAGAAAACAAAATGACAGATGTTAATATTTAAAAAATGAACGCTATGTCTCGTCGCCAAAGGCGCGCGGCGTACAAAAATTCTAATTAAATAGTAAAAGAACCATTAAAAAAAAACTTAATAAGCATTCTTAATAATATATTCAAGATTAAAATATAGGTACTCAGCATATATGTTTGAGCTCTATGAAAAGTGGGTGGACTTGAATGTGCTAAGGCCTAAGGCAGATGATTCCTCACCTCCACTCATAGAGTAAGTAATATATCATATAACCTCCACTAAGACAAATTGACGTTGTTTTATCTGTCAATGTCACTGATAGAGGCAGGGTCGACGTGGAATTGAGTGTAGGAAATGCATGGAATTTGTATGTACTGGAACTTAAAACATGGGTGTAGAATCAATTAAAGCTAACCCGTCGGTGCCGCCGACCGCAAGCGCCACGCAATCTATCAGTGGCATCGATTCAATTAGCGGTAGAACAATAGAATGGCCGCGCGTCCGGACCCGGCCGAACACCGCCGATGTCGTCCAACCGTAACTGAACGCTATTACGTTTTATAACCAAATTCTATTGTTTGGGAAACAAATAACATTTGCTTACGGATCAGTGTGTTCGTGAAGTTGTTCTCCGTTACGTTAATTCAACTTAATTTTCTGTATCGCTTCACCCATTTCAATAACCATGTACATCCTTTACGCATGTTTTCATTTAGAACCATCAGAAAGACACATATGTAATGGATGGCTGGCTGTATCTCTTACAATTTCAGTGTCTTATAGTTACCTATAATATAACAGAAACCGTTTTAGCCACAAAATGTCAATATAGATACGCTTCACATTTGCCCAATGCCCATCACACAAAAGTGTCTGCCCTTCCATAACCAGAAACTCAAGCAAAAATAAAAAGAGAACAATCATCGCATAAGTCTTCTTAAAAGATTTTATGTTGTGTCCAATTACAAGGAAAGTACAAGACACGTATCTCACACGCACACTTAACCTATTTCTGTATCTTGCCACGAAATAAAAGAACACTTCGCAAATCGTAAGGTAGGTATGCCGCGATCGTAAATCGATCGAAACGACTCTTATTTCAAACGTCGGCAGCATCCAACATGGCGATCAATAAAAGGAACTGAATTTATCACTGCGCGGTAATGCTAGGATGTTTTAATCTTTCGGCGCGTGGGCAGGCCTTTAAGCTCACATTAAGTTTCGTCAGGACAAGGTATTGCCTGTTATGCGCCGATTGTATCGATAAATCAGTGAAGAGTTTCTGTTGATGGTGATTTTTTTTTCATTTTAAGTGTTTTTTTAGGTTGCAGGTAAGTAAATGATTGACGATGCCACTTCGGTAGATCGAGGCTTGGAATTGAATTGACGAAATGATAGTACAATTTTCCGCCATCGAAAGTGATGATGCTATTTCGTCATAGGCAACTCTATTTCGTATTATATTATATATTCATTCCAATGATGCAAGACACGTGATGCACTCGGTTGCAGATCTTCGAATAACCCAATTGATTAATTAAATTTCAGGTTGTCTAGTATCAAAAGAACTAATTATACATTCATTTGAAGACACTATTTCTAAGATTGGTACTTTCATACATAATATTGCATCACACATTACAAGTTTAGGTACTAACATAGTTTTTAAATCATTGTTTGTAATACTGTATGGATTGTGAGTACTTATAGTCCGAAATAAAGAATATATTATTACGTATATTAACGCTTAGATTTTGACGTATGAATCAGCTATACATATATATACAGGGTGAAATTGAATTCATGGGCATCCTTTTAAAGGGTCATTGTACTCATCATTATGAACAACTTTTACTATGGAACCAAACCTGAAATCGCGAAAAAAAAAATCAGCTCTTCCCTACATTTTAACAAGTTATGTGAACATAAATGCAAGGAGCAGCTGATTTTTTTTCGCGATTTGTAAAAGTTGTTCATAATGATGAGTACAATGACCTCTTAAAAGGATGCCCATGAATTTAATTTCACCCTGTATACATTTCATCTCTTTCCTTTGACTTTTTTATTTGGTCTATATCTTTTAATTTTGTCGGACTTGATATTCCACCAGCTTACGACTCAAAAAATCCAGCCAGCCATCAATATCGCCACTTGAATTTATAACCGCTCGGTAACACTAGGATACTTTAATCCTTGTGCGTGGGTGAGCAGATTTAAGTTAAGCCTACATTTACTTTCGTCAAGATGTAAGTAACTACCTACTGCGTGACTGGATGCACGTTGACTGGACATTGTGTATTTATAAATTAAAGAAGGTTTTCGTATCTTTTTTGTGACCGCGTCACAGAATAGTTAATAGTACTACGTAACCGCGTTGTTCATCTTAACTACGCAACGGATTTTGGTGCGGTTTTCAACATCATTTAGGGATTTTTTTCCTAAAGGTTTAAGTATGTGTATAATACGTTAATATTAAACTTACAAATAATAAAGAACTCTGGATGTTTTGTCAAGTCGTAAGAACCGTGCTAAACAGGGGCGGGTCGCTATCCATACTAATATTATAAATTCGAAAGTAACTCTGTCTGTCTGTCTGTATGTTACCTTTTCACGCCTAAACCGCTGATCCGATTTAGATGAAATTTGGTATAGAGATAGTTTGAGTCCCGGGAAAGGACATAGGATACTTTTTATCTCGATATTCTCACGGGATCGAGACTTATGCGGGTGAAACCGCGGGGCGCAGCTAGTTACATACAGGGTGGCCGGAACATTGACGTCCAAAAATAAAATTTAGGTCCCTCGTATCGTGGGGTATCCGAATCACCCCCATGTATGTTCCGCGACTTTTCATAGTTTTCGAGTTACGAATTTTTTTCTGATTTTTTGAGAATGATCGACCTGACCAATCTAAAAAAAATTAAAAAGAAAAAGTACATGGCTTTGTCGAGATTTTTTTTTTGCAACTGAATCTTCGTGAGTAGTACTTTTATGCATAAAATAATCAGCTTCGTAACTGTGATGAAAGTTATGAAAAAGTTGGTCTAAAGTGAAAAAATTACGTTCGGTAAATTATGACTTAGCTTTTCGACTTTAAATAAAAAATTAAAACAGTTGACTTCATGGTTCCTAAGTAGGCTTCAAGAATGCGCCAGACTCTCAGTTTCATAATCATAAAAAATTAGTACTTAATGGGGCTACTTTGGCTACTAATTTTTTTATGATTATGAAAGCTGAGAGTCTGGCGCATTCTTGAAGCCTACTTAGGAACCATGAAGTTTCCTGTTTAAATTTTTTATTTAAAGTTGAAATGCTAAGCCATAATTTACCGAACGTAATTTTTTCACTTTAGACCAACTTTTTCATAACTTTCATCACAGTTACGAAGCTGATTATTTTATGCATAAAAGTACTACTCACGAAGATTCAGTTGCAAAAAAAAAAAAATGTCGACAAAGCCATGTACTTTTTTTTTAATTTTTTTTAGATTGGTCAGGTCGATCATTCTCAAAAAATCAGAAAAAAATTCGTAACTCGAAAACTATGAAAAGTCGCGGAACATACATGGGGGTGATTCGGATACCCCACGATACGAGGGACCTAAATTTTATTTTTTTACGTCAATGTTCCGGCCACCCTGTATATGTGTGGAACATGAGGCTTCAGGGGCTAGTGAGAATCTTGGGGTTCAGTCGATTAATCGAGTCTGGTCAAACCATGCTGAGGTTGGTGCATTTCATACATTCATTAGCAGCATGATTTATTTGATTCTACGCAAATTAAAACCTTTTCTCAAAAATGTTAAGTCTTACAAAATCCAACAATATATTTATAAAAAAATACAATTTCGTTCTTTATTCGTTCTTTTCTTTTCTACTTATAATTACCTTACCGCATTGTAGTCTAAACAGAGAATGAGCAGACTGATGGCTTGTCAACTTGTGATTATAACAAACGCGATGTATTGAAAGGTCTGCGTCTGCGCAGGACAAACAGCGCTATAATTAAGTATGACTCGAGTGATTAATCGATCACTAATAACGACAACTGAAATTAACGCATTACAATAATATTAATTGCTTGTCATTGTGAAGTGTATGCTAAAAATAAATTAGTTAGGTGTATGATTTTGATTACAATAATGAAATGTCCATCATGTCTCACAATAGCAGTTTTTGTTTTCAAACGTTTCATTACAGCTTGTCTGTCTACCTGTACCTATAATAAACTTCAAATCCGCAAGAAGATTGTCAATAGCCGAACTATTCTGTAAAAATTTCATCGTCAGAACTTAGGTGTCATTCCACGTACACAATCAATCACAATCAGAATTATTTTCAAGGACGTTGCCAATCCATTGCTTTATATGTTCAAAAATTTGTCTGCTCAACAACGTCAATAACGCAATGAATGTTGTTGAACTGTTAGTGTGTACGCAATTACCCCGCTAATGCTAGGGATTGACAGCTCACTTCACCTAAGATTCCACAGTGACATTTTACAGAATAGAGCGGCTGTATTAACAAAAAAATAAACACAAGTAGACCTACTTAATGAAATAGAAAAAACAAAACAAAAGATACCCGCTATTACGGTGGTAATTATGATTCGCAAGCTCATCCAGTTCAGTCATTAACGATCACAGCATAATTACAAGAAATAATATCCACAGCCGATAAGCAGACTTGCTAAGTGGCCAACACTAAAGCCCTTTGCGAAACGCGTAATGTGTCATTACACTCATTAAGCTACCAGTTGTCAAAAAGATAAAACTAAGTTTAATCGGGCGCGGACATTAACGTGTGCGTCGTTATCGAAGTAGCTTAACATTTCAATTAAAACCACGATTAAGAAATTAAAGGTAATGAGTGGTCCGAGGTGCCGATTACAGTCACTAGGGATTTACGATGTAAAGAAGTGCCGTAATTGGCGGCATCTGGGAAGCGCGTTTTTAAATTTTAGAGGAGAGACGATGTATTTTCCGAGATTGTTTGAGAGATAGGTAAAGGTTGAGAACTGTTTACGATACATGGCGATTTCAAGCACGACGGGCAGATGAGCTCATCAGTATGAATAAGAACAGGTAAAGACACATAACAACATATTATCACGTCTATATTTCAAGAAGGATTAGGCAGAGGTGTAGGTACTGTTAGCTCTATATGAGCTAATGGCACAGGGATGAACTAAAATGTTTGTAGAATAAATTTGATAGGTAATTATTTCTATAAACGTCTTTTAATTTTTTTTAAATTTTATATTCGCTTTTATTATTATATTATATATTTAGTCATCGCTTGTCAGCAAAACTGACTCCTAATTTTATTCTTTTTCTGCCTAAATTCTTGTTGGCGTTTATCTCATAATTTTATGCCATTATTTCATAATTACTAGAAAAGGTTGCATGCCACAAACTATGCATGTCATAATCTCTACAGTACCTACTTATAGTAAACCCACATTTCGCTAGTTATTTTTAAGTCCCAGTAACAGGGAACAAGATCGAGACATGGAAATCTTATGGGTATAATAGAAGAAAAAAATAATTTTACCTATCTTCAGAAGTGAGTGAAAACGGATTGAAGAAAACAGTGGTATCAAAAAAGTTGTTAACCCTTTTACCGATGACGGCAATATACGTGCCACCATCTAATAGACATATTAATTAAATTTAATTTTGGTAAACCATACCCCAAATTTTATTTTGCTGCTACACTTGGATCCTTCTGCTGGTAAAAGGGTTAACAAGAGAAAGCGTCTAAAAGTGAAAAAATAAAAAATATTTATTTTCGGAAGCCCATGGCGAAAACGAAAATGTTTCTCAGTATGGAACAATCCAATTATGGAGATGCGAATTCAATACTATATGTAAGGTCATCGCAGCTGTATAGTATTACAGGAAATAAAAACACAATCGTGCTCGGATGTGATAGGTCACCTATCAGGAAACATGTGATTAATTGTTATAATGTAGTTGCCAGGTTGCCATTACTGCAATTTTAAACATAAATGTTGTGGGCTAAGTATGTAGATATCGCTTCACAAAGAAGACCGCTAATATGAAAATTCTATAGAGCATTTCCAGAAGCACTATGATTGTGAAATAAGACGGACTTGTGATCACAGTTGACTTCTATTAAGAAGGGACTTGAAAGAAATGCCTGTTGACTTGACCTCCTCCTTTTTTCGTCGGTTTAAATACGCGATATTTTTCAAGAAAGTTTCCATTAGTATAGCTTTTTAGCTCATCTAAGATCCGAAGCTTATTTGCAAATGAATTATTTGACTAACTTTTTTTCCCTCAAAGCATCATGCGGTCATTGACCCGAGTGCACCAAACACGAGGTAATAAACGGCAAAAGCCCGAACAATTATAAGTTATTCGAACTTTTACTGCACACATCACACCTGCACACACTTTATGTGCATTTTTAATTGTAAAACGTTTTTAATGACTTGTTTGAAATTTGGAGACGTGCGAACGAATGGCTTTTAAATATTTTCTCAAGATTGATTTATTATAATGTACAAGAAGAAAGAATTGAATGTTAAACAATAACTGATATTGTTAATTGTAAAGCAAAATTGGAATTCCAGGACATTGACTTGAGGCGAAAATCGAACGAGTTCAATTTTTCACAATGACGAACATCTAGCTAGATAATAGTCTCAACGTTCCAGTCTACAAACAGGTTTACTAAATAATACGAGCTTGTATTATTTAGTAAGTATAAAAATTTAGTAAGTATAAAAATAGAAAATAAAGCTATTTTCAGGAAAACAACCACCTCAAAAGCTTAACGTATGCTATTATAGTAATTTTCTTGCCCATCTGTACATCTCAGAGAATCTTCTAGACAAACCAAAGAACTGTCAACTTGGCACACCCAGATAAATACCGCGCTTAAAAAAATTACATTTTATAAATAGAACACTATTTTATTTGAACCCTCACCTGTTTTATAAGCAACCAATACATAAAAGAGGTTGCGTTTCAATAAATAAGAGTGAAACCTACACTTTATGTAAAGTTTTTACATCAGTTACTTATGTACGCACGTCTCATTAAAGTGACATGAAAACAGTAGGTAAGTACCTCGACCTACGTTTACGGCAACTGCAACAAGGCGTCTGAAATGTATAGAAATATTACAGAAGTTATACATAGGGCGATGGGATGCGACGCGGCGGGTCGAGGGCCAAAATTTCACGTGGACGAAGTCGCTGGTAGAGGCTAGTATCCCGTGCCGGACGGCGCGTACATGTTCCACGCGCGCCTCAAAGAGATGTCAGCAAAAAGGAAGGGGCCTGCCAGGGCCGAAGCCTACCGGGGGGGGTGCGGGATTGTCCGAAAGGGTTACCGCTATCCCGGAACATAAAGGGCTAAGGAAGGAACACGGATGGGTTTTAGTCAGTTAGTCTGACACTCCCTTCCGCTCCACCCAGAGCCGGAGGGGTCATTTGATGATTGGCATACATAAAAAAAGAGGCTAGTATACTTATAGTTAAAATATACATTCAGTCGAATAGTATTCTTAACGTGGTTTCCAAATTAAACTACTGTTCATCTAGTATTAAATGTGTGAATGCACAATTGCACATTTTTCTCGACTTCGCTGTCGTGATCAGCTGACTGAAACACTCATCGTACTTTCGACAAACATGGAAACACTTCCTAAAATCAAGCTATCCTTCAAGACTCTTCTTATCAGTACTACTGTCATGTCTCTGCACATTGCAGTTATTCTGTTATGCATTGTTCGACATCGGTGCGCGGCCTCCTCTCCATACGCACCGCACTACTCGATAATTGGAACTCGCTAACTTATCTGCAGGGCGAATAAGGTGCCTGTCGAATCGCTTCCAATGCGAAGCGATTTTCATTTTCTATGGAAGCTCTTACTGGCATTGGGTTTTCTTTGCAAAAAAATTTGTTAATAATTATGTCAAACTAAGGTAGGGGAAGATGATTTCTTCAATATAATTTAGGTAAAGGCAAAGTCAGTTATGTTAACGACTTGTTTTATCAGTGTCCAAGCTCGTCATCGAGAAATTACCTTAAAAATATGATCGTACTTTACGGTGATTTACTGTGACTGATTGCTGCACCGTGATATATCTGACACCGATATGTAGCTGTCGATACGCCGCCGTCGATATCGCCGGAGGCCCTGTTCCGATCTCTCTATATGGATATTCACCAAAAACCGTTGCAAAAACTCGCACAAGTGCGTATGTAAGGCGGGCAAGTCTTACAGGATGACAGCGCGCTCGCGTCGGACAAAGAATGATACAAGAAATAATTACGCCCATTGATCGGAGCTCATTAAAATGGACCAATGGGCGTCGGCGCGGCAACAACTACAAAAGGAAAACGGCACGGGTAGGCACAATTTGCCGCGGCGCCGCCGCCTGCTCTTTCTTATTGAAATAATTCAACTTATTCAATTAGATACAAAGCCGTTATTCTCAGGAATTTATCAATTAAACGTCGTTTGTAAGGAAGTCGACTCGCTCGTTAGACACGTTTTAATTCTAAGCACGGACAAAGCCTTGGATCAGACGCGCGTCAGTTCCGCGGAGGACAAAGTTGCACTTCAGTGCTTCCATGTTTTTTTGTAGAGCTACGCACAAAGCAATTTGGGTCCAAGGGGTGATATTTCATTGTAATAAAGTTTTTTTCTTTTTATTTTATTTTTTTGATACGTCTTGAAATTATAATAGAATGGAAATTATTTTGCAAACACTAACTAACAAGTTATGATCAAATATTACAAAATATGAAATAAATAACTTTAAGATAGCATCAAAGAAACATCAATTTAAAGTAAGTATTTATCGTAATTCCTTTTTGCAACTTCAAACAAACTCGTTGATGTCTTTACTACGGGCCTACGACACAACATTTTCGTGATTTGGTTTGAGTTTCTTTAGCCTTTTTTAGAAAAAAGGAAAGAAAATACGTTTATTTTCTGTAAATATGACGCGATAAAGAACATAAACACAAAAAAAAAATTAAGAAAGGGTTGGGGGAAACATGCGTCACATCAACGGAAAACGGCTATCGCTCAGAATCTTCAGCTCAGTTTTTTGGCATTTTTGTGGTGTATGTCATTTTTACCGGCTCCTAAAATTAATTTCTACCATTATTTTAATTTTAAATTATAAAGCTCAAGATACATCGCATGTCATATTCTCCTTTTTTCAATCAACATTCCCAATATGTCGTGAAGGCCTAAAGCTTGAAAAATATCAGCCCAACCAAAATCAAATACGAAAAATCTTAAGCACAGTTACACAGCAAAACAGCTGTGCGCGGCGCGTGCGCAGCATCGTCACACGCGACGCGCAAATTGACGCGCGACAAGATGGCCGCGGAATAATAACGCGAGTTAATGAGACGCCCGCAGTGGGCGCACAGCCCCGGAGCAGACCCGCCGAATATCATCGCTGTCAGTACGTGTTTAATGAGACTGGAGGAAACGTTTAAGATAAGCGTGAGTTGGACGTTGCATGCAAATAATTTGGTGGGAAAGGACGATGTTTTCTTTTTTAGGTGGTGGACTGAACTGAAAGAAAGAACCATTTTATGCAAGACAATACTTTCGTCTTTACTCTCCGTAGATCCAAAGACGCAGGTGATCATAATAAGCCAGTTTCAAGTTATGGCATAGCTCGTGAATGGGATAGGTTTTCGTTGGAATGTTTTCATTATCTTGTGAGACTTTTACAGTAAGGGGCCTTTGCGAGGTATATTTTGATTTGATGCAATAGCTGTTAACGCTGTGTAACGAACGTGTCAGCCTTCGGAGTTCAGTGTCATGGGGCTCAATTATAAATCTTTGTGACAAATACAATCCAAGTCAATTTAGTTGAGCAGTGGTAGCCCAGTGGCAACGGAGTTGCAGGTCGTAGGTTCGAACCCGCTTTGCTTTGTGTAAATTATTACATCACCAGTACTCTTAAAACAGTGAAGGAAAACATCGTGAAGAAACCGACATGTCCTTGAATCAAAAAAGCGAATACATGTGACATCTACCAACCCACACTGGGCCCGCGTGGCTCCTCTCTCCGAGAGGAGGCCTGTGTCCCAGCAGTGGGAACATTATAGGCTGATTAAGACCAGTCATTTTTGTTTCAGGTCTAATACAAAGGGAGAAATCCTGTATCGAGCACGAAACGATGAGGGGTCATATATGGACGATGAGACGAGATGCTCTTTCAATGCCTTATAACTTACGACCATCAACGCATCGCTGTTATCAAATTTTATTGCACCCAACCATTTTGGCAACGCACGCCTTCTTCGCGATTCTCATTAAATACTTATTAGGTAGGTAGGTAGTACATATAATAAAACAGTTCCGTTCGTAAACCTGCAATCAGCATAAATTCTTAATTATTTATAACTCACATAAACATGGGAGGTGATACTCGTATTTACAATTGGTCAAAGTTTTTATGAATATCATAATGTTAATAATGTGTTTGGGTGTTACATTAAAATTCAATCAGGTGCTTGAATTGAGTTATTAAATTAACCTTAATGGGTAAGTGCTATTTTTGTCATGTTTTCCTCAACAGCCTACGCAAATTGGTCTCAAAACGGCGAAGACAAACATCGTGAGGAAACCGGCATGTCCCAGAACTATAAAATCGAAGACATGTGACATCTACCAACCCGCACTAGGCCCACGTGGGTGGATTACGTCCCATTCCCTCTCACTGACCGGCCTGTGTCCCAGAAGTGGGAACATTATAGGCTGATTATGCTTCGCAAACTATCAAATAAAAACGCGTTCAAACACATATCAGGTTTAAATACAAGAAACAGGCTAGATTATGTATTGAAGAACGTAGATCTATATTATGTGTCTGACTATCTACAGTCAATCAAGAAAAGAAAAAGAAAACTTATCATTCGCTACCTAAAAATAGCTGCCCTCAGAACTCAAATACCAACCAGCAATTGTGAAGGTACCTGACTGCCTACCCATTATTAAATATTCACGTCGCTTTACCAAAACAAAAACGGATCACGTCCTTGTCGAAACGAAAACAAAAAGTGGCAATGTTAGTTAGTTTCACGAACATGATCAGCGACCAGTTTTTGCGTGCTCCGTATCAATGGAGCTGAATGGTTCGACGGCGACGCAAAAAGCGATTCGCCGCGTGTTGCCATTAGTATGTGTGGTGGCGTCCGAATGTGAGCATTAATTTATTGATAATATTGTATTGAATAATGCACGCTTCGGAACGCTGCGCTGTACTGAGCACGCGCACGCTTCCTGCGACAACCAGATTTCGGTAGCGGTACAATACGTGCCGATTTTATTAGCACACATTACGTTGACAATGCGCGGTTTCCTGGTGATTTCACTTTTTTCTTTTTCGAGGTTTCGTTTTTGTAATGGCATTGATGAATTTTTGCGACATAAGAAATACTGTAAAATACCGTTACCAAGCCTGATTGAATGGAAAACGGTTTAGGTAAGGACATTAAATTGCAAGCACTGGATGATTGAATGTAAATTCTGCACGTAATTTCCGTTTATGGTGCATAAAATTAATTTTATACTGTTGTTAATTAGATTTTAATTTAAAAGACATTACTGCGATACTGTAAACTCGTATAACGCCCTTAAAGTTGAGTTAAATACTGCGAAAATCATATAATGGTCTATTTATAAATCCTATAATAATTTCAATACGTTTGTAGTAAATTGGTTTAACGTTTACCTGACGATTATTAATAAAATAAGTAAAATATTTTTTTCTTCCAACTCTATACCAATTATTTTTCCAAATTACAGGAAAAAAACGCTCCAACTATTAATGAACCTCATTGTAAGGAACCTCGAAACTGGCGAATAAGTAGGTGATGCCAAGGAAACCTTAATCAGCAAAATGAACTGGAAATTTATGTGCCCCTGGTGTGGCATTAATTAAAATACTTTGCGGCCATTGCGCGGCCATCGGGCATACCGCAATCTGTCCCGGGCATTTGTTAAAAGGCAAGTTTTGATAAAAACACCGATTGCGACGATTTTCCGTATAAACAAAATGTTCGTACAAAATAAAGGTTAAGAGCGTCCGATAAATCTTTGTCCACCTTTTTGTAGTTGCTATGTTGAACATAAAAGTCATATTACGTTTTTGTTATAATCCTTTTTCGATGTTTTAAATTGAACTCGTTTTTAAGATGATGATGGCACTTAAAAAATATTTTCTTGGCTGCTTGTTCTTTGAGATCCCATTGAATAAAAGATTCGAAACCATTTGGATTTCTTCATGTAAATAGTCGTCTGCAAACATATTTTTTCATTTCTTCAACCACTATTCCAGTCATTGCTGACTAATCAATTAGGCAGACAATTCGCCATTTCTTTTTATGTTGCATGATTTTTACATGTTTTAAGATATCATGAGCCATCTAAAAATAAACCAAACAAACGCATCCGTGTTATCACAGCCCGCGCAACAACGTCGAAACTAATTTAAATATCGAAATGCATTAAAAGTCAGTGGGCACACGCGGCGCTCCTTTATTTCTATTTAATTAAGACCAAATTAGAGCAACAAAAAGGTTTGGTAAAAAGTTCGGAGTACGAAAGTATCTCGTATATCGAGGGTCGTTTTGCATACGGTCCTCGAGCGGGGTAAGGGACAGTCGATTGACAACCACGACTCATTAAGTCAACCAGATCGAACGAGACCTGATCAAATTTCCAACTGACTTGCTGAACACGTTCGTATCACTTAATGTAAAGTGAAGCTTTATGGAGTAAGGGCCACGGCAAAAACTGATGCGTGTTGTTTTTAAAAGGTAAAAGCTTATGATAAAATCTTTTGGAAAAGTTGCATGCTACATTCTAGATCATTTTATAGAGCTAGTGGATAACATAACAAACTTTTTCTCTTAACTTCTTCTTCGTCGTATTGATAATTCCCTTTTATCAATTTTATGTAAGCTTTGACCCGAATCCAGCCACTTCGACAGCGTTAGGTTTGGCCTCGCAAAGGCTTTTCATAGAGCAGGTGTTTTTTCAGAAGGGCACGAAAAGAGTTGAGGTATCGTTTGTGTTGTGGCTCCACAGTCGTCCTGATGGTGACAAGAAGAAAAGCGTAGCCTTGAGCTACGTTACCTCTAGATAATGAACAAAGAATCATGCACAGCAGCAAACGATAAACACAGCCTAAAAGGATCCACAGACCATAGCCTACACGGATGATGAAACAGCTTCAAACTACAAATCGACTACACAATTCATCATTCAGCCAAAGCTGAAGGCATCATTTAGACTGACCAAATGAGCCGACCGTAGTTGCAGCGCCTCTGGTCTGATATGACAATGATTTATACATTGTCAAGCGAGATATACCCGCGGCGGGCGTTACTTTCTATATTGTAAGTTTGTAACGAGCTTGACGCGTATCCAGACGCAACTACGATTAATATCTGTCTGAAGCACGTCCCGTTGCGCTCGGATACATAACTTTATTACAATAGCCTTTTTAGCATCGTTTGTTAGCTGATTGATTTGTAATGTGGTTTATAGGTTGTGATCACGCAGGAAATGGTGCGGCATAAGGGTTATCGGTGTTCAAGACAAAGAAAGAAACAACACAAATCACAATTCAATGCTATAACAAAAGGAAATTGGTAGTACCTATAAACCTACTAGAATTATCTAAACTAATACATATTATGTGAAAGGATTTGATGTTTTGTATGTTTGTTTGAGCGGCAGTAGGTACAGATTTGGATGAAATTTGGCGCATAGATAGACCATGACCTGAATTAGGACAAAGGATACTTTTTGTCTCGATATTCCCACGGGATCGAAACTTATGCGGGTGAAACCGCAGGACAAAGCTAGTTTTAAAGTATTCATGTCATGAGTAGTCGTGACTGTACCAGAGATCTACTTTTCTTATATAGCAAGCGTTCATTTTCTGGAGTTTTAGGTCGAACGACAATTAAAAAATTTTTGGAATATTATTGTTAAGTTTGCAGTACCAATTCATTGAAATCTTTTGAATTGAACAGCCCATCTTCACATTGTAACAGGATATTTTTAAACATCGCCTGGAATGAGAACCCGGGAGGTCAGTAATTCTTTTTATTCAATAGAATGATTTATTAATTTTACATTACGAGCGTACACTCGAATAAATGGACCAGCCATCATGCAAAGAAACAGGTAGGACGCAACTAGGTGCGTATAGTAACTAGGTACATACGGCCTTTGTACAAGGCACTTTCTTGCGACGCATTCATCGGGGACAATTACACGAGATCGGAATACCGACAGCATCTTCTTATATTTATTCAGGCAATAAAGCGAGGGACCCGGAATCCGCGGCATCGGGCCTCGCCGACCGCCGCCGCGCCGCGCCCGCGCAACAAAAACCTGACTACACATACGCTGACCAGTTATTTGTCAAAAATAAAATTATGTTCTGATTATTATTTCAAGCAAGACGCGGCATCCGCCGGCCAGAGGGTGCACGATGCAGGCGATAAAGCGACAATAAAATATATAAATAATTCATATCGCAGAGCCGAGTATTGATTCACAAGAACGTGTTTCAAATGTTTTATTGGCAGTGGTATTAATAAATGGGGCAGATGTATGGCCCGTTGTTTTTCGCTGCCACATGATTGCTCTGCTTGGCAGTTCAATTAATAAAAATCAAATTTGTTATTTTTGCAACGACGACGGCTTTCTGAATACGTTTTGTGAACCTGACTTGTTCAAAGAATTTTAAAGATACTTCTGATTGCATGTTTACCGCTTCAATTACAGTGTGATCGTGGTTGTTCGATAAAATTAAATATTATTTTCTTTATATTTTTCTTGAAGATAACGTAAAAGTTATGGGTAGTTCATAGAATTGCTCATTACGTACCTACATTACTACGCAAGGGCTACGACGTGCTACGAGACTACGGCGTATGTTTTACGAATTGATTTTCGGGGTTTAATAGATTGTAAATGCAAATGAATTCACCGTAATTATTACACCCATATACCTATATAGGTAGTACACGAGCATACCTATATAACAAAACGCCACGTAGCTCCATGGTCGTCAATACAATCAAAATTCATTACTTTATTATAATACATCGCGCAAATGAAGCAAAAACCGACTCATCAACAAGTTCTACAATCGATCATGATCGGCAATGGCCATTCATTTATACATCCTTTAATAAAAAAAACAAAATTGTGTCATTACAATTCTGTATCGACTTCGATACATACCGAACTGGTAATTACTACTACTGAAAAACTATCGCTTACTTATTCAGTACCCATATGTATGTACTTTTAGACCAATCAGCTGATATCCTTAAGGTCAGGCTCGAAGGTAGGCGGACCTAGCAGGTGCACCAAGGATTTCGAGTCATTTCTTGTAGGCAAGTAGGTACAACCTTATTACATGTAGATGATGTAGAAAACGTTTTTATCACCATTTTAACTGATCCTAGGAACATGTACGAGTAATTATTTAAGGGCTAAAGTAGTTCAGCCATTAAATAGATATTTAAAAAAAGAAACGAGCTTTGTACTTGTTCTTTTATTTTTTATTTAGCTTTTGTACCTGTGTCTTGACGGCCGGTACGATGTTGAATATTGCAGAAAAATAAAATATGTATAGTATTATATAAAACCAAACGTATGAAACCAAAGTTCTCAAAACCGAAATAGGTACAGTGAGGCGAAACAGGATGGCAAGTAAAGTGTGCCCTCCAAAAGGAATAATTCAGTATATTATTATAATAATAAACGTTCTAACAGTTTTATGTAGTCCGGCGTAATGAAAGTAAAAATTACTGCGAAGATCGTTCCTCTGTCTTCCGTCAGCTTTCTCCGTAGAAAACCTTAAAACCTATTTATAGGATTGTATTGAATTACGTTTATGCTCACTAGTTCCTTCGCGTAGTTCCTTTGAAGGAACTACTGAGAATTTTTGGATCAGTAGTTTGTTTTCCCCGAAAACGAAACGGTGCACAATGTGGATACGACGGCGAAATCAGGCAATCAGAAACTGCTGGCTCAGGGTACGATGACATGGACGGCGGACATCCATGAAGATTTTCCACTCCGGACAAAAAAAGGGTATGATGGTGAAATAATATTTACATTGGGGTTGGCGTTCCAATCATTCCTTAGGGCTCTTAGTAATAAGGACTAAGTACAGCCAGGGAAGTTTAACTATTTGCAATCTTAGTGAAGATTTTACTTCACAAACTTAACAAATAAGATAGCGCAGAGGTTGTATAGTACAAAAAGCTCTACATATCAGAAAATTACCTCAACATCAATTCAAGTCCTTTTCCAGTAAGATTCACTTCGAAAGAAGCACGTCAAGGATAGTCCAATTACATTATTTATAAAACGTATGAGGCGTACATCAAAATTAAATAATACAGTGGTTGGGATCAAAGGGGCCGCGGAATGAAGATTTGCCCCACAAAATGTCAACACGACACTGTTCGCCGACAAAGGCAAGGCAAGCGGCTCGTGGTCAAGGTTGCCACATGACACACGTCGTGAGGAAGGACAGGATTGCCCCTCAACCAAAATATTTATTTAGTCCTTTTACCGATAGTCTTTAAAGCCCGGAATACATATTCCTGTAACTTGCACAAAAGTATGCAAGTAGATGGCATGCCATTATGTTATTCACTAATCGTTTGTTATGGCACATGGCATTCTGGGCTTTAAGGAATGGGCTGTGCCGCTGTGCGCTAATATGTACGCACAAAAATGGAAATCACTTGTCACTAATTGCTGTGATGTTTTGGCTTTCAAACTTATTTCAGCTGAGTCACGTAATCCTCAAAGCAACGTTTAAACGGTCCGGTGTCGGTCAAGGATAGCCCTACTTATTTTGATGGCAGAAAATATCCAATATATGAACCTAGAAGTTCTAAGCTGTTTTTCATGAGCAATGGATGTACTCTACTTACATAATTTAGTTAAGTTCATAATCTGAAGCACTGTGTTTTTTTCATTTAGGTTTACATATTCCGTTGAACTTTTTGGAACTTATTTCATTTGATGAAAATCAAAACAGCGATAGGCAGACCACAAAATTGCCTAATCGACCGGTGTTGATATTTTGAATGTGTGACTTTCTTTTTCTCATATTATTTACTCACTCTCTGTGGCACCCCTGGGCTCCAGGGGTCGGGTTGTCGGGCATCCGCGGCCCGCCACGCTTATTTCACAGTAATCGGTTAATTGTACACCCTTAACGAGTGCCACTATCGACCGCGGTCGCTTCCACTAGCCACCACTGACCCGAACAAGAATTTTAAATCGTTGCTACAGACTGTAAATCTTTTAATTTAATAAAAATTTACCTAATTGCCGGACACTTTTGTTTCTGAGAATATGAGGCTATGAGCTGGAAAAAGGTAACTTAATTTTTGAAACGTTTTGTTAACTTAGTTTTTACTTTAAAATTACAAGTAGGTAGATATCGCAAAATTAGGTAGGTAAGTATGCAATGCATATAGAGGTTGGTAGGAGTCCACATGACTGTAGATAAATAAATCTCAACTAGTGGAAACAATGTTTATAAGACCTAGAAATAGCACTCGTTACGGCACGAGCAAGTCCAATAAACAATGCATTTAAAGCTTAGCCGGTTAAAAGCACGTAACTTAAAAGTTACTCCATTCTAAACTCAGTAACTTCCACTTATTAAGTATTTTGCATAACCGCATATCTCAGTGGCGCAATGCGTTCACATTTGTTGATAAATATTGAAATTTGCGTTGATTTCCATTAGGGCGCACTGGACCACACACGGCGCGGCCTGTTTGTTCCGTGCGAGCGCGATATTTTAACGGTTTAGTGCGCATATTAATACACATGACATGTGACGACGGCGCACAATCTCCTTTATCTCCCCAACAAAGAATTCGATTAATCCTTGATTAAAATAATTAGCCATTCGCTACGGAGCGGGAGCGCACGCCGACAGGATACCGGCGACCACCACCCGAACCAATGCGAAAAATTAATGAGATAACAATCAATAAGAAAACGTTGACATAAACTTTCAATTGAAGTCATAGCCAGAAACTTTACGGCTTATACTCGTAAGTATTATAATATCCTTCGTACGGCAATCGTGATAAGTGAGACAGCACGAAAATTAAAGTTTAAAAACAAAAGTAATTTTGGTTTTTATACATAACGATTTTAAATATCAATGCATTTTATGTGTATCCAAACCTACATGTATAAAATATACGTAGATACATAGCGGTGTTGTCGAAGCCGGTAGCAATAGAATGCAATGAAAAATCGTTATAGCTTTACATAAATACATTTTGAGACCATAACCATTAGCAGCGTCGGCCAGATCAACATAATTAACCGTCGATTAAGATTAACTGATAAAGGTTAAGACGCTACTAAAATCGTAATGTAATCCGTGTTTAATATGTACTTAACTACTTACCCTTATCGGTATGGGTTGCACGATGTGCGGAGGCGTCCGAATGCACCCATTCTTCCATCGATGCGTTGCTTTTCCTGACTCCTATGAGAACATCCATAATTAGGTATTAAATAGGCAGATTATTGCCAACCTTACCTACTATCCTACACACTTAGGTATCAATCAATCAATCTGCTTGTCCCAAAACTTACCTGTGGTAGGGTGTAGGTCGTAGGATCGAACACAGACAGACTTTTTTTTTTTTTATATGTAGCGTGCGCTGTCCCACTCCTGGGCAAAGGCCTCCCTCCACTCCTTCCATTTTTCGCGAGCCCGCGCGTCGACAGACGTTTTACTTTGTGTAAATTATTTCATCACCACTGCTCTCAAAACAGTGAAGGGAAATATCGTGAGGAAACCGGCATGTCCAAGAATAAAAAATTCGAAAACATGTGACATCTACCAACCCGCAATGGGCCCACGCGGGAAATTACAGCCCACTCCCTCTCACCGAGAGGAGGCCTGCGTTTCAGCAGTGGGAACATTATAGAGGCTGATTATGATGATCTACTGGCCCCTTTGGATGTAGCGGTTGGTCCTCCGCTACATCCAAGTTTGTCGCAGTGACTTGGCTATGTAATATATTTAGGACCCCAAAATAGGAATTTTATGAGGTTCACAAAAAGAGGCGCAATCATTATATAAGAGTGTTTAACAATATGTTTAGGAGGGTAAAATGGGAATTTTAAGAGGTTCGATTAAATACATGCCTTCTCATAATATCATCCTGTGATCCTCCTTCCTCAAATTAAAATTGCCCGAATTTCTAAATCTTATTTATGTCCAAACGAGGCATTGTGTCGAATTATGATGGCAGGAAACTGTCGATCGTCGCCGAAATCGATTGTCGATGTCGTATAATATTATTAAGGCTTTTTTAAGTCGCTCTTGAAAGATTTAATACGGGTCCAGGCAGGATATTACTGTAGTCTTATTATTCACATGTAAGTATAGGTTTTTGTCTGTAAAGTAGGTCGTGTTGGGTAACACTGCCTTTTTTTTATGGATGGGAAATCATCAAATAACCCCTCCCGCTCTGGGTGGAGCGGAAGGGAGTGTCAGACTCTTACTGACTAAAACCCATCCGTGTTCCTTCCTTAGCCCTTTATGTTCCGGGATAGCGGTAATCCTTTCGGACAATCCCGCACCCCCGGCAGGCTTCGGCCCTGGCAGGCCCCTTCCTTTATGCTGACATCTCTTTGAGGCGCTCGTGGAACACGTACGCGCCGTCCGGCACGGGCCTGGTCCTGATTGGACGGTGAGCTACCCATTATCTCTCCGTCCGCAGGCCCGCGCCTACGGTGGCCGGGAGTCGTCACGCGGCTCCCGACGCTCGGAGCGTCTCCTGCGACGGCTGGGACGTGAGGCTCTCTCCCTCAGCCGTTCCGCCACCTCCTTCGCTAGCATGACTGCTTCGCAGAAGGAGGTGACCGCCTCCCACTCCCTCTCGCCCCGGACTATGGCTTGAACCAGGGCCGGACGCGAGAGGTCGCCGTCGCTGCCGATCGCCTCTGCGAGGGCACGGCAGTGCTCCGCCCATGCGAGGCAGACCTCCACCGTATGCTCCACCGTGTCCTCTGGGCGATCTTCGCAATGGTGACACCCGGGCGTCTCCTCCCGCCTGATGATATGCAGGAACCTCCCAAAACATCCGTGTCCGGTGAGGACCTGCGTCAGGCGATAGGTGAGGACGCCGTGACGCCTCTCTAGCCACTCCTCAAAGAGGGGTCTTATCGCCACTATCGTGGCGTGCCCTGCGCTGGGTTGCGAAAGTCGCTCCTTCCATGCCACCATGAGATCGCGCCGGAGGTCTGTCCGCTCCGCCGCGACTTGCCGCGGAAGCGGAGTTTCCCCCCGGCGTAGTGCCTCCGCGCGCCACTCATACAGGCGCGCGAGGACTATCGCCTCCAGATCCCATGGCGGCAGTCCGGCAAGGAGTCTTGCCGCCTCGCCCGAGATCGTGCGGTACCCCCGAATCAGCCTTGGCTACCACCTTTTGGGGCGCGTTCAGATAGTGGGCGGCTCGCCGCCGCAGGGAACGCGCCCACACCGGGGCCCCGTATAGGGCCATGGACCGCACGACCCCCGCGTAAAGCCTCCGGCAGGAGGCATTTGGCCCCCTCAGGTTGGGCAAGAGCCGCTTAAAGGCAGCCCCGGTCCTTTCCAGTTTGGGGGCCAAACGTCGGAAGTGTTCGACGAAGTTCCACCGGCTGTCGAGGACGAGACCCAGGTATGTCATCGTTGTCTCGACGCCGATGTGAACCCCTCCCACCGTTAGTTGGGATCCCAATGGTGGCCCGTTCCGAGGCCCATGGAAAAACATGGCCTCGGACTTGTGCAATGCCACCTCGAGACCCAACCGCCGGATCCTTTCCACGACTATCGCAACCCTGCGTGTCATCGCGTCGGCCGCCGCCTGATGCGACCTCCCCTGCGCCAGGACCAGCGTGTCGTCAGCGTAGCAAACCACGCTGACGCCATCAGGGAGGTCGGCCCGCAGCACCCAGTCGTAACCGATGTCCCACAGGAGCGGCCCCAGATCCGATCCCTGTGGGACACCGCACGACATCTCTAGCCGGTTCCACTCCCCGTTGCGACCGGGGTAGATGACGGCTCTATCCGTCAAACACGCCCCGACTACTCGACGGAAGTAGGTCGGCACCCGGTGATACCGGAGTGCCTCCCCAATACAGCTCCAGGGCAGGGTGTTAAACGCGTTGGCGATGTCGAGTGACACCGCCACGACGACCCCACCCCGGGTCACCGCGTCCCCCGTCGTGAGGGCTCTCACGCGCATGATGGCGTCCACGTCGAGCGCCCCTTGCGGAAGCCAAACTGGCTATCCGCAAGATCCAGCCCCGTCCTCACTAGGTGCCCGACGACGCGGCCTGCAATCACTCTCTCAAAGAGCTTGCCGACCTCGTCGAGCAGCACTATGGGCCGGTATGCGGACGGAGAGTCCGCAGGGCGCCCTGGCTTCTGAATGAGGACCAGCTTCCCCGTCTTCCAACGGAGTGGGAACTGGCCACTCTCCATACATGTGCTTAAGGCGATTATAGCCTCGAATGTCCTTGAGCGTTTGGGCGGAGCATAGGCGAACCCAGTGCCTCACCCCGCGCGCCCGCTTACCTCCCCAATGTCAAAGAGTGTCGTACTCGTACGTAGCGCATGCAGATGCGGCGTGGGATGCATTTTGTCTTAGGCAGTTTTATGATGCTACCTACTTACTGAGTGTAGATGGATCGAGAATACGTACAATATTTATGTTGTGAGTATGAATGCTATTGTACTTACAGTAAAAATACTGCTTTCTTAGAGACAAATAAAAAATAATAATAATATCAATAAAAAACGTTTATTCAGTATACAGTTCGTTTTTTCACGTATACAGTAAATAAAAAAATACAATTATGAAAAAAAAAAACTTACTTATGACTAATACCGCTTTTAACAGTGGTAGTTTTTAGGGTTCCGTACCCAAAGGGTAAAAACGGGACCTTATTACTAAGACTCCTCTGTCCGTCTGTCTGTCTGTCACCGGGCTGTATCTCACGAACCGTGATTGCCAGAAGAATACCATTATTATAGTTACAAACTCAAATGGGTCCCGCGTGCTTCCAACTTTTATTTAATTTAAAATGGGCTTGTTTTTAGCTTTTCAGTTAGTTTTAGTATAAGGTTGCAGTCGGGTTTTGTAATTTTTTTATTTCCTGCTTTTTAGTTTACAAATGTGAAAGATTTCGCTGACGATTTAGTTCTTGGTAGGTGTTTTTTACGATTTGTCACTTTGAATTAGTTTTTACCATATTATAAATTGTATATATTTTTGTAATCACCTTTTAAAACCTTTTATTTTGATACCCCACTCGATAGGTTAAGAGAAAAAAAAAGACGGGTTGCACTCCGGGAGTGCCGGCAGAAGTGAAAACTTGAATATTAACGTTGAAATAAATCAATTATTAATTGAATTAATATAACTCATTTTTTTCACTATTTCTGCGTCACTTTTTTCATTAATAGATGCACTTTGTTCAATTTCCATATTTTAAACACTATACGAGTATAGACGAATTTTACGAATACACAGCAGTGTAGGTACTATACAGACGGTCGAGCCATCAGCTGTCCATCCATCCATCCGTACATCCACACCCACACACACACCCACACACACCCCCACACCCATACCCACACACCTGCCCACACCCACACCCACACACCCACACCCACACCCACAGCCACACACACACCCACACCCACACCCATACCCACACCCATACTCACACCCACATCCACACACACACCCCACACCCACACCCACACCCACATCCACACCCACACCCACACCCATCCATCCATCCATCCATCCATCCATCCATTGTCGTGTGTCACTTGGTTCACTTCGGTTGGCGCCGCCGTAGAAAGAGAGGGGGATACTTAGTAGTTAGGAGTAGTAGTTCTCCCCTATGAAATCTCTCCTGACGGACGATATTTTCCAAAGATCGTAAAAGAAATTTGAATTTGGAACATAATGTTGTGAAGGTGACTGCGCTGCGGGTGTGTTAGTAAAATAAAAATATTGAGCATCATTTCGAACAAGGTACGTAATCGAGGTATGATATGAATACTTTAAAATAAGAAGCAGTTTATTAAGATTCAACATTTTCCTTAAGTTTGCCGTATGTCATTACTTCCCAGAATTTGATCCTTATTAGGGACACTATCGAATGGTGTAATAATACAGTGTGTGTTTTTTTTTCAAAATCAACAGGTTCGATTCCTGGCTAGAAATATTGATTTTTCAAAAATCCAATGATTCAGTTTTAGTTTTCATCAAAATCGAGCCCGCGACTCCTTTGAGTATTTTTCGCTATTCCTCATAGTATAGAATTTGGCCATCCACGCCCACTTGAAAAATTCACCCTGTATATTATATACTCTCGAAAAACATAACCCTTCTTCTGGCTATCACGGTTCGTGAGATACAGCCTGGTGACAGACAGACAGACGGAGAGAGGACTCTTAGTAATAAGGTCCCGTTTTTACCCTTTGGGTACGGAACCCTAAAAACTACCACTGTTAAGAGCGGTATTAGTCATAAGTTAGTTTTAATTATTTTTTTTTGTAATTGTATTTTTTATAGTTTGTATACGTGAATAAACGATCTGTATACTGAATAAACGTGTTTTATTGATATTATTATTATATTAGTATTCAATAGACAATAATATATCGTCCACTCGCAAACAAACTATCACTACTACTAATACTATCAACGTCCAAGCGTAAACGAACAGTCCGAGTGTACTATCTGCGCTATTTAGTCTTTGCTACAAAAATGCAGATCGGAGCGAGCCGACATGCGACACAACCTCCCCGTGCGAACGCTACAGCGAGACTGACCGGGCGGCTGCTGCCCGCGCCCGTATAGGTAAAACCATGGTGTTACTGATTTTTTCCCACTTAAATAATAATTATTAAAAAAAACAAACTTAATTTTTATAAACCATTAAATTTGCTATAATTTGGTGAAAGAATCATCAAAATCGCTTCAGGCGTTTGGAAGTAGAAAGAAAATTCTTGCGTAAAATAAGAGGATGGATATGATTTTTTATTGTTAAAACTAACAGTAATATTAAAAAAATCAAACTTAAATTATATTTGTAAACATATGTCACATATCATATATTTTTTTTAATATATTTGGGCTATCCATTTGGGAGAAGTAGGCCTTCAAAGAGAGGTCTACTTTGAAGTTTGGCGTAACCATTCGCCTTAAGAGCGCCTCTAGTCTGGGTAACACTGCCTGTGCAACATTTTAGTTTCTAATCTATTTATCGCATGCGGCACTTTCCTACAGACCATACATCTTCAGACCTTCCATACTGGGCCGCATGCCTTGTCACCTGAGCACTTGATGAACTGATGACTGCGCGTCAGTGAGCGGAGTTCGCGCAGCTGAATTTTGGGCCAAAGATGTTTGAACTTTTTGCCATCGCTAAAATGAAGAAGAATAGAGCTGCACCAGTGTACCTATTAAAATGTTAAGACCTATATACATGGAATAAGTTTTTTTTATATTTCTATGTCTATGTATCATCTGCACCCAATATTAAGTAGGTATATTTACTATATGTACAGGCACAGAATACTTAAAGTACTACGTAGTACAGGTAATGTAACTATTAAATGGACCATGAGAAAAATATTACAAATACAGCAATACCGAAAAGGGTAAGGAAAGTGTTGTAAAGTGAATCGCAGTTTGATTCCCATGGACCGGTGCACTTGCTGGCGATCGCATTTCTCCCACGCTTACCTACGTTAAGGGGAAAACTGGTGGTTGTGAATTAAAAAAGTTTAAAATAGTGGTGATTACTAGTGAGTAGTTAACTTCAGCAGATACATCGAACAAACTAATAATTTCTAGTATGTATTTTTGTGTATATTTTTTGACAGCTTGAGACTGAGATAGAAAGATTTAGAATGCGAACGTTCTTAAAAATACGGGAATTGGGGCAATTTCCGTATTTTCGGATACTCTGGCCCACGTACCGAGTCGGATATTCATTAGTCATTTAGAACAACTTTCGAATTTGACACACTTGATAACGAACATTATTTATCAAAAAGTGACGATTTTATTTTTTAGTACGTAGGTAGGTAGGTACCTACCCGTTAAAATTTATTCACCGATTTCTTAACCAGCATATAATAGTCTAAGTATGTTGATTTATAAGGTAAATCTACATCATATTATTTGGTTTTTATCCCAGTCTATTTGGGGTCGTCACAACATGTATATTAGTCGTCTTAAAATAAACCTATTTCTTTAATTTAAAACATGACGACTTCCCCTTAACCTAACTCGATTGATTGCAGCCGCAAGCCAGCAAAAAGCGTTCATTGATTGATCCTTTCACTCCGTTGGCTATGGCACGCTATGGTTACCCGAGATTCCCACAAAAAAAAAAACGCAACACACGGCGGTCATTTGAATCCTTGCAATAATACGTCGTTTAACAATAAGATAGAAAACGAAGTAAGTAGATAGATATTATTGTGTATGGTAGGTACCTACCTACGATTTGCTATTAACTGATATTTTTATCGCGAGAAAAAAGTTCAATTCTTCCAGGAATGTTTAAATAAATTACCAATAGGCAATGCTACAATCAATGGGGTAATTGCGTAACACACTACCTGTAGCAATGGCTTTCATTTTGACAGTTCAACAAAATTCATTGCGTTATTACGTTGTTGAGCCAATGACGTATAGTTTTATACATCATTGTGTTGAGCATCCAAATTACTCGAACATAAATGAAGCATGGATTAGTAATATTCTTCAAAATGATTCAGATTGAGATTGATAGGTACTTAGTGTGTTACGCTATTTCGGGTGCTGGATGTAGGTACCTACAGAGGCCAGCAAATCAAGCTACCCCAATCTGTCAAATTTTCCCAATTGAATATGAACCTTATTGCTTTGTAGTAAAGTTGAAAATCTATCAAAGAAATCTGACAGATTGGGGTAGTTTGATGTGCTGGCGTCTGTACCAACTGATTCTAGGTTCAGGTACTAGGTAGGTATGTATGATATAGCAAAGTTTCCTATTCATCTAGTAATAGGAAGAAACGGAAAGAAGTGCCATCGAATCACCATTCATTTGTTTTTGTTAATAAAAACCATAAAAACATAGGCATCTACGTCCTCGAGCAGTGTCCTACTTAAGAACCGTAGAAAATATGATGAAAAACTTAAAATGAAGTCTTCAAACCGGACAATGAGATGTCGCACATTGTATAGATCCATCTCATGTTATTGTGCTCATGATTTGTAGGATATTAAAGAAAGGCAGGACAAGTGGGCAGGCTGGCGATGACCGTGGGAGGCTCGCTCGCAAGCCCTTCCACCGTGGGAACATTGTGAATAATTGGGTTTTGTATCTTCTCGGAATGCAAATAGCATTACGAGAGGGGTAGGGTTATTAGCAATGTCAACTCGCTGTAGGTCATGTATGCACAATTTGTTCAACGAAGGCCTAGTCAGGACTTTGCAAAAATCCATACCTATTAATATTATAAATTCGAAAGTAACTCTGTCTGTCTGTATGTTACCGTTTCACGCCTAAACCACTGAACCGATTTAGATAAAATTTGAAATAGATATAGTGTGAGTCCCGGGAAAGGACACAGGATAGTTTTTATCCCGATATTCCCATGGGATTAAAACTTATGCGGGTGAAACCGAGGGGCGAAAAGGTCGTACCTACACATGACGACGTAGAAGCTATACGTTTCCAGTTTTAGCTGACCACGCATTGTATAGGCTTTTCGGACAATGAGAAGTCAGCACTGGAAATATACCTATAGCTTGACATGTGCGTACCTACCAAGTAGCGGCGTTAAAGAAATATTGCTCTTATCGGGCATGCATCAAAAACAAACAAGACTCATGCAAGGTATGTACCTAACTGTAGGTACGGTTGAACAAGCTATTTGGTATGCAGGCAGATAACTTGCAACTACTTTTAAACAGTTGCTGAGTTAGTCAATTCTTTTATACCACTCTATTTAATTAAGGATACCATAAGCTGAAAAAGTTATAATGCACAAAATAAAACTAAATATTGGCAGTGTAGTGGAAAGATGAATATTTTTGCCTGTATACTAAATAGCTTGTTCGACCGTTACTATTATGTATTCTGTGACCTAACTTAGAAACTGAGTAGGTTATACCTATACCTACTTACTAGGTACACTAAGTCGGTAGGTAAAACCTAATAAAATTATTGCCTTTATACGAGTATTATACCTATACAATATCCGATCTACAGCGAAGGGCATTATTATTTTACACCGCCTTTTATTAAACGCACGATAGGTACTTAAAGAAGACATCATCAGACCCAATCTTGATAAGGAATCAGCCATCAATTTCAACCTAAGTATTTACAGTTAACAAAACAGTATTTTCATGCAAAATTATACGATTTACACATTCACTGGACGCTGGTTATTAATACCAAAATAAGAACAGCTTTTTATAAGCATCTTCATCTTGCTTGATGAGTGCAATCATAATTTAATTTAATAGCACCCGCACTTATTTTTTCGGAAAGTGAATATGCGCCGGCAATTACCTAGTAATGATGGCATAACGTTAAATTCTGCGGTAATTTATAGCACGCTGTATTGAAAAAGATATGACACATATATTATGTTCGATTTATTGATACCGATTTTGTGAACTACTGTGTACGTATGTAGGTACAGACGGCAGCACATCAAGCTACCCGTAACTGTCAAATTTTCCCAATCAACTTAAAGCCTTATGCTTTAGCTATAAACTTGAAAATCTATTAAAGACATTTGACAGATTGTAGTAGCTTGATGTGCTGGTGTCTGTACTAAGTTTTCATACTAATAGTTAGGTACCTAATTATTCTATCGTGGATGTCCTGCGGGGTAGGTACTTGCATAACACACTAGCAGTAGCAGTGGCTTTCATTTTGCCAGTTCAACAACATTCATTGCGTTATTTACGTTGGTGAGCAGAATTTTTTTTCGAACATATGAAGCAATGGACTAGCATTCTAGCAATACCTATCCTTCAAAATGATTCACATTGTGATTGAAAGTGTGTTGTGTTGCATAATTTAGGGTGCTGCTTGCTTGGAATTAAAAAATCCGGTCAGAAAGGGTCAACTAGCTACAAGCATATTTGCTAATCGGCGAGATTGTTTGTCTTATTTTGGAACACAAGAGTAGGTAAAGCGGACTGAAATGACGACTCTTTTAGTAACGGAGAATTGTTTTCTCCGTAACTAAAACAAGCTTCAGAATTAGGTACTTACCCACTAGAGGCGTGAAACCTCGAAGTAAAACGAGAATTTAAAGAGTTTGAAAGGAGTACCACTTATAGAAAAGCAATAGACTAGAATAGGAATCAGTCTACCTACCAATCAACAATCAAGAAATAATATAGATTGGCAGGTAACTCTATCACCATCACCTCATCAAGATTCATGACTGTACCTACTCGGAACACGACTCAAGATCTCGTTTATCGACGAGGTACCTACCTACAGTCGTTAAAATACCCCTAATGATTCTCATCTAGCCCTTCATGACGTTAAAACTGGACACACTATTTACTGAGTACGATGTAAAATTAAAAATTACCATTCATTCGAAAAATGGCGTCCATTATAAAAGGTAGGAACGCGCTATGACAGGCTCAGCCAGTGCCAGCCAGTGTCCTTAACGACGTCGCCGGCGCACTTAACTTTGATCAATATTTCGACTTTTTCACTAAGTTGGAAATTGTTTGTTGTCATTATGAGACAACATTGTTGAGGCATTGTCGTGCTTGAGTAATGTACCGTAATCATCTTCGGACGAGTTTTAAGTTAACTTTGGAGTTTGGACGCTAAGAAAATATTTTTGTAACATCAACACAAATAAATCCATCGAGTTGTTGTTTTTACGATGATAGTAACACATGTAAACAATCCGTCTCTTTTGAGCTCTTAGAAAACATAACATCACGCCTGTTTTTCTAGAAGAGGTAGGCAAAGGTTTTTCGTAATGGTAGGTAACTAATAGGCGGCAAGCATATCGCGTTCAAGCCGGCGGCGGCGTCTGAATTTGTACCTAACAAATTCAGACGCCGCCCGCTCAATACTGCTGCTAGGCTGAGAAGTTCCTGAGGAAAAATCCAACTATAGTGTCCGACTATGGGATCGAACCTAGGACTGCACGCTCAGTTGCGTTTGCGACTACTACACCAACGTCGTGTAATTGTATGGTAGGTGTTAACCGATGGAAGTGATGAATTAATAAATTTACATAAAAGCAAATTAAATTATCCTTTCAAACCTTAGGGCGAGACGAATCAAACGGTCTGTTAGCCCCTTAGTTTATAGGAGCGCAATGAATATAGGTACCTATAGTAATACGTCGGTGCATTTAATAGTACATACGCACGTGCTTAAAAGTGTGAAACTATTCAATACTAGTAATTTATGATTAACTTATGAATATGCACAACTCATAATCGACTATTAAAAAAAACCCATTAATGAATTTAATGTTACTTGCAAAAAAAATCTATTCAAATATGTAACCCCTTCACCTATTGCTTTATTAGAAGAACAAAGCTATCGAATCCTGTCAATAGGTATCATTTTTAAAGTCATGAATATGCAAAAATAACAATTATGATAATCAATAATATTGGCTTTGATCTTGAATTTTAGTCGAGTCATGTAACAATCATTAATCGATACATTGGAATAGAATCGATTCTGCACAAGTTCGAAATAGGAAGGGTTAGGTTTAACACCTGCGTGGTTTTGAATGGGAGGTTGGGAAAAAAAAAAGCGCATCCATCAGTAGAATATTATGAGGAGCTGGAGAAGCAAAATTGCTGGAAAGATTAGTTATGGGAAAAGGGATTTTGTCTTGTCCCCCAGACCAGAAGACCCAACCAATATATTTGTGAATAGATTATATTATCCATGATGTGGTAGGTACAGACGCCAGCACATCAAGCTACTACAATCTGTCAAATTTCTTTAATAGATTTTCAACTTTATTGCTAGAGGCTAAGGTTCAAAGTTGATTAGGAAATATTGACAGTTTCGGGTAGCTTGATGTGCTGGCGTCTGTACATTGGCGTATATAGAGGGGGGGCCGGCCCTAGAATGGTCTCAGGCCCACCCTAGGATGTTTGGGGACCTATTCGAAATTTTAAGCTGGATACTTAGGTACATAATATAACTTCACACAAAAGCAATCAAATAAATAATCTACCACCAAGACCTTCACAAACTTATTATTAACTACATAATACATTCCATTTAGTTACTTTTGAAATCACAAAAATAAGTAATAGAATCTATTAATAAGCAACGAAATAAGCTAGAGTATTATTATGATTAGACGGCCCGGGAGCTAACGCATCGGCAATCGGCCATACAGGCCACGGCAGGGGTTGCGCAGGTCGTTCGAAGGATCCGGCGTCTGGGCCACGCATAACGGACCAAATGGGAGTCTAAGTGCGGAAAAGGGAGCCCCATCATCATCATCCGACCGTCTGGGTCTCGAGGTGGCTTTGCACAAATCTGAGGTCCTCTGTTTCCATGGGCCTCGGAACAAGCCACCACGCGATTTACACATAGCGGTAGGAGGCGCGCGCATCGGTGTTGAGTCGACGATGAAGTACCTAGGACTTGTCCTCGACAGCCGGTGGGACTTCGGACTGCACATTCAGCGGCTGGTCCCCAGGTTGATGAGCTGCAACGCTCATCAAAACTGCTACCTAATTTGGGGGGGCCCAACGCCTCCTGCCGGAGACTGTACGTGGGGATTGTGAAGTCCATGGCCCTGTATGGGGCGCCCGTGTGGGCGGACACTGACGGCCCGCAACGTTGCAATATTGCGAAGGCCGCAAAGAGCAAAGCTGTTAGGGTAATAAGAGGATACCGTACGATCTCCTACGAGGCAGCAACTCTCCTGGCCGGATCAACGCCCTGGGATCTGGACGCGACAATCCATGCGTCCCTATATCGCTGGCGGAAGGCGGAGCTTGCTCGTGGTCAGCCTCCGGTTCCTCGGGAATTCGATCCACGAAGGACTGAGCTCCGTCAGATCCTAGTGGCTGAATGGAGGGAGCGACTTGCGCAACCCAGGAGGGGCCTGTTATAGAAGAATGGCTGGAGAGGCAGCATGGCGCCCTGAGCTTCCGGCTGACGCAGGTGCTTACTGGACACGGATGTTTCGGGAAATACCTGCGTCGCATAGGTCGGGAGCGGACACCTGCTTGTCATCACTGTGTGGACGGCCACGAGGACACGGCGTTACATACGTTGGAGGAGTACAGCTTGGGCCCAACAGCCCTCGTCGCGACACTTGGTGCGGGTGATCTGTCATTTTCGGCGGTGGTTCAGTCCATGGTCGGAAGCGAAAATGCGTGGGATGCTGTGGCCTCTTTTTGCGAGGAGTTGATGCATGCAAAGGAGGCGGCGGAGAGGGAGAGAGAGCATACCGGTCAGTGGGTCGTCTTAGGCTCTCATTCCACCCGCACCAGAAGAGCAGCTGGGCGTCGAAGGGTGCTTAACGATTTCCGGCCACTATAAGGGGCCTGCGGGCGGCGAAATTGGGGCCGTGTCATCGCTCGAGCAGTCGGGCTCAAAGAAGTGGCACGCAATAGTGGGGTTTTAGTCGGTAGGTGTCCGACATCATGGTCGGGAGCAGACGCCGGTGTGTCACCACTGTGCGGCTTGCCCTGAGATACGGTGCAGCACACGTTGGAAGAGTGCCCAGCTTGGGCAGGGCTGCGCCATGACCTCATCGCGGTAATAGGCGGGAGCGATCTCTCGCTCCCGGCTGTCGTTCAATCGATGGTCGAGAGCGGGAGCACATGGGACGGTGTTGCCTCCTTTTGCGAGGATGTCATGTCTGCAAAGGAGGCGGCCGAGCGGGAGAGAGAAGCCGCATCCTCTCTCCCCTCCCGCAGGAGAAGCACCGGGCGCCTGAGTAGGGCGCAAAACGATCTACGACCTCCATGAGAGGTGGCCTGCGGTCGGCGGACTAGGGGCGTCTGTCGTCCGACCAGACAGGCCCGAGTTGGCGCTGCAGTGTTTCACGCACGCCACTCGAGAGTGGGTGCGGCCATTATAGGAATGGGCGCACGGGGAGGTGGGACCCGCTGAGAAACAGCGGGTCGAGGCCTGTCGGGGGAGCGGTGAATGTTTATGCGAATCCCGCACCCCCGGCCATAGGTAGAGGTGGAACACCGCGGTGGTTTTAGCCGGTAAGCGTCGCCGATGCCCCTCTGTCACCCCCACGATAGAGGAAGTCCATGAGAATTTCCACAGCGAGAAAAAAAAAAGGTGTCCGACATCATAACCCTCCGTTCTTGCCGGACGGAGGGAAAAAGAAAGGTCAGGGGCCAGGCCCCCCCCAGAAAGAATCCCTAGATACGCCAATGGGTAGGTAATCTGTAATAGGTAGTACAGGGTCATTTCTATAGGCTCGTCTGTTGTCATTTCAACTCAGTGTCAACGGTCATAAGTCACAAACGTGCGCGCATGATAGTACTGCTATCTTGATTGAAGAATTAAGGGTGTTTTAGGGTTAGGCTGTGATGTAATTGTCTTAGGCGAGCTTTTGCGAGATCTCGGAAGCCTGCAACGCATTGACACAATTCACGGGATGTTACATAACATGCGTGTGTGGATCCATACTAATATTATAAATGCAAAAGTGTGTCTATCTGTCTGTCTGTTACCTCTTCACGCTTAAACTAGTTACTCCGAAGATAGTTACTCCGTGAAAGGAAATAGGATACTTTTTATCCCGATACTCCCACGGGATCGAGACTTATGCGGGTGAGACCGCGGGGCGCTGCTACTATAATATGAATTACATACATCATCTTTGTGATCAATGTTGTTTTATACAGAATGACACAGGGGGACATCAACGCTCAAACTGAAACCATGAATTCAGCACATGATTTTAGACCCACAACAGACTCTTGATGACCTGGCTGCCCTTAGCCAAATCTTAGTCTTGTCATTGCATAGAATCAATAGCGGAGGATTGTAGCTTTGCTCCACAGGGTCCGACAGGGTAGAAATTTTTCGACAGTTATCAAAAAAATAATCAGTTGTTCCACAGAGAAGTACAATACCTACGCTGTCAAAATGTATGGAACAGCTTTCAAAGCAGCAACAGGTGGCGCGACAATGTCCTTGCCAACTCTTATTATTCTCAAAAAAAAAATGTTTTTAAAATGAGAAATAGGAAGAAATATACGAGTCACTAAAATCAAAACTTTAAAAAAATCAATTAAGCTTTATTTATAAAAATCCTTGACAATAGTAAAATACATACTTACGTCATCAAATGCAAAATTCTTTGAGAACCCTAACAAGGATATCTCTGCATAAATATTATTAAATTTCAGACATTTTCAACATCCTTATTTAATAATTGCGTTCAATTAATTACCCTCTCAGTTCATCCAAAATCACAAAGTTAAACATTCAACAAAAAAATGAGACCAACAAAAAAAAAACTTAAAAGAATAGAACAAGCGTCTCAATTTCAAAATATGTACTTCGACAAACCAAAACAACCACTCCACGATAATTTTATATTATTGTTCTTAGCTGTCGCGAAAAAGCACGGCCATTTGAGATAAAGAAAAAAAGTGAAGCCTCAAAAATAATGAAGTTGGCGTATGACTAAAGTTTCGAGATCCAATCTTGCAGAGTCTTGATGTCTGCGGGCGTGTCGTCATCGCCGGTGTTAGCCGAGCTCTCAGCAATGTCCACGCGGTTGCTGAGGTGAGAGAACTCGAAGTCTTTGCCGATCTTTCCGAGGTAGGTTGCGTTGTTGCCCTGTGACGGGTCCACCGATTGCAGCTGACTGGATTTTGTGACGCGGACTAGGTTTCTGGAAACAATATTTTTAAAGATGAAATTCTAGATCCAATTTATATGGAAGTGATTTAAAAGTACACGTTGAAGCTCACCATCACTTATACAGACTACACACTAGACTGGGGCCTATTTCGCAAGACCTATAATTATAACTAGCTTTTACCCGTGGCTTCGTCCGAGTAGATGTCGGAAAATATCCCACGGGAATGTACTACCGGGATAAAAAGTACCCTATGTGCTAATCTAGGTTATAAACTATCTGTGTTCCAAACGAACATACATCCAGACTTTTTAAACAAAAAAATGGATAAGAATTAAAAAATCCATATTTTCGGCATCAGACCCTTTCCTACACTTTGTAGCAATTACATTTACTTACTCAACAATATCCAATTTGAAAAATTTGGTTATTTTACAAATAATATCTACTTATAGATTCCCAATTCATATTTATATTGCATTTTAAAATTCTTATCGCGAAATGTTCTAGTTTCATTGTTCCTAACATGTTTACAAAGAGCAAATTAAAGTTTAAAAATAAATATTCTTGATAACTAGTTCCTTTGAACCCAAGTTATCTAATCTGTGTATTGTTGTTCCATTTCAGACACTCAATAATCATTGCAATTTCAACCTTGTGTAAATGTCCATAAGGTATGTAACTATTATACTAAAATTACCTAAAGATAAAAGGGTATTTTTAGTACTCACATCTCCTTTTCCAACAGACTCTTGATGACCTGGCTGCCCTTAGCCAAATCTTGGTCCTGTTTATTGCATAGAATCAATAGTGGAGGATTGTAGCTTTGCACCACAGGGTCTGACAACACTGTGTACAAGTATCTGAAAGAAATAGGTTGTCATGAAATAGGTTTTAGAGTGTGTTCAACAGAATATGGCAACATTTAATGTAAATTTTGGTGAAAGGACCTAGTATACACCTCTGCCTTTCTCTTCAGGATATACAGGGGAGATATTTTTATAAATTTCTATTAACAAGCAATACAAACTGTATTATAACTTTCAACACATAATGTGCCCGCTTTGTGAGATTTTTGCTATTGTTCTGTTAGGAATCTGTAAATGTTTTCTTTAACAGTTTATTCACTTGGGTCTAAATGCTGCTTACAGTGGCATTGGTATACTTCAATGTTTGTGGGTGAACAGTCAAGCAACATCCAACTATATGGCAGGTATATATGAAACTAGTCTGTTTCAAAATATTAGATGAAAGTAGTCGGTTAAAAATCATCAAAATTTAGGTTATAAAATTAAACTCAATGCAACTGCGAAATAAAAAAACATCTTTAAGGTGATACTTCATTAGGACAAGTTGGTACACATATGTACCACAAGCGGTACAAATTTGTACCAGATCGAAAATTCTATTTATAAAATTTCTGGTTTAAGTATTCAAATAATCAAATCAAAACCAATTGCCAATTTGCGATCTACAAATTGGTATCCACAGGTATGTTTCTGATCCATTTGTTTACATTTTCACCAGATGATTTTAGAACAGACTATAATTAAGATGGTCTGTTAACATTAGTAAAGTTTATGAAAAAGAATACTTACTCAGCCACATCTCTGATCTCCTTTTGAATGGTGACAGAGTCAATAACATAGACAATAGCTTTAGCACTGTTCTTGTACTGATCAAAGAATTTGTTTCTCAGTCTCTCTTGGCCAGGCAAGTCCACTAATTTGAAGTTATTCTGGAAATGGTGGAAATAATTTTAATAAAATAAATAATAGACTAGACATCCACTGCAGGATTTAGGCCCCACAAGTTAATACTGGAGAAAGTTTGGAATGAATATTTTAAATGGTGCAATAAATAATAGTGATTTGCAATCTTCTTCTAAGTGTGTCAATGGCCAAATTAACATGAAAAAAAAAAATGTTTGTTCCAAAATTCAGCAACGCAAATACTGTTGTTGACACTGCCATTAAGTCCTCACTTATGCAGGTGACAGGGTATGTGGTGCATTTGCACTCTTAATATATTTATTACCTGTACCTATATTTGCATTTTGTCTTAGGTACCTATAGTGTTTACTGCTCTGTTAGCAACACAAAGAATATTCATCTATTGAAAGTGAATGGTGTAGTCAGTCAAGCGGAAAGTTCTCATTTCAGAAACCAAGACTCATTTGGGTCATTGACCCGTAAGAGTTACATGCAAACTCTTTTGTTCAAATCAATATTCTACTAATTCTATTCTTTTTAAACTTACATTAGATGTAAGGTATTCTTCAACATTTTCCTTCATAGACGTAAATGTCTGTCTATATTGTGAGTAAACAAGTCTCACAAACAATAGAGTTTTGCCGGAGTCCGAGAGGCCCATCAACAACACAGACTTACGAAGTGTGCGCCTTCTCGTAAAACACCACCAGAACACTGAAAAAAAACACAAAAATATTTACAGAAAATCTAATAATTTAAAATAATTTTATTATTATGAATGATACAGTAGGTACAAAACAGTCAAAGCGAAGGCGTATAAAACTTGCAGAAAAAATTCCTTTGTTCCTTTCACATGTTGCGATAGTTCAATTCCATTGCAATGTTGGCTGGCATACATTCCAATCAGGAAAAAATACCCTCAGAATTTAATATTATGACAGTGACTATGGAAAATAAGGCATTTCTATTTGTGATAAGTACATAACTACTAAGTATTTAATTAGTTTTTCAATTGAATCCACTTACCCAAAGTAAAAAGAAGAACTATGCCGCTCAGTAAGGTTATATACCGTGGATCGTTCAGCATTGGTTCTGTGTGAATCTTTTCCTTTATTACTTCGGGCTCCATGATTGACCTATTGAATAAAAATTATAAATATTGTATTACAAAATAAAATCAAGATTTCTCGTAAATTCTCCAACAAACTCCAACACAGAGCATGCAACCTTTCTCCAACTTGAAACGAACACAACACGAACACAAGTTTTGGTAAATAGGGTTGTGTTTGATTTGATGACGTATTGACGTTGACGTTCAGGTTCACTATTGTTTTGTTTTGCCATAAAATTAGTCGATTGAAAAACTGATATTCTCACTGCTAGTAAAGAAAACTAAACATACCAGGGTCGTGCGTGGTACTCGTGGTGCACTTGTGCACTGCATGTGTAGATTCGTAGCTTTCTAGTCTTGTAGGTTGTACAGACTTTACACGAAGTAAAGTCTTTGGGCAGACCTGTGAAAGTCTATCAAATTATTTGAACCTATTTATTTACTCACCTTACGTTTAACTCTTCTTTTTATGTTCTATCAATTAGCTGAGTTTTCTGACTTTCTCTGTCTAACCTTTCTTTGTTTAAAACCTGCTCCATATACGCTTACCATTTGTAGCCAACTACAAACCTCTACAAACATACAATTGTTTGGATCAGTGGATGCATCGCAAGCTTCCTTTGATTTTTGCACAAAAACCAAAAGCAAAATAAATATTTTGCAAGAATGCAAGCCGACAAGCCAAGCCGAATGCCCCATTATTTGTTTACGTTTGAATTTTGTTATTTTTTCATGGTTGGGCAAGTGTGTGAAATAGGCATAACAATTATATAATCTACTTTTATTGCCTCTTTCCATCCAAGGAATCTATGATCTGTACTATGTGTAGTCTGTGGAATGGAGACACCTGTCGGCTAGAACATTACTTACTCTATGGAATACGCGACTGCGTATGTTATGAAATAAATTGATAATTTCCTTGTCTCACAAAATTACTTATCAACGTTTGTTATCTTTTTATTGACAAGATCTCTCAACACAGTAAAATTCTGTTCATTTGAGAAGGCTGTGTGCTTTAACTGTGAATGCCGGTCCATAAAATCGATTAATCGTAGAGCTGTATGGGTTCTAAGCGCTTATTAATCTAACGTATTCTATCAGTAAACTAGGATCTGAGAAGGCTGTGTGCTTAAACTGTGAATAGACTGTGAACGCCGGTCCATAAAATCGATTAATCGTAGAGCTGTATGGGTTCTAAGCGCTTAATTATTAATCTAACGTATTCTATCAGTAAACTAGGATCAAATAATTTAAGAAACATGAGTATTGATATTGGAGGTAAGTTAATTAAAATTGATGTTAAAATTTTGAAGGAAAATAAATATCTGTCTCGTTTTTAACTGGACTAATTAAAGTTAGTTACACACATTAATTGATGCGCATTTAAATGGCTATTTTCTATTTAACTTGTTATTTGCAGGCATGAGAATAAAATACAAGGATAAAGATGAAACGTTTTTGGAGAAACACTTGGTGTCCAAGGAGCCTTTTGGGCAATTCAAGGCATGGTTCGAAGAAGCTTGTTCAAGGAAGGAGATTCTAGAACCCAATGCTATGTGCTTGGCAACTGTTTCCAAGTAGATATTTTTCCTTTATCTCTAACTCAACATCATTAACACAATCTCCATAGTTTCCCACTATTGTTATCAGTTCACATGAAGTTTATAATTTTTCGTTCTAACAATAATGTGTGCTTTTTACAGAGATGGCTTCCCATCAGCAAGATTTGTTTTGTGCAAGGGATATGGAAAAGATGGCTTTAAATTCTTTACTAACTACGGAAGCAGGAAAGCTGGTGATATGGTTTGTATTTTATCTATACATCTATAAAAACAAATAAAATTGAAGAGTCAGTTTGTAATGTCAAAATAACAGCTTTTTACTTTAAGATAGTAAAATTGTACTTATCCAAAATAACTATTTTTGGCTGGACAGATTCTGACAGAACTTTCGCTGGCTGATAGCTGATTTTATAAGGAGTAACTTGGGCTACTGACACATAATTGTTTTCCAACATCATGTGAATGATGTCCTAGGCACAGCTTGTATTCAATAATAAAGTAAAAGTATTGTTCTATAGATAAACTGCTAAAGGCTATTTTTCCATAAGGCAGTATTATCACAAGTGGTTATCTAACCTAAACAACTCAGTTACTTATGCAATTTTAGAAAAATATTTGTGCCTTTTCTAGGATGGCAACCCAAATGTGGCTGCAACATTCTACTGGGAAATTCTTAACAGATCTGTCAGGATTGAAGGATGTGTAGAGAAACTGGATGAGGCTGAATCAACCAAATATTTCCACTCACGACCAGTGCCCAGCCAAATTGCAGCATGCACTAGTTTTCAGAGCACCCCCATTGAATCAAGGGACATTTTGTGTGAGAGAGAGACAATATTAGAAGCAGAGTACATGATTCCTGGGAAAGAAGTTCCAAAGCCTAGTTTTTGGTGATTATATTTAACTAATCTATTTTCATTATAAACCCAATATATTTGCACTTCTATCAGTTGTTACATCAGTATTCCTTCTATAAAATCTGATGCAATAATAAAACTTTCCATTTTATGCCAAAATAAGTCATGACTAGGGTTGCCAGACTTCCGGATAAAGCCAGACACAGGCTTTTTGGTTGCCTGTCCAGCCAAACCAGATGGTGTGCAGCCTATCCTGATTTTGTTAAGCTGTTTAATTTTGACCATAGCGCGCGCGCCGCCACTCTTCATCACCACCCACCCACTCTAGTCGCTTCGCTCAGTGCAGTTCGCTCCTTGACACGATTTTAGTGTTACCGATACTAGGACTAAAAAATTAAGGGTGTCCGGCTTTTTTTACCAAAATGTCCGGCTAAACTGGCTGGTCTGTTCGGCTTTTCGGTTTTAAGACCTGGCAGTCATAACAAACAATACTCAATAATTATTAAACAAACATAATTTGCTATCTTCAGACTGAATAATTATGGCAATAATATCATTAAGTGCATGAGCAGCATGTGTCAACAGCAAAGGCAACTGCAGTGTGCCACTTGTTTATTTGACTATGGTGGTCAAACACACACGTGTCACACATGTGTATAAATACTTATGTTTAGTTTCAATTTAATTAATCTTTATTACAGCTTATCTCTTTATTTACATAATAGCCTTTTTTTAATTTCAGGGGAGGATACATTATTCGTCCTAGAGCTGTTGAGTTTTGGCAAGGACAGCGAGACCGGCTCCATGATAGAATTAAATTCAGGAAGCCGAAAGAAGGAGAAGTTCCCAATGGCAAGCTCTTGCATGAAGGAGACGATGGGTGGGTCTACGAAAGGTTATCCCCTTAAATAGTCTCAGTATAATAACATAAGTTATTTAAAAGAGAAAGTCATCCAGTATATTGTAAGTTATCACAATTTTATTGCAAACATTTTAGTACAAATCACTATTAAAGGTTGTTATGGTTTATGTGTGATTTTTAATATTTCCCTTTGAATACCACCTGTGCATTTCCAACAAACTTCGCTGATTAATTTTCCATGTTTCTGAATAGTTTGTTCAAATTGTCGTGTACCACCACCGACACCAAAGTAATATGTTTTTGCAGCTACATAAGCTGCTCCATCTTTGCTCAGTCTATCCACAAATAGTGAGATGAGTTTGTCATAGTTACATTCATTGTAGATAGTCTCAGATGTAAGGATAACATCATAGGTATCTGAGCAAGGCAGCTTCTTGTTGAATGAATCCCAGTCTCCTGAATAGAACTTACACCTTTGTATTTCTGTTTCTCTTTTTTCTTCTTCCTCAATGTTTAACATAACATTAGGTATTGTGAAATGTTCCAAGACTTCCCTATTCTGAAATAATGAAATATAAATGTAAAATAAAATATGTTTAAACAGTAAACCCTCCATATTGGTACCTAAGATACAAGCTTGCCTAGTTTGGGGCCAATGTAAATTCTTTGTAATCTTTTCTTTTTGAGTACCTAATAAAGTTTTTATTTTTTATTAATGCAATATAATGAAAGGTCCAACTTGATGGATTATCCTATTGATATTATCTGCACGAGTTTCGCTTCATACAGACATTCCCTATTTAAAAAGTGCATGTCTATGTAGCTCAATTTGGTTTGTTTTGTAGTGTTCTAGAATTAGGTTTACTAGACACACTTTATTTTTTTTCTCCAGTGTCTTTAATATCCATATGTCTAATGTCATGCATACCAGTTACTGAAATGCTATTTATAGATGCTGACTAATTTGAATTTTAAGTGAAAGTGCACTTTTTCTCAGTAAATAATAGTTATTAATTACTTAATTAAACCGAGTTGTTTATAACTAAAAATAAATAATGATACACTACACTTACATAATCTTGAAACGTAACATTTGACTGTTTCAAAAAAGCATATATTCCTAAAATCCCAGCTCCACATCCTAAATCCAAGACATTGCTCTTATCAAACTTGATTTCAGACCTATTTTCTTCCAGATATTCTATTAAATCGTAAGTGCACTCCCAAATTTTTAGTCCACCTGAAATTATTTAGCATAAAAATATAAGTACTTAGATCATATAAAACAGACTTAGGTATCATGCAACAGTTTACATTTCAATTCCACTAATCGACCAACATCGAAAATTCAATTAAAGTAGGTATACAGTGAAGTGTGCTGTGGCTGTGGCTAATGAGGGCTTTAATAAAGAGTAGCTAACAATAATACTAAGAGTAGCTAACAATTATAGCTAAGCTATAGCATGCAGACTTGCCTTCATATTTCCCGGCAATGAGGTCACTATGTTCCTTTTCTGCTAGTTCAATTGCATTCTTCAATCCACATTCTTCAATACTCGCCATTGCTTCACTTACTACTACATGCCCAATCTCTACATCACCACAGGCGAACATTTTAGCGCGAGTGACTACATCATCCAGATTTTGTATTTGTTTATCTGGTACAACTTCCTCACTATCCAGCCATCGAATGTTTTCTTTTGTTTCTGTTGGATAAATAAATAATGTGATACTGCCTTATCTTAAAATGTAAACATAAGTTAAACATAACCCTCTTTCTGGCGCAGTCGGGTAAAAACAAAATTCAAAGATTCACCTTCTAGTTGATTACTGTCAACTTCACCAGAAAAGTTAAATCTAAAAGTAGTCATATTTCTTTTTAGCAATTAAGTCTTGATAAAAGTAAAAATAATGTGATATCTAAAACACCGCGCGTGTTTACATTGTCAAAGTTGACATTGACACTACTACAGCCATTAGTGATTTTGTCATTTTGACAAATAGGGCGCGTTCCGAGTTAGGAATGTAATCGATATAATCGATTTGAGCGTGCGTACCCGTACCGAATTAGCGTGAGCGCGATAATAATGTCCCGTGAATCGTCATAGATGACGTCATGACATGCGCCATCTTGCGATAACGCCGACCATGCCTTCTAATAATATCACCGTGAGCGCTGTCAAAAATGCGAGTGTGTGTTTTGTTATGAGATGCATCATATCTTTAAAACTAACGTGGCATATTCGAAATAAAATTGTGCTTCTGAGTTCTGGCTGACAGTCGCCACCTAAATAAAGAAAAAGAAGAAATGTGGTGTTCATACAAAGAAATACTGCAGTAATAACCTTTTCTACATTGAGTAAGCACTGTGATCGCGTTCACGAGCGTTCCGAATTGCTGACAGCTATCAGCTGTCATAATCGTGATATCTAAATTAGAACGGAAATTATTGATATCGATACCTTTGGGTAGAAAGGTCGTATAAACCATTTTGGCCAAATTGAGTTATATATACCATTTTTCTCAGAATTTTTTTCTCTATCGATCTGTATATACGAAATGCAGAAATTCGCACAAAAATGGTTAATACGACCCAGAAATTTTCGGTCATAGCCTCTTAAAAAAGGTAAATTTTCAATGTAAAAGCCGAATGTTTTTTTTTTGTAGTTTTGTTATGATGTAATGACCATAATTTATATTAACTCAGGGCGTAAAAATAGTCGTTAATTGTAAATGGTTTATACGCCCTAACGTGTTAAATGCATTACCTAAACATAGTTTAAATTCGACGTCGTAAATCCAAAGGCAGTTCGCGACGTTGGTGTATAAACCATGTTCATTGCAAGAAGCACTTTACGACCGACACACAAGGCTCGCATTTGGCGCGCAGCGACAAGCAGAAGAGCGAGCGGGATAGACAGATACCGGCGCATTTGTTTACTTCGATACCTTTGGGTAGAAAGGTCGTATAAACCAAAACCCGACTTTTCAGGAGAGCAGAAAAACTATTTTTTTTTTACATAAAAATTCATAACTTTTTTGTTTTTGAAGTTTTAAAAAAATGATCTATGAGAAAGGTTCTTACAATTTGCAAATGAAAAAAGTTAAATCATCAAAACCTATCTATCTTCTTTAGTTTTAAAGTTAGCTTGGATTTACGCCTAAGAAAAAATCAATTCTTGGTTAATACACCCCATGAAAATGTACTTTAAAAAAACTGTATAAGTCGTATATCCATTTTTTGTAAGCTTATGGTCACATTTACTGTCGTAAAAACCCATATATGTAGTTTTTTTTGTATTAAAAACCTTTTATAATCATAGATCAATTGAATTCTGACTAATAAACAATCCTGTTACCCTAAGAATTAGTAGGAACTCAATTATTATTATTCTAATATCCAATAACGGTCGATTCAAATAAAATAAAACTACCTGAAATACGAAATCAACATTTATTAAGTATTACAATACCTTCTAATCAACATTTACTATTATTTCAATAATGGTACAACATACCTAACAGGTTTAACATTTTTAAATTGAAAAAAATATTTATAATAACTTAAACTGAAAAGTGAAATAAAAAAATCTACTTAATCATAAAAAAACAAAAATTATTCTATTAAAAATTAACTTCTTCTAAATTAAAGTAATCAGGCATTTTAGTCATTTATAAAATTATGACTTGATCGTCTTTTTAATTTTTGTACATATTTAAATGTACTTAATTCAATAAATTATTGAATTAAGCCTTTGTACTAAGGCTTAAATTTATTGAATTGCAACTAAATAATAAAAAAAAAAAAAAACAATCAACCACTAAACGTAACTAACTTATGTTCTAAAAAGTAACTTATTTATGATATTAATTTGTACCGATTCATAATTTATTAGTTTAAATTATTTATGAATTGTTACTATAAATTATTTTAATTATTATTATAAATTATTTTAAAACGAATTATGAATTGAGAAACACATTTTCAAAACATAAATTTAGGTGGCAAAGAATACAATCGTTTAACATAGTCTTGTTTTTTTACTAAATAATATTTTGCTAACGAACGAAATGTGAAATTACGTAAATAGGAAAAGTTATTATTCTGTTATAATAATAATTGTATTATTCAATTAGCTCTTCCTCGTCTTCTTCGTCGGTTAGCGTAAGAGAGTCAGCCACATTTCCATGGGGTAAGTTTAAATAATCATGGTGGTACCATGGTTAGTAAAAAAACAAGACTATGTTAAATGATTGTATTCTTTGTCACCTAAATTAATTTTTTGAAAATGTGTTTCTCAATTCATAATTCGTTTTAAAATAATTCATAATAATAATTAAAATAATTTATAGTAACAATTCATAAATAATTTTAAACTAATTATGAATCGGTACAAATTAATATCATAAATAAGTTACTTTTTAGTACATAAGTTAGTTACGTTTAGTGCTTGATTGTTTTTTTTTTATTATTATTTAGTTGCAATTCAATAAATTACTTAGTAATTAAGCCTTAGTACAAAGGCTTAATTCAATAATTTATTGAATTAAGTACATCTAAATATGTACAAAAATTAAAAAAACGATCAAGTCATAATTTTATAAATGACTAAAATGCCTGATTACTTTAATTTAGAAGAAGTTAATTTTTAATAGAATAATTTTTGTTTTTTTATGATTAAGTAGATTTTTTTATTTCACTTTTCAGTTTAAGTTGTTATAAATATTTTTTTCAATTTAAAAATGTTAAACCTGTTAGGTATGTTGTACCATTATTGAAATAATAGTAAATGTTGATTAGAAGGTATTGTAATACTTAATAAATGTTGATTTCGTATTTCAGGTAGTTTTATTTTATTTGAATCGACCGTTATTGGATATTAGAATAATAATAATTGAGTTCCTACTAATTCTTAGGGTAACAGGATTGTTTATTAGTCAGAATTCAATTAATCTATGATTATAAATGGTTTTTAATACAAAAAAAAAACTACATATATGGGTTTTTACGACAGTAAATGTGACCATAAGCTTACGAAAAATGGATATACGACTTATACAGTTTTTTTAAAGTACATTTTCATGGGGTGTATTAACCAAGAATTGATTTTTTCTTAGGCGTAAATCCAAGCTAACTTTAAAACTAAAGAAGATAGATAGGTTTTGATGATTTAACTTTTTTCATTTGCAAATTGTAAGAACCTTTCTCATAGATCATTTTTTTATAACTTCAAAAACAAAAAAGTTATGAATTTTTATGTAAAAAAAAAATAGTTTTTCTGCTCTCCTGAAAAGTCGGGTTTTGGTTTATACGACCTTTCTACCCAAAGGTATCGATATGAGCGCTGTGAGCGCTATTGTCTTAATTCGGAAAGCGGCCATAGACGAACAAACTGGATCTCTTTTAGACAGGGTAACTGACTCGAAACTCGAGACAAGTCAGTGCTGACCCGATAGTGTAAATTGAATTTAAAGTCAGTAGTACTGACTCCACTGACTCCAAATTCAATTTACACTAGGTAAATATCGGGTCAGCACTGACTTGTCTCGAGTTTGGAGTCAGTTACTTACCCTGTCTAAATCAGTCTTTACCGTCCGGCCATGAGTTTTCGCTTAGCGGCAAGCGTCGCGGTTTCATAACCGACTTTAATTTTGTCTAGTGTTGACACTTGACGCTGCGAGCGTTGCGTCGTGGCATGGTTCATTATTTTATATAAAAACAGTAATATATGAAAGCCTTGTAATTTCAGAAGGTAGATTTGTTAAATAAGTACAGACGCCAGCACATCAACCTACCCGAAACTGTCAGATTTTCCCAATCAACTTTGAACCTTAGGTTTTAGTGATAAAGTTGAAAATCTATTAAAGAAATTCGACAGATTGTAGTAGGTTGATGTGCTGGCGTCTGTACATACAATTAAGTGTGACTGCTGTTATTTAAATTGATTATATTTAACTCCACATCAATCTTGACTGTAATAATGTTTCTTGTATGTACTTTTATTACAGTGTGCCCCTAAAAGAGCCTTTTTTAACTTTTGTCTAATGCTATAGTAAATGGAGTATAGGTTAGGGTTAGGTTAGATTATGGCAAACAACCCAGCGTGGCACGGCAGCGGCCGGCGATGTGCCAGAAGCGAATCGCTTTTGTAAAAGGAAACAGGTTAGGTCACATTAAAGATAAAGTAAAAAAAAAAAATTAATAACAATAACTACCTGTATATAATTTGTCCCAAATGAAAATCGCATCCTTGTAATTTTTATATTACTTTTAAAATACTTTGAAAGTTGGCATTTTAAAAAGTGTCATTATGAAAAGCAGACCAAACGTACAAGTTGGTAACTGTGAGGTTGGGAAATAAAACAAAATTATAATATGATAAGTTGGCAAATGATTAGTCGGCGAAATAAAATTCTGCGAAACGTTAGTTGGCAAGTGAAAATTGGCAAAAAAAAATTTTGGCGAAAAGGCAGAGAACCAATAGCGATTATTCCCGATGTCCACCACTTAGTCTGTGGCTCAGATACGGCATTCTTTATCTCAGGTCTGTGGTCCTCCCCACAGACCCTAAGCCAAAGCTTTGCAGCTATTATGACCTTTTTATACTTTGATGTTGGGCAAAATAAAAGAAAAACTATTATAAAAAATTAAAAATTTGTTATGTCACACCGCCATAACGTTTAAAAAATATTGTTAGATTTTTATAAATAATGGATGTTATTCCAAAGGAAAACGCAACGCTAAACAAATCGGTATTGAAGTGTTTGTATTTTTTTAGCTTAGTAACTTTATTCTTGTATACCTACATCGAACGAACTAACAAACGAACGTACCTAATTCATTTCATTCATTCATATACACGAGTTGTTACTTGTTAGCGTAAAAAGTTGTGTGGATTTTATACAGTATTTTGTATTACAAGTATAACAAGGGACATAATATTGCTAAATCTCAAAAAAATCTATTATCACAATGACAGACGTAGCGAAAAAGGTAAACCCAATATTAATTTTATTTTATTGATACATCGCTTTGTTTGACACGAGTAACGTATCTACTCACTTTGATTAGTGTGTGTGTGTGACCTCACGGTTTTCTGCAAAAGTGCTGTTGAATAATATTGTTTCGTGGTGAAAATCCTCCTGTGGGTTAAAGATTATCTTCGGAAAAGCACCGGAACGTGTTACAATTACGATGGGAGCGGTAGGTTTAACGTATTACGAGCGCATAACCTCAACATATTGCGCGACCGTGGGGGATCCTAGGCGTAACAACGGATAATGGCTGTTGTTAGGTGGCTCATGTAAATCGGGCACGTGTACCTGTTTCAGGTACAGGATTACAAGGATTCCCTCAAGCAGAAGGCAGAGCATCTAATAATAAAAGGATTTCCAGAGAAGATAGTGAAATTAAATGAACTTCTAGAAACATCACATTTCCAGAATCGAGATTTGGCTGATGTACATCAGGTATTTGAATAGATTGTCTTAATAATTCACTGTTGCTAGCGCAATGATATCTGCAAAACTTTATTTAATTTTTCAGTCAAGAGATGTGTCTATATTGTTTATACATACCTACCTACCTATATAAACAGAGACGCCTTTTCCCATGGGGCAGGCATAAACTACAGAACTCCACACCACCTGCTTCAATCTTTGCATAAATGCATACTCCTTTTGTTTCATGGTCATATTCACTAAAATATCATAGACAATGAAATGTCTGTGTGCTATAGGTACCCCTCTGCTTAACTTTTCGGAGATTACAAGAATGATGTTATGTTATGTCTAATGTATTATTTCTAACAGTTACCATTGTTATACAATTTCAGGACTTAAACATTCCAGTGCCACCTCCTGCATCTGCAGCAAATGAGCCAAATCCTAAACGTCAGCGGATGGACTCATCCGAGATGTCAAGCAACACCTCTGAGGGCACTCGAGTGTATGCCTTGCCCAATGGCACTGTACCATGCAACAAGCCACTCAGTGACCTCATCCATCTTGTAAAACCACACATTAGGGAACTGGTTGAAGATTCCAATTTGGTAAGTGGCTTTTATGTGAATATTATTAGACATATCGTGAAGATTTCATCAATTCCCAGTAATATCATACTAGGACTCTGAAAAGGACCCAAGCAAGAGGATTTAAATTAAAAAGAAGAAGATGAAGCTTTCATTATCCATCAGCTCAGCTCAGTGCAGTCCACTGCTGGGCGTAGGCCTCTTTCAAGTTGCACCAGATGAAAATTGTGACAAGGATTATTGTCTTGATTGCTGCTGAACTGCACTTGTACATGTGTATTTCTATGAAACATCACTATCAGGACTTGACTTGATTCATAACAAAAATAAATTCAATATCAGATAAGAATCAGCAAAGTGTGATTCTGGGAAAGACACAACAAATCACAGACAAATCTTTGTTGTAATTTTGAAGTGGCCTATGTTCAAATGTAACACTATTATCCTATCAGCTTTGATCAACTTGAGATAACCATTAGGTATTTTATATTTGGAGATGCAACCAATTTCTGTTTCACTATTAACAACATGCCTACATGTATTTGGAAAACTGTGTATAGATCTTTCTGATTATATGCTATTAAGCCTAATGGAACTCAATCGCGATCGACATCTGCACAAACACTGCGTATGTCGCCGCGTCAGTCGCCAATTGAAACTACGCCGTATGACGCGACGCTGCAACCGTCCAATGATAAGACGTTTCTTTCCCTGCGCACCTCACAAATTGGGTGAGTTTTATTCTAGGGAGAAATATGAAAATTATCACTTCATTTGTTTACTACTACATGGTGTGATCGAAGCTGACCCCATGTCCTAGGTGAGTGACAAATGAAACGACGTGACGTGATGCTGAATACGAGGCAGTTGCTGTGCCCACTAAGTAGTCACCTGGGTTGCTACAACTCGTACGATACGACATACCATTCTTCCACGACACATCAATGCTAATTTCATTTTAGGTGACTTACATTCAGTTGCGTCACATTGTGTAATTATGCGTTGCCTTGCGTCGTGTCGCTTTCGTCGCCCACCTAGGATGAGGGGTGACACTTGACTTTTTCTTCGGTCTCGTCGTAACTGCCGACCAAGGGATTTTTGCAGGTAAGAAGGGAGCTGGCACCAATCTACACATTCTGGCAAAGAGACGATTCACGACATTATATTCCACCAATATTGTATATTTTACAGGCTCTTATTTGGGTGTAAAAATGAATGTCGAACCAATTGCTCAGTGTTGCTTAACATTGTTCTAGCTGAAAATGTGGATATCATTCATGATTCCTAAAATCGAAGACGGAAACAACTTCGGTGTATCAATACAGGAGGATACACTTGCTGAGATTCAGTCTGTGGAGTCGGAGGCCGCGGCGTTCTTTGACCAAATCTCACGATACTTCATCTCGCGGGCGAAGATTGTGTCTAAAGTCGCTAAATACCCACACATTGAAGACTATAGGAGAGCTGTCCGAGTAAGTATTACTTATTCTCTTCACTTTTTAGTTCCGTACCTCAAAGGAAAAACGGAACCCTTATAAGATCCCTTTGTTGTCCATCTGTCAAAACCCTTTTTCTCAATGCATGGAGTTAAGTTGAAATTAATATCAAACAAATACCCAAGGCTGCAATCTCTTGAAGCAGTGGCAGTGAACAAAACAAACTTCAAGTCAACGCAATCAAAAGATATGGGCATTAATGTTCCGTTTATGCCGCATATTTCGACACTTGCAAGAGAATCAAAACCTATAGAGTACTTCCCGTTGACCTAGAATCATGAAATTTGGCAAGAAGCAATGTCATGTATGATGTAGCACAAGTAAAGGAAAAAAATCCGAAAACTGTAAATTTGTACGGAACCCTCGGTGCGCGAGTCCGACTCGCACTTGACCGATTTTTTGATTTAAGATAAAATATCAACCAATGTTTTAAGAATCTTCTTCCATGTACATGCAATATGTCAATTTAAAGTAAATATCATTCTGCTCAACTTGATTTATGCATTCATAGAAAATTAGTCATACATTTTCGGTTTAAGCCAAAAAACAGGAAAAACCAATATGCTTCTGTAATTTTTCCTTAATTGACTAAACAGGAAAGATTTGTCTTCTGTAACAAATCACGAAACGAACGACGGACAGTAATGTGTACTGTGCAACTCTTCACTCTCCTGCACTTATCCCAATATATTTGGGATTGGCGCAACATGTCTTTTTCTACCATATTTCTCTATCAGTAGTCACCCCCTTTCTTAACATATCGTCATTCACACAGTCCATCCTTGTTTCTTTGTTCTTCCTCTACTGTTTTAGCCTTCAAAATTCGTACTCAAAACTTTCCTCACGACATTTCCTCATTCCTCTGTAACACATGCCCATACCATGAGAACCGATTTCCACACAATTTTTCAGTTACCGGTGCCACTTGCACTGTGCAACTAGTATAATCAGTCTATAATGTTCCCACTGCTGGAACACAGGCCTCCTTTCTTCGACAGGCAGTGGGCTACAATCTATCACGCGGGCCCAGTGCAGATTGGTATATTGTCACATGTCTTCGAATTTTTGGTTCTGGGACATTTCCTCTCGATGTTTTCCTTCACCGTTTTGAAAGCAGTGGTGATGAAATTATTTACTCAAAGTAAAGCGCCTGTCTGGGTTCGAACCTACGGCCTACAACTCGTAAGTCGGGGCCGTTACCACTGGGCCTCCACTGTGCAACTAATCAGTATTAATTGATCTGTTTGTTTGGCAGGAACTAGACGAGAAGGAGTACTTGTCGCTATGGCTGGTGATGTGCGAGATTCGTAACCGCTACTGTTCGCTTCACGACATCGTCATCAAGAACTTGGAGAAGATCAAAAAGCCACGTTCATCGAATGCGGAGTCTCTTTACTAGGCACTATTTCAATCTCAAGTAGTAGCTCTTTAGTCACAAGCAATTGTAAGAATACATTGTGGTTCTAAGAGTAATACTGATACTGGCTTTTAAACCTTATTTTTTATTCACTAGGCAGCATTTATGTAAATATTATTTCTACAAACACAAGTAATGTAAGTAAAAACTTGTGCTTTAGCAAAACTTTCAAACATTTTGTAGTAGTTCTCCCATATTTGTAGATTGACATATATTGTGATGTAAAGTATCACATGCCTAGTATACTATTATCATATTTTTCTATTTTAGGTGCTTTTGTCTAGTGATTAAAAATTAAGTGAGTACATCGTGTTGTGGTCTTATAGCAAGGCGAGAGGCTGAAGACTCGTATTATAATGTGAGACTGAATGCAGTGTCGTAACATATTTCTTTGTGACATTATTGTAGTAGTTACATGCTTGACTGTGACATTTTATGACCATTTTGTTTTCAGCGTCATTGGTAAAATTGTGGTTCCACAAAAGCTGATTTTTGGACATTAACCATTATTCCCATAGTATTTAAAAGACAAACTTGCTATGAAACTACAATATGATTATATTTATAGACAGTTGTTCCAAAACTATTAATAAAAATAGGTTTTAGTTAAGCTAAAATATTATGTTGTTACTTAAAAACCATCAATAAACCTCAGTGGTTGACAATTACTGTATAATGGAATCTTAAAATTTCTGTTCATAATTCGTATATTTCAGGTTGAATTCTATCCAAAAGTGATACGATTGGCTTATAGTCAATATTTAATTTAAATATATACCCTATGTCGATAATAATAAATACATTTCTATGAATGTGTATAAATGCAGTTTGTATTTTCCCTAACATTTCATCATTTAAAATAATCAATAAAAAAAAAAAAATAGAGTAACACAGCCTATTATTTTTCGTCAGCCAGTACATGACATACTTTATTGAACATACAGCTATCCGAAACCGATTTCTGCAACATTTGAACTAGAATAATTTTTTTTTGCACATGTCGGATCGATGGAGACTTGACAAATTATTTGTAATGGTGTTCCCAACATTCATACCAATTTTCAGCTTTATGCAAATTAATGTAACCTTAGCCCTATTTTTGAAGCTAACTTGACTGGACTACAAGAGGAGTGAAAAAAAAATTATACAAAAAAAAAACAACAGACTTAAAAAAAAAAACACTACAAAGTGACAAATAACTTAATTTCGAAGTCTGTGCCAAAAAATGAAAATTCAGAACCAACGACACCGACTTCCGAAGTATCACTGTAGTGTTTTTGTTTGAAGTCGGACAATATAGTAATCTTATTGTTGGGTATTGCACACATCCGTCGCTACATATACCTACTCGCATAACCTTTGTTGACGCTGCTTGCCTGCCCCAGACTCAAAGCACATGGCTTCCTCGCACAGCAGAGTCCGCCACGCATCCTCGAAAGACTGTACCTACCGCATCACAACTCCGCTACGCATTCTCGCACCGCTCAGCTTTCTCGCTCATCTCTGTTGGAAACCCACCCTTAGGCTGACGCACATTTGATACGCTGTAATGTGCGTTTCGCCAGGCCTCCGTCACTCGCCTATACCTACCTCGATAATCAACTACAGCGCGCGACAACTTGAAGCACAGAATATATAATAGTACTACGTACAGAAGTTGCACTCCTTTGATCTCGAAGAAAGCCGCCGAAAAATTACCAACGCACCTGGTGCATTCGAAATCGCACCTTACCACTACGCTCACAAGAGCGCAATTCCTTGTGTTCAGAATTTACCTACACGGCAGCTCAAGCGTCAGGGTTGTACATACAAGCAAAGTAAAATAAATAAAAACATAATTTTTTATTGTATTATAGAGGTATGAGGAACAGGGTGTAAAGTTCACTCATACTCTATAGAAAAGGGAGGATCCTCCGACCAGACGGGTGTAGTGTCTGGCGGGCAACTGACCAATGAGTCATGTCGGGCTGTTGTATATATGCTAGTTGCGTGGTAAACTCTGCTCGCGCGATGCAGGATTTGCGTGACGTCAGTATGACACGTTGTTCGCATGTGGCGTTGTAGATACCGCTACATCACTCCCCCCGGAGACCGGAGGTCGATAGTGGGCCGAGTCTTGTATCTTGCGATGCTTGCCAGGCCAGCTGAGGTTCCAGTGAGTCGGAACCGGTTGCCGCATAGTTCACGGTGAGTCGGAACTGTCTGCGAAGATGTCCCCAGTGAGTCGGGGTGGCGCTGCGTTATGCTCCAGTGCGTCGGATGTAGTACAGCGCCGGGTTGAGGCTGACTGCTGGCGTCGACCAGGAGAGGCTTATTGAGGGCTCTGCTTGTAGACCGGCCGAAAGCAATGTGCTGTGCCGAGGTTGCTGATGAGGCTGATGGTGATGACCAGGAATGCGCGGTCGCTGCATGCTGTGGTGGTCAGGGTACCCGTTGAAGCCGTGGGTGCTGGCTGGCTGGGTGACTCGCCGCTCTAAAGCTTGCGGGAGTGATGATGACATCACGCTGAAGTAGGTGCACGAAGGCTGCGCCGCTGCGCTGACGATCACGTCGGGGTAACCAGTATAGAGGTATGAGGAACAGGGTGTAAAGTTCACTCATACTCTATAGAAAAGGGAGGATCCTCCGACCAGACGGGTGTTGTGTCTGGCGGGCAACTGCCCAATGAGTCGTGTCGGGCTGTTGTATACAGGGTGAAATTGAACACATGCGACAAATCGAAATGGGAGATTGTACTCGTCATTATGAACAACTTTTACTATGGGACCAAACCTGAAATCGCGAAAAAAAAATCAGCTGTTCCGTACATTTTGGCGAGTTATGCGAACATAAATGTAGGGAACAGCTGATTTTTTTTTCGCGATTTCAGGTTTGGTCCCATAGTAAAAGTTGTTCATAATGATGAGTATAATCTCCCATTTCGATTTGTCGCATGTGTTCAATTTCACCCTGTATATGCTAGTTGCGTGGTAAACTCTGCTTGCGCGATGCAGGATTTGCGTGACGTCAGTATGACGCGTTGTTCGCATGTGGCGTTGTAGATACCGCTACATCATTTACAATTTTTTAACTTTAATGTAGTGTTGTATGTATTTTGCGAACCCTAAATTCATGATATGGCCAAACGTCGAATGATATGTCATTAAACGTTGACTTTTAAACGATATGGTCAAACTTAGCTGGCCATTTCATGATACACAACCATTTCATGAAATTACCGAACACTTCATGAAATGATCAATTCTATGATCTTGCCACGATATATACAGGGTGTTACGGAAAGGGTATATCAATACAAACGAGTTGAAGAGTGTATCTAGTCTAGAATCTCTGTACAATATTTCAGCACAAAAGCAGTAACTGAAAATGCTTAATATTTTTTTATTTCGATAGTTTATTAAATTGAAATCATAACAAACGTGTCACCGCACTACGAGGGTCATTATCCATTATCTGTAGTGTGTCTGTGCGCCTAGTACACGCACATCACGCCGCCGCGCGCCAGTGCAGCGTCGTGATGTCGAAATAAAAAAAATATTAAGCATTTTCAAAGTTAATGCTTTTGAGCTGAAATTTTGTACAGAGATTCTAGACCAGCACCCTAATTGCGTAACACACTATCAATCGGAATCAGAATCATTTCGAAGCCAATTGCTAATCCATTGCTTCATAAGTTCGAAAAATTTGTCTGCTTACAACGTAAATAACGCAATGAATGTTGTTGAACTATCAAAATGAAACCGATTCCAATTGATAAAGTGTTACGCAATTGCCCCGCTGATACACTCTTCAACCCGTTTGTATTGATATACCCTTTCCGTAACACCCTGTAGATAAAAGTGAAATATTTTTGATCTAAAATGCGTAGCAAAGTAGCAATATCACATTATTCACAAATAGCTAAATCTAAACATGTACCTAAGTATTGATTTGGGGTTATTCCACTGCGCTCCAGGAATGCATTCCACTGCGCTCCAAAATAAAATAAGTAGAGTCAGTATAAAAGGCAAACCCTTGGCAAACCATTAGTTTTTTGTGATAATGACGATATATCTAAAATTTTGTATGAAAGCTATCTATGTATAAAACTTATGTCGTTGGAATTGCAATAACATAAGCTAACTGAATATGTGCAACTTAATACAGTTTTACCTTGTAATGTGTTGATTTATTTCATTGTTTTTACTTTTATTTTTAAGAAAAAAAAATCGTTAGATGTGACGTTGTGATTATGACTGAATATAAATATTTGATTTATTCAAAGGGGTTTGAAGATTTTTGTATGGAGGGTGGCCCTAAGGTCGGCCGCCATTTTTATTTTTTTTCACAATCGCGGTGCACAACAAAAGTTATATATTTAGATAGAGGACACTTATACAAACAAAAAATGTCATATAACATAATATCCTAAAGCGTCAGGTTTCGGAGTTATTCACCGAAATATAAGTCAAAAACAACAAGGATTTTCTTGTTTTTTTTTCCCTCCTGGTAAGCATATTGAATTATTGAGGTAATAGAAACGTTATGAAACCTTTATGGAGAAGTAACAAATGAAGAATAGACATTTTTTAAATAAATAATTAAACACGGCAATTTATAGTTCGTTTTTCAGGAGGGAAAAATAACAAAAAAATCCTTGTTGTTTTCGACTTATATTTCGGTAAATAACTCCGAAACCTGACGCTTTAGGATATTATGTTATGTAACATTTTTTGTTTGTATAAGTGTCCTCTATCTAAATATATAACATTTGTTGTGCACCGCAATTCAGAAAAAAGATCAAAATGGCGGCTGATTTTAGGGCCAAAACCTTCAAACCCCTTTCTTTTTTTATGATATTTAATATAATGTTTCATGCTTAATTTATTTTTTTGCTATCTCTACTCAACATTTCTTGGGGCGCAGTGGAATCAATGTATGAATATTAAAATTATGAGAACAATGAGTTTTGGAGCGCAGTGGAACAACCCTTTATTTGCAAATTTAAACGAAAAAAATTGGACACCTTTAAAAAAAGAAATACCTAGCAATATTTACGTGATAGCCATCGAAATTAAATAAAAAACATGCATTAATTTTTTTACTCATGATGACAATGCATAGGTAGGTACAATGAGATAGGTACAGACGCCAGCACATCAACCTACTACAATCTGTCAAATTTCTTTAATAGATTTTCAACTTTATCACTGAAGCATAAGGTTCAAAGTTGATTGGGAAAATGTGACAGTTAGGTGTAGGTTGATGTGCTGGCGTCTGTACATTTCTTTAGAGCGCCGGGCGTTATGAAAAGAAGAAGGGTCACGTCCCATAGAAAATTTACCCTGGCCCGACACAAAAGGAATGCATCTCAGTTATTTTGTTATATTAGGTCCTTACATATGAAATTGGCGTTTTTCGTACTGGCCACTTTAATCACGAATTTCTCCTCTTTGGTAAGGAATTCCAAATTCAAATTTGTACAGCTATTTACTCATGTATTTGTGCTTCGATGACCGTCATTCATTTGTTTTTTTTCTTCTGTTTTTTCTGTTTGCGTCACTCATTTTACAAAATGGAAAATTTAAAATATCGCATTATTTACGAGTACGAGTTCCGCCGTGGCACTAGTGCTGCGGAAACGACTCGAAGGGTGAATGATGTGTATGGCGGTCATGTTGCAAAAGAAAACACAGTTCGTTTTTGGTTCCAACGTTTTCGTTCTGGAAATTTCGACCTGCAGAACAAGCCCCGTGGACGGCCTGAGACCCAAGTTGATAATGGAGAATTGAAGGCTATTGTGGAAGCGGACCCATCGCAAACCACGTCCGAGTTAGCTGCAGGCTTCGATGTTAGTGATAAAACTGTTTTAATTCACTTGAAGCAAATTGGGAAGATTAAAAAGCTTGAAAGCACGACAACGCCAGACCACACACTGCGCAACAGACGGCTACCAAATTAGAAGAGCTTGAATTGGAATGTCTTAGACATCCTCCGTACTCCCCGGACCTTGCTCCAACAGATTACCATTTTTTTCGCAATTTGGATAACTTTTTGCAAGGGAAAAAATTCAACTCCGATGGGGCAGTCCAAATCGCCTTCAAAGATTTTATTGATTCCCGTCCGACTGGTTTTTTTAGTAAAGGGATCAATGAACTACCTATAAGATGGCAAAAGTGCATTGAAAACAATGGTTCATACTTTGATTAATTAAATATATTATATTAAAAAATATTCGACTTTTTGTTCCTTCCATACAAAACGCCAATTTCATATGTAAGGACCTAATATTACATATAACAGAAATAAATTAACACTATTCTGAATATCAGTGGCTATCACCCATGTATTGCCATTTGATTTTGGTAAGGCAAAATATTTTAAAATATTTTTTTTAATGAATAGCAATTATATCCATTTAAAATGACGCCAATTTAGATAAAAATAGACAGCTGGAGGCCTTAATTTATTGAGGCATCCACAGGAAAGCCCGGTTAAGCAGACGATAACCTCAAAGTTAACTGCAAGATGTCATTAAAAAAATATAAAATTAAATTGGCTTTCTGTGTTGAGATCTGTGCGTTTTTTAACCGACTTCAAAAAAGGAAGTTCTGTATTCGACCCGTATGTATGTTTGTATGTCCGCGATTTTCTCAAAAACTAATGAATCAATTTTGATAATTCTTTCACTAATGTAATCTACATACTTTCAGGATGGTTTTAGTTTATAATGCATTAGGTATTAAAAGAAAATTGTATATCGCCTGAACAAAAACACAAGGCAATATTTTGGTGTTAGCTATTGATTTGAAATATAAGAAATATATATTTTAGCTATATTTAAAATAACAAAAAAAATGAGATATGTCTCTTTCGTGTCGGGTCTGAGTCACAAATGACCGTTCTTCTTTCGGGTCAATTTTGACCAGTCTTCTTTATTACGTTTACATAAATCCTTTTTGTTATAGGTACTTAAGCGATAGGTACTGGTCAGTAACTAAAGTCAAATAGTTTCGTTTTCAAAACCAACCATCCATATTTGACGTAACGTTCTTTTAGCACTTCTTTTAACACCACAGAGTACACTTCTTGTAGGGTGAGCCATTTTGACAGTGTACTTGTACAACATTATATCTTTTTATATTTATTTTCCTTCGTGCCCCTCCTTTATATTTGTGCTGTGCAACTACCATCGATTTATTTAATTATGGTAATAAATTGTTAAAGGCATTTGAGATAATGGCGAGCGACATCGACAAGGGGAATTTTGGCGACAGCGCCCGTAACACTCCGTTGTACGAATTGCAATCAAGAAATAGTTCTAATCATATTTTTGATGGTGCTGGTGAAAATATACAATACTATAGTGATTCGGAATCCGTTGCTTCGAGAAAAAGTAAAACACGTTACATAAATCCGGCTATTTACATTGAGCCAGTGGAGACGTCGCATTCGGTGACATCTCTGCAAGCGGACTCTAGTCTCTCTGACGTCACTCCACATCCTCACAGTAGCTATAGGAGTAACTCAACGCCAATGCTGAGTGGTCGAGAGTCAAGTCATTCATCGGGTAGCGTGAAGAGAAAGTCGTGTCGACTGACAGGTCAAGGGAACCAAGAGGGCTTAGGTAAACAACAAGAGACACCGCGATTTGGTTGCACCTATCGTGAAGATGGACCCGATACCTTTAGGTTATCAGTGGCATCTGTGTCGACCACTACTACAGCTAAGGAGGAGCGGGAGCGCATTGAAAATAAAAAGAGCGAAGCCTTTAAGCAATGGGTGGCACGGAAAGACCAAGAGGTATAAGTACCTGAATTGAGATTTAGTAGTAGATTACTTTGTGGTAACTTGGGGCAACGGTTGACATGACAGGATTTTTTGACAAGAAGGCAAGTCGATAGGGGTAGGTCGATAGCGGTGAAACGAGTTTGAATTTGTAAAGTTGGACAACCAATCATTCGGTGAGAACATTTTAATAGTTAGATATATATCTTTGTTGCAAGTGGACGTTATAATTGAAAGAGCCCCAGGTATTAATGTGACCGTCGTTTAATGTTATGAAAAATAGGACAAAAAACATGCATAACAGAATGGCATTGTTATTGAAAAGGGAAGATGAGTCTTTGTTGTCACTGTCATACACCAAACCACAATAAATAATTTTAACATTGCAATATTAATATTTCACAACAATCTTTAATAACAGTTTTTTTTTTAATGAGTGGTCTCTCTTTTCGTAAGTGAAGAATTAGCCTAGCTTTGGTCTGATTAAGTTATAGTATTGATAAGTCATCAGTAAGATCCGAAATTATCCAAGTTATTCTTATAATTCTAGAAAAAACTACGTGACAAAGCTCTTCTCGAGAAGATCAAAAGTCGGGTTGGGCCTAAAACATCGCAGCAACAACGCGAGGAGTCATATCGTCAGTGGCTGGAGCGAAAACGAACACAGATGGAGCGACAGCGAGCCGAAGAGATCATGCGGCAATACCGACGAAACGAACAGCTCGAAAGAGATCGAAATAAGCGTGATCGAGCTAAAGAGGAGAAACTGGCGGACTGGATACGTAGGAAGGAAGAAGAAATGAAAGGTGATGCTATAAACTTTTTTGATGCAGTTTCAATCCCTGTCATAAATGATATGAAATGGCTTTTTTATAAGAAAAAAAAACTTGGGATTGAGCTGCTTGCTCTGCTAAGCCTTTTGATAAAGCCATAAAACTTGACATTTTAACTATCATACAATACCTTCATTATACACCACTTTATACAGGGTTATTGGAAAAACAACAACTTTTACTATGGGACCTAACATGAAATCGCGAAAAAAAAATCAGCTATTCCCTAAACATTGACATTGATGAATATTATACAATCTAAATATTTTCCAAGTAACAGTACTAGAGCTCTTCGTTAGTTGTTATACTGTGTAGGTATCTACATATATAAATAACGGAGAAGGTATGTGTGTCTCGTTATTATGAGCCATATTTTAACTTCTGTGGGCGTACTGTGGGAAGTGCTGGTTATTGCGCAATAGAAAAAACCGTTTACAGTTCAAATCAGATTATGATTTCAAGGACAAATTAATATATATAGACAGTTTCTGAGCACATGTTGTTCGTACGATGTGCGATGTCCAAGAGAGCCGCTCCACCTCGCTGCTCGCTCTCCTTCACTCCCCACGAACTCACTGTCAAGCGCCACCAGATGACGCTGGCGTTCCGAAAAGTCAAACGAATGCCTCCGTCGAAGCGTTGTCGTCACAGCGCTTCCGACTCGTTGTCAAGTCAGCTCCCGTAGATTTCGCTGACATAAATAGGTAATTATATGTGTTGCAGTGATGAAAACTCGTGAAGAGCGCAGGGTGGCGCGCGCGGCTATTGACGAGGCGCGCAGGCGTTCGAATGGCGAGCAAGCGTATAGAGACTGGCTGCGCACCAGCAAGAACAAGCCCCTGCCCGTGCCACTCAACCAGGGCGAGCTTAGTAAGTTTGATTAAGGGGCTTACAGGACCCAAACGTAAAAAACGCAAGTTTTAGAAACAAAAGTATAATTATCGACTGCAGTAAACAAAATCAGAAAAATATAAGTGATATTCTTCAGGATATATGCTAGGTAGATAGTGTGTTGAAAACATCATCTGCCTAGCCTTTTCCCAACTATGTTGGAGTCAGCTTCCAGTCTAACCGGATGCAGCTGAATACCAGTATTTTACATGGAGCGACTGCCTATCTGACCTCCACAACCCAGTTACTGGGTAATACGATACCTCTTGGTAAGACTGGTTATCAGACTTTCGGGCTTCTGACTACCCGTAACGATTGTCAAAGATCCACGTGTGACAACCGGGATCAACGGCTTAACGTGCTTTCCGAGGCACGGAGGGGTCTCGGTATGTAAAGATGGTCAACCCATCCACAGACCAACCGCAAGCGTAGCTTAACCTGATCGATCGACCTGTGCGGCTATGTTATTATTTAGCCACCGGCCGTGTTGAAAACATAATACAACTAATTTGATACGACAGAAAAATATCATGAAGATACCTCTAAAAACTTTCTATTTTTACAATAGAAACCATACTAATATACATGTATATAAAAAGGGAGGGAAAATAATCAAAGGGCATCAAAAAATTCGTCATATACAGGGTTATTGGAAAAACACCAACAACCTCTTAAGAGGTCATTGTACTCATCATTATGAACAACTTTTACTATGGGACCAAACCTGAAATCGCGAAAAAAAAACAGCTGTTCCCTACATTTATGTTCGCGTATCTCGTCAAAATATAGGGAACAGCTGATTTATTTTTCGCGATTTCAGGTTTGGTCCCATAGCAAAAGTTGTTCATAATGATGAGTACAATGACCTCTTAAGAGGTTGTTGGTGTTTTTCCAATAACCCTGTATACATACAATCATTATGATTTTTGTCAGATAAGCACTAGTGTTTTAATTTTTTAGTCCAAACAACAGATTTTTTGTAAATAGGTAATAAAATTTATCCTACTGTATCACACTAATATTATAAAGGCGAAAGTTTGTGAGTGTGTGTGTTTATATGTTTGTTACTTCTTCACGCTCAAACGGCTGGACCAATTTAGATGAAATTTGGTATAAAGATAGCTTGAGTCCCTGGAAAGGACATAGGATACTTTTTATCCCGATATTCCCACGGGATCGACATTTATGCGATTAAAACCGCGGGGCGCAACTAATGCTTCATATTTTGCAATAAATTACCAGAGATACACCATCGCGATTCTCTTGCTTTTCTATGCAGTCCGATTAATACCGCGCTTTAGGTCATGTAGTCGCCTTAAATTAAGTTCCAGCGAGTCCCTACGTTGGGAGAATGGGTAGGATGGCCCTTATGAAACTGCGTAGAGATTTCTAAAAAAATTGGAGAATCTTCATTATTTATAGTCCGTACCTACCTGAAATAAAACGCGTGATCCTGCAGGGGTTCGTAACTGTTCTGATTTGGCGTCGAATAACCTTCTACGTAATCTCTAGCTACGCCGCGCGCGCTGTATCCGCATTTTTTTGAGTGCGTCCTTTAGGTAGGTACAGTAAAACGGGGCTACTTTGACTTCCACGGTTACTTTGACAAGGCCGATCACAACGCTAAGACGCGTTCCCCACACCCCGCGCCTCGCGCAATATTACTCGAGGTCACGCACACTTGCTGAGCACACGTGAAAACCGATTTTGGCGCTCTGTTAAAGTAGTTCCAACGCCTGTCAAAGTAACCCTGAAAGTCAAAGTAGCCCCGTTTTGCGGTAATTTTTCATTAAAAGTCGTAGGATGTTAAGATGGATCTTCTTATTTGCAGGTATGCGTGGTTCCGTCTCACAAATGTATATAAATCCCATTCCTTGGCAGTCCCCGACATGAACATCTAAGAAGTTATCGTTGTACGTAAAACTAATGATTGTAATCGGTATTATTCTTATGTGCGAGTCAAAATCACAATTAAATGTAAAAGATAGTAATGATTGTTCTGATTGTTTAGTAACTTAATGTACTTGATTTTGGAATAAAATTTCGATTTTTAGATTCACACGTTTGTTGTAGTCGTGTTATTTACTTTATCAGGGTCATTGCAGGTGATAAAAATAAATGTAAAAACGAGTTCGACGCCGTGTTTATGTATTTATTTATTTGTTAGTTAGGTGTTCTTTTAGTTATGAGTGACTTTGGAGTACATTTTCGTTTTTGAGATTCACATGTTGTTGTAGTAGCGTTATTCACTTTATCAGGGTCATTTTGTTAATGAATATAATAGCAAAAACGCTCGTTAAATAAAACATTATTTGTTTTGACATATAGTTTTATTTTAATCAATAATTTCCAAGGTATTTATTAGGGTCCCCCTCAAGTAATATATTATATGTAAATCTAAATACATACCATAGAAAATGTTCAAATATCTAGTATTCGGCACTCAATAATTTTCCTATATTCCTAAGATTAACTACGATAATTTGAAACTAAATGTTTGCGAGTTGCAAAAATGTGCGTAAATAAGAAGCGACGAATTCCTAGATCCTACAGTACCTACTCTTAACCGGTTTACAAAGTTTTCTGCACAAGCCACAGCCATGTTTGACGCCTATTCTAAATTATGCTAAGTTTAAGTGTTCAGTAAATGTCCTCTTCCTCCTTGAGGCGCAGTATCTCGGACTTGTTCATGAAGTAGTACGTCGGTTGTCTTCCCTTTAGGTCTTTGAGAACGCGCTTCGCTCCAGCCCTGATCAGCACTCTGCTTAGAGACTCAATTTTCTCTACTCCCATCGCGTAGTGTAGTGGAGTGCGCTCCAACTGTTGGACAAGAGTTTTTTTTTTAATTACCTACCTTTTAGAATTTTTGTTAGCAACACTGGGCCCTATACCACAAAACTTATACTTAATGACTAGGGAGGTACAGTCTAAGCATAAATACTTTACACCCACGCAAAATTCAAAAACGATTTTCTAATGAAATGTCCTAATAGTACCTATTGTAACTCTCGAAGTCTACAATACCACAAAATTGTTAAATTGTAGAAAATATGCGCAACACAGAAATTACTAATAAGTACCTATGCATTGTTACAATTTACAATCTAAAAATTACTTCAATTTACATTTGTAAGGTTTGTTCCACTACAATTAGATATGCGGCTCAAAGTTTTGTGGTACAATTAACATGATTGTAAATTGTAAATTTTAAGTTTTGTGATATAGGGCCCTGGTTATCGATATCGTGGAGCTTATTCTTTGATTGACTTCGTCAGTGAAAACATTCAGCACACAAATTCATGTGTGGGTTTGCCTTGCTTATTACGCCTGTGATGTTAAACTAAAATAGTTGATTTTAGCTAATTTTTAAATTTTATCGTTCGTTATCGTCTGTTCTGAAGTAGATCTATGTTCTGAGGTTAGAAAACTAATTATTAAACATTGAACATTTTCAGAAATAGACAAACATATGAATTCGACGACGTTCATATGAAATAAATAAGATACATCGTTACTTGCCCGGATTTGAAACCATGAGAGGCGAGGCAGGTCTTTACTACTGGGCCATGACGACATTGAAATACTCCAATGTCGTTGATCATACGATCATTATGATTCGTAAAACACTCACGTTATCCCCAAGACGCAGAAGCTCAGGGTAGTTTTGGGCCAGGTAGGCTACGACATCCTCGTGTTGCGCTAGTACGGCCACGTGCAGCGCCGTGCGACCGAACGAGTTCTGACAGCGCGCCAGCGTGCGCGCGCCCTCGCCCGCCAGTGCCGCGCGCACCGCGGGCAGGTCGCCGCGCCGCACCGCGCCGTGCAGCGACTCGCGGGACTCCTATACACAATGTTACAGTACAACACAGCGGCGCGCGCACCGCTGGCAGGTCGCCGCGCCGCACCGCGCCGTGCAGCGACTCGCGGGACTCCTATACACAATGTTACAGTACAACACAGCGGCGCGCGCACCGCTGGCAGGTCGCCGCGCCGCACCGCGCCGTGCAGCGACTCGCGGGACTCCTATACACAATGTTACAGTACAACACAGCGGCGCGCGCACCGCTGGCAGGTCGCCGCGCCGCACCGCGCCGTGCAGCGACTCGCGGGACTCCTATACACAATGTTACAGTACACCACAGCGGCGCGCGCACCGCGGGCAGGTCGCCGCGCCGCACCGCGCCGTGCAGCGACTCGCGGGACTCCTATACACAATGTTACAGTACAACACAGCGGCGCGCGCACCGCGGGCAGGTCGCCGCGCCGCACCGCGCCGTGCAGCGACTCGCGGGACTCCTATACACAATGTTACAGTACACCACAGCGGCGCGCGCACCGCGGGCAGTTCGCCGCGCCGCACCGCGCCGTGCAGCGACTCGCGGGACTCCTATACACAATGTTACAGTACACCACAGCGGCGCGCGCACCGCGGGCAGGTCGCCGCGCCGCACCGCGCCGTGCAGCGACTCGCGGGACTCCTATACACAATGTTACAGTACAACACAGCGGCGCGCGCACCGCGGGCAGGTCGCCGCGCCGCACTGCGCCGTGCAGCGACTCGCGGGACTCCTATACACTGATACATTACGATACGGCAGACTAGCATAGCCGCTAGTAGCATTGCCACTACGGCGTAGTAGCGTAGCCACGGCAGCGTAGTACCGTAACCACTACAGCGTCGTAGCGCAGCCACTATGGCGTATTAGCGTAGCCACTACGGCGTAGTAGTGTAGCCAATACGGCGTAACAGTGTAGCCAATACGGCGTAGCAGTATAGACAATACGGCGTGGCAGCGTAGCCACTACGGCGTAGCAGCGTAGCGGCTTAAAGTTGCTGCATAATGGGGGGCGGTGTTAGGACGTGGACGCGGCAGAGACTGAACCTGAACGTGATGTTATGAAAACACGGACAGGTGTTTAATACATTTGCACCGCGACGGTGAAGTGAAATTAACGTGCTAGTGTGGAGACGCGTCACTACTTAGCTGTCTGGAGCGACCGGAGCTACTGTGTATACGCAGCGGAACCACAGACAGACGGGACGTGCTAAACATCGCCACCGCCGAAACGAATGCCTAGTGGCGCAGCTGATACAGCGTAGTAGAGCATACTCCTTACATCGTACAGCAATACAAGGTTATTTTAGGCGCGTTTCCAAAATCGGAACTAACGTCACCATCTTGTTTTGTTAATACAATTTATGCGACACTTTCACAAATGTTACTAACAAAGCCCCCATGCCAATGTCATTCAGGTGCCAAAATATCCTTGTAGCACACTATCAGCTACGGTGTAGTACAACAGCTACTACGGCGTAGCAGCGTAGCCCACTAAGGCCTAGTAGCGTAGCACGAACAACGTAGCAGTTATGTTATTATTGCGTAGTACGTTAGATTTAAATTGAATTTCCGAATTATGTACAAAAATCTTTAGATCTTTGGAAAAGGTATGACATCCATAATAAATTCAAAGTCCTGACTGACTGACTGATATATCAACGCACAGGGTACATATTTGAATGTCGAACATTAAAATACCCATGAAAATACCTACGTGTAAAATGTCAACGTTCAAAACATCGGAAATATAAATATCGGTTATATCGTAATATCGAAAATTTTTATACCTAAGCATAAAATGTCTAACATTGAAATGCCGAGTTATAAAAATATCTAATGATTAAAAACATCGATAATCATTATACCTAAGTTCAAAATGTCAACATTCAATACACTTTAGTTCATTATATTTACGTTTAAAATACCTACTAGTTAAAATATCGAACTTGCAGGCAGGCATGGTTGCAGGATGCAAGAGAGAGCGAAGGGCACCCCGGTGTTAGGTTAGGTTAGGTTACTTTAAACCCTTTACACAGAAATAGGGGCCCCGCGTAGCGGGGGTCCGTCGACATAAGATGCAAGAGCGGGCGCGGCCTACAAATGTGTTTTTTTTAAGTTATTTATTAGGTATGTGAAAATAATATTACCTTAAGCATGCAGAGTGCAAGCGAGCATGCTTAGCGAGCTTGCCAGGCATGGTTTCTGTCACGGCTCCGGCGCTGCGGGGCTCCGGCGGTCCCAGGCGAGCTTATCGTCGTCGATGGTTTTAACGCTCATCACCGCCGCTTCGGCATGCTGGCCGGCTTCGCCGGCCAGCCTCAGCCGCGGCGGCGGGCGTTAAAGCCACCTCCGCCTCAGCTCACGGGCCGCCTCGCCCCTCTGCGCCTACGCGGGCTTAAATTACACTCTAGGGGTAGGGCAGACAAGACCACGTGGAGTCGGTTTTGCAGCGATTTGTTTCTGTCACAAATTTTTGTAGCACAACATATAAATAAATATCGATATTTAGGACATTCGATACTCTTTACTTCGATATTTACATCATTAGATAATCTGCACTTCGATATTTAAGCCTTTCGATGTCATGTTTGTCGATAATTAGATTTTAGATATATTGGACGTAGGTTATCTAACCATTCGACAATATAAACTTATGTTATTTTAATTTTCGGTTTTATGGTCGTTCGATATTTAAAGGGGTTTGAAGGTTTTGGCCCTAAAATCAGCCGCCATTTTGATTTTTTTTCAGAATCGCGGTGCACAACAAAAGTTATATATTTAGATAGAGGACACTTATACAAACCAAAAATGTTATGTAACATAATATCCTAAAGCGTCAGGTTTCGGAGTTATTCACTGAAATATAAGTCGAAACCAACAAGGATTTTTTTGTTTTTTTTCCTCCAGGTAAGCATATTGAACTATTGAGGTAATAGAAACGTTATAAAACCTTTATGGAGAAGAAACAAATGAAGAATAGACATTTTTTAAATAAATAATTAAGCACGGCAATTTATAGTTCGTTTTTTAATCCCAGAGACTAATCTGACAAGTGTAATGTCAAAGTTCTATACTAAAAAAAAACGAAAACACAGAAGACTTAAATGTCAGATTAGTCTCTGGGATAAAAAAACTAACTATAAATAGCCGTTTTTAATTATTTATTTACAAAATGTCTATTCTTCATTTGTTTGTTCTCCATAAAGGTTTCATAACGTTTCTATTACCTCAATAGTTCAATATGCTTACCTGGAGGGAAAAAAAAACAAAAAAATCCTTGTTGTTTTCGAATTATATTTCGGTGAATAACTCCGAAACCTGACGCTTTAGGATATTATGTTATATTACATTTTTTGTTTGTATAAGCGTCCTCTATCTAAATATGTAACTTTTGTTGTGCACCGCGATTCTGAAAAAAAATCAAAATGGCGACCGACCTTTAGGGCCACCCTCCATACAAAAATCTTCTAACCCCTTTTCGATGTTTTGAACATTGACATTTTAACCGTAGATATTTAATTTTTCGAAATTCAAATATGTACCCCAACGCACAGCCTAAACCGCTGGTCCTAGAGACATGAAATTTGGAGGGTATATTCTTTGTGAAGAGAAGGTATCCACTAAGAAAGGGTTTTTCGAAATTCCACCCCTAAGAGGGTGAATGGGGGGTGGGTGAAATTCACGGAGTAATTTACTTCGTGGTGAAATTTCACGCGGATGAAGTCGCGGGCAGAAGCTAGTACAAAATATAAACAAGAGTGAACAGGCATCTTCTGAGCACGCTCGTTCCGTTATAGACCTCGTCCATCACTTTCCATCTGGCGTGATCGAGGACAAGCCCATTTAGCTATATAAAAAAAAAAACTGTGATATATTTACCTCAAAAGCAGGTATAGAAGCGAGCAAGTTGCTCATATCGCTGTCGCCCCGCGTAGCTATCACTTCATTTATCGGCACTCCTTCTTCATCGACCACGTCCAGTATGTGATCGTAGCCTTCCATTAGTAGTTCCATTATCTTGTCCGTATTTCCTGATAGCAAAATATTTTCAACAGATTTGAAGTGTTTGAAGTAAGAAGTAAGTTTTTTAAGTTTATTAAGTGAAAATTTTGCTTTGGGAGCACTGGTACCCAGTGGCAACGGCCTCGACTTACGAGATGTAGGTCGTGAGTTCGAAACCAGACAGGCGCTTTCATCATCATCATTTCAACCGAAAGACGTCCACTGCTGGACATAGGCCTCCCCCAAGCACCTCCACTTCGACCGGTTTCGGTTCGGACCGGACAGGCGCTCTACTTTGTGTAAATTATTTCATCACCGTTGCTCTCGAAACGGTGAAGGAAAACATCGTGAGGACAACGGCATGTCCTAGAACCAAAAATTCGAAGACATGTGATATCTACCAGCCCGCACTGGGCCCGCGTGGTAGATTACGGCCAACCCCGTCTCACAGAGAGGAGGCCTGTGTCCCAGCAGTGGGAACATTATAGGCTGAGTATGTATGTTTGTATGCCTTACCTCTGGCAGCCATATGTAACATCCACTTATCAATCTCAACAGTATTCTCCGGTACATTCGCCTGTATGGACACGTCTCTGGCTGTTCGGTACAGTTCGTCTCTGAAGCCGAGGCTGATGTCAGACTCCTGCAGCAGCTGGAACAGCGCGTTACGTGCGTGCGTGCGCGCGGCTGCGAAGTGCAGCATCGACTGGCCATGCTCATCCTGACCGAGAAACGATATGGTATGAGTGCGGACGATATTAAGGCCTACTTGCACCATAAATCACTAATGCATTTAGCGAATTGGAACTTCGCCGATGTTGGCAGCAAGTCTGCAAGGCTGAAGTGGGACTGGGCGGGTCACACTTATAGGATGCATCCAGATTGATGGCCCAAAGTCGTCACACAGTGGGTACCTGAACATAGTTCTATTACCATTAATTGTTTGAAGATGACAGAGACATAATGATGTTTTAAATAAGTTTAGCGTTAAATGAATTTAGTGATTTTTAGTGAAAATGAGTGTATTTATTTTATAACATCACGCTTCTCTTTCTCTGAAGGGTTAGGTAGAGGCGTACCTATAGTACACCTATTTATTTATTTATTTATTACTTAGGGACAACAAACAGTAGTGTAATAAAATGTAAACATAGGTTAAAACTTAATAATAGATGTAACAAATACACTACTCACAACGTTATCCACATATTACTAAACAGATCTACTATGTAGTTGTTAGAAAGAACTATATAAAAACAGACAAAATAAAGTAAACATTACTTAATTAATAGGGTTCTGATCACTTAAAATGGTAATAATTTCTTTTCTAAATGCAGCCTTGCTGTGAAACATAATATCAGTTGAGCCAAACTGCCTATTGTAGGTGTCAACTGATCGATGCAATGGTGAGCGTACGCCTGAGTTGGTTCTACAAAAAGTAGTTGCAAACAAGTGTCTCGAGCGAACTTCTCGACCATGTATGGTGCGAGGGATCAGGTAGCACAAACTGTTCACTAGATCAGTACAGTCGAATTTATTACGACATATATTAAATAGGGTCATCATCTCAAGTAGGGGGGTGCGCCTGGATGTCAGAGTAATAAGGTCATATTTTTTTAGTAATAATTGGTACGGAATTTTCTTTTTAAAACATCTATAGTGCATTACACGTAGGAATTTGCGTTGGACCAATTCAATAATGTCAATATACTTTTTATAGTAAGGGTTCCAAATAGGTACTGCATATCCCAATTGCGGTCGTATTATTGACTTATATAGGTGTAAGTAGGTAGAGGGACGATGGAATTCTCTTGATGATCATTACAAAACCAAACATTTTAAATGCCTTATTGACTATATTGTTTATGTGGGCATCAAGGTGAAGCTTTGAGTCTAACTGTATGCCTAGATCACGAAGAGAATTAACTTTGTTCAGTGGAGTGTTTCCGAAAGAATAATTGAATTTCGTTACATTTTTCTTCTTTGTAAACGTAATGCTATGGCATTTAGATATACTTAGGTAGAGTTTGTTAATAGAACAGTAGTCCAGAAAACGGTCAAGGTCATTCTGAAATTCTAAACAGTCTGATAGATGGCTGATACTTTTAAAAATCTCTAAATCGTCTGCTTACAGGAGGAATCTACAATTTTTAAAGCAGTCTTTTATGTAGTTAATAAACAGAATGAACAAGAGGGGACCTAAAATTGAGCCTTGAGGAACTCCGGAAGTGACTTTAACCATGCGAGACTCATAACCATTGATAACGACTTTCTGGGTCCTATTGGTGACATATGATATAAACCAACGCATTAAATTTCCTCTAATACCATTGAATGCAATTTTGTCAAGAAGTAGTCGGTGATCGACTTTATCGAAAGCCTTTTGGAAGTCAGTATAGACGACATCAATTTGCTGTCTACTGTCAATGCCTTCAAATAGATGCTTTGTAAAAACAAGAAGGTTACTTACACAGGACCTACCTTTAACGAACCCGTGTTGCTCTTTTATTAAGATGCTATGAAGAATAGGGTAAGGTACCTATATTTCGCCGTCCCATGTAACATGGGGCGAGCCACCAACCGGGCACAAAGCCAGACTCTGGACTGCTTCTGAGAAATTCCAGATCGTAAAACCCAATAACACTTTGCCCGACCAGCACCCTAATTGCGTAACACATTATCAATCGGAATCTGAATCATTTTGAAGCAAATTGCTAATCCAATGCTTCATAAGTTCGAAAAATTTGTCTGCTCAACACGTAAATAACGCAATGAATGTTGCTGAACTGTCAAAATGAAACCGATTCCGATTGATAATGTGTTACGCAATTGCCCCGCTGGTAATCGAACCTAAGACCTCATGTTCAGCAGTAGCGATTGCGACCACAAGACCAACGACACAGTTCAAACAAAAGAAGCATCATGTAAATCAGCCCAGTGGGTAATCACGGAAAAAACAGTGTACAGTCAACAAAAGAGATAAGTATGCAGGATCGTCGGATATTGTTGAAGTTTAGTAAGAAACCGATGGATGTTGTCGACTGAAATTTATTTTGATAAATGAGCTGGTGGTTTTCTGTTAATAAAATTAAAATTCGAGAACATCCATCGGTTCCTTACTAAACATCAACTATATCCGACGATCCTGCATGCTTATCTCTTTTGTTGACTGTACATATATGAATAAAAAAACTCGCCAAATGCATAATATCCTCCTTTTTTTAATAAAAAAAAACCGGTTAATAAACTCACCCTAGTGGCACTGCTGAAGGCTGACTCGGGTGCATCAGGGCTGGTAGCTGGCTGCGGGTCAACGGTGACGATGTCAATAGGCCTCTGATGCTTGGTGGCCGTGCGGTTCCGCTCGGGGGGCAAACTGGACAGTACTGGTTCTACTGCCATGCGCGGCGCTTGATCGTTCTCTACTTCGGCTGCTTCTCGAGTCACTAACATTTCGGTTTCCTAGTGGTGGAAAAGTTTTGACAACCGACTTTGATTGTTGGTTATATTAACACGATACACGGTCAAATTAAATTAGCAAAAAAATCATTAAATTTTTTTTTTTTTATCACGTCTTGATATCGATAATTCGATACCCATGACAACTGTGGAGTTTTCTGCTAATTTGATTTAACAATCTATACTTACTAATATTATAAAGAGGTAAAATTTGTTTTTAAGTTTGTATGTAGGGGGTAATCTCTGGAACTACCAGTCGAATTTGAAAAATTCTTCTTGCATTTGATAGCCCAATTCTTGAGGAAGGCTGTAGGCTATTTAACGTCACGCTATGACCCTTAGGAGCCGCGCAAAAGCGCTATGGGGAAACGAAGTGATAGAGCAGGAGACGCGGGCAGGTGATGCAATACGACGAGATGGGTCGAGGGAATAAGAAATTTCACGCGAACGAAGTCGCGGGCAGAAGCTAGTGTACAATATAATTTTAACAAAGTTCGAGTGCAGAAAATCATACAGTATTATCAGAATATAAAGTGATAATCATATATGATTTGAGTGATGACTATCGGTTTGAAATTTACCACAAACCGATAGGAATGGCCACCTGTTTCCGAGCTTCATTGTAAATTGTATCAAAAACATGAAAATAAATACTAATTTAAACCCCATACTAGGTAATAAACGTTGTCTAGCGTCTGTATAGTTACACAACGCTTTGTCTTTTTCTTTCGAAAGTCAAATTACTGACGACTGAAAAAGAGAAATCGGTGTGTAACTATTCATCTGATATAATATGTTTATTAGTAAGACACTAATACTATAATTAAAAAAATATGTAGTTGTTATGCTCACCTGTGTACCTAAATTGGATTTCTCTTGTTCAGGAAAGTTATGAAGAAAACTGGCCAGAAAGGCGACCGGATCCTTAGGCTTTATACTAGCCACCTCGGTCAGACCTTTGATCAAAGGATCGCCGAGAGCTGTGAACACATCGTTCAAATCAACGTCCTTATTGTCTTTCACAAATTCCATTTTATCATTGATCAAAGTATTTTAAAACTTTAAATAGGAGCTTACACTTAGCAAGATATCTGCCCTCTTCGGTCCGAAACATAGGAATGTCCATATGACCGTTGTCGGCGTGGCCTGTGCCTGAAACCGATCAATTATTCAATGTCGGCCTTCGATATGTTCGCGTGGTAGGGGAAGGGGTGTGAGAATACATCAAACACGTGGGTTTTTACGCGAACGTGAACATCTGGTGGGGGCAGTGGGTGGTAGATGATTATAGTCGGCGGTAATAGTGGGAACTGGACAGAAAGGCTCTATTAGCATTTGCCAGTCATTATTGATATGGCCTATTGTTATCGATTGATCAGTAAACGATGAGTAACGTTATTATGTTTTAAAATGATATCGGTAGTTTGTGTTATTAATAGGATGATTAGGAATACGTACACGTTATATTTATAGTAGACAATGCTTAGTTTCTAAAAAGCACACACCACCTAAAGACAGGACAACACAATATGTTCGACGTCACACTGTATCTAATGTTGGAAAGACAAATGGTTGATGGTGAGCGTGCAGTTTATAAAAGCATTTTGTTGTAACTATTTGATGTGCAAGCGTGAACGTTTGCAGTGACTTCACTGGTGTAAGACTCACACGAACACGCCACCTCACAAGATATCAACGAAATTGTTTAGTACTGACCTAAAACTTTATAGATGCAAATACATATCTAGATGTTGCTCAGCTGCAACCATACATAGGCACGTTTTCAGTACCTACAATCTTTCCAACATTCGATAAAATTATTTGTGATATGTGAACGGTTGTGTGAAGGTGAATAAAAGTTGAATTGGATCTATAGTTTTAACATCTACAAATTTTCCCTCTTCTCTGGGGTTTCGTGACTAGTAATACTACTTCTTTTTTTACGAAAAATGTTTGATAGCATCGTTGCTATATGTGCTGAGTTTTGCATTGATAAATCTCTTTCCAGGTGAAGTAAGTTTGAAGCTGCGGTCGCAAAATCGTTGAAACAGCTCGTTTCGGTTACACTTAAACACTGATAGTTGCTGATTCTGGCAATATCAGCACTTAAAGTTTCACGGTACTGCAGCCCCCTCATGGCACAGAGATGCTTCATGTTGTCGGCGTCCTTCGATAGACCCGGGAAATTAATAATGAGGCTAAAACGAATGCCAGTGCCTAAGTATGTTGGTCTAGCAGACAGGTATCCCAGCTTTGCATCCCATGTAAAATCGAGCTTCTCGTGCAGATAAGTCATGATGTAAGATATTTTACTGAACGCTAGACCAATTTCTCCAGGAGAGTCTTGTGCAGTAGATACAAGTACGCGAATGTGGTCATGAACATTAATCCAGACAGCTATGCTTCTATCGTCAGTGACGAATACACCACGACCGTAAGGCCAGTGCTTCCCATGTAACCTCGCACAGTCATCAATCTCATCTCTATCACAAAGAGCTATCAGAAGACCATTGGACGCTAAAGCTGCACATATTTCTGACGGTTTTTCCAAAACTTCATTCAAGGTATAATAAGTTCCACCCTTTTGGTCCGATTCGGGATTAGAATGTTCGGTGAATTTGGAAAAATCTTCCTTCATCAATAGTGTTGTTACAATTCTTTCTATTGTTTCCAATTTTCCCACTTTTATGTTTAAAGGTAGTTCAAAACCTTCTAAATTACGCGAACATTCTACTACTCCAGAAAGCACAAATTCATCATTTGGGTCAATATTTAATTCTACTAAAGGTTCAGAAGATAGCTTTGCAGACGTGGTGGCTATAAAATCTGATCTGGGGTGTGTTGGTAAATCAGAATTCACGTTTATATTATGAAGATCTCTTATAAGTGGATACAAAAACTCATTAAATACATCATACACATAGTAGTCTGGGGCCGTAATTCCTCCAGGAAAGTCTTCCTCGACTGTTTGAATGATATTTCTACTATCCGGGAGTTTTTTTACAGCAGGCCAGATGACGTCGAAAAGGTCATGGTCTAATTTAGTAACTCTGTATTTTATAACATCAAATATTGGCCTTTTCAGGAATCGTGCAAGTACGAGGGGTGGCGTAGCTCTATTAGAAGAGGCTGATAAGGGCGTTCGAGGTGGTCGCGTAGACGATAAGAGACGATAGCATCGTTCCAATGTATCCAAAGCTTCAGGTGCATCCAAAACCCGGCGAGATGAAACTTGATCCTCAGGCACTAGACATACTCAAGTTAAAACATGCGGACAACATTTTAATATTAAAAAACAAGTAATACTTAGTGAAATTCTTCATTTACAGTGCGTTTTTCATTGGTTGCAGAAGAGACTTTCGTCGCTGATATTACATACCTTTATCGGAGAACATACTTTTAGCTGCTTCTTCATCTATACTGTAATCTGATAGCAGTTGATCAAAAGGTAGTAAACTTGGATGATTTTGATACTCCTCAGCAGACTTTCCATTCTATAACAAATCATATAATTTTATGTGCCATAGTTGTTACTATTGATATTCTCGAAAATGATTAAAGGTAATACTTTCGCTTACATCATCTAAATCTTTCGAATTGGCACCAAGTTGTTGAAGCAAATTGTAGTAATGTCCATTGTCTGGGAGTACCGCTGCATAATGTAATGCTGTTCTTCCTTCAAAGTCCACTGCTGACAGAGTTTCAGGGAACCTTTAAAATTAAACTCGATATGTCTGACACGCTATGTCTTATAACCAACCAACTATGTATATGAAAAACCTGTTAACAAACCTTCCACCCAAATACTTGATAATGTTAGTTTTACCAAATATGGTCGCCACATGTAACGGAGTTGCTCCATTCGGTGATATTGGGTCTCGAGCTATTGCGAATTTTCGTCTGTCCAGTGCCGCTTGAAGATCTCGTATATTGCCCTCTCTCGCAGCTATATGCACCTTGTTTATTTTTTGCTAAAACATTAAATGTAAACTAATGTTATTATTAATTACATAAAAATGTATAATAATGGAACTGGGATAATAAAAACTGGGAGTTACCATATAAGTTGGTACATTATCGAGAAAACCTTGGAGTTCAGAATTTCTCGAAATCCTTCCTATAAGCCTTGATCCTTCGCCATTTAAAACTAATGTAGCCAACATTTCCATGTTTGCATTGTTAATCAAATCTGTCACTTCCGGGTCTATTTCATTGTCCTGCGAAAGTTTTAGAAGGATATTAATCGCCAAGATAAAATAAGATGTGGTTGCGGTGTTAGAGTTAGAACTACAATCGCTGACTAATAGTTTACTTGATAGAAAGTACAAAGAACTAAGAAGCTGGCAAATCAATTCATGACAGTGGTGTTACGAGGTGTCTGTGAGAGTACACAGTGCTACAATGATGCTTCTAGTCTAAAGAACACCACAATCAACTAATCAATTTACTTATTACCTTCTTTAGTCGGTCGATTGTCTTACTTGAGGTTACAAGTTAGAGGTATACTCACAACTACGAGAACTTCTCCGTGTACTGATCCTTTCCTTTGCGTCATACTTGCATCCTGTGAATCCAACTCGGCTTCACCATTCACAACACCTTCTATAAGACTTTCCTGTGTACTTCGGCCGTTGGTCACGTTTCCTTAATTAGCAAAATAATCAAAAAATATTGAACTTGTCAGGGACCCTCTTATAATTGACTAAAATTACGAGGATTATATTTTGATTGTTTCGTGTATAGTGCCAGAAGAGATTTCGGCTTTACCTCTCTTGGCACTTCCCATGTCAGATAGTTCTGCTGTGCTCTTAAGATTCGAATCACTATATTCAGACTGTGTTTCTCCTGGAACTTGAACGTCATCATCGTCTTCACTGTGTTCACCATTTTTAGCATTACCTTCTATTGAAGCAGCAACATCATGTTCTTCGCCTGCATTACTGTCATTTTCGTGATCGGTTTCATTTTCTTTGGAATCAATCTCTTCGATTCGATGAGATTCATGTTCCCCAGTTTCTCCCATATGATTCTCATTTTCGTGATTAGCGTGATGTGATTCAATTTCTTCGTTTTCTTTTTTTGTTTCCTCCTCATGCGAGTCTTGAGGTGCTTTGTTACCTTCTTTCTTCTCCTCGGTGGTTTGTTCTGAGGTATCACTTTTAGCCTCTTGCACATGAGTATGGCCGTCATCTTTTTCTGCTTCAGTTTCAGCTCTTTCTTCTTCAGTTTTAGCCTTTTCGTCACTTCCTCCTTCGGGACTATTTTCATCATTGTCAGCTTCTTGGTGGATATCTGTATCTGTTGCACTTTCTTCAACATTTACAGCAGCTTCCTCGTTATTTTTAGTTGCTTCCTCGTTATTTTCAGTTGCTTCCTCGTTATTTTCAGTTGCTTCCTCGTTATTTTCAGTTGCTTCCTCGTTATTTTCAGTTGCTTCCTCAACATGATCTGTTGTTTCTTCAGGGCTGTGCTCTAGATTTTCTTCATCTTCTTTTATTTCTTGAACATGTTCTGCTGCTTCTTCAGCATCATGAACCGTTTCTTCATGCTCCTCAGTAGCTTCTTCTGCGTTTGCTTCGTTTGCTGCATCTTCTTCATGCTCATGATTTTCTTCCACTACTTCTGATTCCTAAAATGCATAAAATAAAAATTCATGCAGATGTTCATAAAAAAGCATCGCAACTTAACTATAACAACATTCCGTGAAAACGTGTCATGCACTGCTCACCTTGTTACTTTCTACATTTGCAATGTGAGTCTCAATATCGTCTTTAGTTTGTTTTGCATCATCTAATTCAGGCAAATTATTAATGAGTTCATGCGTGCTACTGCCCTTCATCCCACCGATACGATTATCTGTACTTTCAGATGCAGTGAACGTATTTGTATCTTTTGACGAAATATTTTCGTTAGATGCCTTGTGATTCCTCCGCCTAGATTTTTTGTTTAATTCAGCTATGACCTCTGTGTCCAGTAGCTTCCAATCCCAAGAATTTGGGTAAGCACTTGATGGAGTTCTGGGTGCATCGGGTATTGTTTTGAACATATTTTTATCTATTTCCTGGGGCCTATTTATATAATAAGCTGGAGTTTTATTTTTCTAAAAACCAGAAAATATGGGATAAGTAGGTATTAACTGAAAGTTGTGACTAGTAAGTAATTTAATTCTTAAATTGTGATGAGCTCATGGATTTGAGCATGCAGTGTCAAGGAATAAAACCTATGGAAACCTTTTAATTGTAGGTATGTATACGATCAATACTTACGTTGTCAACAACACTTTCGTCAGCTCCGAGACTAACGAGTGTGTTGTATGTGTGCTGATCATCTCTCATGGCTGCGGCGTAATGAAGTGGAGTGCGACCATCATTGTCTACGTCATTAATACCTTGCGGATACCTTTCAGCGATGTACTTGAGGATGCCACCGTGGCCTAAGCCTGCAGCCTAAATATTTTTGTAGTTAAAGTTGGATAATGTTCATTCATTTATCATTTTCGAGCACTCGAAGGATAAGGAATAGATATAATATTATTTTCTTTTCTCACATTTTACCGAAACAACTTAAAGTTCTAAGTTATACCTAAGGTTCGAGTTTATAACAACATTAGTTTGCTAAAATGTATTTAAAGCTATCGTTTCCTTACGAATTGGGTATCGAACCCACGCACAATACTATCATCAACATTTTCAGATTGCAATCGGCGCATTGCAATCTGAAATATAATCTGAAATAATAATAATAAACAATCTGAAATACTCTTGCGTGCAAAAAAATCGACCCACCACAATATAATTATTATACTCGTATTGTTTCAAATCGAAGAGCATGTGGTGGGTCGATTCGATTGAACAAGTTTTACTATGTGTATGTAGATTACATTAGTGAAATAATTATCAAAACTGATTCATTAGTTTTTGAGAAAATCGCGAATTTGCAAATATGGGTGTTGAATAAGGAACTTCCTTTTTTTTGAAGTCCTTTAACAAAATCAAGTTCAATTTTGATTAAACAAACAGAAATAAACTAACGTTTGTCAATTGCATTTACAAAAAAAGTCACGCACTTATTTCGAGCAAAAGTGATTGATGAGGACATCTGAAGAATCGAGTCGATCTTGTCAAGAATATTGCTTTTATCAAATTCTAGTGTATGTTCAAATAACTGCACCTTACCTAACCTACCTTTAAACAATATAAAATAATAAATTATATTCCTTACAATTTTTGAGTTATCGTGTCTCAAATGGAGAGCATGGGATGGGCCATTTTTTTTCCACGCAAGTGTATATTGAAATGTCAATATTATTCTAATCGCCCTATCGACAGATGTGAAAAAAGCCAGCTTGGAAAAGGTTCCTGGCAAGGCTACTATTAGTAGATCGATTATAATACCTTGTGCATGACTGTCATATTGTTAGCATCCCTGCTGGACAAAGCTTGCGGTGGCACGGGGTCCCCAGAGTGTTTCATCAGGCCTTCTAGATCATTCTGCACTACAGCAGTGTGAATGTCCTTTATGGTGTTCTGTAAACAGAGAATATTATGTAGAAAACATGCGTTGCAATGTACAGCAACATGATCATGCACAGAGGACATTGCTGAGCCATATGTGGAAAAAAGGCGGCCAGTTCTGTGCCGGAAATTGGTGCATCTCTATAACAATACTTCTTGGTGCATCTTTCTCAGATATATTTTCGACGAATAAAACAAACTTTAAAAGTTAAAGAGGACACATTTTTCCAAGTTGCATAACGCTTGACAAAGATGGTAATGACTAATGGTATTGGTATGTTCACTATTATAGGTATATAAACTAATTATATACAAGCCACCGACATATTTAAAAAGAAACAAAAATCTTAAAAATAGGAAAATTCACTACTATTAAGATTGACGTAAGCTATACAGGAAATAAAGCCTAATCTTTGAAACTCACCATGATATAAGGCACAGCCTCCAAGAACTTCTTGACCACCGGCTGGTTGGAGACTTCGCTGAGCAGCCGCGAGCCGTGCCCCTCCCACACCACGCGCTGCAGTCGCGCCATGTCGCAGTCGTGGCACCATATCCGGATGTTGTGGCGTTTTATCACCAGAAGACCTGACAAGGAAAGTTAACCAATCTATATCTATTTATACATATTATAAATTAAAGTCTCTTTTCGCGTGTTTTTCTTTTCTATGTGTCCGGCACCCTAATTGCGTAACACATTACCTATCAATCGGAATCCAGGCCTGATGGTCTAGTGGTTAGTGACCCTGACTGCTATGCCGGAGGTCGTGGGTTCGATTCCCACCCAGGACAAATGTTTGTGTGATGAGCACGATCATTTGTTCTGTGTCTGGGTGTAATTTATCTATAATATGTATGTATTTAGAAATATATAAGTATGTTTATCAGTTGTCTAGTACCCATAACACAAGCTCTGCTTAGCTTGGGACTAGATGGCGTTGTGTGATAGTTGTGGAATATTATTTATTTATTTATTTAATCTGAATCATTTTGAAGCAAATTGCTAATCCATTGCTTCATAAGTTCGAAAAAGGTTTTTTCTGCTCAACACGTAAATAACGCAATGAATGTTGTTGAACTGTCAAAATAAAACCGATTCCGATTGATAATGTGTTACGCAATTGCCCCGCGGGTTGTTCTTCTAAACTACGCAAAAGATTTTGATGCGTTTTTAATAGTAGATTGTACAACTAAGGCATAAAATAAGCTATTTTACCCCGAGACGTTTATATCCACGCGAGCCTCAGGCGAGGGTGGATATACTTAAGTCGAGGGGTAAAATGGCTCGTTTATGCCTGAGTTATACACTCTGCTTTTCACTTTGATTGCGAGAAAATGAAACAGGCATAAAGTATACAGTACATAATTAATCAAAAATGTTGCAAAGCATAGCTAATTCCCGCCACCACAGATAATACCGCCACGAAACTTTTTAAAAGTTTTTTTTTTAATTTCAACATTTGTCATTTGACTTGGGTACTTCATACTGCCAAGTCATAAAAACGTTTCTTTGCGTTTTTAAATGATAAGTGACAACTATTTTACCTGATTTTATTAAATTAACGATAGAAAACACGGAAGTGGTATAAATTAAAGAAAATGAAATAAATCACGACTTTAATCTGCGAAGTTTTATTGCGCGTGTGGCTGTTGGGCCTGATTACCCTAGTCTCAGAAAAAAAAATTTACTTTATGCACTAGAACATAAAAAGCGATTTTATGTCGCCTAAGCACAACATAAAGACGAACTTTTAGAGCATGAGAAGTGAAAAAATCATTTAACGATTTTTTTCCGGAAGGTTTATGTGTATAATACAAGTATATCAATACATTATCATATCATACAGATGTCTTTTTTGACAGACGACAGACATCTTGATATTTTGTCCAGTCGTAAAAACCGTGCGAAGCAAGGGTGGGTCGCTACTATTTTAATATTAACATAGAAGCTACATTATGTACCACGTAATAGAGAGGCGAGCCCATTGCCACCAATCTGGCACAAATGCAGACGCGGGCTGATGTTGAGAAATTCCTAGTAGAACAAAAAACCCAATAAAATTTTGTCCGATCTGGGAGTCGAATACCTCATGCTCAGCAATCGCACTTGCGATCAGGCCAACGAGAGAAAGAGGGGGGTGTTTCCTTTATCCTAATGAACCGGAAAACGACCCCTAATTTCGAAAAAAGCTGGAGCAAAGTATACTAGGTATAGTATTATTGTAATTACTTCATTTAAATAACTGGCATCAAAGTTATTAACTGCTTTAATTAACTGCGATGTGAGGCGAAATGATTGATGATGTTGTTATTGGCTTTCAGTTGCTTCAAACATAGGTAGTACCTACTCGTAACATGAAGGCTTTAAAAAAAGGCCTTTTTTTATTAAAATTACGCTACGGAGCGGAGGCTATGGGTGCGGGATTGTCCGAAAGGGTTACCGCTACCCCGGAACATAAAGGGCTAAGGAAGGAACACGGATGGGTTTTAGTCAGTAAGAGTCTGACACTCCCTTCGCTCCACCCAGAGCGGGAGGGGTCATTTGATGATTTCACGTCCAAAAAAAAATAAAAATAAAGGCTACGGAGCTCTAAAGACATAAATATAAACTCCGATAACGGAAAGAAAGAAAGAAGGGTTTGCGGTTAGTTAAGTAATAAGAGCCGCACGGGCCGCGTGAGAACATCAGGTTGAGCTACGCTCGCCGCGGTTAGTCCGTAGATGGGAATACCCCTGTGTGTCTCGGAAAGCACGTTAAGCCCTTGGTACCGGCTGAAATCGTAATGATTTATTTTAAAATAACGATTGTCTGCCAGACCGTACAAATCACCGTACGTCTGTCTGCCTGACCGTACAGTCGGGAGTGAAATATCTGGTATTATTATTCGGGTCGAGTTGACACGGGCCGAGTTGTTACTGACCCTGTCATTCGTGGATTCGATTCGAGTCGTTACGGGTCGTCAGAAACCCGAAAGTCTGACAACCAGTCCTTCCAAGGGTATCGTATTACCAGGTAACTGGGTTGTGGAGGTCAGAGCCCTGATTCACAACCATACGGCAGGCTAACGTATCGAAAACCTGACATTTCGATAACCTGATTTGACTTCCCCTCAACAACAAATAGCTGTTGGAAGAATAGCGGGCGTCTATTAGATTTAAACTGACAAAATTTTCGGGTTTTGGATTTGTGAACAGCATTGAGAAGACTCCTACGATAACAATGATTAATGTTCGATACGATATGGAAGCATATCGAGTGTTTGTGAATAAGGGGGCAGATAGGCAGTCGCTCCATGTAAAATACTGGTATTCAGCTGAATCCGGTTAGTGTCCAAACACACTATGCCGAAAGTACGCGACCGAAGTTCCGTTGCTGGTTTTACTGTACGCTATAACGCGACGTAATTTCGGCATAATGTGTCGTCAGTAATTCAAAGAGCATTGCAGGCGTAATCATGCCGAACTTCGGTCGCGTACCTTCGGCATAGTGTGTTTAGACACTTGGACTGGATGCCGACCCCAATATAGTTGGGAAAAGGCTAGGCAGATGATGATGATGATAGAACGGAAACTATCAAGACCTATTAAAATAATATACAGCGGCCTCTAAAAGTCAGTTGACATTTTTCCACTTCAGCTGCGATGTCACATTAAGATTTAAAATGAAAAAGTAATCAGGTACTCCTAAGGGATTACTTGATTATTTTTAATAATAAGACAAAGGTAGTTGAATTACTCAATAAAAACTTTATAGCAGTTCAAATATTTGGATCACTACAATTTTAAATCATAATGTGGTTTGTCAAAGCTGAAGTGGAAAAATATCAACCAATTTTCGGAGGTCACTGCAAGTTGATGTAAAAATATTTTAAACCTATTTTACTCAAACTGTTTCAGCTTTTCAGTATAAGTTCAATCATTACGTCACTTACAGTACCTGCTACATTATTCAACCACGTGTTATGCCAACAATCCGCTCCTACACGTCGTTCCGTCGTAGAAACATGCAAGATAAGGCGTCATATCGCTTTACCGACACATTAGTTCGAAAGGAACCTCCAATATATGCCACTGCTTGTACTTGGAATTGCAATCGATGGAAAAGTTCAAGGTGAACACCATTGAAGAAAAATGGTGGAAAATGTTAAACCTTTTTTTGTGGATAGCGTGAATTCATTAACACTTATTGGATGTCGGATTACGCAGGTAATGCATACGCATTACCATAAAGTTTTATAGCGGCTGATAAAGAATTATGTTATTAATATTCATCATCATCATTTATGGAAATAGTCGAAATACCTGGCCGGAAATTAATATGTAAAACTATAGTTTTGTTTCGTAAAAAGCGTCTATCAAAATGCCAGCAGAGGAGCGTTTTCACTTTTACTCATATTACTACACTATAAATTGTTAATTTCAAGAGCAATTTCAGTTTCATTGAATATGTACTGTTTTTCGTATAATTCTTTATTAAGTAAGTAGTACTTTCTAAAAGAGTTTTCATAATATACTGATCAAAAATATTTCAAATCCTACAGTTGATGGGTATCACTTAATAACGGTGATCAAAACAACTATCGGCTATTTGGGAAATCGACGTGCGTGCCAATCAGGCTAGAATCAATCGAATGCCGATTGAGTATCAGCACTATCAGCAAATAAATGAGTACATATAAAACATTCTACTTTCCTATAAAGAGAGGTCCAATTAAAACAAGGCTTAGTAATACTGCAATGTTTTTATTAACTTTTATTATTCTTTGCTGGCGTAAAATAAAGTGTAGGTAGTAGGTGATTCTATTTCGATAAAATCAATATCTATGTTACGGAAAAGATGACTAACGTCCTAATACATTAGAATTTTTGTGTGTGTTACTCAGCAATGCGACCTAATTTATTGATTTTTAGAACTTCACAAATCATTTTATAAGTATAGGTGACAAAATATAGTTGTTAGTACGAACTGGAACACACGGAAATTTAATTGTGATACCTACAGAGTCAAGTCATACTTAGTTGTGTACAAAACAACAGGCTTCAAGAGCCACTCAGTCTCTGCTTGATGAGAAGCTGAAAAAACACAACAGTTTTCCAAATCAAGGAATTGGCAAACAATTTTGCTCTCCAAAATATACATAAATAATGAAAATTATTATAAGCAATTAGGTACTGGTTCATTGAGAGTTCACAAGATGAAAGCATGATAAATATTAACCGCTGGCAAGATTATCAAAATACCTAATTACTACATTTAGGCAAACCATTTATCGAAAAATATGATTGCCAGCGAAACGCCAAGTTATTAAAGCAGCTCACAATTTAAAGAAATATGTTAAGTTTAACGATACAATGCATAAATACATGAAAACGTCCGTCTTTAAAACCGAAATTCTAAGTAAACATTGACGGCTACTTACATTTATGTCGACCTGAGGTGTCAAGGACATTCGTTATATTATTCAGGCATACTGAAAGTCAGACAGATAGGTTTTAATGTTTAATGACTTGTGTATCGATCGATCACATACACCTGCTGTGCCATTCGGCCCTTCGTTCCTTTCAATGTAGGACAATCATCGAGTACAAAATAGGTATGTATTCTTTGAATGGCATTCAATGTTGCTCGATTTTTAGTTATAACTTTTATGAAACCTACCTAGGGTTATAACTTTTAGTTGTGAATGATTAACCGTGAAGGTAAAGTAGTCATCAAATTAGTAAACATTTAATTACTTTACGTACCTATCGGATGTATTTTTTTTTAAATTTTTATTTTATTATTATTTTTATTCGTCCCACTGCTGAGCAAAGACCTCCCCCAATGCCGCCATTTGTAATAAATAATATATGAAAGTCAGGCACAATACATTTTTATACTAATTGGTGCTAACTAAACATGACGCCTGAATGGGTTGTAAAAGGCTTTGATCGAGGTACCTAAGTTATTTTTACCTTAGGTTGGTTTAGGTATTAAGTAAACCTAAATGTCAAATAGGACACCCATATTGGGGATTGTATTTTTTTCATTGGTCGTGTGAATGAAAAAATAGTAATGCGACTCAGTCTATTTTACATATCTACGGCACAAGTGATGATGTCTCTTCTTAGGTGCAGGTGTCTATCGTGGTGAGATGCATACTTCATTGACTGGCTTATCTTCTTGCTACGACATGGGTTATTGTCATATAAATCGTAGCCATAATCATGCATAATCAGCCCATAACTTTCCCCCTGCTGGGACACAGGCCTTCTCTCTGTGGGAGGGACTGGGCCATAATCCACCACGCGGGCCCAGTGCGGGTTGGTGAATGTCACATGTCTTCGAAATTTGGTTCTGGTATATGCGGTTTCCTCGCGATGTTTTCTTTTACCGTTTTGGGAGCAGTGGTGATGAAATGAAGTAAACAAAGTAAAGTGCCTGACTGGGTTTGAACTCACGACCTACCACTCGTAAGTCGGAGTGGATACCACTGGGCCACCACTGCTCGTGACTCGTGGTCAGCACAAGAAAAGAGTGTTATCACAGCAACTGTTTTGAAAACACCTCAACTGTCTAGCTATACAAAAAATCACACTTTCACATCAAACATCTATAAAAACCTGTCAGATTTTATTACGAACAAATAATATTATGAAGGTACGAAATTGGCGAAGCAACAAGTTTGCGTGCGACTACTTGCTAACCGAGATTAACATAATAGAAACCAACAAAACAGTTCAAAAACAAACTAGATTGTACGCGTGATATGATTAATTACCAAATTCTTTAAGTTTCAAGTGTTGGCTACCCGGGTTAGTCGTTAAGCTAATTAAAATTGCTGTTATAGTGTTATGAATAGGGCCTTTCACAAATTTTTAGTGTTGTAGGGTAACGATTTGTCCCAATTTTCTAATTAAATTAATTCTACCCGAATGTAACAATAACATTGCTTGACAGGAAATGTCACAGAAATTATGCAGTGTGTAAGGAAGGTGTAGATTCGTAATATCATTAAGGCTGATGTTAAGTAATTTAAGAAAGCACCTTAACTTGTTTTACTTATGAAATACCTGCCTAATTATTACAAACCGGGAAAAACCGTACCTATAATTTTCATTTCATTCTATATTCTTGTAGACATATTAATAACTCATTTCACCAACATAATAGCAGAGTTTCTAAACACCCTTCACGTAAAAAAAGGTTTTACGTCACTGCACTTATTACCAAAACACGTTGGTAATGAATCGATGGCCTTCGCGGATAAGTTACAGCGAGAATGACCAATCGTTTTTGGGAGTTATAAATAAAAATATAATAAAAGGGGTGTGTCGTGCCTTCGGAGTAGAAAGGCTTCCATAAAAATAAATATTCATGACCACGCAACACCAAGCCTGAAAGCCGAGCCTTCTACATGTTAATGAAATTAATGTATGCCTGTAATATCGGAATGGACAAGCCGCTGACAGACAATGTCGTGACAGAGGCACCATGCAACCGTTATTGATGTGTCTGTTGTGATAATTATTATAATACGAGCTGTAATGGAATAGTAAAATAGTTCTTTATGGGGAAAACGACCTACAAATATGAATAGTTTTATGTGTAACACCGAATTATATATGTAGAAGTGCATGACATGAAGTACTTTATATCTTATGTGTTTTTATCTTTTGTTTTTTTCTGTACGAGGCTTTTGACTATTTTGTATTGTGTATGACTGTTTTTTTTTAAATGTGCATTTTGTTTTTGCAGAATAAACAATATATCTTTCTTTGTGTCTTCTGTCTGTACATACCTACTTATTTATTTATTTTTATTTATTTATTAAAACTTTATGCACAAGTAAAAAACTGTACAAAGGCGGACTTAATGCCTTGGGCATTTTCTACCAGTCTACCTTAGGGTGATGCAGAGACAATACACAGTAGGTGCAATAACAGAAAAAAAAAGAAAATATTTATAACTAAAATATAAGAATAAATACATATATACATACATAGGTACAACAATATATATATATAAAAAAAATAGTTATGAGACATAGATAACCCTACAACCACTTAATTTTGAAACTTCTCTATTCTGTCCGAATTTTTCTTTATCAACATTGCCTTTGTCCTTTTGTGTATCTATGGAGAACCTTGTTGGTTGCACATTTGTATAACTCCTTATGTTCTACTTATTTGTAATATGTAATAGTTTGTTCTTTCGCATAAATAAAATAAAAGTGTGGTGTTTTAGGATTAAAAGTTATATAATATTTTGTTTGAAACTTGACACACGGCCCTAACGATCGACTAAAATCAGTTTGATAAGTTAGACAAGTCGGTAACTTTTTATATTCTATCCCCCTTACTAATAAACGTATCACACAGATTTCTTCCTTTCAGTCGACAGTAATTTGACTTTTGAAAGAAGAAGATAAAGCGTTTTGTAACTATACAGACGCTATACAACGTTTATCAGTAAGGGGGTATTATAGTTATTTCAACCAACGAGCAAAACAACAATAAAATACCTTCATAATTATAAGACTTAACGAAAGTTCGTGACGTAAAGTATCGATTACTACCAAAGCCTTTTGGAAAAATTTGATTAACGTCCTCCAAAGCGAATTTCGGCCATGGTGGCAAATCTTAGCCTTCGGCATGGGAGACACAAGTGCACTCTCTTCACTCACTCTCTATCCTGATGGGACGGCAATCCGACACGACTGGAGCGAGATGAGGTGCAGGACCAACGGCTTAGCGTGCTTTCCGAGACACGAGGATCAAACCGCCAACTTCAAAACTCCGAGCAGCTACTAAGAAATTCCTAATGGAAAAACCCAATAACACTTTGCCCAACCTAGGAATCGAACCCAGGACCCCACGCTCAGCAGTTGCACTTGCGACCACGAGACCAGTGGTGTTTTACGGGTGAATCCGTTGTTTAGAATAAGTCTCTCATAAAATTTTATCACAGTCAAAAAACCGAGGATCTCTGAAGTGCAAATGAATAATTCATCCAGACATTCAAGTATTCGATAAAGAGATCTAGGTCTCTCAGATTGATACATTATGAATGCGACGAGGGACCTACTTAGGAACGTTAAGACCTGCTTACCATAGTGTCTTATGTTTTGTCACGAACTACTTCAGAACACAACAGCTTTATTAACGAAATCGTCTGTGTTGTTATGCATAGTAATGAACGTAGCAGCTTTCTCGAAATCTTAGCTATCAACATTTATCGGTTAGAGGCTCGAATGAAAGATAAAACATACTTATTTATATTCAGCCATCCGTGATGGAATATTGGTAATATTATCATCTACAGAGAGGTGGTTCAAGACGACGAAAACTATTTAAAAAAAAACTCGTCATTGTTTCCGTGTCTATGAACTACCTCTGTGGATTGATCATGAATGCCTTCATTAACACAAATCACACATCAATTTCACATAGGTTAAGGTACCTAGGTAACCAGCGAGAACCAAAACGAACTATTTGCAGGTTTTACAAGAATATCTGTGTGACAAGAATTGAACTTGCCCTTCCAAATGCAACATGCCAGGCTCCTACTATTGTAAAGACATTACACATTGTATTTTAATATTAGGTATGCGACATACATTTTGTTGCGATGTAAAGTGATTAATATGAACCAACTTCGTTATTACGTAGCAAGGTACCTAAACCATAAATATCTATTATGCGCCAAAAAAATAAATTAATGCTGTTTTCAAGACCATAAATTGTTGGGTCTTAAATTTGACTAACATAAACATGTCTGGTACGTCCGACACTTCTTCAACGTTAAAATACTTATCTATGTAGTGGGTACCGCGACACGAATGCCTAGAAACTAATAACTTGTAGGTATTTTATATGCAAAGATAACATAGACTTATTAGTCTGCAATTTAAATGCATGTTAGCATGTGATAGGTAAAGCGCGAAACATCTTCATTTTCAAAGTTAGTATAAAAATATCTTTAAGGAATCACTTTAAGATCTTCTATACGTACAGCACCCTAATTTCGTAACACACTATCAATCGGAATCAGAAACATTTCGAAGCCAATTGCTAATCCATTGCTTCATAAGTACGAAAAATTTGTCTGCTCAACACGTAAATAACGCAATGAATGTTGTTGAACTGTCAAAACGAAACCGATTCCGATTGATAAAGTGTTACGCAATTGCCCCGCAGATGATAGAAGAACTTAGATGATGACGGGACATTGACGCAGAAAGTATTACCATGAATGTAGCACCTGATTCTAGACCCCCCAGCATAGAAATGTTTCGTTTTTTATCAAAAAAAAAACCTAGCAGAAAAGTGCGATACCTATGCGGCCAAAATGTATGTAACAGCTAATTTTTATTTATCTCCGGAACGGCTGGACCAACTTTGACGGAACTTTCACTGGCTGAGAGCTGACGTTATAAGGAGTAACAGAAGTTTCTTCTATTTTTAAAAAAGAATTAGGGTTCCGCACAAAATAAATTAAAATCCATGAAATTCTGAGATGTACGTGTATGTACGTGTGTGTGTATGTATGTGTGTGTGTGTTGTGTATGTGTGTGATGTTGTGTGTGTATGTGTGTGATGTAATTCTGTGATGTGTATAAGTCTTTTAAGAAATAGGGCCGACCGTTATCGGAGCCTACCTAGTCCAGGTAAAACTTCTGGTACTGTGACTCTGCAAAAAATCACTCAATATTATTCTGTCAAAAATCTTCTCGTAATAACAGTTCAAACAAAATATTAAGTCGTACTCGTATAACTTGTACAGTACCTAAATTAAAACTTTAACTGTCAACTTTATCTTAAAGTATATCTCAACTCTGCACACAACTCTATTCCTCCCTGAAGTTTTCCTGGCTCAAAACTATACCCAGCGACACTTTTTAGGTGTCATGGAACCCTAAATCGGTAGTAGGTACCCAAGCGTACCCAAGTGACAAACAGTTGCATGCATTCATTCTCACATGCTACCAAAATTCTAGCATTAGCTTATTCGAATTTCAAACGCGTGTTTCTGATTTTCATTTTTTCTTTTTCACTGGCTAGTTTTAGTAGTATATTTCAGTTTGGCGTGTGCCAGTAATTGGTAGTTTCATACGGTGCACGGTGTTAACAATAGTCAGCCGACATGTGCTTTCATAGGAATATGTAATCAATATTATACTATCTGTCAGTAATACGGTTGGTAAAAATATTTCTGTTTTGTTTTTCTGGTTATAGATTGTAATTGCGATTGATGTTGTTTGTGTTGGTTTGTTTTCAGTGTTATCTGGTATTTTATGAGTTATAATTATATATAGTTTATATACTTTTCTATGCACTTATTTTTTACAAAATTGATCATCACGCTAGCAGGGTACTTCAGAGGTATCTCGTTAGCCTTGAATTTAAATTATTTTGCAAAATCAGGACAAAATTAATTCTTCGATTTTCTTCAATTCGATTCAGATCTCGGTTCCAGATTTTATTTTTATTTGCATAGATTGTAGGTACTTAAGCGAGAACTCATATATTCAAAAGTTGTTATGCTATGGCGTTTGTAGGCTTTCAAATGACCCATTTATCCGTACATACTTAATGGGAAGAATGTACAGCTTTCTCATTAGCGGCATGTCAAGTCGCGCAATTTGCAATTGTCGACTATTGTGTAACTGAAGGACTTCGCTTGTTACAGTTCTTTGATATACAATGTGTCCGGTCATGGACTAGCCATATTCTAGGTATAACAACTATTCTAGTACACAAATATACTATACGAGTATGTAATCTAGGGTCCAATCCACCAAAATATGAATGTTAATTTAATGTTGTATTGTAGCTAAGCTCAAAATTTTTCGATCTAGGAAAAACATTAAAAGGGTCATAGCCACGTCATAGCGGATGTTTTTGCAGTAATTTAAAATAATTTGTTGATTGGCATAACTTTTTGTTATTTTTTTTTAAAGTTAAGAAAATGTGAACCCGTTGGATCGTAATGTAAACGATAGACAATATTGTTGCTCTCCAAATAAGCCTACTTTTATCTCAATAGGACCAAAACTTTGAGAGATATAACTTTTTTGTACACACGTAGAGAATATCTCAACAAAAAAAGGAAAATGGCTGCCAAATAGCGGGGAAGTGGATTGGACCTTAGTGTGTAGTGAATTTGTGTATTAGAATAGTTGTTATATAAGTACGTAGAATATCGCTAGTCCATGACCGGACACATCGTATATGTATAGGTGTTTTACTCTTTTCTTCTCTCTACATCGTCCAACTATGTTGAGTTTCACGATTTCATTTAAGACGTTAACTAATTATGTTTTCGACTATTCAGGCGAATATTAAGACGTTGTCTAAAAATCTAGATATCTGCTTGAGAAGTTGGATTTTGCTTTACATTTTAACTTTCTTGTAGACAGTAGCTGAAGGAGAACCAATTCATAGAACAGTTTGCCTAACCTAATTTAACGTAATATTATTAGCTAGGTAGGTATACATTCGGCTGCATTACTGCATTTAAGTTAACCGCATACCTTATAAACATGCACATTGTTCATACCACGTTCATACAATAAAATTTAATATAATGTATGCGACAAATTGGGTGATTATCCACCACGGCCGCTACCTCGTAACTTTAAACTAGTCGTTCGATGGTAGTTGATAGCTGCGCCGATATCGTGAACAAATAGTGAAATACAATGTGAAAGTTCTTTTACAATTACTTGGAAACTTTAAAGGAGTTTAGACTGTTATGTGTTCGGATTGTTGGGGAAAAGCTATTGGTTTAGTTTTAAATTTGGTTTAGGTAGCGTGAATTAAAATTGCAGCGGATAATGTGAAACTGTTCGCGCTATTGCTAATACGAAACTCCGCGTTCTCTCGTGTTGAGATTGTACGAAACAATAATTGCCGTACGCTTTTTGATTACCATTTTTCTATTAGGACATCATAATCAGCCAATAATGTTCTCACTGCTGGGACACAGGCCTCCTCTCGGGGAGAGGGAGTGGGCCGTAATCCACCACGCGGGCCCAGCGCGGGTTGGCAGATGCCACATGTCTTCGAATTTTTGGTTCTAGAACATGCCGGTTTCCTCACGATGTTTTCCTTCACCGTTTTGAGAGCAGTGGTGATGAAATATTTTACACAAAGTAAAGCGCCTGTTTGGGTTCGAACCTACGGCCGTAAGTCGCGGCCGTTACCACTTGGCCACCACTGCTCTCACTGGGACATATAAATGATTAATTAGACAATCTAAGACCCAATCAATTTAAGTAGAAACTATATCGAAGTTGCAAAGCGAAAACGCTATCGGGTTCGTTTTAAATTCTGGTCCGGAGTGCTAAATTAAAATTGCAGCAGATAATATGAAACTGCTCTATTGCTACTATCAAAGATTGCCCTAGGCTTAGCCCTAGGCAATTGCTTAGGCCTACTTCGCTAGGTGATATAAATTGTTAGACAATTTTGGGTCGCCAAGATAAAAGGTTGTGCCTAATTTGGGACCCGCTGCTTAATCTGTAGGTAATATGGTAATCAATGCTTACTGGCAGATATACTGTACGTACCAATAAGTCATGTAGTGATAGCATTTCCATTACTAGTATAAAGCATATTCATTGATGCCGTCGGAAGCGGATTAAATTAATGCATATATTTTTCATGGCTTTGTTATTTAAGTCAAGAGACTTATTTTAATACATAATTTTTAATTAATACTCCGGTTGTAAGTGGTTTTCAGTATTTGCTACAAGAATTTTTAATGAGAAAACACTGCATATCGTTAAAATTAATTGGTAGCGCCATTGCGTTGTTTAAACTTTGCAGTTTGCGTTCTAACTTTCTGCAGTTTCAGATTAGTTTTCAGTCTTTTGAAAAATCCTATGGTACGATTTTAAACTTTAACAATGAATAAATTAAGATCAATACTAACATTGCGCTTAAAAAAAGCGTCTACAAACTGTTATATCAAAACATTTTCAACAAAAAAATGAAACTGATATTTTTGAATTTATGTATTAATAATTACTTAAAAAAAAAACAAGTAATTCCTTTCAAATTACCTTTCCATCCTTATCCTTAAAATATAAAGGCGAGTGTCCACTTACCAGGTGCGTTCTTATTATCGCGCGCCATGACGTCGGGTAGCGCGAGCAGTTCTCGCGCCAGTCCGCGGTAATGTGCGGGCGTGTGGCCGGCCGCGTCGCGCGCCCCTCGCGCCGCCCCCGCGCCCTCCAGCAGCGCGGACAGCGCGGCAGAGTCGCGGCACACTGATGAGTAGTGCAAGGGGGTGCGACCTTCCTGCGACAACAAGGACATAGGTAGCATGTATCGTCTGGGAGAGGATTGCTCTGTGATTGAGTTAACATGACCGATGCAAACGCAAATCGTGATGGCATCGATGTTAAAGGATGTGGTTTTTGTGATGTTGCGGGTTTGAAGCAATTACCGATACGGTTTTTTTTAGCTCATATTCGTATTTTCACATCTAGTCACGGTAGCCATTAGATAGGGTCAGTCATAAGTTACATCAGATTTTGTCCTAAAGATATTCCATTTTACTTTACTTGGCAATTCAGTTTACAAAGTAATGTAATTTTACGTTGGCCTTATAGATAGCTAGCTAGTAAGTTGTACTGGCATTAACTAAGCATAGTTTGCAAACTTAAATTACAAAACAATAACTCACAGAATCTTTCTCATGTACCATTTGCGGGTAATTCTTGACAAGGTACTCTGCGATGTCCATGTAGTCGTAGAAGACGGCTTTGTGCAGCAGCCCGACGCCGGCCTCGTCCCGACACATCACGTATTTACGCCGGTTGTAGTCACTCTCCAGCAACTCCTGAGTTAAACATTCAAGGAGAGTTGAATTCTCGTAAACAATGTTTGTTATCGTGCTACGGTTCGTTCGTAGCGCTACGGCGTAGCAATATTGCTACGAGCTTTGGTAGTAGCTGTAAGTGTCTGTTGCAAATTCTAAACGGGTATTATTTTTATTTGTTCACTTAGTAAATTAACGTTTAAGATAATATCAGTTGGGTAAGCCAGGTAGTTCAGTGACAAAGAATGATATGAACATACGATTGACGGAAAGTTGGTCACAAAACTGCGTAAAAAGTAACAGGTTTCACTTTAACATTTTATACGTTTTATTTAAATCAAGAGAGGTTCGAGATGATTTTATTGTAAGCAGATGGGTTCTTAGTAAACAGTACACATTATTTTCTGGTGTTTTATAGTCAAAATAAAGAAAATTATAAACAATATTCGGTAACGTTAATGTTCTATTCTACATAAATTTATCAGGCATTCCTATTGCATCATGTATTGCATCATGTTTTGTATGCCATCGAGTTGAGCACATATTTAAAGTGATGTTTCATGAAGCAACGCGCTACGTTGTTTGCTTAGCACTTGTGTTTGAATTTGTCCATGAAATAATGTAAACCGACCGCTGCGGAAGTAGTAGATACTAACCCCCTTATTCATAAAACTTATCAAACCTATTTAAGTTAAAATGGGGTTTGTCTCTTTCTTACACACAGAAATGACAACGTGACAGATAAAGACAAACGTTCTATAAACCTATTTTAGCTAAAATAGAGATACAATAGGATTATGAATAAAAGGGTTAGTGAATAAATTATGTTAATGTAATAATAATATTTTTAATCAAGAAGTTACAAAGCAAAAAGTTGGTACAGTTTTGCTTAAATATAATTTATATTTCTACGACCAACGTGCCTGAACTAGGTGATCCTGTGTTTCATGCAAGAAGAGCTAAAATAGTTAATAATAATATTCATGTACATATTCTATTACATTTAGTATTTTGTAAATCATAGTCAAAAGAGGGAAGTCGTCGTAGAATCTATAAATCTCTCATGTTCAATTTACTTCATAAGTTTAGAGTACCTTTTCAAAAAGATCTAAATATTTAGGTAATATAGCATAATCCAATTTGGTGTGGCCTGAATATCATACTGGTTCTCTCTAACTAATATTATTAACAGAATTTGTTGAGGTTCAAGTGAAAAGTTTTTCTCTACAGCAGTATCGGGATCAGTAGCTAATGCGATTACAAAAATCTATTATTCAAGCGGTAATAAAAATAAGGACAGAAGATAAACCTACTCTGTCTCATTAAAAAATGAGTTCTAATTTTAGACCAAGCCCTTTTTAATCTTCGAGTTAGTAATTGTATTTTGAACTTTATTCCGACAATAGTGAAGTTCTTAATACAAAACTGCCAACTTAGACTCGGGTCCAGCGTCAGTTTTTGTAATTAGAACTTTAACTTCGTCGGTTTATAGTTCAAAATACAATAACTGGCTCAAAAGTTTGGGCTTGGACTAAAACAAAAACCGTCTCATTACAAAACGAGAAAGTTAGAACTATGTTTTGTAATGAGACGGTTTTGGTTTATCTTCTGTTGCTAACTGGTCAGTGGTCAAGGCTAGTTACCATTCCCAGTCAGTACGTTTCAGCCTCAACCAGTAACCTTCTATATCCAGAATCTCTGGGCCTCAGCCAAACTATAATCCACACAACACTCTGTAATTTAAGAGAGTATTACCAGCAATACCTGGAGCTCAAGGAGGGACCCTTTCTCTACAGCGGCATGTAGTGCGTCACACTTGGCGACCAAGGCTGGCAGGTGGTTGGAGAGCGACAAACCCTCGGCTTCTGCCAGCAGCCGCCGACCTTGGCCAGCCAGCACAGCCCGCTCCAGCCTGCTCTCGGCACCGCCGCGTGCCCACTGGCGAAGCTGGGCTGCTGATACCGCGCCCACCACTAATGAGGAAAATGTCGAGAAGGTTAAATTCTAAGACTGATTAAGTTAATTGAATTATAATGTTTGTATTAATGGATATTTATTTCCCCACTAGCTGTTACCCGCGACTTCGTCCGCGTGAATTTTTTTCATGGACCCTGGTTTTTTTTCTAAAATAAAAGTAGCCTAAGTTACTCCTTATTACATCAGCTATCTTCCATTGAAAGTTCCGTCAAAATCGGTCCAGCCGTTTCAGAGATTAGCCGGAAAACACAGACAGACAGACAGACAAAAATTGTAAAAAATGTTATTTTGGTATATGTACCGTTTATACATCCATATGCATTTAGTAAAAAGCGGTTATTTTAATATTACAAACAGACACTACAATTTTATTTATTTGTATAGATAAATCAGCCTTTTTAAGATTGGAATAGAAAACATACAATAAATTAACCACTCAATCCCGGCGTGGTACGATATCTGCCCATTACAATAGAAAATCAATTATTGTGTCTCATTAGCGGTATAAGAATGTTGATTTCAAGCGTTTTTATTACAAAAAATACTTTTACAGTTTAATACGGTGTTCAAATACACGACCGGCATATTGCCTCTGCCGCGGACGCGTGTACCTCTTGTGTATGAGCACAAAGCATTTTTCTGACACATTCTAAATTAATACAGCCCCGTTACTCATAGAGAACATCTAACTTTACATAATCACAAACTATTTAATTAACGTTTGCATTTCAATGTTTAGGTTTGCAACACTGAAGATATTCTGAAAATTGATTGTACCCTTAAACAAGAAAACATTTCTCTTTCTCAGAAAGTTACGAAGCAAGCGGCACAGACAGACTACTATATGAGTCTGAACACTTTATGAGACTAACAGACGGCTAGATGTTTATACGAACTGAACCTTATAGAAGCACAATTAGTTCGCAAGGGTTGGATTACTGGAACAAGATGCCTGCAAGGATTTGATAATAGATTTGCTCAGCAGTAGGTCGATAATGTTACTTGTCAATACAAGTGTGTAATGGACTTCCCTGAATTTAAATGAATATCGTAAATAATTCAATGGTTTTTTTTGGTCCCATCTATTTTTCGCCTTCTCACCCAACTCACGATTTAGTTATTTGTTCATTCTTATTTGTTAACTGAGAATATTATTTTATTCATTTTGTTTTGTTGTGCAACCTAACCCAGGAAGTTTGTTATAAAGATACTTTTTAAATTTTGACCAATTTTATTTTTACCTTCAAGCAACAATAAACAACATTCTATTCTATTGTATTCTAAACTTTTAATAATTTTCATAACGTTTCACAACTTCAGCACTACACACATTTTAATTGGCAAGATAGAAGTAAAGTGGCCGGTGGCAGAAGCTCACTGAAACTGAAATAATGTCGGCAAGTTCAAGAGATTGTCTTCTGCGATATTGCGACTAGTGATTTACTGATTGGCTTTATACAGAGTGTTCACATTATTATTCAGTTGTTTTCTGTTTTTTTTTTTGTTTGAATTGTTATCACAGCTTAGATAAGTCTAGTTAGTAGGTAAGTTAGATGAATACATAGCACCACGCCTTGTTTCCCCGAAGGGTTGGGCAGTGGTTCGTTGGCCCGGAGTGTGAATTTGTGCCCAATTGATGGCCTCGCCCCCTATTACATGGGACGACATGTGGGTGTACTATGGGTACAACTTTGACCAAGTAAGATGAAGTTACTGGTAATAAGTATGATTGAATTTATGGGCATTCTTTATATTATAAACGGGCACTAGGGCATATGCACTATGTACTCTAAATTTTGGGGTTATTCCCAGAATTTATAGTGCATATGATGCACTTAAATAACATAATCAGCCTATAATGTTCCCAAAGCTGGGACACAGGCCTCCTCTTGGTGAGAGGGAGTGGGCCGTAATCCACCACACGGGCCCAGTGCGGGTTGGTAGATGGCACATGTCTTCGAATGTTTGGTTCTAGGTTCTTAGTGTATTAATCGGTTTCCTCACGATTGCACATTTAGGAATGAATTAATTAGTAATTATTTTGGCTTGGATAAACCAACAAAAATCACAATTCAAGGCACGCCTTGGTTAATGGAAGACAAGTTTAGGACTGTGTATGTATGTTTTTTAGGATTGGATGACCATTCGTCCAATTGTCTAGTGTGTCCCGACCCTCGCCGGGTTTTACTATCCATTCAAAGCGTTTTATGACCCCTGAGATTGAATGGAACTATGAATTACTACGTCTATTCCTACTGCCTCATTACTTTTATTCAAGTTGGACTTGGAAACAAGTGAATGAATGATGAATGGTAAAAGGCTCGCCCCCCAGATGCCATGAGACTATAACATAAATATAACGAGGCGATTTGCTGGTGAAATGTATACAAAACTAGCTTCTGCCCGCGGAATCGCCTGCGTGGGTGTCGGAAATTATCCCGGGAACGTGCTATTGGGACAAAAAGTAGCCTAAGTACCGTAACTTCCTATGACATGAAAATCATTGCAGCCGTTTCGTAGATTAGCCGGAATAAACAGGCAGACAGACAAATTTTTTTTTAATTGCTTTTTTTTATTATAAGTAACGTATATGAACTTAGTAAAAAGCTATTATTTTGACATTACAAACAGACAATTCAATTTTATAGATTAAATATACACATCTGCCTATGCTTTTGTAATATAGCCGTGATATTATGTTAAGGTCATATAGAAGTACTTATGAATAATAAATAACTATTTATTTTTACATTTTATTCCGTGACTGCATAAGAAACATCCTGTTTGAAGGCTTGGTTATTTCTGGTGGTAGATTACGAGATTTATGCGCTAACAGGCCGTTGTTCGCGACTTATCGTGACATCTGCTGACCTTACACTCTTAGGGCGCAAACACGGGGTGTGTTTGCGCCCTAAGAGTGTATATGAAAAAATAAGGGCTCCAGTAAACATTGAATTAAAAACATTTTGTTATTGTAAGTTCGTCTTTAGATTATTAATTTCGAGTGTGTCCTCGCCCATTTTCGTGTTTTTTTTTTTTTTTTTAATAATCATTTAGTAGGTAGTTGTTCTTTTGCACGTCAAACAGTTTCAGCACAATAATGATATGCGACAAGTTCATGCTAGCATAATTTAGTGTTTGCATGAAACTGGGTTAATTAAGATTAAGTAAGTGTTTTAATTATGTCGCAATTGAAAAGTGCTTTAAGGCGTAAAAATAAGTGAATTAGGTATTTTTTGGTAGGTATGCGGATTCATCGAGGGTCACGGTCGTGATCATGTTTTTAAACCTACTACCTAAGTTCACATTGTAAAATCCAATATATACCGGTTACCTTTTTTAACGTCTGGACAAAAATATATAAAGGTGAACGGAGTAGAAGCCTATGGTACAAATTTCTGTTGTTTTTTCGCCAAAAATATATTAAAAATCTCTTTCCTTTTTTATTAACCCCCGACGCAAAAACGACGGGGTGTTATAAGTTTGACGTGTCTGTGTGTGTGGGGGTGTGTGTGTGTTTTATATTTAATTTAGACATAGCACAGAAATCCCAATATTTTGACAGGTGGCCATTCCACCCGTGCTAAGCAGGGGCTGTCGCTAGATAATGATAAACAAAAACAGGATTTTCAAAGTTTTTGATCTCACGTAGAAGCACAAACTGTACCTATCGTTTTCCTTCATCCCTTAATTTGACACAGATGCGTATCTAAGCCATCCTCATAATAACATATTAGTAGGTGTGTCGTGTGTGTTGACACCGTTTAATGGACCGTTATACATATAGGTGAACAGCCGGGGGTGATCGAACTCCATCAATATTCACGTACTAACACAACGGCTTAACTTGTTTATACTGCTAATTTGTAATACATTGACGGTTAACACGAAAAGTAATTGGAAGGCCTACTGTTTAAAACGCAATGCATTGAGGCTTTCGTTTGATTATTGTTTTGTTAGTTTAATGTCGTTTTTACTAACACTTGGTGACACCAAAATGATGCCTATATAAACGGAGTCGAGCGAAAATACAACAATGCAAAAATAATAATATAAAGGCGTTCGTGTAAGTGTTTTCTAGGTGTGAGAGTTAAAAGAATCTTTGTGAAGTTTCTTGCCGACTCTTCTCCGTAGGAAACGACGTGAAATAAAATATTTTGATTTTGAGTGCAAATGTTGTATTGATGCGCAATGGTCTCAATTTTGAGCTGTACCTTGTAATAAAATTGCTGTTTACATTATTTTTGTTTGTTATCTTTAGATTCAAGATAGAAATAAGTATTTCTACTTAATATTGACCCAAATGCAGACGTGTAACGTAAATAAATCAATTTTGAATATGGGGATCATTTTTGGGGGGCAAACAGAAAATAAAAATAAAAAGTTTCGCAATCTGTACCGTGTGACATATGAATGAAAGGGCATACTGTAAGGATCTCAAAAAAAATATCATAATGTTATAGTAAATTGTATTAAAGTTATTTAAGAAAATAGACGAAAATTGACCATTTCCCCCACCTTATCTCCGAAACTACTGAGCCTAAAAGTTTGAAAAAAATACAGAAAATTGTTCTATACCTATAGATTACAGAAAAACTTAGGTATAAGAAGTCTGTGGTATGAAAATAACATGGTAAATCTCTCAATATTGAGTTGGAATGTATGGGAGAACATGTTTTTCAACTACAATGTTACGTTTGTTCTTGGGATAAATTCGTTCCAACTACGGAACCGTTCATTGGGCGTGGTCCGACGCGCACTTGGCCGTTTTGTTTTTAAACATAATAACACCCACATTAGCTCAGCAGATTAGTTATGGTAACACTCACATTTTGCCCCATGTAAAAGAAGGCGAGGCTAATACCATCAACCGTGCACTCCGGACTTAAAACTTATACCTATAAATTATACATATATTCTCGACTAATAATATTATGTAGGTAATCTAGTTGGTCACACGGTATGTTGTGTGATTGCAATGCTTATGACATTTTCTGCAAAAGGGTCGGACTCACGACATCACGCTAAGGTCGAATCGCACCCAGGTCGTAACCAGTACTTGTTGAAATAAATTATTAACAGCATTATTTATAACTAGCTTCAGCCCGCGGCTTCGTTCACGTGAAACTTCTTGTTTCCCCCGAGCCACCCCGTCGTATCGCATCACCCGCCCGCGCTATCACTTAACGTTCTTTTTGACTTTTTTTCTTTTTGCTCGGCTCCTAAGGGTCATAGCGTGATGTTAAATAGCCTATAGCCTTCCTCAAGAATTGGGCTATCAAATGCAAGAAGAATTTTTCAAATCCGACTGGTAGTTCCAGAGATTACCCCCTACATACAAACTTACAAACAAATTTTACCTCTTTATAATATTAATTATTACTATTATTATTATACTATACTACTACTACTACTATTATTATTATTACTATTATTTATTTTTGTTATTCAGTCTATAATACTAACAGTTTTGCTCTTTGACCTGCTAGACTTGACATAGTTCCTGGCATGTTCTAGGAATTATTTTATTCAGTTGCTTGCTTGTGCAGACTTCAGACTTGCACGAAAAATATTTTTATTTTATGCAACACTTCCCTATTATTGTTCAGTAAGTAGGTAATTATAATTGAAATGATTATCTAATTACTTATTCTAAAAAGAATCTAATATTTTTCTCGAGAAACTTTTTTGTTTTAAATGGCAAGCCTAGCTAGCTAGCTAGTCTTTCGACCATACAGCCTCTTCTCAAGAAACCCTATTACGCCAATTTCGAAAGCTGTCAAAAAAAAAAAAAAAATTTTTTATGGGCTTTGATTTGGACCACTCTCAGAACAATTAATTATTGTTCTGAGGGACCATCATGGTAATAATAACGTCAAAACAATATAATAAGCATGGACTTATTTTATTAACCAAGGTAACTTCTCTTCTTAGTCTATGTATTACCTGTAGGTAATATAATAAGTTCATGGTCAAAACTTATAATCATCTGTGGTCGTTTCCCCTTAGAATCGCTCTCGCAGTCTCGCCTGTTTTCTTTCTGATTATTAATGACCATAAAGCAATGATTTTTTTACAGAATAATAAATATTGACTGCATGTATGTCCCTATGTTTTCCTTTTTGATGATACATTATTTTTATAAGCACTAGAACCACTGACCTCTATTATAAAAGTGTATGATAGAGGTCACTGATTAGAACCCTCAAAAAATGCCGATTTAAACCGCTGTCAAAGCCTAGTCGCTGCCTAGTGTACAAATTCACTGACGTATAAATCATAACGTCAGTGTACAAATTTGACAACTAATAATAAAAAAAACATAGGGACACTGCATATAACCTTCTTATTCAGTTTATGAAATATCTTTTAAATTGGTCCAATATTGGAGGAGGAAATAGGCGAGAGCCAAACATCGAATTCCAACTTTTTACTTAGGATTTTTTAAAAGTCTCTTCGACTGCATTTCCCCTTAATACTTAAAATTGTGTCTGTGTGCTGCCGGATTTAAAGAATTAGCACCACCTCATACTTCCCGTGGGTATCGTAAAAGGCGACTAAGGGTCATACCGGAGAATGGGCAGCAGCGTTCTCTATGCATTTCACCACCATACTGCGATCGCCAACCCGCCTGCCAAGCGTGGCGATTATGGCAACACAAAGAATGACAAGCACAAAAAACACATGGCCCCTAGTGCCCGGCGGCCCGCCTACCCTTGGCTACGGTAGCGGCCAAGGCCACGGTGAGGCAAGGGGTTCTAAGAATCCCTGGAAGAGGTCCGGCTACTGCAATCACTGAAAACTGGACCTGGCAACATACAACACGCGTACACTCCGAACCGACGAGAAGATCACCGAACTCGAGGAAGAATTGAGCAGGTTACGATGGAGTATAGTGGGGTTATCTGAAGTCCGAAGAGAAGGGGAGGACTCGATAATCCTCACATGTTTATTTTGTAAATAAGCTGCTATGTTTTTCGAAAACGTGTTCGTTTTTCAAATGACATGTGCGATAGCAGTACACCTCAGACCATAAATGGTCTATGCAGTGCGCAAATACTTTTTTATTCCAGCAGTAATAGATTTTCTCTAATCTTTTTTTAAACAATGTTAGACAGACAAATTGCATAGGAAAAAAGCTTTCAGCTTTATATGGCAATTTTGTGTTTACATTTGTTTTATGGAGCGCCTGTAGGCGGATATTTTCCTGGCCAACACGCAAGCTCCTGTACATTTCCCAGACAGGTTTCAGTCGAGCTGTTTACATAGTATTTCGTCAGGCCGAGTAAACGGCCTTTTTTCCAATATCGATTTCCGATTGAAACTAGTGCTTTTTTTAAATTGTAAATGGAATCGTGGATAGGTTTAGTTTGCGGTAGCGATCTTGTTTGAAGTTAAACAGTGAAGTACAATACAGATAACCCCTTTACTGAACTGGGTTTAAACAAACTATCGTAATGATATTTAGTGCCTCGAATACAATTCTAGTATCTGTACAAATAATGATCTACAGAAACTAGTAGGTACATATTTATAAGACATAGCATAATCAGCCTATAACGTCCCCAGTCGCCTTAGGGGCGGATTTGTTAGAGTTGGACTATACGCTTAGAGGCACTATGAGCAGCAAACAAAACCAAAACAATTTTTTTGCGACGGTCAATTTCCATGAATTTTTTTTTTTGGAAATCTGAAAATTTTATTGCAGTTTCGGATTAACCTTGATCATATAAATTATTTAGGTTCTGAGAAGCATGGCCCTACGACGCACCGTCACGAATTATGGGCCTCCGAATTTTATTTTATTATGTATATGAAACGCTCTATATTTCCAAAATACCTAGTGGCTCGGATGAAAATCTTTTCCGGATAGAAATTGTTGCTCTAGTCGAAAACTATGAGGTGATGTACAAAAACCCGCGAAATATTGAGAAAAAAAGTCCTCGCGCCATAGGGGCACTAAGGCTGATTTTTACATTTCTATGGCTACACTCCAACCCCTGTCTGGGTTCGAACCTACGAACTACTACTCGTAAGTTGCGGTCGTTACCACTGGGCCACCACTCTTATAAGGCAAAGACAATAAAAATAATAGGCAATGTTTCTTAAGTAGGTTTGTAGACGTTTTATTATTCACAGCCCAATTTAATAATAAGGTTACCGAAATTCGATTGAACCAGAATTACTAATAATAAGTCGTAAGTCGAACTACAAATAAGTTTGTCTTGATTTTACGAAACATATAATAATTGCACGAAAACTGAGCAGTTTTATGTACGGTCACCAAAGGAGATAAGTTACCAGGGTCATCGGATATGGTTGAACTTTAGTAAGAAACCGGTGTATATTTTCGAATAAAATTTAATTTAGTTAATAGAAAACAAACAGTTCATTTATCAAATTAAATTTCATTCGTAAACACCATCGGTTTCTTACTAAACTTCAACTATATCCGACGACCCCGGTTACTTATCTCTTTTGGTGACTGTACTTCACTGGATGATTAAAAAAGTTAGTAACAGAAAAAAAAATCATTTAAATATTTAAACTCACGTTTATTTATTGTTTCGGCTGAGACAAAGATGATGGGACGATCTTGAATCCTACCAAAAGGCCTAGCAAAGTACAGAATTGTGTGGAAAATGGAGAGGGAGGCATTTGCCCTGTAGTGGGACAATACAGGCTAGATTAGATTTGATACTCACGTTTAGGCGGACTATAGTGCACATACATCCCGTTCTTCTTCGCATTTCGCTCTGTCAGCCATTTCTTCACGCCCTCCATGGTAAAAACGAGGTAGACACGTCACATTCTCATACAAAACTACCTGATTTCATGTCACTGTTAGTCAATTAATTTATAACCACTTTAATGGGACTATTAGAGCTATAGGACTGTTTGTAATTGTTACAGTTGGGGCCAGAATAGGTCGTGTATGATAATTACAGAGTTTAATTTTATTTTTCAACGTTAATTAACAGGGATGGACACTTCTTCAATTAAGGCAATAGTGAACTTGTTGGGTGGTTTGTTAGAACCGAACTATCGATACTGAAAGTTTCAGTAGTTCGGTCAACCGGACTAACCACTGAACTACTGCTGAGGGTAGAATTAACCAGCTGACAATTCAAATTATTTAACCTACAAATTGTTTAATCAATTAATTCGAGAAACAAACTTCGTTGAAGTACGAATAAAGTTTGAATGACTTATGCCTTACTTTTATATATAAATCGTAAGCAGCGGGGTAATTGCGTAACACACTATCAGTAGCAATCGCTTTCATTTTGACAGTTCAACAGCATTCATTGCGTTATTTACGTTGTTGAGCTGACAAATTATTCCGAACATATTAAGCAATGGATTAGTAATATTCTTTAAAATTATTCAGATTGTGATTTAAATGGTATTAGGGTGCTGATCTAGGTTAGGTTATGTGCCCTTTTTCATAGTTGGAACTCATTAATGATTGTTTTAAATGAAGATGATAAGTTACTTCGTTTGCTCCTGCCATCATCTCATTAGGCAAAGTAAGGGCTTTAAAAAAGAAGTAAGTTCGAATATACACCAGCACTCGGATATTGCAATATTTATGGTCCCTGCAAAGCGTCTGTGGGTATTGAAAGATATAAAATATGTACTTATATACACTTTCCTACATACATTAAACTTTTCTAGAACAAGTAGGTTAGTACTTTTGTATAATGAAGAAGCTATTCATGTCGAAATGTCATGGTCTATATATACATGTAGCTATAACTCTCAATCGATACCAAGCCGCTGTGTGCTATGGAAATCGTTTCCCATAAAATATTAACCGGTGTCCGACTAACATCGATTTGCTAGCCCTAGCATCGACAATTACTTGAAAACTGTGTTTGTTTCTCAAAATATAGGACAAACTGTTTAAAGAACTAAGGGCTGATTTTCCAACGGCAAATAGTTTTATCGAAGGAATAGTTTTGAATTTTTGATAGTTCTTCCATATAAAAACTGTCAGACGTCAAACTTATTCAACGAATGAAAATTATCTGTCGATTGAAAAATCAGCCCTTAGACAATAGTTTTCATTGAATTTTAGAAATTTATGGCCAACTAGATCTTAGTACAATACAGTGCGACCGAGAAAATGCGATCTTGACACCTGTCATTCTCATAAAAAAGAATACGTGTTTTGCGAATTTGGTCTTTATTAGCTAATAGAATTGTCGCACCGACAGGTTTCAGAAACGCATTCTCTCGACGGCCGGACTGTACTGTAACTAATCACACAAAAAACAGGCACAAACAATATCTAATAAGATACACTGTGTCCAGAATTCTGACGTCATCTCTCACGGTCACTCACAAATTGTCCTGCTAGTGTACACTATGAAGTCGGTATAGAACAGAAGTGATAGCAGGTGTATAATCAACTGGACGGGCTCGTCGCTTCACATCAAGCGTGGTGTTTAGCGATGCAACAATACGTACACCCGACAGCGCAAGTTGCTACCGAAGAAAATTAGTAGGTAGAGAGTGAAGGCTGAGAAATATTGCAAGCAGTGGAGTGGAGGACGTACCTAACTATTTAATTTAGAAAGAGAAATAGGTTTATTTGTCACAGAATCACGTGCATACAAAATATAATTATCTCAAACTAGCTGCGCCCCACGGTTTCACCCGCGTAAATGTCGATCCCGTAGGAATATCGAGATAAAGAGTAGCCTATATGTTAATCCAGTGTATCAGCTACCTCCATACAAAAATTTTATCAACATTGGTCCAGCCGTTTGAGCGTGAAGAAGTAACACACACACACTCACAAACTTTCGCCTTTATAATATTAGTGTGATAGTGTGATAACCCCCTTACTAATTAAAAAACGTAAACGTATGATACTCGTATCAGATGAATCACACACTAATTTCTGTCTTTCAGTCGTCATTAATTTGACTTTCGAAAGAAGAAGACAAGTACCCCGTTGGTTTCCTCACGATGTTTTCCTGATATCCAAGATAAACTTAGAAAGTGCAAGATAAAATATTGTACTTATATTATACTAGCAGCGCCACGCGGTTTCACCCGCATAAGTTTAGATCCCGTGGGAATATCGAGATCAAAACTGTCCTATGTCCTTTCCCGGGACTCAAACTACCTATCTCTATACCAAATTTCATCTAAATCGGTTTGAGGTAATAGACAGACAGACACACTTTCGCATTTATAATATCAGTGTGGATATATAAAAATATATTTTTTTTCCTCTGTGCATGGCCATGGATATATAAAAATATATTTTTTTACCTCTGTGCATGGCCCTGGTCTAGACTCCCAAATAACGTTTGGTTCTCCTCACAATTCTTACTTTTTCTACTCTGAGATTTCTCCTAACTCTCTTATAACGTCAAAAGCTTAAGGTAGGAACTTTACACCGACACTGTATGTATGTGATTCAGCGAAAAAAAGAAATATTTAATGCCATGATACAAAGGCAGCTGACATCGATATTAATGATCACACCACGATACCCTTTCTTCCTCTAATTATGCTTCTTCGTACGACGCGTTTTTAGAAAATTGGTAGGTAGGATTTGTACTGACTTTTATTTTACAGGGACAGAGGATTCTACAGAACTGCACCCAGAAATGGATGTAAATTATTTACATTTTACGAATAATTTTAAAATATTAGCCCACCGGCGCGGCGTCGGGGCAGGTATCAGCAGATTGCAAAATATTTTCAAAAAGCGGTTTCTAGAAATATGGCTTTCATAAGTTCTAAGTATCAAAATCGAAGGTCATTCAAACTAGGCTGAGAATCAGTACTTTTTTAACATCAAAATTACATCAGACAGTCCTCCAAAACGCCCGTCCTTCATCACTTCCTTGTACTCTAGCTGGGAAGAAGTGGCGCAACCAGCAGCACAGCTGTCTGTTAAGGTCCCATACCTAGTGAGAATCATAAAAAGCGACTAGCATTAAGTTTAAGAAGAAGAGGTTCCTCGTATTCGTTAACTAACACTGTTGGTGCCTTTACACACGTCCCGGCAACCGTGTAGCCGGTGCTGACTATCCGGTAACAGTTGCCAGGCAAACTACGCCGGTACGTGTGAAAGCTAACGTAAGCACAGACGCCAGCACATCAAGCTACCCGAAACTGTCAAATTTTCCCAATCAACTTTGAACCTTATGCTTATACTTTAGCGATATAGCTGAAAATCTATTAAAGATATTTGACAGATTGTAGTAGCTTGATGTGCAGGCATCTGTACATGGCTATTGGCTATACACTTCGCCGCTGGGTACCCGGCACCGACTACTCGGTTGCCGGGACGTGTGAAAAGGCACTTAATGGTTCAATATAACAGTTTTTCCAAATATTTTGTAAGTAGCCTCTAAAGATCGATAGAATCCGCCTGATTTATTTTAATACATCTAGCAGTGGATGTCTCTGACTGTAATAGATGAGACCTATTTATTAGAGGACGATTAAATATGGGCCGAGATCACTGACCTTTAATAACCATACAGCGGTGCTATTCTGTAAAAAGATCACCGTGGTAACTTAGGTGAAGTGAGCTTAAAGTGAGCTGTCATTCCACCTGGTGCAAGGGATCGACACTATTCACATCTCACTTTAAGATCACTTCACCCGAGTTATCATGGTGAGAATTTTACAGAATAGCATTACAGGTTAGTGACCGAGATATTTAAACATGGAACTTTGATTGCAGCTATTATGCCTTAAATATTGGCATAGGTAGATTTATTCTATCACATAATGAGGAAGCTGGAGTTATGCACATTATTTAAACTAATAAACTAGACTATCCGCATAGACGACGTGTATGACTATCCGATTTAGACTTTAGTTTTAATTTTTTAATAATCACTTAGAAAAGAGGTCGTAGGTAGTTCTTCAACGTTGGCCGGACATTATCATAAAAAATGGAAATAAAAAGTAAACAACGCCACGTGCAACGAATGCTCCGGTTCTCGAGCGTGGCCTTGCTCTACGCTATGCATTATTGAACACAGCGACTTCTTCCATAGAAATTAACCATAGAATAGTACATTATGATACATGTGTGTGCTATGTTGATCATTATGCCCGAGGCGGTATTAATAATAATAATAATAACCCCATCGCCGTATCTCTACGTTGACGTCGTGGTGGTCGTTTCGGTACAACGACTGTCGGATCAGGTGCGGGTCATCCAACGTAATCATATGTTGGATGACACTGTACTTAATCGCCTGCGAGATGAAACACAGAGTAGCCATGTCATCGCTCCCCAGTCGCAGACTGTTGTAATACTACCGCAGTATAATACAAGTCATGCTGACGAGGGGAGTAATGATAGGGCTACAAACGTAAGTACCCAGTGCAATGAGGAATTGAGGAGTGCTTTGGAGGATGCGATTCAGGAATATCGCTTCATGTCGCCCGAACTTAGGCCACGCTTGCCTCGTTTGCCCATGCATAACAAAAATAGAACGCTGGTGGCGGCCCTGGATTCGAAGTTGTCAAAACATTTTGATACCTGCGAAGACCTCACCGATACTCATTCGATTCTGTACTGCGTGGCTGTAGCGGCATGTCGTGTAGCTCACGTTAAATTTACCAATGACTCTAGAGCTACACGACCGAAACCAGCCGTACCAGCTTGGCAGTGCAGAATTGAACGTCGTATTGATGGGGCCAGAACGCTCATCGGCAAACTAATCTGTTTCAGGGAGGGCAATACTCGCCCTAGAGTGATGCGCTTTGTGAGGCGGGCATTCTCGGGGACTGACATCAGCCCTCAAGACTATATGCCCTGTGTCACAGAGCGCATCGACATCCTGAAGCAGAAAGTGTATGCATGGGCGAACCGTATCCGTCGGTATAAGCGGCGAGTAGAGCGATACACTCAGAATCGCACCTTCCAGAGTGATGAAAGGTGGGTTTATAGGGGTTGGGAACGACCGGACCAAGGTGTGGCTGACACGCGCCTGCCGGATGATGATGCCATGTGTTCCTTCTGGCGCAGTATCTGGTCGGTGCCTGTCAGCCACACCGAAGGTGATTGGGCTCGAGAGGCCGAGCGAGCCTGCGATCCAATACCAGAAATGGGGGCTATAACCATCTGCCCCCAAGATGTAGCTCGTGCAGTCCGTCCACTGCCCAACTGGAAGTCTCCAGGGCCAGACGGGCTGCAGAACTTTTGGATAAAATGGTTTACAAGGTCGCACGCTCGCTTGGAATCTCAGTTCCAGATCGCTTTGGAATCTGGTTCGCTACCCCAGTTCCTAACGACAGGAATTACCCACCTGCTCCATAAATCAGGTAGCACCGCGGAACCCAAGAATTGTTTACCGACGTTTAAAGTGTTTACCGACGGTTTATAAAGTTCTTACATCCATTTTGAGAGCTAAAATTAACAAACATATAGACACCAACGCCATCATGTCTACCTCTCAGAATGGATGTAGGAATGGATCCCGCGGTACTAAGGAGCTACTCCTCATTGATATGGCCATTAGCCAACAGGTTCGTCGCTTCCGAAAGGATCTGTCGACATGTTGGATAGATTATAAGAAGGCCTATGACTCGGTGCCACATACATGGCTCATGAGGGTGTTGGAATTGTATAAAGTAGATACAACTCTGCGCACCTTCCTGATGTCGTGTATGGGGCAATGGAGGACGGTCCTTCGCTATCCAGGATGTCGAAATATTCAGAGGAATAGCGAACCGATAAGGATCGAGCGAGGCATATTTCAGGGTGATAGTTTGAGTCCGCTTTGGTTCTGCTTAGCCTTGAATCCTCTTAGCACACTGCTGGAGGATTCAGGTCTAGGCTATCGGTTGAGGAGAGGTGGTCAGGTTATATCGCACCTCCTCCACATGGATGACCTAAAACTCTTTGCCCCCAACAATTTGCAACTGATAGAGCTACTGAAAGTAACTCAAACTTTCAGTAACGCTATTAGGATGGAATTTGGTGTGGACAAATGTGCGGTCATGCATGTAAAACGAGGGGAGATTATGGAATCCGTGGGAACTCAACTCTCGGATTCCACAAACCTAAGAGCCCTCTCCGCATCCGAAACCTATAAGTATTTGGGTATTTCGGAAGCGTTAGGCATCAATGTTACTGACATGAAGCAATCGTTGAAGGAGCGCTTCTTTGGCCGCCTGAAAAAAGTACTTAATAGTCTTCTATCTGGCGGAAACAAGGTGCGCGCCTTCAACGGTTGGGTCATGCCGGTTTTGATGTACTCTTTTGGCATACTCAAATGGACTCAAACCAAACTCGACGCCCTGGATAGGAGGATCCGTACACTGGTGACTGCAAATCGAATGCATCACCCACGGTCATCGGTAATGAGGTTGTATATCCCGCGAAAGTGTGGGGGTCGAGGGTTTTTAAACGCTAAGACCCTCCACAATCGCAAGATATGCAATCTCAGGGAATACTCCTAAGAAACTGACGTGGGGATGCATCGAGATGTAGTCATAGTGGACAAGGGCCTCACCCCGCTCTCCTTGGCTAAAGAGAACTGGCGCAAACCAGTAGTGCTTGACACTAATGATCGCATGGAGGTATGGCAGAGTAAGGAGCTTCACGGACGCTTTTTCCGGGCCCTTCATGGACCCGATGTAGACCTACTAGCGTCCGTAGCCTGGCTACGTTGCGGTGATCTCTTTGGAGAAACCGAAGGTTTGGTTTGTGCAATTATGGACGAAGTTGTGATGACGAACAATTACCGGAGATTTATTGTGAAAGACGGCACGCTTGACATCTGTCGGGCATGCCACCGACCGGGAGAATCAATCAGGCATATTATCTCCGGGTGTTCTCGTCTAGCTAACGGAGAATACTTGCACAGACACAACCTTGTAGCCAGGATAATCCATCAGCAACTTGGTCTGAAATACAGCCTTGTGGAATCGGAGGTGCCGTACTATAGGTATGTGCCCGACCCAGTTCTCGAAAATGGAAATATCACATTGTACTGGGATCGATCCATCATCACTGACAGGACTATTGTTGCCAATAAGCCTGATATAGTGGTGATGGATCGATTAGAGCGGCGCGCAATGATTGTTGACATAACCGTCCCGCATGATGAGAACCTCGTGAAAGCTGAGAAAGATAAACAAATCAAGTATCTTGACTTGGCTCGCGAGGTTGTCGACATGTGGGATGTTGACTCAGCAATCATTGTGCCGATAGTCGTCACAGCCAATGGATTGATTGCCAAGAGCCTCGACCAACACCTGAGGAGGCTCACGTTGGGCAGCTGGATCAAGGGTTTGATTCAGAAAGCGGTACTTCTGGACACGGGTCGCATTGTCAGGAGGTTCCTCTTTCTGGAGCCCTGACCGCCGGTAGCTTGGACCCTGTTCCCGATACCGGTGGGCTACTATTTTTTATATTTTTAAATGTTTTTATATATTTTTTATACTAATATTTAAAAATATAATTTATATGTATATAGTAAAATAAAGGAGATAATAATAATAACCCCATCGCCCTATCTCTACGTTGACGTCGTGGTGGGGCTTGCGCGCTCCGAACTCTAGGCCTGAGCCGGAAGAGTTTACTTTGCTGGAACAGATCTAGGGTGAGGAGCCAGACCAAGAGAGATACAGAAACCCTCAGGGCAGCATGTGGCGAGCTGTTGGGCAGTAGCGACCCCACGGACCCTATCTCCCGGGAGAAGTCTTGTTCCTCACCTCTGGCTTGCCTTTATTGGCCGGCTGGAGTGAACAATGACGAGGAACAGAGCTCCCACCTCATTCTTGCCTTTGTTGGCCGGCTTGAGTGGAGATTCGCAAGAGCAAACGTGCTCGGAGGAAAGAAGTATTTCTGTAAGATGCTGGTAGGGATCTTGACCGTACTTCCGGGATTGTCCTGATAGCCGTGGAATACCTCTCCACTCCTCATAAGCACTTCAGGACATGTTGCCCCCTTGTCGCTACGTCACTATGTGCTAGCGACCGTTTCCGGGGGCCCATTATTGAGTGTGCAAGTCACCCCCTGCTATTTTATCCGTGTATATATAAAACATTGATTAGGCAGGGGTCATAGTTCTTCCATAGTTATTGGTAACCAGTCCACTTTAGCCACCCAAACTCATACTTCCAACTTTTATTTAATTTAAAATGGGCTTGTTTTTAGCTTTTCAGTTAAATTTAGTATAAGGTTGCAGTCGGGTTTTTTAATTTTTTTAATTACTTTTTTTATGAATATGGATTTAACTATTACTGAGAAAAAATCCTTCCATTTTCTTTTAAACCTTTCATGCCCAATATTGAAAAATCAAATATGCAATACGATTTAATTAAATACTAGATTATTGAAAAATTAAAAGTTAAAAGCGTCAACAAAGTGGTCATAAGGTGGTCCACTTACTTTTTTTTTTTTTTTTTCATCATGATGCACCTTATGGATTTTAATGAAACTTGGCATGCTGTTAGGCAAGGTATAGACAATTATTATATATTTTTTTCAAAGTGGTAATTCAATTCGATCTGAGAGAAATAAAAAAAAAAAAAATTTTTTTGCATTTTTTTAATATTTTTATTTAAGCTTGGCTCATGAAAATTTATATAAAATAAACTGTAAAGTGTACCATAAACACTGGAATTGGTTTTATTTTTCTAGCTTTGAAATCAACAGAGCTATATCACTTTGAAAAAAAGTCGTCTACGGACACTTTTTTTCAAATAGCTCCTCAATTACCTAAGATATAGAGCTAATATCTACGTGATGAACTACTATTAGTACCCTCTACAATATAACATAGGTTACGATATAGGTTCCTATCGGGGGCAGTTTGCTTATGGAAGGACGGCTAAGCCCTTTCCTAAGGGGCCTCTGCGGGTTGGCTTCGGCCCCTCGTACGCCTTCCAAAGGACCAGGACCCCATGGTCCCGAGATATGTAAAGTCATAACAAAAATAATAATAATAACGTTTATTGTGTCCAAAATTATTAGGAAATTAATTAATTATTATTATTAATTATTAGGTATTATTCGATAAGAAAGCCGAGAGCATAATGATCAATGCACACGCGTTTCATACGACGTTTTTCAACACACTTGCGAGGAAAAAAACAGACTTATATTGTTAAATATTAACTTGTATGGAAAATGGCGCGCTGGTTTTGTTTTCCGCGCGCTGCGCTAGCGTGCGCGCGCAGGTTTACCTACACCTGTGCCGCCTGCGCGACCATCGCTAGCGCGGCGCGCGTTTATTTACATAATAAGAGCACTGACAAAACCGCTATACAGCCTATAGAAAAAATATAATAAACACAAAATAATGTTTAGATTGATCGTAGTGTTGTCAAATGGTAGTTTAGTTAGTATGGAATTAGAAAGTATCTACTATTGGCATAGAGAAATATACATTAGTTCAGTGAGAATCTGCAATAATAGAACGCTAGTGGTCTTTTCCGTTTGGTTCCGGGAGGGGCCACAGACAATTTAAGGTGAATGCGCCGCAGTGGTAGACCGCGAAATTAAAATTTTCTTACGTTTTTTGCAATTCGCAGGTCTGTATCAGGTTGTATCTTGATTAAAATATGATTCGCGACTATAATAGATATGTATTTACAGAATTATAGTCATTAGAATCATTAATACATATATCTTTAAGTTAGATTTGTTCCCTAAGAACTTTTCCACAGGAGATTTGTTCTTAGGGAACAAATCTAACTTAGACAGATGTATTAATGATTCTTATGGTTATAATTCTGTAAATAAGTACCTTTTATAGTCACGAATCATATTTTGATCAAGATACAACCTGACACTGGCCTGAAAATTGCAAAAAATGTAAGAAAAATTGAATTTCGCGGGCTACAACTGCGCATTCACCTTAAGGTAAATAAATTTTAGTTCATTTTGGGACCAAGGCCAATTCAGACTAAAAAAAAGCCCCTGTTTCATATATCCCTACTGATGTATCTCCACTGGTAGGGATACTTGGAGAATTTCTCCAATTATCGCTACCGGTAGGAATGGAATCTTTTGCTCCATATATACTGATCCGCACTGGTTGGGATAGTTGGATTTTTTTTTCCGTTTATCGCTACCAGTAGGGATAAAAAGTTTTCAAGGGTTTCTTTATGATTAATAAAGTGTTCCTGAATTACTTGTGATTACAAATATAAAAAAAAAACAAAAGAAAACAATAATGAACACAATTTTAATTCACACAATTACCTGCTATTAAAAACATAACTTCGTTTGAGACTACGTAAAATATAAAATTATTATAATTAATAAGGCAAGGTAAACGTAAAAACATTGTACTTACAGTATGTAACGTGGGACACTCAGAAAGTTTTGCGAAAATAAAATAAAAAATCTATTTGTAAATATTTTTTTTATAATTAAATATTTTAAAAGTACTCTCCACGTATAGGGGCTATACAAAGTTTCATGCGTCTGAACCAGTTTTTGAAACACTTTTTCCAGTCCGCCGTAGACACCTCGTTTACAGCCTGCTCGAACGTTGACAGCGCATCTTCCGGTGACGAAAATTGTATCCCTTTGATCTGAGTTTTTATTTTCGGGAATAAAAAGAAGTCACACGTTGCTCGGTCAGGACTGTAAGGAGGGTGACCCAGGAGTTTGACCAAATTTCTCTCCACATTGTTTGCGAGCTAATTTAAATTATCGTGTCTCATTAAAAAATGGATCTGCGCCGGGAACATTTTCGCGTTATGATATTTTACGATTTCTAGCGTCGCCAGAAGCCGGACGAATCGTACGATAGGCTTCGAATGGCATTCATGGATGAAGGCCCTTCTAAGGCAACCGCGTATCGTTGGTATAATGAATTCAAGCGCGGTCGACTAACTTTGGGGGATGAAGAAAGAAGTGGTCGCCCTTTGACGGCTGTTACGGAAGAAAACATGCTAGCAGTGAAAAATTGAATCCAATACAATAGGCGAGTTACGTATTAAGAGATTCAGCACATACTGCAGGTTGGATCGGGAAGCCTTTACGAAATTCTACATGTGCATCTTCGCGTGAGGAGGATAGTTTCACGCTGGGTGCCGCACAACCTCTTCGATGCTCAGAAGCAGGCCCGGGTAGAATGGTGCCGTGATATGATAAACAAATTTGAAGCCGGCTCGTCTCGGCGTACTTACGACATCATTACAGGTGATGAGTCTTGGATTTATCAATACAATACGTTTGGGTGTTTCAAAATGAATCATCAACGCCTACCAAAGTGAAGCGATCTAGAAGTGGGGTGAGATTTTGATCGCGAGCTTTTTCAATATGACTGGCTACTTGGTGTCATTTTCTTTACGGAACCAAAGAAGCATCAACGCTGAATGGTATACTATCAAATGCTTGGCAGAAGTTTTCTCTGTTGTGAGCAACAAGCGACCAAACACAGGGCTCCGCGGGCTACAGCTCCACCACGACAACGCGCCTTCGCACACCGCGCTCAAAACGAGGAACTTCCTTCAACAGCACGCTGGTCAAACTCCTGGGTCACCCTCCTTACAGTCCTGACCTAGCAACGTGTGACTTCTTTTTATTTCCGAAAATAAAAAATCAGATCAAAGGGATACAATTTTCGTCACCGGAAGATGCGCTGTCAGCATTCGAGCAGGCTGTAAACGAGGTGTCTACGGCGGACTGGAAAAAGTATTTCAAAAACTGGTTCAGACGCATGAAACTTTGTATAGGGGCTAGTGGAGAGTACTTTTAAAAGATTTAATAAAAAAAATATTTACAAATAGATTTTTTAATTTATTTTCGCAAAACTTTCTGAGTGTCCCACGTTACATTACTGTACAATGTTTTTACGTTATTACCTTACCTTATTAATTATAATAATTTTATATTTTACGTAGTCTCAAACGAAGTTATGTTTTTAATAGCAGGTAATTGTGTGAATTCAAATTGTGTTCATTATTGTTTTCTTTTGTTTTTTTTTATATTTGTAATCACAAGTAATTCAGAAACACTTTATTAATCATAAAGAAACCCTTGAAAACTTTTTATCCCTACTGGTAGCGATAAACGGAAAAAAAAATCCAACTATCCCAACCAGTGCGGATCAGTAGGGATATATGGAGCACAAGATTCCATATATCCCTACCGGTAGCGATAATTGGAGAAATTCTCCAAGTATCCCTACCAGTGGAGATACATCAGTAGGGATATATGGAACAGGGAAAAAAAAGGAGGGTTGCACTCCGGGAGTGCCGGCAGAAGTGAAAACTTGAATATTAACGTTGAAATAAATCAACTATTAATTGAATTAATATAACTCATTTTCTTTAGCTATTTCTTCGTCACTTTTTTCATTAATAGATGCACTTTGTTCAATTTCCATATAAAAAAAACAACAGACTTCAAAAAAAGAAAAAAACACTACAAAGTGATAAATAACTTTAATTTCGGAAGTCGGTGTCGTAGGTGCCGCATTTTCGTTTTTTGACACCAACTTCCGAAATTAAAGTTATTTATCACTTTGTAGTGTTTTTTTCTTTTTTTGAAGTCGGTTGTTTTTCTAAAAAAAGTTTTTATTTTTTACTTTTTAGTTGTACCTACCCCACATAAATTCAATTAAGACTAGTGCATTGAAGAATTGAAGACACCGACTAGAAGAATCATCAAAATTCGCATAGAAATGCCGGAGATGCAGTACATTTATGTATATAACTTCGTACATAAGAATAATTACCTAATGTATTATATACTAAAACCTTCCTGAAAGTATGTAGATAACATTAATGAAAGAATTATCAAAATTGGTTCATTAGGTTTTGAGAAAATCGCATACATACATACAGGTCGAATACAGAACCTCCTTTTTTGAAGTCGGTTAAAAACAGTTGCTGTAATCCGTTGTAATCTGTTGAGTTTCCTGGCAATAATAACACACATGATGATAAAGATTAAAGATGTTACTAAATAAAAAAGCCTGCATCCAACGGTATACTGTATTTGAAAAAGATTGAAATTACATATAAAAAAAATTATATGACATTTTAATTTTTATCTTTCGGGAGATCCACGCATGATGTTTCCTGTGTTCATTTGGTAATAGTTGTATTGGACAATGTGATGTTGATGTTCAGTCCAACGTCCTTCGTATTAAGGCCCTGTGATGTGCCCGGGCCCGTGGGATCAGACCTGGTATGGTTTTGAACTAAAAAAATGACATCGATGTTTATTAATACCTGCATACTTTTTTTTATCTGGATGGGAAATCATCAAATGACTCCTCCCGCTCTAGGTGGAGGGAGTGTCGGACTCTTATTACTGACTAAAACCCACCCGTGTTCCTTCCTTAGCCCTTTATGTTCCAGGGCAGCGGTAACCCTTTCGGACAATCCCGCTGACAATACCTACATACTTATTGTAGGAAATTGAAGACATGTTAAACTAATGAAGTCATAGATCTACTGTTATAACGTTAAGCATTTTATAACATTAAACTTGAAAAAGTTTTTCGTAAAGAAATACATGGAATACTTACCGTTGTTTAACTGAACATTAAGGATACGATGATACAATTCATTGAATTTCTTCTGACGTTTCACATTAGATGGTGTACGTACAACTAGGGTTGGCAGTAAGATGTAATGTTCGAGATTAGGCTCCTCTCTAGCGTACTTGCGATGAGATGCTACTTTTTTGACGACAAGCCGAGGACTTCTTGGCTTGTACGTAGAACTACTGCCGCTAGTCAACTCATGGCTTCCGTTGCGACGCTTCTTCGGAGTGGCTGCGCGTCTGTCCGCCTTCATCGGGCTCGACGTCTGGTAGCAACAAGTTGGGTCTCTTCTTGTTGGAGACCTATTAATTGCGTAACTTGGACCTGGAGAACAATCCTCGTATCTAAATCTGCGCTCCAAAGAATGACGTTTATGTCGCGGGTCTGATCCCAACCGATCATGACTTCTTGGAGTTCTGCGCGAACTCGAGTCATCCCAACGTCTGTCGGCGATCATCGCGCTCGCAGCGTTGTGGTCGCTAATCGCTACCTCCTCACCCTGCCTATTTTTGTGACTGGCCACGATGATATCACCAGTCTTACCCACAGGTCTACAGCTTTCATGTCGATGGTTCAATTTAACTATTCTATAGTGACGGCGCCTCCTGCGCTCCACGTGTGCGACGCGCTCCCTCAGTAAGCTGTCTATTAGTCGCTGCAGCTCACATCTCGTGCTGCACCTCTCCGAGTGGGCCATACGTCGGCCGAGCCTAGCGTTGGGCCAATGTGTGCGACAAACGTCTTCCCAAATAATATCGCTAAGTACAGCTTCCCTTGAAGGTGTCAATTTGATACCATCATCGCGTGGAGCAAATTCGCCTTGCGCCAAATAATGGACTGTGTCCATCAGACGATAATCTCGTACTGGATTGAGTTTGTGTCGAATCTTATGAACTCTTTCAGCTGCCATATTTGGTATATCTTCTCGTTTGCATGGTACGGACGCACATTGTCGTCGGCCTCGAGCAGTGATGCCGTCGTATGCGGTGAAATCTCGACCGTATTGCTCTGAATTATGTTCTTTTTCTAAAGTGGTAGCTTTGCTTGGAGAAAGCGGCGCTGCTTGCTGCGCGTACCGCTGAAACGCCGATGTTTCAGGAACATGGCTATATTGCTGAATGTAGCTACAACCAGGCCTCCCGGACCCAGATGTAGTCCCCATTATATTACTTTTGGGCTCTTCATCTGATGAAGACAGAGGTATATTAGGATCTATAGAACGGAAAATCATTTCCTGTCTCAAAATTTTACGCTCCAAATGATCTATTCTTTTATTCAATTCGTTAATTGTGGCACCAGAAATTTGTGCAGCCTCTTCAGAAGATGTGTTCGTGACAATTAATGTGGCAATATCGACTTTAGTGGGATTTACCGTCTTTTTATCGGTTTTTGCTTGGATTTTAGGAAGGTTCATATTTAGTTGTGGTTGTGTATAAACATTATAGCATTTTTCCGCAGACCTCTGTTTTGTATTATACACATTTACCTTCTGAGGCCTGATGTTAGTGTGGGAACATTTCGAAAGTACTGCTAAGCTCTCTACCTGAATATCGACCGAGGAATCTTTATCTGTTTCTGTTTCACTATTCCTATAAGGCTGCTCAATACCACAACCGATTGAATTTATAACATTTGAATCATCTTCACTGAAATCTGCAATAGTAACAGCATTGTATTAACAAACGATATCAAATCAATATGAAAATGGCCAAATATATACTTACGGGTGGTAAATGACGAATGGTCTCCAATACCAAGACGTGAACCCGACTTATCTGAACCCTGAAAAATACGTGAATAATGAACACAGTGCCAACAACCACAAGTTATATAAAATCTGAAAGAAATTATAGGTACCTTTTTAGCCTTGAAACGGCTCTTTTCTGCTATGTAAATAGTTTTGATGGCGGGCGCTCTCGGTTTGATGGATACGAGTACTCTTTGTGAAGCCTGACGGTGCGTGGGACTCTTCTGAAGTATTTCTAAATCTGGGAATTGAAGTACCATTTATTAGAAGTCATTTGAGAGTAATTAAACCTTTGTTATAAGGGGAGTGTTACCCAGAAGAAGCTGTTTCTGAGGCAGGCGGCCCGACCCTCCTGCGAGATGGTCGTAATCAACCTCACGTATCAATTTTTCTTCTTGGATGGATAATAACTTCTTTTTGGATGGAGACTGTTTATTTTCCATCACATTTTATTTTCCTCTTCGCATGCATAGTTCTAAAATCAACCCGCCTGAACTATAATGATAAGAGACTAAAACGATAATTTAATTTTACAGTAAAAAGAAAATTTTACATTATTCTGACAGGTGCTTTGACTGGAATTTTTTTTCTTCTTTTTCTTCGTCAGTATCTTTATGGAAATGTAGCTTTGAAGTTTGTATGCTGAATAATTTTGAATTGGAGTTTGAATACAAAATTAAGTTGCACGTAATTAAACTGGCGGGTTGATCTGAACCCCCACCGAAAGGAATGATAATACTATTAATAGCGATCGTTGTGCTAGACAGTCGTGATAGACAATGGCTTAAGAGTAAACTAAACGCGAGCTCGAAATCACTGGTGGTCATGGCCAAAATCACGCTGTCGAACTTGGCTTCGTGTCTGACGGAGCTAGTATCAGTGATGAGCAGTTAGACGCTAATCTACACGCACAATATCTAGTTCTCACGCACAGAAACACCGTTCCGAACTGATAGGCGCATAAAAATATTTGAAAAGTGCTTTGGAAAATCGAGTTCTATGAAAAATCCACTACATAAATCAATCACAAATAAAGTTTTTGAACTCTTCGGTAACTGAGCTTTGTCGGTACGGATTTAATTTTTAATATTTTTCAGTTTTTTTATTACTTATTTACACCCAAAGTTACGTTAAAAATAGCAAGAAAAACGAATCTTTGTTGGCTCATAACTTTTTAATGGCTTGTTATTTTACAATTCTGCTTCCGTACAGACACAATTAATAATTAGACAAAACGATACAATGTTTAACTTTGGATGTACAATGTCAAACAGTGGAGTAATACTCTCCCGAAATTTGTATGGAAAAAATATCGAATAAAAGCCTCGACCAACATCTGAGGAGGCATTCGATAGGCAGCTGGATCAGGGGCTTGATTCAGACAGCGGTATATCTGGACTAGACACAGCTCGAGGTTTCTCTCTCTGGAGCCCAGACTGCCGGTAGCTTGGACCCTGTTCCCGATACAGGTGGGCTAGGTTTCATATTTTTTAATGTTTTTTATTTTAATATTGTGTAAAGCAGTTAATTATCTCCACAACACAAAGCTACAAGGGATCTTTTGGCACTTGAATGACGTTAACAGGGGACTCTGTTGGTAAATATGTGTGCTAATGTTTTGGGAAAATGTATTGAATAAATTAGATGGCGGCGTTAGTTCCGATTTTGGCCACACGCCATAAAATCTTTGTAAAACATTGTAGCTGCGTTTATATCAATATTAAAATATTGTTATTTATAATTATATCATAAATATGTATGTATAAGATAAGGGTAATCTGATGTTGAAAACCAATAAGGAACAGCTCAGCGGGCTGTTGATGAGCAAGTAGGTACCTATTCTACCAATAAACCACTATCATTAAAAAGCAATTAGGTATACGTCCGTGTGGTGCCGGACTTAAAGAATAGCACCACCCCCCTTCTTCCCATGGGTGTCGTAAAAGGCGACTAAGGGACGTACCGGAGAATGGGCAGCAGCGTTCTCTATGCATTTACCATCATACTGCGATCGCCAACCCGCATGCCAAGCGTGGCGATTATGGCAAATCCCCCCTAATGACAAGCACAAAAAATACTTGGCCCCTAGTGCCCGGCGGCCCGCCTACCCTTGGCTACGGTAGCGGCCAAGGCCACGGTGAGGCAAGGGGTGCTAAGAATCCCCGGAAGAGATCCGGCTACCAAAATCAACGGAAATTGGACCTGGCAACTTACAACACGCGTACACTCCGGACCGACGAGAAGATCTCCGAACTCGAGGAAGAATTGAGCAGGTTGCGATGGGGCATAGTGGGATTATCTGAAGTCCGAAGAGAGGGGGAGGACTCGATAATCCTTAAATCTGGCAACTTGCTCTATTTCCGGGAGGGCGACCAGCAGTCCCAAGGTGGTGTCGGGTTTATCGTCCACAAGTCCCTTGTGAGCAACGTGGTGAAGATCGAGAGTGTGTCGACCAGGGTGGCGTACCTTATACTCAGAATATCCGCAAGGTATTCGCTGAAGGTCGTACAGGTTTACGCCCCGACCTCGTCACACCCCGACGATGGGGTGGAGACCATGTATGAGGATATTTCTAGAGCCATGCATGGCTCTAAAACTCACTTCACCGTTGTCATGGGGGACTTTAACGCGAAACTGGGGAAACGAAGCGATGATGAGCTGCGAATGGGGCAATTTGGAGTTGGACGACGGAATCACCGGGGCCTCCTACTGGCTAGTTTTATGGAGAAGGAAGGCCTCTTTATGATGAATTCCTTCTTCAGAAAACGTGAGCACAGAAAGTGGACCTGGCAGAGCCCGGATGGTGCAACTAAAAATGAGATTGACTTCATTATGTCGACGAAGAAGCAAATATTCAATGATGTCTCTGTGATCAACGCGGTGAAAACCGGAAGTGATCACCGCATGGTAAGAGGCACATTGAACTTAAATATAAAGCTAGAAAGGTCTCGACTAATGAGGTCTACGCTCCGCCCAGCGCCGATCCAGGTTCAAAACCCCGAGAGCTTTCAGCTCGAACTTCAGAATCGTTTCGAGTGCCTGGGGAGCTCCGTGGACGAATATAACGATGGGTTCGTGGAAGCTGTCCATACGGTCGGGTCTAAGATCTTCAAGACCCGTCGTACGAATACGAAAAAGAAGCTCTCTGATCCTACTTTGCGGCTCATGAAGGAGGGGCGCGAGATGATCCTGCAATCTTCAGATGATGTTCTAAAGTACCGGCGGCTCAACAGACAGATCTCTAAGTCCTTGAAAAGCAACCTTCGCCGCTTCAATACAGACCGTATTGAGGAAGCGATAGAGCAAAATAGAGGCTCCAAGGTTTTTGCTCGAGATCTGTCTATTGGGCAGAGCCAGCTTATGAAACTGAAGACTGATGATGGCAGGATCGTTTCCGCCAAACCTGAGCTGTTGAGAGAGATCGAGAGGTTCTATGGACAGTTAAACACGTCAACAAGCAACCCCGTTACGAGTCTGGCAAACGACCCAAGAGCTAGATTGACCCGACACTATACCGAAGACATCCCGGACGTCAGCCTGTACGAGATTAGGATGGCTCTGAAGCAGCTTAAAAACAACAAGGCACCGGGTGATGACGGAATTACGGCCGAGCTCCTGAAGGCCGGCGGAAAACCCGTTCTTAAGGCCCTTCAGAGGCTGTTTGATTCCGTCATACTCGAGGGTAAAACACCACAGGCATGGAACAGAGGTGTGGTGATACTTTTCTTTAAGAAGGGTGACAATGCCCTTCTTAAGAATTATAGGCCCATCTCACTTCTGAGCCATGTCTACAAGCTGTTTTCGAGAGTCATCACGAACCGTCTCGCGCGCAGGTTTGACGACTTCCAGCCTCCCGAACAAGCCGGATTCCGTAAAGGCTTTAGCACCGTAGACCACATACATACGTTGCGACAGGTTATACAGAAGACCGAAGAGTATAACCTGCCTCTTTGCTTAGCGTTTGTGGACTACGAGAAAGCCTTTGATTCGATCGAGACATGGGCTGTACTGCAGTCTCTTCAACGGTGCCAGATCGACTATCGGTACATCGAGGTGCTGAAGTGTCTGTACGAAAACGCCACTATGTCAGTCCGACTCCAGGACCAGACCTCGAAACCTATCCTTCTGCAGCGAGGTGTGAGACAGGGAGACGTTATCTCTCCGAAACTGTTCACCGCTGCTCTGGAGGATGTCTTCAAGGTTCTGGACTGGAAAGGAGCTGGCATTAATATCAATGGCGAGTACATAACTCACCTTCGGTTTGCCGACGATATAGTAGTCATGGCTGAGACTATGGAGGACCTCAGTACAATGCTCGATGACCTCAGTAGAGCCTCTGAAAGAGTGGGTCTGAAAATGAACATGGACAAAACGAAGGTCATGTCAAATGCCCATGTAACACCCACTCTCATGAAGATCGGAGACGCTACACTCGAAGTCGTGGACGAGTATATTTACCTAGGACAAACTGTCCAGTTAGGTAGGTCCAACTTCGAGAAAGAGGTCAATCGTCGAATCCGACTCGGCTGGGCAGCGTTCGGGAAGCTTCGCAATATCTTCTCGTCCCACATACCGCAGTGTCTCAAGACGAAAGTCTTTGACCAGTGTGTGTTGCCAGTGATGACATATGGCACTGAAACGTGGTCGCTCACAATGGGCCTTATTAGAAGGCTGAAAGTCACTCAAAGGGCAATGGAGAGGGCTATGCTTGGAGTTTCCCTGCGGGATCGAATCAGAAATGAAGAGATCCGCAGGAGAACCAAGGTAACCGAGATAGCCCGAAGAATTGCCAAACTTAAGTGGCAGTGGGCAGGGCACATTGCTCCCAGAACAGATGGCCGATGGGGCCGAAAGGTTCTGGAGTGGCGACCGCGTACCGGAAGGCGTAGCGTTGGAAGGCCTCCCACAAGGTGGACCGACGACCTTGTGAAGGCCGCAGGAACTCGTTGGATGCGAGAAGCACAAAACCGGTCGAAGTGGAGGTGCTTGGGGGAGGCCTATGTCCAGCAGTGGACGTCTTTCGGCTGAAATGATGATGATGATACAATCGTTTGCATTTCATACGTTTGGAACAGCATAATATGATCCTTCCAAAATAAGCCTCATAAGTCATTCAATCCAACTGTGGCTTAAGTGGGATCCTTTAGGATCAGATTGTTCACTCAATAGATCCTACGATACTTTCCATATACACACATCAACACGGTCTAGGGATATTTTTAAAAAAGCGAATTACTATCAATGTGTTAATTATTTATATGACATGTATATATTTAAAAGATACGTTATTTAATATTCTACCATTTTTTAATAATGGTTAAGGTACTTAGATTAAAATTTCAGGATTTTATGGAAAAAAAATGAAGCATAGACGGAAATCGTATATGAATGAACTTTTAATTTGTGGGTAAAAACTGAAAAAAATAGAAAAATCATTTAATTTGTGTTTATAAACTTGAAGTTAGTAGTCTGAGAAAGCGCCCATGATGTTCATAACACATCGGCAACGATTCGGCATGCTCAGAACAAGGTTGTCAATGTCTTGCTGCGGAATATTGTCCCATGTCCTTCTGAGGTGCGGAAAAAGTTGATCTTCTGTAGCCAGATTTTCAGGAACTTCCTTCAGAGCTCTTCTTTGCAGCATATCCCACGCATGCTCAATGGGATTTAGATCTGGCGATTGAGCAGGCCAGTCTAAGGCCCTAACATTATGTGTATGTAACCAAGCTGCTACCGTTCTCGCCGTGTGTGCCCGGGCATTGTCGTGCATGAGCAGGAAATCTTGCCCCATTTGTGTTCTGTGGGGCAAGATTACGGGCCCCAGCACCTGTTGGACGTATCGTTCTGCCGTCATATTGCCCCGCACCCAAACGAGATCCGTCCGTCCTCCAAGACGAATTCCTGCCCAAACCATAATTGTTCCTCCTTGGTATGGGTGAACTTCCTGAGGGTTCTGGAGACGGCTCCATCGTCCAGGAACTCGCCAAACACGCGTCCTTCGTGAATCTGGATGGAAGCCGAACCTGGATTCATCCGTGAACAGCACATTGGACCATTGCTCACGGCCCCAGTCCACGTGGTTCCGAACCCATTCTAATCGTCGTCCACGATTGCCTCTCCGTAAAGGTGGGACCCGGAGTGGTCTACGAGAGCGTAGATTGCTTTCATGCAGTCGCCTTCTTACAGTTTGGTCACTCACAAGCACTTGGTGTTCCACTCGCAGCCTTTGGACCAATTGAGTCGCCGTTGCATTTGGTTGTGCTCGCGCAGTAATTTGCAAAAATCGGTCTTGTCTGGGGGTAGTGATGCGACTTGGCCCCCGGTGCCTCTCCGCTACTTCACGTGTGGCACGATAGCGTGTCCACAATCTTGAAATTACATTTTGATGGGTCCCTATGGCCTCAGCAACATTACGCTGAACAGATCCAGCTTCCAGCATTCCCACAGCTCGTAACATCTCCGCCCTCGTCAAATGTCGGCGTTGCATGGCTACAATACCTCAATTTTAACTTTATCTTTCGTTTAAAAATGAAAAAAACTGTAACTAAACGTAATTCGTATTGTTTCCTAAATTTCGCACAAATGAAAATTCCCTCTCCTATACATCAAGACATTTTTTGCCACCGAAACAAAAGAATTTTCAAAAATTTAAATTTGGAATTAGTCTGAGATAAATTACAAACAAATCGGTGTATAAAAGATTCCAATGCGGCCAGTACTTTTCGAGTTATTTAATTGAGTATGAAATATCCCTAGACCGTGTTGATGTGTGTATCTAGTTCACTGACCTCTATCATACAAGTTGTGTGATAGAGGTCAGTGCACAGACTAAGAAGAGATGGGTCAGTGCCTCTATTATACAAGGATAGAGGTCAGTGATATCATGGTATAATAATATATGGTATTCTCTTCCCACGATGGCCTTGGGCTACGTCACGATAAGTTTTGCCATTGATTGTCCTTTTCACTAAATTTAGGGACTTTCTCATTTATTTAATAAAAATAAAATAAATTACTAACTAGCTTTTGAATTATTAGTTCATAATTGCTTTGTTAAGTTAAAAAATGCATTTTGCTCAGGTAATTCAATTACACACAGTGGCCACACATCGAATTGACAAGTGTCATACTGTCAGCTCACCATTTCATCGCTATCGTCGTGTCGCTCATACCTATAGCGTTGTTTCGCTCGGTAAGCAAAATACTGTGGTTCCCAAACATTGTTTACTGTGAAAAAATGAAACCAGTGTAACCTTTGAAAGATACACAAGAAAAAAAATGGTTAATTGTTCCATACTAAACTGTAAAAACAGAAGTAAAAAAGGCGGTGTAATAAGGTTTTTTTCTTTTCCCAAAGAAGAGATGATAGCAAATGCGTGGCTTCAATATTGTAGACCAAAAACAACAATAAGAACAGGTATGTACTCACGGCTACACATAAAGCAGAGGCGGATTTACACATTTGCCGCCATTTGCCGCAAAATTTGAATAGCCTACGCTATTCAAATTTTGCCGCCCCTACCGACCTCTACAATAATATCCCATGTCTTTTGTATACTGCTTCGCCTTTTCTTCAAAATGATTAAAATGTTCTCGTTCATCAGCTACGAAAAACTTGCAAAGAAAGACCTGAACTTGAACTTGTAAAGATCGGCAACTGTGATAAAATCTACGGTAGAAGACTGAATTTGAGCATTCGCTTTGTTTATTCTTTCCAAAAAAACATAGTTGGTATATAAATATTAATCATTTTAATTTCAGTAAGACATTTGAAAAAAATGTTAGCCCCAAATTTGCCGCCGCTAAAATCTGCCGCCCTAGGCTCCAGCCTACTCAGCCTATTGGTAAATCCGCCACTGACATCAAGCTATACATAACCGCTATAAGCTGACTTCTAATTGTACGGAAAACCTATACAATGCGAGGTCAGCGAAAACTGGAAATGTATAGCATGATGTATAGCCGTGTGTACCTTACTACATATTAGGTATTTCATTTCAGACTTTTTTACATTTGTTTTGTAGTGATTTTTTGTTTGTTTTAGTCCTGATTAAGGACAGGCAAAGAGATCTTGGCTCATACAGCCAAGTCAGATGTATTTTTTTTCAAGTGATGTTGACGTAGCTTGCTAGTTTCTTTTTTCAAATAAGGTTTAACGGCTCTGGCCAAAAGGCCTCAAAAGCCCAAAAGGGCTCATCTAAAATATTAATCAGTGTTTTTCGGGTCCCTGTGGACACAGAATACATAATAATAGCGTAATTTTGAACTTTTTCGTTTCTGTATCGACTGACTATGACTTCAAAATCGATCTCTAAAGCTAAGGTTCTTAACTTTCTAATGTACAGCGGGTTATACCAATTAGCTGACCCCCCTAAAAATTACTCGATTTTGCACCCTCTGCTCATAACATTAAAGGTTATTCAATATACAGTATGAGTTTATCGGACTAACACTACTCGATGAACAGAAACAATAAATAATTTTGATACGCAAACTTGAGCTTTAAGATGTTGGTGTTAGGTCATTTACTATTATGGGTATTTGTTACGCAATTTTCATTTTTATGCAGCAAGACTTAAAGGTTAGGTTAGTGTTGTGATAATTTGTGTCATTGCAACTAATACCTTATTTCATCTGTCTTACCCAAGTTAACCTGGTGTCGTGGTTCATGCGTAAGGCTGAGACGTGCAAGATGCGAGTTCAAATCCAGTCTCAATGTTTAATTTTGTTTTCAATATATAAATTGTTCTTTAAGTATTTCTTGCATTATTGTAAAGAACAAGCACATCAATTAAGTTGATAAACGATAAACGTTTCACCTTTTTCTATAAGTGGGTAGTTCGACGTCAATATGCGTATTCAACAAAAACTGCTATTGAAATGATATTAGGAATATGGGGTAGAAGAATAAATTGAACAAGACATTCTATGCACTAATAGCAGTGAATACGCGCGAACATTTTTATATTGCTTTACTAAGTTGCGAAAATCCACGCCTTTTTTCCTTTTTATTAAATATTATTATCGGTTTTGATAGTTTAATCGTAATGTCTCAGTTGAGTGATTATTTAAAATACAAAATAATATATTTGCATGTGGAGAATGTTGGTATTAAAGCGATTGCTAGGAAACTTAATATAGCGGTAAGTGTATTATTTTTTATCCTTCCTTAATTCGTTGTTGGCTTAAAAACGCCGGTGAATGTAGAATAATAGAAAATTAACTGTTTCATTATGAGATCATTTATAGGTCTAATGTGGTTTATCTAAAGGTATTTTTGCAAACTTATTCGAAAAATTATGCTTACTTCGTTACTAAAATTATGCTTATTGTGTTGTTTCAGAGAAATACAGTCAGATTGTGGCTAAGACGTTTTGAAGAGACAGGGAATATTCAAAAGGATCGTCCTGGAGCAAAACCTGTAGTGTATACTCCTGTGTGAGAACGTCACCAAGCAATTGTTAGAAGGCATACTGAACACCCATTTCTGCCTACTCAATCAATGTGGGAATTCATGAGAGGAAGTGATTGTTGTTGAAATATGGTGCGCGGTATGCGAAACCGCTTGCAACAAGTAATAGAAAAAAATGGTCCTCCACTTCGCTATTGAAAAGCTCCACTGAATGACTTCAGTGACCAGTGTTGGCCACAAACAATACTAATTACTAACGTGTTAGTGTGTGTGTTAAATTAACTATTGTTATAATTTCTAACGAAGTATTTCGCATACCTAGTTTTGTATCAAAACCTTATATATAACTAAACATAACTACTTACAAAACAAATTGATATATGTATAGTATACCTAGTAGGTAAAACATCAACGTATAATGCTATTTTATTTAGTTCAATGATATTTAATGTCGTGATGTTATTGTTATGAAATAGAAATATATACCTATATATTTCTAAATATTATAACATATTGATTCACTACATTAAACTCTGTGAAGTTAACAACGTTATTTGTAAGCAGGTAAATGTTATATTTACTTTATACTTATAATAATTTTATTTATAAAATAAAATCGTTTTTACCATCACTATCGTTTTTTATTTCTGTTCAGCTTTTTTTTTGTTGCTAAAGTTATAATTTACTATTTATAACTTAAAAAAATATATAAAACAAAACGCGTAGCAGAAAATATATTGGTTTCGAACTCACAACCACGCTCTTGTCAGCTCACTGCAGCTACCACTAGACCACACGAACATGGTGAATGTCGTTGAAATTAGCAATAATACATTACAAGTTAGAACAATATCAGGCGTCCGTCACTCGCTCAAGGCCGCGCGTTATATGCCTACCGCTTCGCGTATCGCCGTCGATACAACCGACAGTCGGTTGCCGCACGCCTGAGTGCTCGCTCGCCAAAACCGCGCTGACTATCAAATCAAAATGCCAAAAGCACGTAATTATTGTGCAGTGGATGGGTGTCACAGTCAAAAAACAAATGAAAATTTGTCATTTTTTTCATTGCCGAAAGACGAACAAAGGTAAGTTAAAAGTAGTAATTTCAATCTTTTGTATCGAATTATTTTTTCTCGTTCCTTTACAAATTATCAAATTACATAGGAAGGTAGGTACCTCCGTACCTACCTACTATGTTAATCGTCGTAAATTAGGGAGTTCAATTAGTGTTGTTTTAAAAAAAATATGACAGAACATAGGTCCTATCTACCTAGCGTCGTCGTAAAAAGATATAGCAATCATAGCCGTCGTTGATTGGTTTGATCCTAAATAACATTAGAAACAACAATGGTCAACACAACAAAAAAAGTATGGGTTTTAGAAATAAATAATTTCTCGAATTCAAACTAATATGATATCAAGTAGGTAGGTAATATAATAAAGTTTTCTGAATTCTTAGTAGGTAGGTAAGTAGTAAGCGCGCCCGCGCCGTTCGGGGCGCGCCGGCACGGCGGCGCCCAGCCAGAGGTGCGAGCGAGCAAACGCCCGGTTATTGACCTTTGTTTTTATTGATAGGTGAAAAACCCCGATTTCGTAACTGGCTGACTGATTCACTAAAATCCAGAAAGTTTTAATAAATATGTCGAAGAATTAGAAAAAGCATTTTTAAATAGTTTTGACAACGTCATAATGGATCGACCTGGCAGCACCATCTTGGAAATTTTAAAAACAATTGATTTTCCTCCGCTTTGCTCCTGTTTCCCTTTTGATTACTTATTGAAATTATTTACGCGGTTTCGAATATTTTCGACAATAAAATTTAATAATCGGGAATTGAGGGAAGGGAAAAAAAGCATCTACCATATTTGATTAACAAATAAATAATAGTTGTTTTTCTACAACATTCGTTTTATTACCAAAATCATCATAGGTACAACCCTAGCATATTCGCTTGATGACGCGCTCGCACGTGGGTCGCGTGGCGGGCAAAACAATCTCGACTCTCTGTGTGCGTACTTATGTTACATTTCTTCTCGCTGCAAACAGCTGGTATTATTATTAAGATTTTGTAGGCTATTATAGCGTAGGTATTTTCGCTTTTGTACTAGAGTGATGTATCTGTTACGAAGTAACTATTTAGTAATCTGTGACAATATTCAAGATCATACCTACCTTAACACTGCGTGTTAAATATCAAATTCGAATAACTGTTTTATTAATCGTAGACGTTGAACCAGTTGTTCTAGTTCGATAAGCTTACTGCTAACAAGCAGAAGGTTCAAATTCGTTTAATTTTTAGGGGGGTCAGCTAATTGGTATAACCGATTGTACCTATTATGCTGGTTGAGAGATGATGAATATTTTTCAACTTTCAGGTAGTGTGTGTTCAGTTCATTTTTTATCATCTGACCATCATAAGCCATTGAGGCATATTTTGATGAACGAATCGCCAAGAAATTGTAGGACGTTAAAACCGGACGCCGTACCTTCTTTGCACATAAATTCAATCGCTCAACCTTCGTCATGCGCTAAACCAATAATAGACCGAAGGTAAATATACTAAACTTGATTATGCTTTTTGTGCTTGCATATCTAGAAGACACAGTGATTTTTAAACTTGTTCGTTCATATCAAGTACAAGGCTGCACTAAAAGTATCGGGAATGGAATATTTCCACTGTTCCTGTCATATTAAAATCTTTTGAATTGAAAACTCCTTAGTTTTAAAAATCGAATACCATTTATTTATTTAAAAAAAGAGGGACAAAGAACGATTAATGCAGAATGGTATGCTAGCATTTGTTTGCCACAGGTCGTTTCAGAACTCCGTAAAGAGAACTGCAACCGCCGCATCATCCTCCATCACGACAATGCGAGTTCTCACACCGCGCACAGAACAAAAGAGTTTTTAGAGCAAGCGTCGTATCCGATGGTCCGCCGAAGATATTGCAGCTGCAATCACATTCCGAAGTATAAGTCCAAAGGGCTATAGGTATATGAGGAATGTTGTCGGGACTCCACTGCTGCACTGCCAGGATTCTCGACGCTATGTAAGTGGGCATCAAAATTCGAGATTGAGGAGGGTGCATTAGAAAATGCACTTTAATGCAATTCAAGGCTAAGGATTTCACGGAAGCTCAAAGAATAGTAGCATTATCTTTTGACGAAATTTATATCTCCAATAAAATAGAAATTGACCGAAAAAATGAGCAAAAAGTTGGACCACATAATGGCTTGCTTACCACATAATACACCTATTGAAATTGGCCAGAAACCATTTTATAGATTTTGGTTTTCAGTATGAAAACAAGTTATTGGTCAAAGATACGATAGAAAAAGTATTGTCGTTGTCTCAACACGACCTTAAATTAGCACACAAACTGACACCAAATCACCTGAATTTACAAGGTTCACAAAGACAAAAGGTACGCCCTGCTGCTCAACTTTTCTCGAACACAACTGCTTTAGCTGTAGAATGGTGTGGTCAAAAAGGGTTCTTGCCAGATGAAAACTGGTTTCAACTATCACAAGTTTTAAAAACATTCAATTAATGGTTTGACGTTTTTAATGCCAGGCTTAAATTCGAGGGGCATTAAAAAGCATACGGGATAAACCTGTCATTGCAAAACGAAGCAATAGAAAAAATTAATGATTTAATCAAGAATACAAAAACCGGTAAAAAGAAATCAAACAAGCTCCCCTTTCAAAGAGGAATTTTAATTTCGAATAAATCGCTTACGAATTTATTAGCTGATCTTCAGGAAAGGCTAGGTTCAAATTTCGAGTATATTTTAACCTCCCGATTGAATCAGGACATTTTGGAGAACTTTTTCTCATACATAAGAGGCATGGGTGCTACTAACGACCACCCAACTGGACTTTCGTTTAAACACCGACTAAAACGATACATTCTCGGAAAACATTCTGCAGATGTATTCAAAAATACAAGCAACACTCGCGATGTTCCTGCCATATCCTGTTAAGTAACTCCACTGGAAGATGGTGAAGATGATTCCATTATAACGAATGTGTTAGATCGATACTTAAAATCTAACAATGACGACACTGAGTCCGAGGATAGTAATTTGATCTCATCAGTCGAAAATGATCTCTGCACGTATAAACCGACTGCAGATGAAGAGCAGTTACTAAAACATATCGAAATGCTAACGGATATCGACGAAGTGAGCGAAGATGCTGTAGTCTTTAATCACGATCTTAGTTCATATATTCCGACTAATGAAGAAAACCTATTACTTGACAATATTGAAACGCAAATAGCTGCTGAAGGAATCAGAGATCAAGGTCTAAAATATATAAGCGGTTATGTTGCTTATAGGTTTTTACGAAAATATCCACATCTTGGAGACGAGACACGAAAGATTGATCCAGGTAGATTGGATTTTTTTGTGTCGAGGGGAAAACTAATTTACCCTTGCAAAGAATTGGTCAGGGTTGCTGATATAATGGAGAGAGAATTTAATAAATACCACGGTGAATCGTTGCACGATGAAAAATTCATTTTCACAAATTTGACTCGGATTGTTCATGATGCCACAAAGGACTTGTATCCACAAATTGATTATGAAGTAGTACTCTGTTTAGTTCGAGCCAGGACCTATCTACGAGTAAGGGTACTAAATAAAACCATAATATGCAATCATTTAAAAAAGAAGCAAAGTAAAAAAATACAAAAAGTATCAAATATGTCGATTTATTAAAAATGATAAAAATTGAGTACCCATTTGTGACGTTGCAAAAGTAAATAGTAGCGACATCTGTCGTGGGAATATCAACGGGCTAACGTCATGGTGGTTTACGTGACGCGAGATGGCGTTGGTGTCTTTGTGTTTAGTAAATTAATTACAGGTTTATTAGTTAATTAAAACAAACAAACATTTAAGTATAATTCACCATATTTAAATTCAAAAACAATGTCCAATAAATTAAAGATAAAAATCGATAAGGAATCTGTGTGGTCTGTGGAAGATTGTTCGAGAAACCGTCAGATTGGTTTGGTAAAAATCGGTGTCCCGTGTCCGGGTCTTTTACGATCAAGCACACTAGCCTAATATAACGGCGGATTGAGAGGGACTTTATCCTGAGAGGATCGGGATGTGCCCAAATAACCCGATGGAGTTTTTAATATAAGTCCAGTAGAGGCAGAATCCTGTGAGTATTCAACCATTTGCTTTATTCTTGCTGGATAGCCTATAGCCTGGGTCTCTTGCATGTGTGTTCTGACACGAGGACGTTGTTACAGGTCTGGTTTGTTATGCTAGCCTTCTATATGATTGGTGCTATGCGCGGTTAAATTGATGCTTGGTGTTGCGCCGTTGTGTGATGATTTGGAATTCATCAGAGCGCAGAGGGCTGTAAGGTTATCCCTTGCGGTGTGGTCATCCGACGTTCAGGAAGGCCTTACTTAGCCGAATCCCGGTGATGAGGGAAGTTCGCCACTCCAGGTAACGAAAGCGATCATCTAGTCCGTAGGCCGCGTTCGCGTGTGCTCTCCTGTGAGCGAAGCCAAGGACCGAAGATCCGTCAACTGACTGAGTTCAGTAGTAATAGTATAGTTCAAATAGAAACCATCATCAGCTTGTTTCCAATTAATTTCTGTAAACTACTCAAGGGCCGGGTATTATTTTTATCTTTTTCCCCACTAAAAAAGTTTGAGAACCGCTTCGCAACTGATGACGTATTACCAGGCCAATCACGTGACCCAGCTGTCACGGGAAGGCGAAGTATTGTACCATGAGTGATATAGTCTCATTTCAAAAATGGAAACAGAAAAACAAGTAAGTTAGCTGTCAAAATTTACTAAGTGTGACGTTTTACCTATTTGTGCTTTTCTAAAAATTGTTAGCCAATTTTCTGGTGACAAATTAGCAAGGTTTCAGGGTACACGTAACGAATGGAATACTTGAACTGCCGTGATCGTGAAGGATGACGGATCAAGAGCAAAAGAGCAATGCATCTTCCCCCGGCGGGTCAGCTGTGGTGCTGGTGGAGAAAAAGACAGCGAGCAGGCACAAGCCCTTCCGCCCCTCCGACTTGCCGGACGACGCCCAAGTCGAACTACATCATAAACGGTCGCGGGCACCCGCCGTCCCATGTATGTCCTTTCCTTTCCTTTTAATGCGTAATCCTGAAAATGTGTGACTCAGGTTTGATGACATTTTATGCTAATGTCGTAAATAATAAATGTTGTTAGCTTTATTTATCTACATAGTTATGATAGGTTCTAATTAATTAATTGCCTCGGTAATAGGAAGGTGTTCCGGATGTTTGTGTCTTTATGAGTTTGGATACTACTTGCGTTATTCAATAATTACGCTTTAGGCTGGTCTTAAAAGTGGGTACGAGGTTTAACATATAGTACTTAGGCAGATTCTGACTTCATTAAACTTAATATATCGTACTTTAACCCTTATCCGGGCTACACACATACAGATATGCCACGTAGAATTTAAATACAGTTTCATGAAAGCACTGCAGAATACATAATGGGCAAAAATAATCCAAAATCATTATTAAAAACATGTGGTTAAAATATGCACTCTGTCCGTTTTGTGCACCTATGTTGTCTGCGACTCTGTTTCCACCATTCTTTTACAAAATAAGTTACTTCCAAAGTCGACACAGTACAATGCATAAAAAGAATCAAACTTTTACTTATCTTTAATTAAAAGTTAAGCTTAAAACATTCTTAACTGAACTAAAAAAAAATAAGTAAAATAGGCCTATTTTGTACAAAATAAGTCACCTCCACAGTCGATACAATACCTACAATGCATCTAATGCAATACAATACTTATCATTCTGCGATGGAGGACAGGTATCAAAAGTAGGTAGGTTTAATAGAAACAGTTACTATAGTTTGCTACTCCTAACAGGCAGAGTGCATAAATTGACCACATACTTAGACATTATTTCATACAAAATCATATGCAGAAAAAAAAAGAAGAAACTACAATAAAAATAGTCATTTGAGTAATAAAATCATATTTATTGTAACTTAAAAACGTAAATGGTTATCTAGTAAACTTATATTATAATATTGTGGTCGATATAAAGCCTCTGCCCGGACAAGGGTTAAATCCGTTAATTGTAGGAGCTTCCTACAAGCAAGATATACGTGGAACCAGGGGTAACAATGATTTTTTTGTATGTTTTGTTTATTTACAAGCATATATCTTGGCAGCTGTAGCTGAAGAATACAAAGATTCATCTGGGAATACTACCATCAAAGAACGAAAGAAAAGCGAGCACGGTGAGAATAAATGAATGAACGAGCTAATATCTGTCTCATAACTTATCTACCAAGTGATAACAATAAAAAATTGACAATTGTAGCGAAATCCTCCGAAAAGCCGAAGCATATCGTCAGCAAAATATCTTCGAAGCGGGCGACGTCACCCGAGGCCATAGCTGTGACGCCTATAGAAGTGGATGTACAGGTGGGGTCAATGAATCAGTTCGCTTTGTTTTGTCACAAACACCCTTCTATCACGCTACTGTCGTGTGATAACGGATTCGTTTCTGTACATGATAATTAGAATGCATCGTTAACGGTGACAATTAAATGATTTCACGCGATACGTTTAACGTTGTGAATCATGCTGCTTCGGGTTTTTATGAATTGTGCTGTGAAATGTTTCAGAGAGCCGATATCCACCCACCGGCGCAGCCCATACCAGTGCCAGTAGGCCCTGCGGCGTCGGATGTCTCTACGAAGGAAGTGAGTGAAAATGACGATAGCATAACAGAAGAGATCGCCGAGTTGCGAACTGCCGAATCGTCACACAAGGAATGGGTACGGATATGGATATTCCCTATAATAAGCTACATAGTCGTTTTATTTATTATTGCGTTTTGTTGATTTGAGACAGTCGAAAATAATATGCAATACGCTAAACGTAAAATTGGGTAATTTTTAGTTTTACACATAAGTACATTGGCGTATCTAGGGATTCTTTCTAGGGGGGCCTGGCCCCTAATCTTTTTTTTTTTTCTCTGTGGAAATCCTCATGGACTTCCTCTATCGTGGGGGTGACAGAGGGGCATGCCGGACTCTTACCGGTTAAAACAACCGCTGTGTTCCACCTCTACCTATGGCCGGGGGTATGGGATTCGCATAAGCATTCACCGCTCCCCCGACAGGCCTCGACCCGCTGTTCCTCAGCGGGGCCTACCTCCCCGTGCGCCCATTCCTACAATGGCCGCACCCACTCTCGAGCGGCGCGCGTGGAACACTGCAGCGCCAACTCGGGCCTGTCTGGTCGGACGACGGACGCTCCTAGTCCGCTGACCGCAGGCCACCTCTCATGGAGGTCGTAGATCGTTTTGCGCCCTACTCGGGCGCCCGGTGCGTCTCCTGCGGGAGGGGAGAGAAGATGCGGTTTCTCTCCCGCTCGGCCGCCTCCTTTGCAGACATGACATCCTCGCAAAAGGAGGCAACACCGTCCCATGCGCTCCCGCTCTCGACCATCGAATGAACGACAGCAGGGAACGAGAGATCGCTCCTGCCTATTGCAGCGATGAGGTCACGGCGCAGCCTTGCCCAAGCTGGGCACTCTTCCAACGTGTGCTGCTCCGTATCCTCAGGGCAAGCCGGCGTCTGCTTCCGACCATGATGTCGTACGCCTACCGACTAAAACCCCACTATTGCGTGCCACTACTTTGAGCCCGACTGCTCGAGCGACGACACGGCCCGAATTTCGCCGCCCGCAGGCCCCTTCTTATAATATAGTGGCCGGAAATCTTTAAGCACCCTTCAACGCCCAGCTGCTCTTCTGATGCGGGTGGAATGAGAGGTATGCTCTCTCCCTCTCCGCCGCCGCCTCCTTTGCATGCATCAACTCCTCGCAAAAAGAGGCCACAGCATCGCACGCGTTTTCGCTCCCGACCATGGACTGAACCACCGCCGAAAATGACAGATCACCCGCACCAAGTGTTGCGACGAGGGCACAGCGCTGTTGGGCCCAAGCTGTACTCCTCCAACGTATGTAACGCAGTGTCCTCGTGGCAGTCCACACAGTGATGACAAGCAGGCGTCCGCTCCCGATCTATGCGACGCAGGTATTTCCCGAAACATCCGTGTCCAGTAAGCACCTGCGTCAGCCGGAAGCTCAGGACGCCATGCTGCCTCTCCAGGCATTCTTCCATAACAGACCTTACCGCCATTATTGTGGCAAGCCCCCACCTGGGTTGCGCAAGTCGCTCCCTCCATTCAGCCACTCGAATTCCCGAGGAACCGGAGGCTGACCACGCGCACGCTCCAACTTCCGCCAGTGATATAGGGACGTATGGATTTTCGCGTCCAGATCCCAGGGCGTTGATCCGGCCAGGAGAGTTGCTGCCTCGTAGGAGATCGTACGGTATTCTCCTATCACCCTAACAGCCATCGCTCTTTGCGGCCTTCGCAATATTGCAACGTTGCGGGCCGTCAAAGTGTCCGCCCACACGGGCGCCCCATACAGGGCCATGGACTTCACAATCCCCACGTACAGTCTCCGGCAGGAGGCGTTGGGCCCTCCCAAATTAGGCAGCAGTTTTGCAAGAGCAGCTGCAGCGCTCATCAACCTGGGGACCAGCTGCTGAATGTGCGGTCCGAAGTACCACCAGCTGTCGAGGACAAGTCCTAGGTACTTCATCGTCGACTCGACACCGACGCGGGCATCTCCTACCGCTATGTGTAAATCGCGTGGTGCGTGGGTTGTTCCGAGGCCCATGGAAACAGAGGGCCTCAGATTTGTGCAAAGCCACCTCGAGACCCAGACGCCGGATCCTTTCAACGACCTGCGCAACCCCTGCCGTGGCCTGTATGGCCGATTGCCGATGCGTTTGCTCCCGGGCCGTCTAATCATAATAATACTCTAGCTTATTTCGTTGCTTATTAGTAGATTCAGTTATTTTTGTGATTTCAAAAGTAACTAAATGAAATGTATTATGTAGTTAATAATAAGTTTGTGTTGGTCTTGGTAGTAGAGTATTTATTTGATTGCTTTTGTGTGAAGTTATATTATGTACCTAGTATTCAGCTTAAAATTTCGAATAGGTCCCCAAACATCCTAGGGTGGGCCTGAGACCATTCTAGGGTGGCCCGTGAATATATACGCCAATGCATAAGTAATCGCGGACCGTCCGGTTTGTTCAAACATGTATTGCTATAGTTATCGTACTGGCTTATTCCCAGGCGCTCTATAATATTATTCCCGGCGCGGCGGCTCCAAATTAAAAAAGCAATATAATACTATCTAATAAATAAAATCTTTCTCATGAGCCCCAAAAAATTTAAAGTACAAATTGCACAATCATTATACATTACATTAAAATAAATTTAAGACTCAACAAAAAAATTACCGGAGTAATGCGACAATGGTGCCGATTCTCTTTTCACAAATGCCTCTAAACTAGACCAAAAATCACCCAAAATTTAGTTTATTCCTGCCAAACGACGATTTCCCTTTCGGAAAATGACTAAAGTGACACAACTTAACTATACAGGGTGAATTTTCCAAGTGGGCGTGGATGGCCAAATTCTAAACTATGAGGAATAGCGAAAAGTACTCAAAGGAGTCGCGGGCTCGATTTTGATGAAAACAAAAACTGCATCATTGGATTTTTGAAAAATCAATATTTCTAGCCAGGAATCGAACCTGCTGATTTTGAAAAAAAAAAACACTGTATTATTACACCATTCGATAGTGTCCCTAATAAGGATCAAATTCTGGGAAGTAATGACATACGGCAAACTTGGTTACAGTATGCGCGCTGGTTTAAAATGTATCCTGTATGTTTTAGTTTGACAGCACTAAGATGGCACTATTAATCTATTGAAAATGGCAATTTTGCTATTTTGAATTTCACGTTTTTCATCTAAAATTTTGATTGTAAATCTGACTATTTTTAATCGCGAATATAATAATTAGTTGTCATGAAACAACACAGTACTGTACAAACACAGTACTGTATCTTTGTTTCTTTTGCTTAAATATCTCGAAAATGGTGTCCTATCGCAAAAATAAAGGTAATTTTGACCCCCTTTATAAAACTATTTACCACGAAATTATAACATTAATGTCAGCAATTTGTATTTTGTTGACCTTACACAATTTGGTTCGGAGCCGCTGGGAACAATAGCTCGTGGGAATCAATGCATGGAGAGAAATTGTTTGGAGAACAATAGATTCGGAGCTCCTGGGAATGAGCCATCGTACTGTCGATATGCGCCAGCCCGCACGCCACATAGCCACTCTAACCTCACACAAAATTACTATCAAATATATATCGTTTGATACTTAGCGAACCTTAGACAACAGCAGTGTCTACACTTGTTAACGCATGAAAAACTCAATTGGGTCACGTGACACTTTTTTTTTTTTTGAGGTTGGGATATCATCAAATGACTCCTCCCGTTCTGAGTGGAGCGGAAGGGAGTGTCAGACTCTTACTGACTAAAACCCACCCGTGTTCCTTCCTAAGCGCTTTATGTTCCGGGGTAGCGGTAACCCTTTCGGACAATCCCGGTGACCCGGCAGGCTTCGGCCCTAACGGGCCCCTTCCCTTGTGCTAATATCTCTTTGGCGCGCGTGGAACACATACGTGCCGTCTGGCACGGGCCTGGTCCTGATCGGACGGTGAGCTACCCGTTACTTTCCGTCCGCAGGCCCGCGCCTACGGTGGCCGGGAGTCGTCACGCGGCTCCCGACGCCCGGAGCGTCTCCCGCAGCGGCAGTCACGTGACACTTGACAATAAGAGTTTGGTAGATGTGCTTGTGCATGCATTAATGATAGTTGCGAATGATGCGGCTGCGAGCAGCGCTGCGGCGTGTGTCGTGCGTGGCTCCCGGTAATGCCGGCCATACACCATGCTTCCTATCGCCAAATCAGCATGCCGCTGCCGATTGGATCAGCTAGAACTGAGCGTGTGTGGGCGTGGATTGGCATCTGTCATGCCGATTGGACGATAAGAAGATGGTGTATGGCCGGCGTAACGTGTTGTTTGGTTGTAGTCGGACGAGGAGGCGGGCGGGCTGCCGCGCAGCGACTCACGCTCGTCGCGCGTTTCCCGCGTGTGGCGCCAGCTGTTCTGTTGCGGCGTACCACTCGAGGCCCCCTCCGAGCACAACATAACCTCTCCCCGCGGCGGCGGCTTCCCCGGCGGGGTTTAAACCTGCTACAACACTCGTATCATACCACACGCGATCTGCGACGCGTTCGCGAACACCAATGTTACATCAGCTGGCCATTTTCAAGCATTGCCTTTCAATCTTAGTAAATGTTTAAGCTATAAATGTTTAGTCAACCCTGTAAAGTGTGTGATGAATAGTTCAGCAGCTAGATCATAAGTGTCCACCCGTGAAGTGCTACTGAGAGTTTCCGGAGGAGACGGCGCTTGAAGATGGCCAGCTGAACAAAAGGAAAACTTACTACATCATGTAAACATTATGTGTTTGTGTTTTGTATATAAAATTACTAAAATGTATTATATTTTCACTTATGAGGGTCTGGACACCTATGGCATTGGTCTACAGATTTCAGGCCCAAAGCTCAACGAGTGTTAGTGCGACACATATACAAAAATATTTTTATACGCGTTGTACAATGTGCTGTTTTTATATTATGGTAATAATATTTTTCGTGTTCATTTAACCCAAAATGTTCAAAACACAAACACTCCTAAGGGCGGATTCGACCAAACTTGACTACTATCTGCTCCAGTTTTTTCGAATCCACCCTAAGAATATTATAAATAGTTTTAATACGTTGGCTGCCAGACAACAGACACAATAGAAAATCTATTGTTCGCGGTCACCGGTGACCGTGGTGGCAGTCAATCCCTTAGTAGGTACATAGCTTGTATTTATAAAACTGTGTGAAAAATACAAATTAAACTTTCGACTACCAAGACCATAATGTTTTACTATAAAGCCCCGTATTCATGGTAAACTTTTGTTGAGCAACATTTGATAAGCAACGAAAAAGTTTGAAAACAAAGTTATATCAATATATCTAGTCCGCACGCCAGTCTGCGTTCAAATGGTGCTCGAGGAAGATAGTGTTGCTGTGTTCTCTGTATCTAATGTATTTCATACTACTGCCATATTTATAAACTGATTGCAAACACGTCCACACACTTCAACAATTGTTGATAAACAGATGTTGTCGCTCGTCGAGCGAGAACTTGTCAATATGCCGTGATCAACTCTGCAACACGCAATGTTGCCAGCAACTCAGTAACGTTTAATCAACATTGATTAAACTTTGTTTATAAACAAATGTTTGCCATGAATACCACATGAGCAACCTCTTAAGAGCTACAAGAAGCCACTTAGTATTGTCAAGTTTGCTGAGTTCATGAGATGTTTTAGGATACTGAACACCGTATTCAGAAATTCGTACCTGAAAATCCAGAGACTGAAGCTACTCTACCACTGCAAAGAAAATTTGCGAGTGAGATAATTAACAAAATTGTAAGTGATGTTTTCACTTTGTTTGATCGATTTAACACTCAGTTTTATTACGGCACCGGTCAGAGAGTACATACCACTAGAAGCACTTTAACATCCTAACTAATAGGTATTATCATTTATCACACTTCACACTAATATTATAAAGGCAAATTTTGTATGTTCGTTACTTCTCACGCTAAAACGACTGAACGGATTTGAATGAAAGGACGATGAGTCAGAACGTCCCCCCAACCTTACATTGACCAACAGACTTAAAATGTATCTCATTCAAACCGCCTTAGCAAGCTGATCAAGTTTTACTATGACGACATCTCTCAAAAGTGCGGGATATTCCGAGAAAATCATGTTTTAGTGTTAATTTCGTCACAACGTCCTCCCAACCTTTACATTGACCAACAGACCTAAAACGTATCTCATTCGAACCGCCTTAGCAAGCTGATCAATTTTTACTATGACGACATCTCTCAAAAGTGCGGGATATTCCGAGAAAATCATGTTTTAGTGTTAATTTCGTCAGAACGTCCCCCCAACCCTTACATCGACCAACAAACTTAAAATGTATCTCATTCAAACCGTCTTAGCAAGGTGATCATTTTTTACTATGACGACATCTCTCAAAAGTGGGGGATATTCCGAGAAAAATCATGTTTTAATGTTTATTGCCAGAACGTCCCCTGAAGCCTTACATCGACCAACAAACATAAAATGTATCTCATTCAAACCGTCTTAGCAAGGTGATCAATTTTTACTATGACGACATCTCTCAAAAGTGCGGGATGTTCCGAGAAAAATCATGTTTTAATGTTTATTACCAGAACGTCCCCCAAGCCTTACATCGACCAACAAACTTAAAATGTATCTCATTCAAACTGCCTTAGCAAGGTGATCAATTTTTACTATGACGACATCTCTCAAAAGTGCGGGATATTCCGAGAAAAATCATGTTTTAATGTTTATTACCAGAACGTCCCCCAAGCCTTACATCGACCAACAAACTTAAAATGTATCTCATTCAAACCGTCTTAGCAAGGTGATCAATATTTACTACGACGACATCTCTCAAAAGTGCAGGATATTCCGAGAAAAATCATGTTTTAATGTTAATATTTTTGGCACAAAATAAGAGTTTGTAAGTAAACCATATTCTTTGATTTTCAAACCTCTCAAGATCAATTAGGAGATGCCATTTAAAAAACAGAAAACGTCATTCGTTACTCGTCCAATTTTTTCTATTCCTATAGGCAGGCAGTCCCTCATGAGCAAGTCACCAGATTCTCAACTCACCAGATTCTCAACTAACCAGATTCGCAGCTCACCAGATTCGCAACTCACCAAATGTACAATGAAACACAAAATTACAAAAAATAACAGAATAGGTACATTATTCACCAAAAAAAATAACAAGAGTAAATTATTGAAACAAAACCAAAATAATACGGATATGTCACTTGGATCCTTTCATTCGAGCACCAACATGCGAAAGGTCTAGGATTTTTCAAATATAACATGATTGAGTACCTATAACTCAAAGTAGGTAGCTAGATGCGTCATACAATCACACTAATTTTACTATTTATGCAATCTGAAATAATGCTCTTAATTCTTTCATCTTTTTGTAATAACTTAAAACTTCTTGTAATAACTTAAATCTTCTTTTGTTTTCCTTAAAATGCAAAGCGATTTTTTTAATTTTGATATCTTGGACATTTGCTTCTTTTTTCAAAATTAAAATACATTTAAACAGTGATGGTTTATTTGTTATTTTTGTGTTTAAGCGTCTATGCCAACCTTCGATGGCGTTACTGGTGCTATTCTTTTCTCCATAACAACTAAAAACATCACTGGTTGCTTTTATGATTCATTGATTATCAAAATACTTAGTTCTTGAATTTCGTAAAAGGTTCATTTTGTGGTGCTATTTCACAAATGCCCAGATATGCTTCAGGAATTATTATTGGTGGTAGTAAGGGTAATAAAGTGCAAAGATGCGTAACTTTTTTACCTTCGGGAGTGTTGCTCAAACCAATTTTTTTGCTCATTCTCCAATTAGCATTCTGAAAATGATAGTAACATCTCTAAACTAATGCATCAGAAAACACTTCTTTCACCGCTTGCATCGCTGCAATTTCATAGTCACAGTTGTATGTTTTTATGTTCATGCCCAATTGTTCCTTTAGTACCCGAAAAAAACGATTGTATGTTTTTTTGGCATTAGTCAGGAATAAATGCGTAAACAAGAGTCACAAAACCCACTGCATCTTCATTGTCTGATAAGTCCGCATGTAGTGTGTAAATTTGATAGAACGGCTTAGGTGCCGTTCTGAAAGTGCCATCCTCGTAGCATGTAATAACATAATTTATTTGAAAGTTATATATTTACTTTGTTGTCGATAGTACATTATCTGATCAGTTGCGAATATGGTGAGTTGCGAATCTGGTTAGTTGAGAATCTGGTGAGTTGAGAATCTGGTGACTTGCTCATGAGGGCAGGCAGTTGTCCCACCGGCGGCGATGAACGATTAGCGAGTAGAACTAGCAACTGAAAACGAGTTGGCGAACAGCGAGCAGTGTGTGTGTAGTTCCGATAGTTTTGTCGCTGGGCTATCAGCGAGTTTTCGAGTGCGACGGGCGATTACTCGCACCACTCGCTCGGGGCGGTTAGTCTCACAGGGGTTTCTCTCGGCGTGAGCTCTGACCACCAAGCGACCATCGCTGAGCGAGTATCGCTAGGCGAGTATTATCTTTGATAGCTCTTGTCGCTCAGCGACAAACCAGTGAAGCGAGTCCTCGCCGGCAGTGTGAACAGTCAGCGATCAACTGTTAATATATGCATCTCTTTTGTTTACACGGAATGTATATCTATTGTACGTTTCTTGAGCGAGAAAACAGCCGACAGTTAGTCGCTTCCTCGCCGGCGGTGGGACAACTGCCATATGCTCGTCCACGACGGAGACGCGGGTGTCTTCGTCTTGGGCGAGCTTGAATCCCTCACTGCACTCAGGATTCAAGTCTTAACTCCCTCGCTTCGCTCAGGAGTCAACTCAAACCTAGAATCCTTCGTTGCGTTCAGGATTCAAAATAGCGCCCGCGACAACAAGACATCCCAAAATAAATAAAACGATTTTTTATTTTATTTCTAAACCCCATGGATTTTGGAGTTAAAACTGGTTGCTTGTATTTTTATAGATCTTTATGAACCTGATAAAATATACAAAAGATCTGTTGCAGGGCGGGGGACGAGCCTAGCGAATTAGAAAAATGAATAAAACGATTTTTTAATTTTCATTTTATTTCTAAGCCCCATGGATTATGAAGTTAAAAGTGGTTGCTAGTCTTTTTATAGATCTTTATGAACCTGATAGCACATACAAAAGATCTGTTGCAGGGCGGGAGACGGGCCTAGCGAATTAGAAAAATTAATAAAACGTTTTTTTAATTTTCATTTTATTTCTAAGCCCCATGGATTTTGAAGTTAAAACTGGTTGCTAGTCTTTGTATAGACCTTTGTGAACCTACTAATACATACAAAAGTTCTGTTGAAGGGGGGGGACGGGTCTCATACAAATATGGTCATCGTTCTTTGGCACACATACCTATAGCTATAACAAGGATTATGGGTGAAACCGCGGGGCGCTACTGGTGCTTATATACTTACATAAATGCGAAAACGAGTTTGTTTGTTTGTTACCTTTTCACGCCTTACTGGCTGAATGGATTTCGATGAAATTTCTCACACACATAGACCATGACCTGGGTTAGGACATACAATACTTTTGATCTCGGTAGTACGTTCCCGTGGGGTAATTTTCGACATGCACGCGGGCAAAGCCGTGGGCAAAAGCTAGTCTTAATCCGATTGGCCCTAGGTTCTGTGTAATGGTTGACTATTACACAATTTCGAAATAAAATTAACTAATTAAATTATATGCGTTCTTCCTTGATCAATGAATTTAGTAACGAGATAAATAAACTGGATTTGTATAGAATCGAAAATTCAACGTTTCAGCTTAGTCTTGGAGGGTTTTTTTTACCCTTAAGAAAAGAGGAATCCAAATTGGCAGATATTAAGTAAAACTACTGATTTGACTTCAAGGGGAAGGCACCGAACCTGCATAGTTATTCCAGGCGCGGTCGCAGCCCAAGTTTTGGGGGGGGGGGGTCATCATGGGTGCCGAGGAATATTTTAAGAGAGGTACATCTCCTCCTTGGTCTAGTGTCGCAAGCGATACTGCTGAGAATGAGGTCCTAGCTGGGTTCGATTCCTAGGTCGGGTAAAGTGTTAAAGGGTTTTTCCATCAGAAATTTCTCAGAAGCAGCTTGAAGTCTGGATTTGTGCCCGGTTGGCGGCAGTAGGCTCGCCTTCTATGACAATTCACTTAATAACTGGTGAAATGTGGGTGTAAATACTATATGAAGGTATACCCCTGCCGAACCCTTTGGGGATTAAAGGGGTGATGAAATGTTAAGGTTTATGTATATCTCCAGCTCCACATTACTTATGCTATTCAGGGACGCAGCTTTTACATAGGGGGTGTTACTTAAATGCTGCCAAATTAGTCATATGTATTAGAACGGCAGATTATGTAGGGTGGGGAGAGCGAGCGAAGCGAGCTCGAAAATTTTGACAATCTGCCTCTGTTGATTAGGTTCTGTTTTATATTTTCAAGTAGAAATAGGAGTTACATTGTCGACTTATGCAGGCAAGTTCAAGCAAGCTATCAGAACTTAAAACGCAAGAGCGAGCGAAGCGAGCTCGAAAATTTAGCACACTCTCGGGTAGGTTCGATTTTCTTTCGATCATTCCAAAAGGAGAAGGACTAGGAATTACTTGCTATGTCGACTTATGAAGAAAAGCTCAAGTACCAATGTAAATTGCAAGAACGAGTGTAGCGAGCCTGAAAATTTTAGCACACCACCTTGAATAGTCTGTTTTCTTTTACCCATCATAAAAAAAGAGAACTTTATCGAATTATGACGAAAAGCTTAAACTCGTTTTACAGCAGTTTAGGTTTTGGAATCTGTCCTTTCAACCTTACGTACGAGTGGGGTGCCCAATATCCCGCGTTTCGTTTAGCCATCGAACGGTTGTGAATAGGTATGCTCGGTTATTCCGTTTATCCACCCCGAAAAATCCACCCTAAGCAAGATACACGGGGAAACTCATGTCTGAGAATCCACCCCAAGGTTCCTTGAGAAGAGTTTCCTTGTATCCACCTTAGGGTGGATTTTTTGGGGTGGATAAACGGAATAACTCGCTATGCTGGATCAGTGTCAAAACGGTCGATATCATCGATCAACCCCAGTCTAAAGACTTTACATTGAAAGCCATAGTAATAGGTACATACTGGTGCCGGTCGTTTATGATGGTCATCTACTCGGTTTACAATTAGTAACAACAATCATGTGCCATTATCGATTGTTTAAAATATTATTAAGGCAAGGTTAATAGCAGCAGCAACGAGCCGCAGTGCATCGCATTCAGATACAAAAAAAGTCCGCTGTGGTCCGCCTTTAGGTCATCACTTATTATACAGCACCGCTCCGACACAGCAAATAACTTTTCATTCAAGTTAGGATTTTAAATTGACTGCATTAATGAAAATTTTACGATGACAATACAGAATAGTAGGCGAGCTATCACACGTCAAGCCGACCGCGCGTTGCAAGTGAGCAGCCCGCTTCCCGGCGAAGAAATGCCTGCAAGCGGTATGCATGACGGCGTTGGCGCATCGCTGCCCGCGTGCGGGCTGTCTCCTGTTGGCGTCGCCTGCAAATTCTCACTCACTGATATTCGGTGGGTGGTGTGGGCGAACGGCAGGATGTTGTGGCGTAGCCTGGGAGAGCTCTATAACCAGCAGTGGACTGCGATAGGCTGAATTGATTGAATATTTGCGAACCGGTCTGTAAGCTGAAGACCAGCCGTCTGCGCGTGGACGGTGAGCTACCAACTAGTCAGCGGTGCGTGAAGAACAAGCTGTCACCTCACCAGTAGCGTGCCAGTCGGTGCCAGCAGCGAGTGGTCGTCTTGCTGACGGCGCGTTGGCGACAAGCGGGTGGCATTTACCGAGGCGGTGACAGGCGCTTTTCGGGCTATTGCGCTGGAGTGGTGCGGTTATAATGAGTGATGTGATGACCATTTATGTGCGCAAGAAATTTATACAACGGCAAAGAATTCCGAACGCAGTAAAGTATAATCACCATAGCAATGTTTTAGGATTACGAAACAGAAAATAAGAACGATGTTCCTACGGTTCGAGAAAGTGAAGTCAAGATTCCCCTACAAAGAAAATTGGCATGTGGGACCGTGAACGAAGGTGTAAGTAAATACTATTTTGAGTAACTACATAGTTCTTCGTCTATAGTCGGACTTTTAATTAGTTTCACTTTTGACGTGAATACGTCTTTAAAATTGCTTCCATAGCGGGAGGCAAGTTAAAAAATCCAATTATAACAATATTGGGGGATACAGTTTGGTGTTGCAGCTTCATATCTATCATCTCCATCCTAAAATCAATTGAAGACCTTGCAGTAAAAGGAAGGCAGATCCAAATTATTGCCGTTACTGTTTTTTTCACCTACAAATTCAACATAACTCGTCCGATGGATATGTACAATTAAGCACAAAAACAAACATTTTCAGTACAACAATATTTTATTATAAATTAGGTAGTACTCGCACAATCTTGTTTGAATTTTTACTAGAAACACAATAAAGAAAAAAAAACTCAACTTAAAAATTGACTCTCTCGTAACATAAATAGGTAGGTACCTAACTAGCATTTTAATTTACACAAAATCGAGTCGAGTTTAGTTTCGAGTTAATCAGACAGAGTTAGTTTCGGTTATGAACACTAAACTAACCCAATGACACAAGGAATGTTTTAGAATGAACACAGTACCTATCCAAACAAAATAAAGTTTAACTTTTTAGGTGTTGAGATCATTGTGAACAGTTTGTTCATCCCGACATTTTTAACGCTGACTGTACGTTGTCGGACGAGTTGGGAATGAGTCGAAATACAGCATGAAACGAGTTAAGAAACTGATCAGATGCACAAGGTGACGTATTAGTGAATGTGACCTATTAAGGATAGCGACGAAATGGCCAATGTGACGAATGGTCATCATATCCCATTTCTTAAACTTGGACTTGCCTCCCTTTTGCTGCAAGGTCCTCAATTACACCATTAGATATTAGCTAAAGCGCTTATTACACTATAATTTTTAGGAAATCTAACTAGGAAATCGGCAGATGTAATCGCAGTACGAACTGATTGGATCCGATTTAGTGTAAATTGGAGGTCCAACCGCTCTACTTCCTAAATTGTCTACGGTCTAGGACAGTGTAATCACGGCGCTACGATATAGAATGACTAGTCGGCGTCCACGCTTTGAGCAAAGTGGACGAGTAGACCGCGCGCACGAATGCTATACCAAAGAGTACTTTTTAGGGTTCCGTACCCAAAGGATAAAAACGGGACCCTATTACTAAGACTCCACTGTCCATTTGTCTGTCTGTCACCAGCTCGATAATAAAAACGGCAACAGGTAGACGCTTGAAATATTCACAGAATATTTTGTTGTATATTCACTTTAGAAATAAATAATGAAATTAAAATAAAATAAATATTTAAGGGGGCTCCCATAGAACAAACGTGATTTTTTTTAATATATGTATTGTTAAATATTGTACGGTGGTACAGAACCCTTCGTGTGAGAGTCCGACTCGCACTTCGTCGGTTTTTATATAAATGTTGCCATTTATTTTCGGCGGTGTAAATTGAGCCTTATGCAAAGCGCGAGGCCGCCAGCCGTTGCGGTGGACCTTCTTTTGGCGACACTACTTATCGAGCCGTGCCGGTCACTGCCCCCTCAGTGTGAATTGAGCCTAAATAAATAATAAATAGTGACTTGATGCGTTACAGATCGCTAGCACTAATCAGCTGAAGAAAAAAGAAGTATCCTGGACACAGCCGGCATATCTGGACAAAGTGCAGTTACAGGTTCATTTGATCCCTATATTTTAGACTTGTTTTTCATTTCGTTTATTTAATTTTTTCACGGACAGGTTATACGTTTCTTTTATTGAGTAATATAAACTTATTCAATTATATTTTGTAGAATTCTAATGCTCGAAGTGTAGCTTGGATATTGGATCGGAAGGCTTCGATAGGACCTTGCTTTAGAAAAACTTTGCCGTACGGAGAGCCCTCTGGAATTTCCATCTGCTTACCCAAGGTTAGTTGGAGCAAAGCAAAAAAAAAAAAACGACACCAGTTGCCCAATTGGCCAGTTGTGCACAGTGGTCGATAAAACAAAAACGATAGATAGAATTCAGTTATTTTTTGCATGAAAATAATAAACACACAAATTTTTAAGCCATTGAATATTTAGTTACCTACTATTACTACCTACTATGTACTAGATTTACTGGATACAAAATTTTCATTTCAGAAATCTCTGAGAAGTTGTAATGAGATCATCAAACCAAATAAATCGGGAGGCATTAGCTTAAACGTATCCAAGGTATTTTAGTAAACTTTTATTTTATTATCTCCACAAAAATGTGATATTCAGGCTCGCTTGCATCTCGTTCTCTCATTATACAAACGCGGTCTGTCGTGACATGTCGACGCGTCGGGTTTGACGCAGAATGTGCACTTCGCAAAAGTGCACTTGACGCACAATGTGCACTTTGCAAAATGTGCGCTTCGCAAAATGTGCACTTCTCAAAATGAGCACTTCTCAAAGTCCCGTGTTTCTATACTTAGGTTTTGACTGGCCGCATGCGGCTAGCTGAGCAGTTGTCGTGGCCGTGGCCGTATTAGTGCGCGTCTAGCCCAATAATTTGTTGTACCATGCTACCGGTTCTTTTGGCGCGTGACAAAAATCGGAACTAACGCCACCATCTTGTTTTGTCAATACAATTTCTGTGACAATCTCACAAATGTCAACAACGCCCCCCTGTCAATTTAATTCAGGCGCCAAAAGATCCCTATAGCACGTTACAGATGGGCCGAAATTCATAAAAAACAAATGAATAAAATAATATAAATAATCGTTATTGCTTTTGTTATATATTTTCAGAAATGCTTAGATAATAATTCAAAATTGGCGAGTGATTTTGAAATGAGAAACGGAACGGACCGTATAGTTTTTCCACGGAGGGAGAATCATATAGAAATAAAAGTAGGTAATTCAACTTATTATATTACCTTACAAAATATAATATAATAGGTATATTGACAAGATTTGGTAAACAGTTTTTAATATTTATTAGGCCACCAAAACAGTAAGAGCACCAGTCTATCCATCACTAGGACAACAGTGGCGGCGCAACAGTGTTCGCACTGGCAAAAAATCTATGCTTGGTTGCGCAACAGATCGGACGCCTGATAAGATACCTACCATAAAACATTGTATATTTTGCTGGCAGTGCGAGCATGGTTGCGCGACCACGGTGTCCTAGTGAGATATAATCCTTAGTTTTGTCATAGAATTTTACTAAAACCTACCAAAGACTCAAAAGCGGTCTCTTGAAGGGGTGTGTAATGTTTGGTATAATAACAAATTCACTACTTTCACTTGAAATAACGCTCATATAATATAATTTTCATATGCTATAATATCAAATAACCTAAACTCATATGACCTAATGTTTTATATCATATAATTTTCCTTTAATATAATAACATTTAGTATAACGTTCATTTTATATAATTTTCAATATATATAATATTCTTTTTATATAACGTTCATTTGACCTAATTTTCATGTTTAATGGTCACAGTTCTAACCTAACTCAAATGGCACCAAAACCAAACCTTAAAATATTCTATGCATGGTCGTGGGTGGGCTTAGTCGAAGGAGCCCCGCTTGGCGGGGCTCCTACTTCTGGGTGGTTTATAAAAAAGTCGGGGTGCCCTAAAGTCCAAATTGCATCCAGTTTCTCCTGGTAAAAATAGTTGAAGATGGCAGGTGCATAGGGTATAAAGCGAAGAAAAAAAAAACTTAAATTATATTAAAAGTCACTTAGAGATTATGAATATTATAGTAAATGAATAATATACTAAATGAATATTATGTCATATGAGCATTATAGGAAAAGTTCACTATATCATAAGAAATAAGTTAAAATTAAATTATATCAACAATTCATTAGCTCAACTAATCATTATATTAAACAAAAGTATGTATATTAACTAAAATTTGGTCAAGTGAACGTTAGATTTTTGTTATTATATCAACCGTTACACACCCCTCTTGAAGAACCTATTGATAGATATTGTACAAAGCACATGTCCTTTCCTGTTTGGAGTATTGCAGCCACTTATGGGATAGCTCGGCAAAATACCAGCTTGACTCGATGAAACGCAGAGCGAAAAGGCATACACATATTATAGGCGACGAGACGATGGTGGCTAGGCTTCACAGACTAACTTATCGGCGTAATGTTGCTTGCCTGTCGGTCTTCTACAGGCTACTTCGGAGAGTATGCGCAGGAGCTCCACGAGTCTACGACCTGATCCCACCTTCGCCCTGCCTTTCACTACCGGACTAGCAGACTTACTGCAGGGTATCATCTTGGCTGATTTCCCGATATGTCGTACTCAGCGCTTCTCCTCCACATTTATTATGCTCACAGCCAAAGTGTGAAACTCTCTGCCAGCGTCTGTGTTCCCTTCCACATATAACCCGCCTGCCTTCACAGTAAGAGTTAACAGGCATCTTCTGGGCACGCTTATTCCATCGTAGACCTCATCCATCGCTTTCCATCAAGCGAGATCGAGGTCATGAGCAGGCACATATCGCAATAAAAAAATCGTGTTACGAAGCTAAATTAAAGAAAAGCAGTTTGGTGCCATCTCCACGGGCGTGGTGATAGTCTCAACGTTAGTTAGTGTTCTATCAAATTATATTCAATCCATACTTAATATTATAAATGCGAAACTTTGTCTGTCTGTTACCTCTTCACACTTAAACCGCTGAATCGATTTAGATGAAATTTGATATAGAGATAGTTTGAGTCCCGGGAAAGGACATAGGATAGTTTTTATCCCGGCATTCTCAAGGCATCAAAACTTATGGGGCGCTGCTATTATTCTGTAAATCACTCTCCTCACAGCGATATCATATTGCGGCGAATTTGATGGCACGACGTGACTTTCGCCGCGATTCTCTAGCCCGTGGAAATGGCACCTTACTGAAAGTGAAGAGTAGCTAAGACTCAACTTTGGATCGGCCAAAAAGGACAGTTGGTTATTGTTTAACCCACACCTAAAATTGTAGCTTCTCGAAATCCTATCCTTATTTCGGTTAAAATTTTTAAATTCCACTCCGTCATCATGTTCTAACTCCATAATAGTCTTGTTCGACCAGTGTGTCGAACAAGATTGTTATGGAGTTGCTGTGCTGTGTCACTGATTTGTACCTATAGGCTAAACAGAACTCCTTTTCAGATTGAAGGAGGTAATTGCGTAAACTATTTGGACAATCTGAAAGGAAAATTGGACAGCTGTCGCGAGAAGATAAAACATGTGTTGCACATTTAAAATTACATATGCACAAACAGCAATTATTTAGATTTTTTTGTTTTGTAGAACTATTTGAAAGTTTTAATAAGTAAATTAAATATTTCATGAATATAATATAATATTTTTTTATTTGCAAATCATAATCCATAAAATATAAGCTCGTTTATAGACCTAAAAAAACATACAAGTGTAAGAATATTACTTTATTTTCGTCACAAACTACAAGAATACACTGCGAATTTTTAAAGGGTCTAACTTGTTACAGCCATATTATGATACCAACAATGATTTGCTAATACTTACACCAACTTATAGGTACTTACACTTCGGAAAACTTCACTTCTAATTTGACAAGTATTTAAACAAAACGAGATCATGGAATTTTGGCGAACTAACACATTTTGATTTCAGCTGAAGAAGTAGATGATCGTTGCAGTACCGGCGCGGCGGCGCGGTGTGAGACGCAGTCAGACAAGAGCCAATGATTCTTTAAGGGCATGACCTAAATGTCCAGATTTGATTAAGATTCATAGTAGAAGTCTAAGCATGGAGGCATTTCATGAAACTCTGACACTAATTTGCAAAATACGTTCCATTGTACCAGGAGCACACTTTTTTAATAACAACGAGCACATGGACGTTGGACAGCCTGTACGAGGTGTTGTTCTACATTTTTTTCTTGGTACGGGAAAGTAAGCCCTGTATTTGCGACATCAGCCAGGCTTCCTTTTTCATGCGTATGCTTTCGTCTCATAGCCCTCGTGCTAAACTGAACATGTTCACATCTTTTCTTCACGACAGCTGATAGAGTATTTTGGATGAGTCTTTAGGTAAGAAGACCTGACTTCTTGATGGTAATGTCATTAAGTGTTTTCATAACTTTAAACATGACATGAGTTGGAAACCTTGAATCTGCTGTTCTCTCATAAGGGTTGCAACGATCTATGAGGATCGTTAGCGAAACTTGGAGCAGGGGCTTTTAGCCTTATCCAAGATTTCTTGTGTTATGCGGATGCTCCTGGGGATCTCGCCTCCGCACGAGGGTATGTACGGGGGAATCTGGTGCACGACGTTGGCGGCCCGCGCGGCGTCGTAGTCGTTCTCACGGGGGCGCCAGCAGAGCTCCGTGCTGCCACACCCGCACGTCATCTCCCGACATATCTGAAAAATTGAAGATTGAAATAAATAGAGATGTATAGGAACTTTAAATTGCTGTTTTTGGGTAACATTAATAATCAGTTAACGTAATACATTTCACAGGACGGTTGCTTTAATGAAAAACGTTTTGAAAATGCAAAAAATTTTATGAGCTTAATGTTGTTGACTTTAGTTAAATCATTGCAGTAAAGTAGATAACATTATGTGTTGTGCTCACACTAGGTAAGTATTTGTCCTGTATAATTAATAAATTCACAGAGACAAATTTCCTATGCATCCGAAGCTAAATACTACTATCTAACGAGTGTAAAAATACCTTAAGCAAAGCCGATCCGATAGTCACTTGTTCTTCCCATTAATATGATAGGTACTTATTTATTTTTGTACTAGACCATACCTGGGAACCTTTAGTTACGGAACGAAAATAAATTTTTAATGTTATAATTTAACTTTAAATACTCCCACCATCACTGTACCTACCGTTGCATGCACCAATAAGCACAATGTTTTGCTTTCGTTACATTGCGCACCACCGTACAAGTCGTTTCCAACAAATGTTTTTGCAAAAAGTTACTAACGGCTTTCACCAAACTTGTATACCTAGAATAAGTCTTATCCCGGGAATAAATTTTGAATTTTTGACAGTTTATCCATACCTGTCAGACGTCACTTTTATTCCGCGGATAAAAGATACCAGGAGACCAATTCTCGTAATTTAAAATGTTCAAAATTTAGTCGCAGTCACATCTCGGTGACAAGCAAATGTCAAAAATGTAGGGAAACTAATTATGACTGAGAACAAAACAAACTGTGGACGTTATTAATAGTAGATTGTTAAACAAGGGGCTAAAATGACCCATTATACGAGGTAGTTTTACTCCCGACCTTTAGCGAGGGAGTAAATAAAAACCGAGTTAAAATACTTATAAAGGTAAAAATCAGGTCAAATGAGCCCTTAGTATGATGTACAGAATGCGTAATGACGGCTTCGTAATGGGTCTTTCTACACTCTGTATTTTACGAAAAACACCTAATGCTTACAATTAGATACTAAGTAATACTAACCGAGGCAAGATACTCGTCCCTGCAAGCGTCAGGACAGCCACAAGTCCAGTTGGTGGGGGGCACGCAGGGGCAGATGGGCGGCGTGTAGCATGTGCAGGGGTGCCAACAACAAGTCGGACAACAACACTGCTGGCACATCGTGTACACCTGCAACAACACAGTTATGATTAAACAATTTCGAGTAAGGCCTCCCATAAGGTGCACCGATGACCTCGTGAAGGCCGTATGAATCCGCTGGATGTGGGAAGCACAGAACCGGTCAGAGTGGCGGTGCTAGGGGCAGGCTTATGTCCAGCAGTGGACGTCTTTCAGCTGAATTTATGATGATGATAAAGCTCATGTAGGCCAAATAAAAAGCACTATTGAACGTCAACATTTATAAAAAAAATATAATTGGTTCTAGTAGTATACTACTCAAAACAAAATAAGAGCCACTTGTGAATTTTAACATCCGGTCTGATTAAATTATTTTAAAGCGGTCTTAAACGATAAATCTTTTGTCTGGTATATCCTGAAGTATTAACAAACATAATGTGAGGATACCACTTGCATAATTTTTAAAGTGGGCTACTTTGATACTTTTTTTTGTAACCAATTGAATTTACCCTATTCTAAGACGAATACTTAAGTCATTTAAATTGTGGATTCTTTTAGGAACAGTCTTACATTTGCTAAGTTACAACGTGGATAAACATTTTGAAAGCGCTATGCCGAGGATCCGAAGACATATGGACCTGCAAACCGCAACTATAGCCATCACATTGATCCAAGAGGGACATTCGCAGCGTTCTGTAGCTTTACAGCTTGACTTTTCAAGGCGAGCGATCCAGAATGCTTGGAATCAATTTCAAGAGACTGGGTGTGTAACCAGAAGACGGTTATCTGGCAGGAATCGAGCAACCACCTCGCAGGAAGACCGCTACATACGTTTGACTGCGCGAAGAGAGCGCGTCGTCACCGCCCGCGCCTTACAAAATCGCTTACGCCAGGCGATAGGTACCCGCGTGAGTGACCAAATGATTAGAAATCGGTTACATGAAGACCAGCAGTTTTCTAGGAGACGCGTACTGCGGATTCCGTTGACTAGTGTACACTGTGCAAACCGATTATCATTCGCAAGGCTGCACCTGGACTGGGACATAAACGAATGGAGCTCAGTATTGTTCACTGATCAGTGTAAAGTGAATTTTTTTAGTGATGATCGTCATATTAGAGTATGGAGACGAGAAGGTGAGCGATTTTCGGATGTTTGTATCCATGAAAGTGACAGATTTGGGGGTCCCAATGTCATCGTATGGGGAGGAATCTCTCTATCAGGTCGAACCGAACCCGCAATACTCAGCGGAGGCACGGTAACGGCTGTGCGATAACTTGAGGTGATAGTAAGACCTCATGTGATGCCATTTGCACAAAGAATTGGTGCAAGATTCACATTAATGCACGACAATGCCCGCGCTCATACAGCTAGAGCCACTAGAGAAGCCCTAGACGATGCTGGTATACGTGTCTTGCCGTGGCCTACCAACAGTCCGGACCTTAACCCCATCGAACACATGTGGGATTTGTTAAAAAGAAGTGTCCGGGACACAAATCAACCCTTACATAATGAACGACAGCTCATTAACGTGCTAAAGTCAAGCTGCGAACAAATTTCAGAAGAGACAGTGCGACATCTGGTGGAGAGTGTGCCATCCAGGCTTCAAGAACATGTTCGAAAAAGAGGAGGACATACACGATGCTAAAGAAGTGCAAAAAAGATAAAAAAGCTTTCGACATTTTTGTTTTAACCTCTTTTTTCATTAAATGTATTTTTTTGCTGAAATTGCATTTTTTACAAAAACACTAATCAGATGTTCTTTTATCTATCAATAAATTTAATTTTAAGGTTTTTGCATTAAAAATTAGCTAGCTAATTCAATTTAATTATTTATCTACCCTCAAACCCAATACAATTATTAGAATACACAAAATACATGGTGGCCCTTATTTTGTTTTGAGTAGTATATATATATTCTCCAAGTTGTAGTTTCGTATGGAGAAGAATGGGAATGAAACTCAAGGTGCAGTGCAGACGACACACTTTTGGTACGATCGAGTCTGTGGCGCATAAAATTTCTCTTTGATACTAAGTAAGCTTTTAGTGTAGTAGCCGAAAATAGGGTAGTTTCCTGGGTAAAAAAATAATAATTCTAATTAGTCCGTCAGTTAGATTATCGAAAAATAATGGACCCATATTTTTTCTTTTGTCAATCAAACAAAAAATTACAAAGATAAAGCGCGTCAAAATTTGGGAGTTGGGGGTCGTGACGTCACGCCGTGCGACAATTTTTAGCACGGCGTGATCTTTGTCATTTTTTGTTTGATTGACAAAAGAAAAAATATGGGTCCATTATTTTTCGATAATCTAACTGACGGACTAATTAGAATTTTTTAGGAAACTAGCCTATTAGAACGCGATATCATCCTATGTCCATTTCAACACTTGCGTTCCCACTGAGGGACCACATTTGAATTTTGAGCTTTTGAATGCGTCAGCCTTTAGTAAAAGTTCTCAAACAATTGTAAATTCAGCCTTTAATTTGTAAAAGTAGCCACTCAAAAGTTACAATAGATTAAAGGTGGTCCCTCAGTCGTGACTGACAGGCATCCCTATCTCAAAACCTAGTTAAAATTTGCAACTGCTATAAATTACTACTCTTAGTAAAAGATTTGCAAAACTAATTTATTTGAATATTAACCCTTCCTGTTCAAGGAATAAAAAAGAACTAGCATGCGGAAGGTGGTCCCTCAACCGATCACCATATGTTCACCTTGAGTGGAGACCACAATGGAATTTGAAATTTACATATGGGTCTAGCGTTAGTAAAAGTACTTGAACGATTGTATATTCAACTTCTAGTTTGTAAAAGAAGCTATTCAAAAGTTACAATCGATTTAAGGTGGTCCCTCAATTGAAACGTTAATCATAAGAAAAATCAATTTACGTAGCATTCGGAGGTTAAATAGACGAATGCTACAGTCTATTCTTTAGTAATTTTTTTTTACTAAGGATTACTTTACTAAACAGTATCAAAAAATGTACCGTTTTATTTTAAATAATAATCAAATTGCTGGGAAGAAATACTAAGATAGAGGTGACCACACAGCAGGGTTTTTCTAGCAATATAATAATTTTTAATAAAAATAAAATATGCGCGTCGCGTACCTACGTGAACATACTTAAAAAACTTTGGTTCAATGACTAGTAACTCAAGCCGCAAATAATTTAAAAAATCTGGATAAGTCGGACTCTTGCACCGAGTATTCCGTACAAATTTGTAGGTATGTAAATAGTTTATCACGGTTTTTTTTTAATATAACTAAAAATATACGGTTTTCGGATTTTTTCCTTTATTTGTGCTACATGACTGCTTTAAATTTGACAAAAATGTACATTTTCGATCTATATTTGAGGCTAATGTTGATGATGACATAATTTTAATGTATATTAAAGGCTTGAATGACAATAATTACAAGATAGATGATATTTACATCCTGAGAGCACAAATTATTTCCCAAGCTTGTAATAAAAAGAATAAAATCAGAGACGTCGTTACTTACAGTTGCGAATGTAATGTATCTACCGTTTTCGAAGAAGTTATTAATAAAATTTTTTTTAGTGTCAAATATTCCAAACTGTGTAGCAATGCATGGTGTTAAACAGAAAACATTTTAAAAAGATATACATTTATCAGTATGAACATTCAGCTTATTAAAATATTTGGCATTAGTATTTTGGAAGAAGCCATTTTAATTCGTGACGAAATTAAAGAATGGACATTGTGTAATAATCAAGTGACGTACGAATATGAGCTTACAGATTTTATATCTTTCGATTTAAACGACACACCTAAAGGAACGATTAGCGAAATACCTAGAACGATCAAAGTCAAACAAAATTTCTATAAATTAGTTGGGGCTATTGAATTTATTCCCGGAGCTAGCGCCAGTGAGCTCGGCCATTACAGATGTCTCTACTTCTTTAATGATACTCGTAGCATACGTTCTTACGACGACTTACGCTTTAAATTTGATGACAGTTCTCTAAACGAACCAATTTTTATACAAACACTTTGCTTCTGTCTCATTAGTAAAAAAAAAATTTCGGAAGTCGGTCTCAAAAAATGTAAATGCAGAACCAACGACACCGACTTCCGAAATTAAAGTTATTTATCATTTTGTAGTGTATTTTTCTGAAGTCGGTTGTTTTTTTTTTGTAAAAAGGTTTTTACATCAAACATTACTACTAATGAGACAGTAGCAAAGTGTATGTATAAAAATTTGTTCGTTTAGAGGACGGTTGTTTTTTTTATTTTTCACTTTTTAGTTGTACCTACCCCACACAAATTCAATAAGCACTAGTGAACTGAAGAATTGAAAACACCGACTAGAAGAATAACCAAAATTCGCATGGAAATGGTGCATTTATGCATATAACTTCGTACATAAGAATAATTACCTAATGTATTATATACTAAAACCTTCCTGAAAGAATGTAGATCACTTTAGTGAAAGAATTATCAAAATCAGTTTTAGTTTTTGAGATAATCGCGGACATACAAACATACATACGGGCCGAATACAGAACCTCCTTTTTTGAAGTCGGTTAAAAAGTTCAGAGTTACATTTACAGTACAGGGTAAAATTTTGTTTTTTTTATTATCATAAGCATTATTTTCTTTGTGTTTTTATTTAGCTAAGTGATGTCAAATATTAATAAAAATTAATATCAACAAACACTCACTAGTTTTTACTTAATAAAAATCCTGCTGTGTGGTCACCTCTATCTTAGTATTTCTTCCCAGCAATTTGATTATTATTTAAAATAAAACGGTACATTTTTTGATACTGTTTAGTAAAGTAATCCTTAGTAAAAAAAAATTACTAAAGAATAGACTGTAGCATTCGTCTATTTAACCTCCGAATGCTACGTAAATTGATTTTTCTTATGATTAACGTTTCAATTGAGGGACCACCTTAAATCGATTGTAACTTTTGAATAGCTTCTTTTACAAACTAGAAGTTGAATATACAATCGTTCAAGTACTTTTACTAACGCTAGACCCATATGTAAATTTCAAATTCCATTGTGGTCTCCACTCAAGGTGAACATATGGTGATCGGTTGAGGGACCACCTTCCGCATGCTAGTTCTTTTTTATTCCTTGAACAGGAAGGGTTAATATTCAAATAAATTAGTTTTGCAAATCTTTTACTAAGAGTAGTAATTTATAGCAGTTGCAAATTTTAACTAGGTTTTGAGATAGGGATGCCTGTCAGTCACGACTGAGGGACCACCTTTAATCTATTGTAACTTTTGAGTGGCTACTTTTACAAATTAAAGGCTGAATTTACAATTGTTTGAGAACTTTTACTAAAGGCTGACGCATTCAAAAGCTCAAAATTCAAATGTGGTCCCTCAATGGGAACGCAAGTCATTTCAACTATTCCAGGTATATACTGTTATTATTTTATCTACAGTTTCCATTTTATTGGTACTTACCTACAATAAAAAGTGCGTCACGGATAGTCTGTCGTCTGCGTTGCACCCAATAGTTAGGTACTCTTTTAAAATGTTTTACAATATTTTGTGTGGATATGACATTTTCAGCTCTGTCTCTAGGATAGTAACGAATATTATGCAATGCCTCTGCCATGGTATTGCAAATATTTATAGACGGCGGTGACCATTTACCATCAGCTGCGGGGTAAGTAATTACGTAACACACTAACAGCACAGAATACTTAAAGTACTACGTACAGAAAGGACACTCCCTTCCCCGCACTAACATCAGTTACCGCACCTCACCCCGCACTTCGGCGTATTCGTCGCAGTTCTTTAACAAGAGCGCTCGCAAACACAAGTACCTCACGCACACATTCATACGTATACAAACGTCATTTTTTAATGTAGTAGTAGTAGGTAATTATTTTGCGAGCGTTGTATGGAGTGTCCGAGGTGTGCTAACAGTAGGAATGGCTTCCATTTTGGCAGTTCAACAACATTCTGTTGACCGGACAAATGTTTCGAACATTTATGAAGCAATAGATTAGCAATATCCTTCAAAATTATTCAGATTGTGATTGATAGTATGTTACGTAATTAGGGTGCGGGGCCGTCGGCTTGCTTATCCATTTACATAGAGATAGAATTTGGTGGTAGAAACGAACCATGGCAGAACTTGTACAAAAAAAATAAAGATGTTTAGAGAAGTTGGAATTCTAATTCTTATACTCTTGGGTGCCTAAAGAGTATATTCAGCCATTTACAATATTTTTATAACCCCGCAATAAAAATATAATGTTAAAAGTAAATAGTTTAACGAGGAGATCATTATTTTAGAACGAAAGGGCGGCTGTCAGTGTAAAAAGTAGTGGCAAAGATTTAAATCGTTGGATTCGCCCTACCGCGTCAAAACACAGTCGCATTTGTGATGCGTTTTGACACCTCTGATACACAATGACGCAGTGACTACACTTGATAGTCATAGAAATGCTATTGAATAATGTGTGAACTCACTCTTCTCAGTATGGACACATTTTCTTGTGACTAAGTACGGTGAAGGCAAATCTAGCTATTTAAATCTTTGGGGGGCGGGGTTAGACTTAACGTCAAATACTGTATTTTTTTTTATAAATTCAAAATAGGAACGAGATGAAACAAGAAAATTGATATTTTCATTTCGAAATATTTTATTATACGAACAGATACCCAACAACTCAACTGTATTCCGACTGTAAAGTTGTCACAGTACGTCAACTCTTTGTGCTCTACTCAGTCCTTAAAAAAACATTCGTCCCTACCTCCTTCCCACCGGAAAAAGCGCACCTTTATCCCTCCAAGTACTCCTCATAGAAACTAAACTTTGAAAAACTTTGCCAAACATCAGAACCTATCTTATTCCGAGCTCTCTCATTTATAGAAAAATTCATAAACTCCTAAACATACTTGATCTGACAAAATGCGAAATTAAACGCAAACTTACAGAGTGGCTACTTCAACAAGACTATGATCACACAGAATCTATATTAACCTTCATAACCTAGCACATTCACACTCATGCACACACCCCAATACATGCATACACACACACACTCACAAGAATTAATTTCATTATTATTATTTTTTCATTTTGCTTACCGTTCCTTTTTCTAATAATTGTTTAATTGTGGGTAGATCGACAGGGTCCTCACTTACATAATACTTAGGTAATATTAAAACATAAAACCTTATTGCCGTCCACTGTCTCTTAAGATACAGGTATATCCTTGTCACAGCCCTAGTTTAAGAGACAGGGTAACGTAAATTGTCAACAGACGTACCATGTACTTAGATCAACATGTTCTACCATAATATGTAGTTACATAACTTTGTAAATATATCTTTCTAATAACTATTGTAAGTTTTGTTTTTCTCAACATGTGTACCTTTCTTGATCAATAAACCATTTATTTATTATTATTATGCGGGGTTTTAAAAATATGATAAGTATATCAATCTACTCCTGGTAATGTATTCTCAACATTGGAAAATATTTTGAACCTTCTAAATTAACTCTTTTTTTTGTACAAATTAATGTAAGGATCTCGCCATGATTCTTTGTGCACGAAAATTAATTTCAAAGCCCACCAAATACTTTCGTCACCTTACGAATACAAGTAAATAAACGAACGATATTTCTGTTTTATTCTTATTACTTACCAACCAAATGCCTCGAGCTATCTCGTTCCTAATGTAGGGCAGAGAAGTACACAGAAGACAATGCTCAAACTTGGTCAGCTCTGGTATGCCCAAGTTTTTCTCTATTCCGGAAGGACCGAGCACGACCTGGAAAATCAAGTTTTTTTTTTGTACCTAACCATTTTGCTGCAGGGCGAACATTAATGTTATGCAGACGCCAGCACATCAAGCTACAATATGTCAAACTTTAATAGATTTTCTACTTTATCGCTAAAGCATAAGGTTCAAAGTTAATTGTGAAAATTTGACAATTCAGGTAACTTGGATAGCTGGCGTCTGTACCTACAGCCTGTTCACAGTTATTTTACCTCTGACAGCAGCAACCTAACAGCAACCCTATTGTGACGAAAATAAAGATCACAATAATTTTGACAGACTTGTCAGTGCCTGTAGCCTAACAGCAACCTTATAGGAATGAGAAAAAAGCTCACTGTGATTTGGACAGTGATGAAAAATCAGAGGTAAAGTGACTGTGAAAGGACTGTACAGCTCTCTCGGTACCTACAACAGAAAACATAATAGGACGAAACTCCATTTAAAAAATAAAAAACAAAATGGCGCGACAGTACCTAGGTATGCCAGGCTCCATATAAAAATCTTGAATCTCGTTTGAATTTCGAGGGCTAATATAGGGATTCCCTTAACTCACATCACTAGAAAAATACTGGCAGTGGGGCGCGCAGGTGCCCAGACTGTCGACGTAAGCGCATTGGGTGGTCTTCGTTCCCTGTATGCCCTTCAGCACGTTGATGGTGTTGCGGGCTATTGCGTACGCGCCGGACAGGCAGGCGGTCGCCGACATACAGCCTTTTGCTGCGCAAACGGTCTCGTTGCCGCTCATTATGCAGGATGTCACGCATTCAACCTGTAATGATTTAAAAAAAAAATGAACTAAGGGCTGATTTTTCAATAAGTAGTCAGATAAGTTTTATCTGATGCAAAAATTACTGACAGCTTTAGTATAGAAAGTACGTCAAACCGCCTTTTTTGGTGCGTGATGTAAAAGTTATCTGGCTATTGATACATTGGTCTTTAGAATAGAAAAATATTATATTTATCTAAACCCGCACTTAAGTCACGCTTTTCAGTGACTTAACTAGTCCATTTTTACACAGAAAAGCGTGACTTAACTGCGCGTTTAGGTCACACGTGCTATAAAATAGTATACAATACGTTTGACTTAAGAAATATTAATGCACGGCGTTTAGCACCCTACCTATTAATTCACACGTATCGTAATTTACTATTTTTAACCCCCGACAGAAGCAGAGAGGTGTTATAAGTTTAACATGTGTTAGTGTGTATCTGTGTGTCTGTCTGTGCCATCGTAGCTCGCAAACGGCTGAACAGATTTTGATGAATTTTTTTTTGGTTGATAGGTGACTTGATCGAGAGTGTTCCTAGCTATGATTCAAGACAACCGGTTCAGCCATTTGAAGATTATCAGCTCTTTTATGATGAATTGATGTGAGCATCTTCCACAGGTCGAATTGAGTTGAATTTCGTTACTTCAATGATATTAAGGTCTCATTCATTCTTCTTTCTTTGTCCAGGCGGTCTTTCTATGGAATGCGCTCCCTCTGAACATCAGGACGGCAACCAGTCGGTTATCTTTTAAAGTGAAGGCACGTGAACATATTCGGCAGAAGTTGGCTGTAACATCCCAGCGCTGATTTGCTGGATTCGTTTTCTCCTCTACCGATCATTTCTCCCCTGAGAGTTCATGTGGTTTATATGTATGTATGTATGTATGTATGTATATATTCTTGTATTTTATAGTCATTTCCAAGCTAGTTATTCTGTATGTTGCACCTGCCATGTTTTGTCTCTGCATCACCCTAAGGTTGACTGGTAGAAAATGCCTCAGGCATTAAGTCCGCCTTTGTACAGTATTTTTTTTACTTGTGCATAAAGTTTTAATAAATAAATAAATATTAAAAGAACATAGTAACCTTGAACTGTTGCTGTAGCATCACCTGGAGTTTACAGAATATCCAACTCCCTTAACATACAGCAGAGGTATCGTGTTTGGGCTCCTTGGAATGGTCTCATTGAATAGGTTATAGATAGATGGTGACCAGGGGCTGATGCTGGATTAGGAAAGAGAATTAAAAGAGGACCGGACAAAATGGTCCCCACGGCCAATAACAACCAAACATATGTCATTAGATAGGCATTTTTATAGGCGGTTCTTATCAAATCGCTGTGTGAAAAAAGTTACGGCGATATTCCGTAGGACGGACCTGGACGGTAGATAACGGAAAATTTGCATTCCGTTGAGAACAACATAATACGGTGCCATCGAGCTGGTCAGATGATAGACCTGGATAACGGAACTCTTGAATAACTGCTGGTAAACCCATCGAGTATGGGCTCTTTAGATATGTATGTCTCAATGAGTACTGTCCCTTTTACTAGATGACAAGGACCTCATAACAATGACTAGCTCTACTATGTAAAAAAAATACGCAGCTGCGCAGATTTCGGCGCGTCTTACGTGTCGATCGTAGCGTGTTTACTAGTAAGTAATATCTTCTATATAAATAAAAACAAAAGGCCTGACTGACTGACTGACTGACTGACTCATCAACGCCCAGCCCAAACCCTTAGACCTAGTTGAAGCTGAAATTTTACATGATGGTTCCTTTTATGATGTAAACCAGGAATAAGGAAGGATTTTTTGAAATTCAACCTCTAAGGTTGTTAAATAGGGGATGAAAGTTTGTATGAAAGTCCGTCAGTTTTAAAGTTAGGATCTTCAAATTTTGTGTTTAGGCTGACGATTGAAAACTTATTTATACGTGTCTCAGCGTATTTGATAATTCCACCCCCAAAGGGTTAAAAAGGGGGATGAAGTTTTGTATGAAAGTCCGTCAGTTTAAAAGTTAGGATCTTCAAATTTTGTGTTTAGGCTGACGATTGAAAATTAATTTATACGTGTTTCAGCGTTTTTGTTAATTTCACCCCTAATGGGGGATGAACGACCTGACTGGGATATCAACGCACAGCCTAAACCGCTGGTCCTAGGGACTTGAATTTTGGAGGGCGTGTTCTTTGTAAAGAGTAGGTATCCAATAAGAAGGGGTTTTTGGAAATTCAACCTCAAAGGAGGTGAAATGGGGGGATTTTGTTTGTATGAAAAATCTTATTCCTTGAGTTAATAACCTTGAAACTTGGCACGAATACTTATCTAAGTAAATTATGAAAATTAGCATTTTTCGTTTTTCTAAACTACCCTCTAAAGAGGTATTGGGGTGTGTCAACATTTCTATGGAAGAATTTTAACGCGCTGTCCGATTAACTTGAAACTCAGTATTTATACTAAGGACTAAAAATAAAGAATAACTTGTATCAGGGTTTTTCGAAAATCTACCCCTAACTGTGTGAAAAGGGGTACTTAGTTAATTTTGCAAGGGTATATTTTACTGCGTGGCTTGATTAGCTTGAAAATTGGTATAAATAATCTTTGAGACAAGTTATGAACATATCTTAAACGATTATTCATAATTCCACCCATGTAGGGGTGAAAAGCGGGAATACTGTTTATATGAAAAATCTTATTCACTTGGTTAATAAACTTGAAACTTGGCACGAATATTAATCTAAGTAAATTATGGAGTTTGGCATTATTTGTTTTTATAAACTACCCCCTAAAGGGGGGTAGGGGGCATCAAAATTTGTATGGAAAAATTGTAACGCGTGGTCCGATTACCTCGAAACTCAGTACTTATATTTAAGACCAAAAACAAAGAATAACGTGTATCAGGGTTTCCCCAAAAACTTTCCCCTAACGGGGTGAAAAGGGGTAGTTAATTATACAGGGAAGGATTTTAATGCGTGGCTTGATTAACTCAACAATTTGTATAAATAATCTTTGAGTCAAGTAATGAACACATCCTAAATAATTTTTAGAAATTCTACTCCTATGGGGGTGAAAAGCGAGAATACAGTGTATATGAAAAATCTTATCCATTTGGTTAATCAACATGAAACTTGGCACGAATACTCATATAAGTAAATTTTGAAGTTTGGCATTTTTTGTTTTTATAAACTACCTCCTAAAGGGAGATTGGGAGCGTCAAAATTTGTATGGAAGAATTTTAACGCGTGGTCCAATTTACTCGAAACTCGGTATTTATACTTAAGACCATAAATAAAGAATAACGTGTATCAGGGTTTTTCGAAAATCTACCCTTAACGGGGTGAAAAGGGGTAGTAAATTTTGCATGGGAGGATTTTACTGCGTGCGTGGTTTGATTAACTCGAAAATTGGTATAAATAATCTTTGAGTCAAGTAATGAACACATCCCAAACGATTTTACGAAATTGACCCCTGTGGGGATGAAAAGCGGTGATACAGTTTATATGAAATATCTTATTTATTTGTTTAGTAAACATGAAACTTGGCAATATTTGGGTCAGTAAATAATAAAGATTGTCACTTTTAGTTTGAAAAAAACCCCTTACAAAGGATTTAGAGGTGACAAAGTTGATAGGCTAGAAAAATATGTAACCCGCTGTCGGATTAATTCGAAACTCGGTACTACTAAAACAAAAAATAAAACAAGTATGTGTTTTAGGGTTTTTCAAAAATCGACTCCTACCAAGGCGGGAAATGGTAAGTTATAAAGTTTAAGGGGTGGATATTACTGCTTGCATCCATTAACTCGAAAACGGGTATGGGTCTTTGAGTCAAGTTTACACATCACGAACATTTTTCAAAATTCCACCCCTGTGCGGGTGAAAAGCGGGGATACAGTTTATTTGAAAAATCTGATACCTTTGATCTATAAACTAAAAAATTGGCCCGAATACTTATTTATCTAAATAAATGATAAAGATCATACCTACATACATTTTCGAAATTTTTAGAGGAAAGTACGAATTTCACGCGGACGAAGTCGCGGGCAGAAGCTAGTAATATTATAAAGTTTAAAAAGCAAGACATAAAAGTTAAATTAAAAATTTAATTAAAAAAAACCCCAGACTCAAACAAAAATTTCTAAAAACTAAACTAATAAGATATATATTGGCCCTTTAAGTTTAATATAAGTTTTAGGAAATATTTTGATCCAAGCGTCCTCGCGTCGGGGGACGGCTTATGACGCCAAACAGATGAGGCTTCATCATCATTCTCCTGCCCTTATCCAAATTTATTTGTGGTCGGCGCAACATGTCTTTTTCTTCCATATTTGTCTATTAGTCGTCATCTTGGTAGTCACCCCCTTTCTAAGCATATCATCATTCACACATTGCATCCATCGTTTTTTTGGTCTTCCCCTACTCTTATAGCCATCGACATTCATACTCAAAACTCTCTTCACGACATTTTCCTCATTCCTCCGCATCACAAGCCCATACCATGTCAACCGATTTCCACACAACTTTTCAGTTACCGGTGCCACTTTCAAACTGAAGCCTGCCGGAGTAGCGGGATTGTCCGATAGGGTTACCGCTACGACGCTACCCCGGAACATAAAGGGGTAAGGAAGGAACACGGGTGGGTTTTAGTCAGTCAGAGTCTGAAGCTCCCTTACGCTCCACCCAGAGCGGGAGGGATCATTTGATGATTTCCTATGCACAAAAAATAAAATAAAAATAATTTGGTACCATAAACATTCCCGATACTTTTTTGACTGAATGTATTAGTAAGAACTTTTTATGCTTAAATAAATAGGTAAGTACTTACATATCTTAAACTATCAAAGTTATTGTGTCGTTTCTATATCTAGAAAACAAGTATTAGCGGCGCAAAATTTAAATCTTGCATTTTGATCTTGAGGTGCTAATGACCCCAGCTACGACGCTAACCGTACCCATTTTATACTAAATCTAATAGACCATTTTGTACGAGTGCCTTCATACGCACCTGTTGTTGAGTCATGGCGCAGGGATGTACAGCGGCTGAGAGTACAGGCACCATTGAACTCGGAGTGGCGCCGCCTATCACGGGCACCTTCACGGCTTCGGGAGGAACCTTCATTAAATGTTTATAATAGATTTATTTTATGTTGAAGATACTACTACTAAGAGCTGATTTTTCAAGCGACAGATAATTTTAATTCGTAGAATAAAATTGACGTCTGACAGATTTTGTACGGAAGAACTGTCAAAAATTCAAAACTATTCCTCGGATAAAATTATCTGGTGTTGGAAAAATCAGCCCTAAGTCTACTTAAATATAAATTAGATTTTTAAAATGTCGATTGCTCAGCCAGCACTATAACATAACATGTATTTTTTACCACCAATCGATATTGTCAATCATAAGGATCAGATCTTTTTGATAAAATATTGTAAGTATCAAATATGTTTGTTAAACATGAATAACCGCTTAAGGCACCTGTCCCACCGCCAACGATTAGCGAGAAGCGAGTAGATACAGACGCCAGCACATCAAGCTACCCGAAACTGTCAAATTTTCCCAATCAACTTTGAACCTTATAATTTAGCGATAAAGTTGAAAATCTGTTAAAGAAGGGGGTTTGAAGATTTTTGTATGGAGGGTGGCCCTAAGGTCGGCCGCCATTTTGATTTTTTTTCAGAATCGCGTCGCACAACAAAAGTTATATATTTAGATAGAGGACACTTATATAGACAAAAAATGTTATGTAACATAATATCCTAAAGCGTTAGGTTCCGGAGTTATTCACCGAAATATAAGTCGAAAACAACAAGGATTTTTTTTTGTTTTTTTTTTCCCTACAGGTAAGCATATTGAACTATTGAGGTAATAGAAATGTTATAAAACCTTTATGGAGAAGAAACAAATGAAGAATAGATGTTTTTTAAATAAATAATTAAACACGGCAATATATTGTTCATTTTTTTAATCCCAGAGACTAATCTGACATTTAAGTCTTTTGTGTTTTTTTTTTTAGTATAGAAGTTTGACATTACACTTGTCAGATGTTATATAACATTTTTTGTTTGTATAAGTGTCCTCTATCTAAATATAATATAACTTTTGATGTGCACCGCAATTCTGAAAAAAACATCAAAATGGCGGCTGATTTTAGGGCCAAAACCTTCAAACCCCTTTGATAGATTGTAGTAACTTGATGTGCTGGCGTCTGTACGTTAAGCTAGCAAATAATAGTAGCCGTTTTTTCTTTGATAACTCTTGTCGCTGCGATAAACTAGCCTTTCGTATGCCGGAACGTAGATCCACGCGAGACACAATGGCTTTTTAATTGTGTCTGTAATTACGGCATTCAACCGGCTAGTAGAGTGAGAGTTCTCGCCGGCAGTGTGAACTGTCAGCGATGAACCATTAATATACAGGCTGACACCGTGACGCGGTCTTGAAAAATATAGGGTATAACTAACAGGTGAACGGCCTATGGCATAGATATTTTTAATATTTTCAATAAATTAGAAAGAAGTTGATATATTCAAAATACTTCACATTTGAAGTAAACTTTTCATACTAGAACAAAAAGAAAAACATACATTTTGATAAAAATAATAAATCGATTAAAAAATATCAAAATTCAAATCCTACGTACCCTGCTCTATAGCTTGTCGCTTCCTCGTCGGTAGTAGGACAGGTGTATGATCTGGTACTAATATAAAGCTAACCTTCAGGAAGTCTGCCAGCACGGTGTTGGCGCGCACACAGTTCAGCTCCACGCACCCCATCAGCAAGCGAGGGTTGTAAAGGCCGCGGAGGCGCTGGATCTCGCCAACCAGAGGGACCAGGCTCTCCACTGGCTGGGTTGCCACTAATATGAATGCCTGACGGGCAAAAACGAGAAATTCCTTAAGCGGGACGCACTAAGGTAGCCCGCGATATTTAAATTTTCTAACGTTTTCTACAAATTTAGGTCAAATATTATTCGTAACCGCCACAAATATGCATTTAATGATTTACAGTTCCAATTATCATTGGAAACATAAATAGGTACAACTTTCTAAGTTAGAATTGACCTCAAATGTCATGATTTCATGAAATAGTACATTACTGCAGCGGCCAGCAAAAAGGCATTGATGGACGAACGTGAAAGAGGGCCGAGGCGAAGCCGAGGCACACACGTAGGTCCATCAATGCCTGGCTGGAAGGCGAATTTAAAAACTGTTTGGCGACAAGGCTTAGGCAGGCACTAAGTATTAATTCTTTGAGAGTGAGGAAAGAGGGAGTGCACCTGTATCTGCGAGCACACTTGTGCCCTATAATATTTCCCGCGCCGAAGGCTTGTCTCTGTCGAAATTGGCCGCAGTCGCCGAAATACGGTCTAGGACTTTATTTATTCATTAATTCTTTGTGAAGAAAATCTTTGTGGCAATGGGCCGGTCATATTAGCCGTAGAACCCATGACCGTTTGGGGTAGACGTGTTCTTGAGCGAAGACCGTGAATTGGCAAAGTAAGGTAGGACGCCCTCAGGCTAGGTGGAGCAGCTGGATGAGAGTTGTCGAGAATCAAACTGAATGGCGTGCAATTGGAGAGGCCTATGTCCAGCAGTGGACTGCTGTAGGCTGATGATGATGAAGAAATATGTATGAGCAAAGAAAAAAAATATTGAAAAGTCACTTACACTTGGGCATGTGTTACAAATCTGCAGTGCTATTTCAGTTATAATCGGCGCACTGGACTCGAACGTGTCATAAGTATTCCGTGCCACGATAACCACTACCTTCGCGCTCTGGAATAAACAACTCATTTACTAATAGCTCCGTTAAGGCCGAAGCACACTGATAGCTATTTTATGAGATGTTTTATTTTATGAAAATATCAACTTCGTATACGAAGTTAATATTTTCATAAAATACATACAATACAACACAATACCTTATAACTACTGTAAGTTTATATTTTATTATACAGTTTGACTGGACGTAACGTTGATAACAAAGAACAAAATGAAATAAAGGGCACAGAACCATGGTTAGGTAAAAGTTGATTTTACTTTATAGCGTGACTTCACACAGCGCTAATTTTGTCAGTGCGTCTACGCGCGTTCTACGGGCGTGAGTGACCAGCACCTTGCGTAACACACTATCAATCACAATCTGAATCATTTTGAAGGATAGCTAATGTATTGCTTCATATGTTCAAAAAAATTGTCTGCTCAACAACGTGGATAACGCAATGAATGTTGTTGAACTGTCAAAATAAAAAACATTTTAACAAAAAAATTAAACCGCCGAAAAAACTGAAAAGAAAAAAATAATAAACCTTTTTTATTTAACCTTAATAACTAAGTTCTTAAACTAATGTAAGTATACCTTTCGTTTTATTATGCCTACCTACCTTGCGTTTTATTATGTGGGTAGTTCTTCGAAATTTGATTCTTCGGCTGATCCATATGGCCAAATTTTAATTTCACTTTCAGCTCTATAACACATGTTCATATGAAAATAGACATACCAAATAACATATGTTTGTATGAGGGACTCGTTTTTATAAAGTAGTTTTCAAGATATCGACGTTCGAATATTTTGTGCCCAGATGAATCAGAAACCGAAATAAAAAGTGATAAATACACCGTTAGTTATGATTGATAATTCTAAACAATAATTATTCATTCTTAACTAAGACTAAGACATATTAAAACTGTCATATTTAGAACAGTTTTATACCTCTGACACTTTTAAATTATTCAAAAGGTTATAGCTATGTAAATAATAATAAATAAGATTAGAACTACTGACTTGTACACGGTCAAACATTGGACATTATAATGCAACAAAAGCACTCCTTTCGTGCTGGAGAGAGAAAATCTAATTTATTTCATTAGTCATATGGGGGTTTTGACCATACCAATCAGGCACAGTTGAATCAGAATTTTGCCTACAATCATGCATAACTCATCATACATACAGACTCTATTATTGTCATTTTTCTACACGATTCTATAACCCAAAAGCACCACACGAAACACAAATTGAAGTTTTAAAACAATAAAATAAATTTTATAAAGTAGGCATTGTAATCATAATGCCACCTGAACCAAACACAGGTGAATCAGGTATTTTCCTTCGTAACACCGGAATCTAAGCCAACCAGCCGCAGTTTCACCTTCTAGCTCGTCCGTTGCACGACTGGCTTCCCCCCGCGCGGGAAGCCAGACTCTCATTATTATTACCCGACCAAGTACGGTCAAGTGAAGCTTACGCCACATTAATCAGTATTATACGCCGGACACTCCTTATTTACTTATTTATAAACAAACTGACGTAGTTATAACCAATACACATTTTTTTTTGTAAGAGGACAACTCATTTCCTTTCGATATAATTATAATATATATTGATGTATCAAAGGGAAAATACGACATCGACCATTTTGTTCCGGAAAATGGCAAACGGACGCGTTATATGAATCAGAACAAACTTCAAATATTTTTATTTTGTACCTAGACAGCAATTATTTAAAAAATATCATTTGTCCTAGTAAGGCATAAAGGTAAACTGTACAAAAAAAAATTACATGCCGTTTTGTTAGTTGGTTACAGAAATATACGCATAGACATCGAAAATTTTGTCCCTGAAGAACTACCCATGTCGAGATAGATGGATGTACAGAATATTTAAAATATATTTAGTATGGTAACATAAGATACAGCACCGGAACGCGTAATGCCCGACGTTTCACAACCCTGCCGAATCCTTTGCTCTGCACTCGTACGTAGTTTGCTTTGGAAATGACGAGCATAATGTATACCAATACAGAGAATGCCTGTGTTGAAATACATTTTGCTCTTAGTGTAACGAGCACAAAGCGGTCCAGCATAGGCTATGGATGTCCGTGGTAATATACAGTCTGGCATTACGCGGCCGGGTATATATAGTTGTATGTAATCACGCAACGCTAGGTCCTAAATATACCCGGTTAAGATACTCCAACTCGGGTATATTTAGTAGTTAGAAATTTCGAAAGCCTCATGCTAACTATATCCGACTAAAACCCTATGGGGAGTTTCCACAAGGTACATTTAATAAAGACGCGTCTTGGTAAGGTACATTTATCGGTAGTCACTCGAAAATGTGATCTCCTAATTATACCCGAAGTCGGCCAGGTCTGTCACGTCACTAGCGTCTCCACAAGGTACATAATTAGTAAAGAGGCGTAAGCACATGCACGTCCGAGTTACTCGTCCGAGTAGTTCTGCCCGCCCGCCGCACGGTGGGCTGAAAATCGGCTTTCATAGACTTAGGCATTTTATTTTGCAAGTGCCAGTTTTTATGCCGGATATCACTTCTATTAGTTATAACAATATACAAAAATGACACCAGAATGGATTCTGCACAAAAACGAAGGAATTATAATTTTTTTACGAAAATTTTGTATGGAGCTAGTATGAAAAATCGAAATATCTCTAAAACGGCAGGGATAACCGTAATATCCTTATTGGAGGTTATAGTACTAATTATTTATGATTTTTTGACATACGTTACATAATGGTAGTAGATGCCGTTTTTTTTTTAAAAATCGACAAAATATTTTTATTTATTTTTACATATGAAACGTTCTTTTTAGTGTTTAAGTTGAAGAATTCAGAGCTTTAACAACTCTTAACATAAAATAGCATCACCCCTATAGACCTGAAGGACTAGACAGAAGTGTGTAGTATCTTGTTGATCTTGTAAGATTTCCAACAATACCAAATAGTTGAATATCAATGTCAAAGTGCCCATGCTGTCGCTTCTTTTTGAAAGATAGGGGAATAAAATTGTTTGTTGTTGAATGTGAAATGCGTACGGAGAGTGACTGCAAGCAAATATTGATTGGCCAAGTTGCGTGCAAACTTTAATAAATCAAGAACCAACTATTGATGAGATACCAAGAGCACGCTCAGTCTCTCCAGAACCCTCGACATCATCGACTGTTGGAACAATGACAAAAAGGTCCCGAAAACCATTCAAAGATCTGGGAAGCAAACAGAAAAAGAGAAGATCTAGTGAGCACATAGGCGATGATTCCTTTGAATTGGCATATGCAGCTGCGGCACGTTTAAAAGATGAAGGGTATGAAGATATCGCATCTGTAATCGAATGTATGATCAAAAATCCAGAAGCTGCCGTTAAAATCTATGAAAGCATTAAGAAACCAGTGAAAACAGTAATATCCATTATACCAGAGAAAGCACTTGGATTGCTTCTATCACTTAAGCTTTCAAAGTGGCAAAATATTACGTTGCGAGAGACTGCCATTCGGGAAGGTGCTAAGGATATTTACCCATCCTACTATCAACTGCAACAAACTAAGCTTGCATGCTACCCTCCTAATCAATCAGTGTCAGTTACGGATTCATCAGCTAGAATTACACTTCAAGCTTTACTTGACATCACGGTGAAGCAGATTCTTCAAAGTCTTTCTGATAATGTGGAAAATAAGCAGTTAAAGCTGATATCGAAGTGGGGATTTGATGGTGCTGGTGGTGGTGGAGTTCTCCTGGTCCACCATCAGCTCCATATTACCATTCACATCGTGGCGAGCATAAATTGCTTAGCAATCATATTAAAGTAATCGAATCGCAACCCGTGAAATACTTAAATATTATTGAGTAGTTCCGGTGTCCATCTGTGGTCTTCATCATCAGTTCCACTTCACCAAATGGTACTTTCCGAGAGCAAATGCACGAATTACTATAAAAAATACCCAAATCGCTATAGGTGTGCCCATAATATTTGAAGAGTTCCTTCGATTTCTCCAGGATCCAATCATCAGATCCTGGCTTGGTGACTATGGGACCACTTCAGAAGTATCTCCTTTCGAACAAAAAAATAATTTTGAAAATTGGTCCACAATTGACGGAGTAATCGCGTAACAAACATACAATAAAAATAATAAACATACCGTCGAATTGAGAACCTCCTCCTTTTTTTGAAGTCGGTTAAAAAGGAAGACAACCTTTTTTGCTGAAACTCTCGACCTAATACAGTTTCCGGAAACTGAGTTCGAGTTTGTAGGTATATCCAATCTGGATTCTGACTCGGAATTGGAGTCCGATAACGAAAGTTGTAAAGAAAATTTGTAAAATTTAATTATTTGTTATGTTAGTTTATTGTACCAATATGTTTAGTTAATAATTTCATAGATTTTTGTTTCAAATATTTTGTATAATTGAATTTATAGCACTTAGATATTATTTTTGTTACTTTTGTTTTATTTAAATTACCTATCAATAAAAGTATATATTTAGAGTCTATTTTTTATCACATATTCTTAATATTTGGGGGAAAAGCATGCTTCCTAACGATGTTCTTAACTTTGACACAGTTCACGGATCGTTTTGAACAGTTTCATATGTAAAAATAAATAAAAATATTTTGACGATTTTTAAAAAAAAAACGGCATCTACAACCATTATGTAACGTATGTCAAAAAATCATAAATAATTAGTACTATAACCTCCTATAAGGATATTACGGTTATCCCTGCCGTTTTAGAGATATTTCGATTTTTCATACTAGCTCCATACAAAATTTTCGTAAAAAAATTATAATTCCATCGTTTTTGTGCAGAATCAATTCTGGTGTCATTTTTGTATATTGTTATAACTAATAGAAGTGATCCGGCATAAAAACTGGCACTTGCAAAATAAAATGCCTAAGTCTATGAAAGCCGATTTTCAGCCCACCGTGCGCCGTCGCGTCGGCCGAAAAAATCGGTTTTTGTGTAACTCAATTACCGCGCCATGGGTTGCTACGAAGCGTAGCTTGGTGTAACTGCTACGCACGTAGCCACAGGCCTACACGTCACCAACATGCGCTACGCAAAAAATTTAAGCGGCAATTTAAATCAATCAATGCTTGCGACTACATCCCTCCTAAAGTAACTTGTTAGGGGGGATGTAGGTTTAATATAATAATAATTATAATGGTATCGTACTTTCAGTGCCTCGCACAACATGTGTCTCCCGGAGAACGAGGAAATTCTACACTTGGTGTCGACGTGACTCAATTCCATGCCGTAGCCGCAAGTAGGACACTGGTCGTACAGAGCTAACTCATCCAGCAATGGACACTGCTTCAGTAACAGAGCTAATGGCTGGCCTGCAGATTAAATAAGAACTTTCTTAATCAAAGAAATTATTTTAAAGACTGAATGGTTATTAGTGGTTGAACTCTTTGGCAACTCTTTAATTTATCTACTGAATTCACCTTGAAGTTATTACTTATCGAGTACATTCTACAAAGGGATTCCTAAATCTACGTTTACACATTTAACATTAACAGTTTTTTAAATCCAGTTAAATTAATTAAGTTTGTAAAGCGGTTAGGTTCGTACCGGTGCAGCCAGCGGCGCCGCAGATGGTGACTTTCAACCCGCTGGGGCAAGCGGGGCAGGTGCTGTAATTCCGCCTGACATTTCGCCCATACCATTTGTCACAAGCCAACACGGTGTATCTCCCGTTCAACAAATACCGTCTTCCCCCACGGCACCCTTCAAAAAAGGATCTCCAAATAACCATATTTTTTACACTAATGAATTTATCTTAATTTTATTTTAAATTTTACATGACTAAAAATTTATGTTTTTGAAGTATAATTTTTCTTTTCTTCTGTCCATTGACAGCAATTGACAGTTTAATGTTGACAGTGGTCTTTGATCACTGTGCATGAAAAGAATGTTTTAAATAATTCTGACTATGGCACAAATTCAGAAATCAAAGTGTGTCCCTCGAACTGAGTATCTGCTATCTTCTATTTTGTAGTTATCTCGCAATAAGAAAAATGTATCTTAAAATCAATGAAGTTTATAATGCGAGCTTTTGAGCTTGCGTGATGATCAGCTCAACATAGGACTGCAATCTACTAGCATCCATACTAAACTTGTAGGTCAAGGCTACGACTTACAAACCGCCCAGATTATCAAAATTAGCTGCCTCAATTTCATACAATCTTGTATTAGAGGAACCGTGCACTATATTCAAACTAATGACACAGCAAGCACACATTTTTCATGTAATTGTAGCTAGATAACGGCTTATTATACATATGTGTAACTGTGACACTATGATTAGTTTACGTAACAGATTGAGATTACACAATCGGCGAAAATGTTTGAACCGTTGATAGACATTTAATACTACGTTGTGCACATATACACATAACATAAACCTTCACTGAATAAATAATGTGCAGAGATACTATCGCCTCACTTTGTATAGTAATTGTGTTTTACAATCGCTCGTTGCTCATGTGCTGATTCATTTTTATACGGGGCGTTAGTTGTCTGTGTAACTTCATATCCTCCACCAGTTTTCCAAACAATGTTTTCGAAAGTAAAGAAATATTTTTATGCAAGCAGAAATGAGAAACTCAATATCCGCCATATATTTAAACCTCTCTACATAGTGTTGTCAATGCTTGGTCTGTTCCCCTATAGTGTTAAATTCAACAATAACAAACGTGGTCTAACGATCATCAAGAAGTCTATATACGTTAATACTTTATGTGCTATTTCTTACTTATTACTTCTGTTGTCTTTCTTAGTGTTGCACATTCAGTATGTGAAAGACTCTATCAGCGACACAGTCATGACCAGAGAACTACTGACTCAAATGAACTATATTCTAGAACTTGTTGTCATCATTATCTTCTGCCTTGCTGCATACTTCTGTGCATTTAAAAACCGTTGTACTTACGTGCAAATAATAAACAAAATAGCAAGTAACACTGATCCCCCAAATATGGAGAGTTCAATGAAGCAGTTTCGTTTTCAAATGAATATGATAATGGCATTTCTTCTAACAGCATTGATACTGCAGATATCTGTGAACTTCTCTCGAGATGATTCATTCTGGAAGATGATTTTAGTGTTCATCACGTTCATGTTACCGCAAATGATGCAGTTCACTGTGATAGCGTTTTACTATGTGCTTATTTTGATGCTAGTGGTTCTACTGAAGAATATAAGGGTACACATAGCCAACCTATATAAAGAAAAAAATGTTGTGATGGATTATTTCGAAAAGGTAGAGAGCAAAGTATTAACACTACAATATGTCGAATCTTTGTATGAAAAAGCCTTCGAAGCAAAGAGGGACATTAACGATGCATTTCAGGCGCCCTTGTTAATCACAACGTTACAGTGTTTCCACTCCATGTTAAGCGAGGCTCACATCATCTACCACGGCCTGGTTGTCGAGAGAAACTTCTCCTTACACCCCATTGTTAACTGTTCTATTTGGATCATTTATCAGGTCATTAAAGTTTTTATTATGTCCAGAACAGGAAATTTATTGAAGCAAGAGGTAATTAATGGGAATTGTGGTATTTTCTTTGGATGATTATTAAAGGTTATCAATTAGGTTGATTATATTTCAGGTAATGAAAATAGGACAAGCACTGCACAGTATTCCAACGGACAAACACGATATACGATTGTTATTGGAGGTAAAATTAATTCTCAGTATATCGTGCTGATAATATTTTAAGATTGCTTACTGTATTATCTGCGATAAAATATTCCGCTTGTGGGAAATTTCCAGATACAACATTTTTCGTCGATGATTATGTATCAAGGTGACGAAATTACAGCATATGGGTTATTTTCACTGGATGCCGCTCTGCTATCTAAGGTACTTAAAAATTATTTTCTAACAAGATAATATTTACAAAATATACGCCAACAGACTTAAAATAATATTAATAATATGTACATGTTTATAAAAATAGAAGGAAAAGAATCATAGGGCATCAAAAGATACGACCGCATCGCTGTCAACAGGAAAAGTGCCCAAAAGGCTGGTGCATTGCCACGTATTATGGCGATGCTGATGCTTTGGTCAAAAAAAAGGCCAGCCCTCTGGTAAAGAAAGAGTAAAGAGTCGACCAACCGCTTTGCGATTATTATTATTTTTGGAGCCGATTAAATCAACACCATGCATGCTTAAATATTCATCCTGACTACTTATCCCAACCCATCACTGTGCGTGGTCCGACACGTAGGTAGGCACTTGGCCGGTTTTTTGGTCATGTTTTAGAGAAGGTCCTATAAGTAGGTAGGTACCTAGGTAGGTATGTACCTAGTAAATCTTGTTAATTTCTCTTTGAAAGTTGTTCTCTCGTTTAACCCAACAACATACTGTAAACTTACTAAAATACTTACGTACTAACGAGTCGTAATTACCACTTGTAAAAAACAATGTCAAATAAAATTATGTTTTGAGGATTGAAAACAGCATCGTCAGTATCAACCGTGCGTGTTGGGTGATCATAATTATGTCAAATTATCATATCAATCCCACATTGACACTTTTCACTAAGTAAGGTACCTAAAAACGTCACTTTCATTAATGTTACTTGTTTGTTTTTTACAGATAGTCGCATCGTCAGCTATGTATTTAACAATTCTGGTGCAGTTTGATAGGACATGAAACTACTGACTGATACGCAAAATTATATTTTTCTAGCACCACGTTGACTGCCAGACAACAGACACAATAGAAAATCTATTATTCGCGGTCACCGGCAAGGAACATAATATTTACTCTAGGGTGGTCACCGGTGACCGCGGATGCCATTCAATGTTAATTTAGGTAGGTGTTTTATAATTACCCTCAAGATGGCACCATTACTATGTATCACAGATACTATTTAGTAATCAATAAGTCACAGGTAATATTTTAAACAAATCGCTTCTTTACAAGAGCAACGTGACATCTCATAAAAACACGTTTTTTTTTTTATTATTTGATATTGAAAACCGCGATGTCGAATTTTATTTTTTTTAATTACCGCAACAATGTAATGGTTTTCCTAGAGTAAAATTATCAATATTTTAGTATTTATCAACGCTTAAATGTTTAAAATTGCTGTCCTGTATAGTTGTGGTTTAAAAAATATCACGTTATTCTTGTAAAGAGGCGAAATAGTCCGCCAATTTTACCGTACCCACCTAACTGTTATTTTTATATTATGTACTTATATCTTAAAACTAGTGTTCACTAATAAATAATATACCTGATACCTGATTCTTATTTTTAAAGTAGGTACCTACACATCGTTTACTACCGAATCATTTTTGTTTCTTTCAGGTAGCAAAACAAAGTGTACCTATCTATAGGTTTCACACAGTCAAGCGGACTTCATAAAATAAATAAGTAATTTTAGCCATTGGTTTAGCATTGTTTCCTTTTAGCAGGAAAGGTTCGTCTTACTTCAAATGCATGGGCATATTATAGTCCCTTGGGGAAATCCCAAGAGATAGTCCACCTCTGTAGGATTCACATCCTACGGAGATAGTCATGTATCTCAAGGTCTTGCTAGAGAGGTAGGAACTGGGATTCTTTCATCTTAGGTACCTAGGCTTTTAGCCTGCGTCGTTATCGGAGAATGTGCCGGTGCACGAGCCCGTTGGGCAGTCATGGTGTGGTGCACCATGGCCCGCGGTGTTTTGGGGCCCACTCAATGTTTGGTACGTTTGCCACGTCAACAAGGAACCGGCGTAGGACCTCAGTCGGCGAAAAGGTTTCAGGACATATTAATGGTGGAAAGAAAATCTGTGTGTCAAATGTTAATCAATTAAGGTTTTGAAACAGGACCAGCATTGAGCCAAGCACCCCCCCCCCCCCCCCCCCGCGCCAACTTATAATATGGCAGCCTGATTGTGTGCGTTTCATACAAAATTTGAATGTCGTCTCATTCAGTTAAAAGGATTATATTGGTGGCATTTTTTGCTGTAACATTGTAAAAAGTAACCCATGAAAGATGAGTCTACTTTAGCCAGTCTGAAACTTGGTCGAACTAATAGGTCCCAATTTCTGGTGCTATAATTATGTCTTCCACCTCTTCCTCTTTGTTTGCTGTCGCAAATGAGACCACATGACGTCTCCAGTGTGTAATCACATCATCATATCGATTTAAATCTTTGCCGCTGCCATCATTTTCATGACAGCCGTGATCACTGCAGCCGTTATGTGACGATCACCGCTACGGCTGTTCTAGGAAACCGTAGTCACAGTATAAATATCTTTCTACTGTGCCGTAGCGTTAGTAGAATCACTGCCAAATCTGTGGTAGCACGTATAATGCGTGCCACGAAAGATGAGGCTTGACACACCACGTGGTTTGACTTGCGCAGTACACGATTTTAGGTCTAGCGGTATGAGGTCTGAGCGCGGGACGGGACCGGAGTTCATAGTAGGGGCGGCGGAAAGAGCGCTGGAAAGGGGGGTCAAGTGAATTTAAGTCACAGAATCGTACTCAAGTCTCATCTTTCGTGGCGCTAACTGTAACCACACCCCGGACACTCCATACAACGCTCGCAAAATAATTACCTACTACTACATTAAAAAATGACGTTTGTATACGTATGAATTGTGCGTGAGGTACTTGTGTTTGCGAGCGCTCTTTGTTAAAGAACTGCGACGGTAACCTCGAAGTGCGGGGTGAGGTGCGGTAACTGATGTTAGTGCGGGGAAGGGAGTGGCCTTTCTGTACGTAGTACTTTAAGTACTTATTCTGTGCTGTAACAGCCAGCGTAAGCGACCAATGAGGGGACCGTATACGGTAGCGGTGGTACTGCGTTATGCGATTATACCTGTCAATTAATGATTTCTGTCAAGAGTTTTTTTTTTTTATAAATATTATCCAAAAAAACAACAAAGGTTAACAAATTGCGTTTGAAAATCTGACGTTACGCCACTGCCCTTGGGCATCTGAAAGAGTTGCAGACTGAGGTTTGCCTAACTGTACAGAGCAAAGAAAATACCTGTACCTACCTGTGTGTATTATAAGTACGATAGGCTGCAAAAGTGCATGGGTAGTACAGAAACAAAATCGTATGTAGCGAGAAATGACGCCATCTAGCGTAAAATCAGTTAACGGCTAACAAAATTTAATTATTTTGTTATTAGATGGCGTTGCTTTGCTTTATATGATAAAATATTTTTGTAGTTTCTTTTTGTCTCTTCAAACATTCAAACAATTTATAGTTTCTTTTAAAGAAAATTGTTCCTAATTATTAACCTACTATGTTACAATTGAATATCAATTAATAAGTAGGTAGGTATCTGATCTGATCTAAGTTTTAGTTTTCAAACTTGAGAGGGTAGGTTGAATATGGATTTATAAATAATTGGTAGGTGGTCATTGGCGTATCTAGGGATTCTTTCTAGGGGGGGCCTGGCCCATGACCTTTTTTTTTTTTCCTCCGTCCGGCAAGAACGAAGGGTTATGATGTCGGACACCTTTTTTTTTTCTCGCTGTGGAAATTCTCATGGACTTCCTATATCGTGGGGGTGACAGAGGGGCATCGGCGACTCTTACCGGCTAAAACCACCGCGGTGTTCCACCTCTACCTATGGCCGGGGGTGCGGGATTCGCATAAACATTCACCGCTCCCCCGACAGGCCTCGACCCGCTAAGAAACAGCGGGTCGAGGCCTCCCCGTGCAACAACAACAACTCCCCGTGCGCCCATTCCTATAATGGCCGCACCCACTCTCGAGTGGCGTGCGTGAAACACTGCAGCGCCAATTCGGGCCTGTCTGGTCGGACGACAGACGCCCCTAGTCCGCCGACCGCAGGCCTCTCATGGAGGTCGTAGATCGTTTTGCGCCCTACTCGGGCGCCCGGTGCATCTCCTGCGGGAGGGGAGAGAGGATGCGGCTTCTCTCTCCCGCTCGGCCGCCTCCTTTGCAGACATGACATCCTCGCAAAAGGAGGCAACACCGTCCCATGTGCTCCCGCTCTCGACCATCGATTGAACGACAGCCGGGAGCGAGAGATTGCTCCCGCCTATTGCCGCGATGAGGTCACGGCGCAGCCCTGCCCAAGCTGGGCACTCTTCCAACGTGTGCTGCACCGTATCTCAGGGCAAGCCGCACAGTGGTGACACGGCGTCTGCTCCCGACCATGATGTCGGACACCTACCGACTAAAACCCCACTATTGCGTGCCACTTCTTTGAGCCCGACTGCTCGAGCGATGACACGGCCCCAATTTCGCCGCCCGCAGGCCCCTTATAGTGGCCGGAAATCGTTAAGCACCCTTCGACGCCCAGCTGCTCTTCTGGTGCGGGTGGAATGAGAGGTATGCTCTCTCTCCCTCTCCGCCGCCTCCTTTGCATGCATCAACTCCTCGCAAAAAGAGGCCACAGCATCCCACGCGTTTTCGCTTCCGACCATGGACTGAACTACCGCCGAAAATGACAGATCACCCGCACCAAGTGTCGCGACAAGGGCACAGCGCTGTTGGGCCCAAGCTGTACTCCTCCAACGTATGTAACGCCGTGTCCTCGTGGCAGTCCACACAGTGATGACAAGCAGGTGTCCGCTCCCGACCTATGCGACGCAGGTATTTCCCGAAACATCCGTGTTCAGTAAGCACCTGCGTCAGCCGGAAGCTCAGGGCGCCACGCTGCCTCTCCAGCCATTCTTCTATAACAGGCCTTATCGCCACTATTGTGGCGAGCCCCCTCCTGGGTTGCGCAAGTCGCTCCTTCCATTCAGCCACTAGGATCTGACGGAGCTCAGTCCTTCGTGGATCGAATTCCCGAGGAACCGGAGGCTGACCACGAGCAAGCTCCGCCTTCCGCCAGCGATATAGGGACGCATGGATTTTCGCGTCCAGATCCCAGGGCGTTGATCCGGCCAGGAGAGTTGCTGCCTCGTAGGAGATCGTACGGTATCCTCTTATCACCCTAACAGCTATCGCTCTTTGCGGCCTTCGCAATATTGCAACATTGCGGGCCGTCATTGTCCGCCCACACGGGCGCCCCATACAGGGCCATGGACTTCACAATCCCCACGTACAGTCTCCGGCAGGAGGCGTTGGGCTCCCCCAAATTAGGTAGCAGTTTTGATGAGCGTTGCAGCTCACCAACCTGGGGACCAGCCGCGGAATGTGCGGTCCGAAGTCCCACCGGCTGTCGAGGACAAGTCCTAGGTACTTCATCGTCGACTCAACACCGATGCGGGCGCCTCCTACCGCTATGTGTAAATCGCGTGGTGGCTTGTTCCGAGGCCCATGGAAACAGAGGACCTCAGATTTGTGCAAAGCCACCTCGAGACCCAGACGGCCGGATGATGATGATGGGCTCCCTTTTCCGCACTTAGACTCCGTTATGCGTGGCCCAGACCCTTTGAACGACCTGCGCAACCCCTGCCGTGGCCTGTATGGCCGATTGCCGATGCGTTAGCTCCCGGGCCGTCTAATCATAATAATACTCTAGCTTATTTCGTTGCTTATTAATAGATTCTATTATTTTTGTGATTTCAAAAGTAACTACATGGAATGTATTAGTTATGTAGTTAATAATAAGTTTGTGTAGGTCTTGGTGGTAGATTATTTATTTGATTGCTTTTGTGTGAAGTTATATTATGTACCTAAGTATCCAGCTTAAAATTTCGAATAGGTCCCCAAACATCCTAGGGTGGGCCTGAGACCATTCTAGGGTGGGCCGTGCCCACTCGCCCCCCCACCCCCCTATATACGCCAATGTAGGTGGTATGAATAATACTTAGATTTATGAGAGCTCAATTGATCGTTCGCTAAGTTCATTTCGATTACCTCGTTCGAGTGCCTTTTGTTCAGTTTTTATTTATGATCAGGCGAATTACTTATTTTACCAAAAAGAGCACGAGTTATAATAAGTATTGATTTCGTTACAAGAGCTGAACTAATTGCTTTGAATATTCAAGCCAAAAACTTGTCAGAAATAGCCAGAGACCGGTGTAAACGTAAGTAGTTTTATTTTTACACGTTTAAGTATATTAAAAACTGCATAATTTTCTTGTTACTATACTATATAATAATCATTATTGGGTGTTATATATTTCTGTTTTATTGTTGCAGAGAAAAACAGTTGTTCTTTGAGTACGACGATTTGAAGAGGAGGGTTCTTTGAAACACCATCAAAGAACTGGTAGACCACGACTTATAAAACACATTGCACAGTGGCGTAGCGTGCCTTGGCGGGGCCCCGTATAAAAACTTGTTTAGGGGCCCTTATGAAAGGTAAAGATTTCTCACAAAAGAAAAAAAAAATGTTTGCATAAAATTAAAAGACATATTTATTCATCATAATTATCTAGCTGTCACTTTTTCCAAATTTTTTTACAAATAATTCAAATATACACTCTCCTTGCCTTTTTTTCGGCAAACTGATTTATTAAATCATTTATAGCTGATTTCCTTTTTTTTACTTTTGTCATGTGAAAAAAAAATTACGCACGTTGGGGGCCCCCGTGGCCCGGGGGCCCCGTATAATTGATACGGCAGATACGGCGGTAGCTACGCCCCTGACATTGCAGCATCTAACCATGATAAGGGAGTATGAAGAAAATGGATTTCTGCCGACGAACCACTATGCTGGTTTATTTGACCACAGAATACTTAAAGTACTACGTACAGAAAGGCCACTCCCTTCCCCGCACTAACATCAGTTACCGCACCTCACCCCGCACTTCGAGGTTACCGAGTACCTCACGCACACATTCGTACGTATACAAACGTCATTTTTTAATAGTAGTAGTAGGTAATTATTTTGCGAGCGTTGTATGGAGTGTCCGGGGTGTGATTTGACACAAGTTTTGACACTGTCCGTTGTGCTCTATACAGGGTCCCATTAAAATAGGTGGACAAATTTTAACACAACACTCAGTACGTCTAACCAAAGATATCCAACAAAAAAAAAACACTGATTAAAGTGATTTTATTTTGACCTAAAATAATAAATTGCCGGCACATTAGTGTATTTTCGTTAGCTGATTATTTTTCTTGTAAAGTATCTAATGCGTTTTTCTTATATATTTTTTTACCATCGTCCTTATTTTGGTGGTCTGAATGATTTCTAAAAGTTTGTCCACCTATTTTAATAGGACCTTATATATAAAAGTACTCTGTGGTTGTGCTCTTCATAGTGGGCCGCGGAGGCATGCTGTGAAACCCTTGCTCACGGAAAACCATAAAAAGGCAAGATTACAGTTCGCTTTGGATCACATAAACTTCGATTGGAGTAATGTCATCTTTACAGATGAAAAAACTTTTAAGTCCAGTGAACACGGACGCTTATGTTTGGGCGTCGAAATAATACGCGTAAGAAATAAACTTCTATAATTTTTTATAGTGCCTTTTTTGCGAGCCCAACTTCATAATATTATAATGTTATACCAATAATAATTAAAAACTGACAATTAAATTTGAATAATAAACTGTAAGAAATAAACTTCTATAATTTTTTATAGTGCCTTTTTTGCGAGCCCACAAGGCGAGCCTGTTTACCTGCGATGAATCTGCTCTTTTTTCCATTTGCCAAGTAACTAACAATTCGAATAATTATTAAAATACCCACTCGTTAGCTTAATAAATATATTTTATTCCTATCGGTTTCTTTTATTATTTTTATCATTTAAGCTACGTATGCTGGTAAATGTAATGTAATAATTAGATAAATGTGTTAGCCTTGTAACTTCGTGCTCATTCCTACTTATTACGTTTCTTCCTAACTCCTTACTTATGTTTCGTAAATTAGTCATAGTTGTGAAGAAACCACCGCCATCTAGTTTATTTTCGAAAACTTGATTTCAAACGTTCACGGGAAAATAGACACTAAGGTATGTACCCATGCAATTTTGCTGGCGACTGTACCTATTTAGGTACATACAAACACTACCACACACACCGGAACACCATGGCAACGCCGCCAGGTCGCGCTGCCAACTGCTAGACGAGAAGCGGATGCCAGGCGAGCCGCTTGATTATGCAGCCAACCATTATATTTTGTTAGCGTTGCGACCTGGCTGCGCCGTCATGGCGTTCCGGTAAGATATGTCTCTAAACCAATCCGTAAAACAAACGGTTAAAATGGTTAAAAGCTGACTGATTTATATCAAGAGTTAACTTGTGAATAAATCCTATACTCGTGATAAAATCTCTAGGTGTCAAGGGTGTGGTGTCAAAACATGGTTACGCTTTTGGTCACAATATTTTGGTCGAACGACGCCCAGGTTTGATATTTATGGTTGTGCCCTCATTAGTCTAATATAGATACTTGAGGGCAGAAAGCTAGTTTAGGTACTACCTGTACCTGTTTGTATGTGTCCAGTACATAATAAATTATTAAAATCAATTAGTCCCCAGGTGCTATCTTACTGATTGCATTATCGATTAGGAATAATACCTATCTGTTGCAATAATTTCGCCTCATCGTCAAAAACAAATCAATAATGCACTTGTAGACCGGAAATTGTTTCATAGGTTTGACTTGACATCAACAATGGCGCTAGTATGTTTTTAAGGATAGTGTTGCAAGAGCACAAAATAAATTTGTATTCTATCAATAAGAGTTACCAGATCTTAAAAAAATCCATGAAATGTGGGAAACTTCTATTTCGATGAAAGCTTCAACATTTTTATCCCGGTCCTTCAATATACGAATAATACGCAAATTCACCAATGTGGATCAACAGTTGCATCCTTTTTTCATATATTCAAACGGCTTTGCATACTTACTTTTCTTCAAATTTGAATTATGGTCTTCCTCACGGCCCACCCCTTATCAAAGTTGGATTTTTCTTCCACTTGTTGCATTTTTACTTTATTAAGAATGCCATGACGCAGTTACGGATTTTTAAAATTTTTAATGATTAATGAATGAAATGATTATGTAAATGTAATTTTTTGTTTGTTTTATAATTCCTTATTCTACTTGCTGGTTATTGGTATCACTACCAAACGCACATTAATAATGCATTTATTCTCTTCGTGCGTTTTAATAAAATAAATTAAACTAATACCTATTAAAAAAAGACGGAGTGTGATCTCTAAGATATATTATTTTCAAGCGGACGAAGTCGCGGTTTGAAGCTAGTAAATAAAAATGAGCTCCTCTGATGAGTTGATATTGAAGTTCATTGAGTTGAAACTTCATTATCGCATTTGCTTACCTACTATTCTTTCTGACGAAAAGCTATTCAGTAACCCTATTTATTTTATTCACGCTTGTTAAATGTTTAGTACACAATCATTTTATATTGTTGCACTGGGAGTTTTAATTTTTACTCTGACAACCGGTTAAATCTAATAAATTTCAATATTCTTGTTGAAGTTGAAGCAGCTAGGGCATCTTTCCGTGGTTAGTATTTAATTTCCGAAAAATAAAATACCATTCAATTATATACAAATAGTTAATCGTTTATTTAAATCTTTTCAGTGTTGTTTCACGAGCAAGTTCAGAAAAGGAAATTGCAAAATGGTAAGTTGTTACCTACCTACAGGAAAATATCACGGTATTACCTGGTATTACCTAATTTAGATTATTTCATCCGGAATTACAAGCAAAAATCATGTACAATCAATGTGTATAATATCAATCGTTCAACTAAACTGAGTTTGTTATGAATATGTAGGCGCCGGATGCCGGCATGCGGTGTAGCCATTTTGAGTTACTGAAATGGCTGGCGGCCGCCATGTCACAGAACTAGAATCACACCTAAAGTTCGCATGCTCGCGGAAAATTAATCGATCCAGTGCATCTAGAGTTAGTTCAAGTGAGATTTCCCTGATTTCATTTAATTTCAAGGAATCTGAAACGGTTCTCGTGTAGTAAATTAGTTTTATGTTGTGGGAGTGGTGAACTGCAGACAAAACGATCTTGCGATAATTTACGATGTATGTTCTTAGGCATCAGCATCAGGTACGTTAATCATTCAGCATTAGGTTGCGATCGGCGATCTATGACTTTATTTAAACAACCAAGCCACGTTATGATGTAAGCTCACAAGGTATTTTTCGTTTTGTCAGCTAATTGGGCTGTAATAATTGCATTGCATTGGGGGTTTTGCAATGAAGAATTTGTTGTTTTGATAGATGGACGGAAACGTAGTACACCCGCACCCTGGGGTGGTGCCAGGCGGAATTCCCGGCGTGGTGCACGGCATGGCGGTGCACGGTGCCGGCCCAGACGGCGAGCACGCGCCGCACGGCCCGCGGCGGCGCTACCAGAACAGACCGAAGCCTCCCAACAACTTGGAACGTTTACCCCTTGATGAAGCTGCCAAGAGGGTAAGCAACTTATGCTATTAAACCACCAATTTTTAGTGATTCATTCAGGCTGATGGCAGTATTGTGTTGCTACAAGATTTACAGATAATGTAATGCTATCAAGGCATCAACAGGAAACTAAACAATATTGGAAATAAAAACATAGAATCAAGGTAACAATAGCAATTTACTTAAATTCTATGTTATTTGAAATTATACCTATGTGCAGTAACAATTGAGAAGCAATAAGAATGAGGCAGGATTGATGAAGTAAATGTTTAATGGTTTCATGTTTCAGGAAATGGAATCTCTTCCATTAAAAACTCCTGTATCTGTGCTACAAGAACTGCTGGCACGTCGTGGAACTGTGCCCAAGTATGAGCTTGTGCAAATAGAGGGCATGATACACGAGCCAACCTTCCGTTACCGTGTGACAGTTGCTGATATGGTTGGTAAGTACTTGCAAGTATGTACTAAACTGTTTACATTCACAACAATGTAATAACAGATGTAATTACAGCTATGGGTACTGGACGCTCCAAGAAGGAAGCCAAACATTCTGCAGCTAAAGCTTTGCTTGATAAATTGACTGGAGCAGTTACTGATCAGCCTACTAATGGCAATGTGCCTGAGACGTAAGTGTAAATAAAAAAATATATCATTAATATGATTTTATTCTTAGATGTCAAATTACTGAACTACAAATTCTTTGTTTACAGTGGAACTGTGGTGTCGTCATTTGAAGATAAATTGATGGGCAACCCTGTTGGGTGGCTGCAAGAGCTTTGCATGTCCAGATTCTGGCCACCTCCATCTTACCATGCTGAAAATGATGACAATGTTAACAGGCGTAAGTATTTTTGATAGAACCGTCAGGTCTTTCTCATATCACAGTTGCAATATCACAGTAAAGAGATATCAGCTTTTTTTTTTTCTAAAATTACTTTTTTTTTCAAGGTTTGCCGCATGAGCGCCAGTTTACCATTATTTGCACTCTGCTGAAACGCCGTGAAGTTGGAACTGGCAAGTCTAAGAAGCTTGCTAAGCGCCAGGCTGCTTACAAGATGTGGCAGGCTCTGCAGGACAACCCCCCAGAATCGTTCCAGCCGGAGGAAGAGGTATATTGCATTTAATTCTTTTTATGATATCAACAAAGGTAGGTAATAGGTAATGCGGGCTGGCGTCCTCAACTCCACATCAATGCGCGTATTTTGCGTACAGTGATTTCAACAATTTCAAGACCCAATTTTATGTTGCTAACAGCATCTAGTCATGCAATGCTAATTGACTTGTTGTTACCTCATTAATTGAATCCAATATTTAACTGGAAAGCATTGTCCATATTATTTTGGCTTCGTGGATTAATTAACCCCCAATATCACGGTTAAATAATGAATACTTACACTTTTAATTACATGTTATTTTATTTACCTGACATGTTTATTAACAGATCCCTAGACTAGCATCAGCCATGTGAGTGGCTCTTTTGTATCATTCTCTGAGAGGTTTGCACTTGGCCAGGTGTTTTACTATCTTTCAGTCAGTTTCTGCAGGCATGAATGGACAGAAGGGTCACTCGCGTCAAAATTTATTATTTGATCTAATGTTTCGTGTTATGTTCTAGGGCGGAGTCGCGGCCCGTTATGCCGACTTGAAAGATAGTAAAATCTCCACTCTGACTACAAGTCACAGCCACAAGGTGTCGCAGTTCCACAAACATCTTAAACAGTCGGTCGGCCCTAACCTGGCCAAGTTGCAGGTATGATATACTTGAATTGTTATGCATGGATATATCTGTTGATTGTTAATATGAAATCAATTAATGGGTTGTAATTAGTTTTCTTGATAAAAAATTTGTGACTTACTATACTGATTCATGTCGTTCCTTGAAACAGGTGACCCCACTGAACAACAAGGACTTCAATTTCGTGCAGTTCTTGCAAGAGATTGCTTCTGAGCAGTCATTTGAAGTAACTTATGTGGATATTGAAGAGAAGTCAATGACGGGTCGCTGCCAATGCCTTGTCCAGCTGTCAACACTGCCAGTGGCTGTTTGCTATGGATCTGGACTCACCAGCAAGGATGCCCAGTCATCTGCAGCTCAGAATGCTCTTGAATACCTCAAGATCATGACAAAAAAGTGAATGCCTCACTATCTTGCGACATCAGCACCACTTGCGGGGCGCTCCACATTACGCATATTATTTTAAATGAGTTATTTGAACAAATAACCTATTAGTGGGGTGAACCCATGGCACTGGCTGGTGATTGATGTCGCTAGGTTTTGAGCCTATACTTATCTTTATCACCACTTCCCATTTGAATATGGCATTATGCCTGTGTGCCAACAGCACTTCGGGCTATGCTTTATAACTGGCATGTTTGCAGTATCTTACTTGTGATTTTTTTCCCTGTTAGTTTCAATTTGCACTTTGCCATCTTGTGCATTTCTTCATCAGTTTCTTTTTTAATACTTAATCTAACATCGGCAAGTGACTTTTCACTTGTACTATTACTGCCAACGTGCGAGGGTAAATGGCATAGCCCGTAAATTTAAATGAAACAAAGTATGGAGTGGTTACATAACAAATACAAGCTATACTTTGCATAGAATTAGTGTAATTTTCCCAGCGTGGAAATTACTTAAAAAAATAAAAAATACAAAAAAAATAAAAAATACTTAAAAAATGTAAAAAAATACGTGTGGATATTTCCAGTTTAATATTCAGCATTATTTAGGCATGATTTTTGCATTCATATTAATAAAAATGTATACTTATCAGAAAAAGTTGAAGTCTTAGCTTTTAATGTGTATTATAATCATGGCATAGCCAGTCATATTTTTCATTTTGTTAAACCAGATAATATATACTTATTTACATAAAATTAGTTAAGTGTCGTGTGTTAAGCAGCTATCTAACATGCTGAGCATTAAACGGAAAAATTATTCTCAGCTAGTAATGTCTTGTTGACGAACTGCCCGACCTTTGCTTTGTAACAAGCTCCAACATTGCGGTCAGCTTGAACTTGGAAATGTAACTTTATTTCGAACGCAAGGGTTGGAATTTGTGGATGAATCATGTGAGGCAGGATTGCAGTGTTTTTATTTGAATTTGAACCAGTGAGTCTAGGTTTTCTTTTGAATACAAGATGGTTAACTTTGCAGGGAAGCTGAGAACTACGTGCTAGAGTGAATTTATCACTGGAATTAGTGGTTGCGAAGTTAGGATCCCTTGCCTGTGAAAATGGGCATTATTTTAATGCAAAGTATAGAGGTTGTAACAATTTCTAACTGTACAGTGTCGTCGTCGATGCTTTGATTTTACATGCCGGGCAATGACGAGGATCCTGCACGCACCAAGTTTCTTTTAAATTGAATGGTGTGAGTTCAACCTGCCCTTGTAAAACATCGCACTGTTCAAGTTAGAAAAGACTATTCGAGTAAAGGATTGGAGTTCCGTTCAACCAAGACCAACTAAATAAAATTACAATGTCCGAGCGTCGTGGCATTGAAGTTTAATGTATTATTTTTATGTTTAGTGAGTCTTGGTTTTACATGTTCTTGGGGTTAATCTCAAGATATAAAATAGTAATAAATTGTAGATTATTGTCAACTTTGTGGACATTATCACACTTCTCACCTATTTGTGAAGATTTTTTTGAATGTGTAATAGACTAACTTTAATTTTTTTGCTATGAATTATTTCTGCGCTAATTTAAATAAATTTGATGTTGCTTATAATATTAAGTCTTTTCGTTGAAATCCCCATTCCTATTCTCCGCGCCGCCGTACGCAACTGCGCGCATCGATTGTTATTCACGCGACTATTCTTGTTGACACAACGGCGCACCAAATTCCGTCTGGTTTACTGCGCGGGGGAATTTGCACCAGTTTGGAAAAAGCTAGGTATCCACGTATTGCCGTCCCCACAACCATAGCCCCACTGATGGAGGCAACGGGAATGCGTTTGAATGTGAAGTGGTAGACCGAGAAATTTAAATTTTCTTACGTTTTTTGCAATTTGCAAATCAGTGTCAGGTTGTATCTTGATCAAAATATGACTCGCGATTATAATGATTCTAATTATTACAATTCTGTAAATACGTAGGTACCGGTTATTAGTCGCGAGTCATTTTTTGATCAAGATACGACCTGAAAATTGCAAAAAAACGTAAGAAAAATTGAATTTCGCAGGCTACAACTACGCATTCACCTTAATACGGATTTTTTATGAGAACCAATGACGAGCGATCGAGTCTTTCCCAAACAGCGCCTAAAAACTGTCCTCCACCTTCCGCATCCAGTCCGCACAACCACTTTTTTTCAGGTTGTCGATCCATCTAGCTGGAGGGCGTCACACGATCCGCTTGCTGATATGCAATCTTCACTCCCAGGACTCGTCTGCTCCACCGGCCATCGGTCCTTCGACAAATATGCGAGTCGTCGAAAAACCTATTACATAGGTACTTATAAATGCACGTCTCTTTTTCCCAGAGACTACAGCACAAAGCACTACCGGGCTACAGCCCTTAGTAGTATGTGTTCTATGGACTACACAACGCCATCTGCTACGATAACGAGTAAATAAATGTCCAAATCACTGACCTCTACAAGCCAGTTATTGTAAACTGTTTTCAACGGTTTTAAGTTTACCAAAACTAACACAGAACCAGAAATGTTTTTTTTATTTAATAGAAGTTCATGGCCCGCGTATTACAAACCTCCCTCGAGACTCCAGCATTAGTTTTCGAATTTTCCTTAAAACCTTTTTTATATACCTACATGAACATGTCTGACATTTTTTAACCGACTTTAAAAACGGAGGTTCTGTATTCGACCAGTTTGTATGTCTGTATGTCCGTGATTTTGTCAAAAACTAATGAACTCTAATTTTGATAATTCTTTCACTAATCTACATACTTTCAGGAAGGTATATAATATAATACATTAGGTAAATATTCTTATGTACGAAGTTGTATGCTCTCATTGTATTGCATCTCTGGCATTTCTATGCGAATTTTGATGATTCTTCTAGTCGGTGTCTTCAATGCACTAGTGTTAATTGAATTTGTGTGGGGTAGGTACAATTAAAAAGTGAAAAATAAAAAATATTTTACAAAAAAAAAAAACAACCAATTTATAAAAAAAAAAAAAACACTACAAAGTGATAAAAACCTTTAATTTCAGAAGTCGGTGTCAAAAATGAAAATGTAGAACCAACGACACCGACTAACCTTTTTTATATCGTCAAATAAAAGTGGAGCATGTGCTTTAAAAACGGAGAGTTGCTTGAAGAATTCAACTGCTACTTATGCCTACGCTAATCACGTATAGTGATTTCCTCAGTGCGCCACCCGAAGAGAACGATAATAAGTGCTGCGTTCATTTATCGATAAGTTGCGGTTTGTCGTCCCCTGAAAGTGGCGCCCGGGGCACGAGCCCCGGCTAGCCCCCGTACCTAGATCTAGAGCTGGTTCAAACTAGTTTTTAGTTATGTTTGAGTTTTCAGTGCAGAACGGAACTTTTATACCCGATCGTACATAAGCTTAGTTCAAGACTCAAAGATAATAGAGTTCATAAATAACTGTATTTCATCTATTAAATTACAAAGATAATTATGTTAAATCCGAGCATTCATTTTCTCATTTTAAATCTATTTTTTCCATGAAATCTAAATTTTCCCAACTTCCCTTGCCTCGACATAACGCTATTTTGCAATACATTATAGTCACTATCGGTATTTTTGCGCATGACGGTGAACGATTGAGCGGGACTTATATTCATTGCATTGCGAGGCGCCCAACCATCTTCTTCAGATAAATTCCACGTTTCAATTTCCGTAGATGGAGTTGAATCGGTTGCACAGGAATCGTCAAATATGCTCTCATTGTATTGCAATTCCTTTTCTGAATAAGTATCAAGGTAAAGTGCTCTTTCACTAATTCTACCATCAGTCATTGAAGCTTCAACATTGTCATAGGCAGGCGAGTAAGTCATGCCATCACAAAACTCAGGAGGCGGCGGAACTAACTCGTCGGTCTCATCAGCCACGCATTGTAAAAGAGTTCTCGGATCAAACATTGACTGATCTATTTTGTAGTCCGTAGACGGCTCTAAGTCAACATTGGCAGGTAAATGGATCGGCTCTAAATCCAAATCAGTGGTAGATTCATTTTCAGGAATTTGTTCGGTTGATCTCATTCCAGTATCTTGTGTGTACCGACTTGAATTTATATCTTCGCGTTTGTTTTTAGCTTCAACATAGCGATTTAGTTTTGGGAATTGTAGGATATCATTGCCGACTTCGCGTTTATTATCTACAATCGTTTCTGGTAAAGTGGCATGTAGTTTATGAATGTCGGTTATCTTGAATGGTTTTTGAGATTTGATAGTGGTTGGAGTGTTACAAGTTCTATTGATACCAGAACAGCTTGGAGTTACAGTTTTTACTGCATTTTTTCTGGAACATAAACGAAATAATTAGGTGTAGAACAGGGTGTAGAAAATGAAATACGTTATGAAATAAACTTACGCCAATATTTTGCTATATTTTTGTAATAGATTTCTTATTTTATTATCTCCGGTAAATGAACTATTTCCAGATTCTGATTCTATTAACTTTCCACTTGTGATTTCATATATTTTATCATTTTGATTATCTTGTTCTCCTGATTCTCCTTGTCTTATTTTTTCAGGAATTTGTATCTCAGTAACATTACTATTCGATTGTTTTTTATACATAATAGAATCACTTTTCATAGGCCCTACGCTTTTATTTATATTTTGTAGGTTATTGCTTGTATTTTTATCTTCTACAATAGTTTTATTCGGCAGCTTAACTACATTCTTAATCGCAGCAAATTCGGGTCTGGGCAATCTAGCTGATAGTACGTTTAGCTTTGGTATATTTCTAATTTCATTGTCGACCGTCCTTATAGTTATATCATTGGCTTCGGTAGTATTTTGAAAAGTATTTTCAAGTTTCGGGAGTTCAATCATTTTCATTCTTTTATTATTATTTGAAGAAGCTTCTTCGCAATCTGATTTATAATTCTGAGAAGAGTTATGTTTACGGGATACTACCGCCGTAATGTCTAGATCCATTTTTACTTTTTTGATAAGTTGAACACAATATTCTGGGGTTTGTTTAGTGCATACATCTATTTTACTAGTTGAATAAGTGTATCTTTTAACGTATTCTGCTTTTTGTTTATTTGTTTCTTTATTAGGAGAATTATTACTTGACTTGTTTTGACCATTATTTATCAAATCATAGGAAGGATACAATTCGTTAGACACAGATGGATAACAAATGCTTTTATTGCATTGTGCCTGATTAGAACATGTACTACGACCAATATTTTCTACGTCTAAGGTTTTATTATGCGATGCTCTAAAATTTTCTACTAGTTGATTTCTATTTTCTGTAATCATATTTGAGCGTGTCATCTTTGCTAAAGCATCTCCCTTGGTGGGCTCGTACAGGTTTCGATCGATATCTTTGAATGCCAGAGTTTTATCATGCCATGCTCTGTTATTGTCAACTAAATCTGAGCAAGGGGTTCTAGCTGAAGCATCTGCCTCAGTGGGTTCATAAAGGTTATGACCAGTATCTTCTATTGCCAAGGCTGTGTTATGTGATGCTCTATTATTTGCAACTAGTCGAGTCCTATTTTTTAGAACTAAGTCTGAATAAGGACTCATTGGTGATGCATTTGCCTTAGTGGGCTCGTAAAGTTTATGGCCGATTCCTTCTTTCGCCAGGGTTTTATCATGCCATGCTTTATTTTCAACGAGCTGATTTCTATTTTTCAGAACTATATCTGAGCAAGGGGTTTTAGCTAAAGCTTCTACCTTAATGGGCTCATACAGGTTACGACCGGTATGTTCTATCACCAATGTTTTATAATGCGATGCTCTATAATTGTCTAAAAGTTGATTTCTATTCTTCAGAACTAAGTCTGAACAAGGATTTTTTGCAGGAGTATCTGTCTTAGTAGACTCGTAAAGGTTTTGAAATCTTTTATTCTCAAGTACAACATAACTTGGATTATTATTGCTCCCTTCGGTAACAATACATTCTGTAACTAAGTTTTGTTCATTTGTATCGGAGCACTGATTGTTCATGTCTGTGTATTTCCTATTAGAGATTTCATCACTAACTTCTGTAGGACTAATCATTATTACATCTGGATCTAAGTTTGCTACGTAATTACGGTATTCGTTGTTTTCTTTTTTTAAGGTATATTCTTCTACACATATTATGTCATCCAAGTAATTTTCATTAGTTTCATTACAATTATCAACTTCTCTTTTAACATTTTCCTTGTTTGTTAATATTTCACTACCTTCATCAAAGTTTAAAATTAATGTGTCATCTAAATCCTTCTCTTTCACTTCATTGTCAATAATGTTTCTAGAATCTTCATCATTTAATATTATATTGTGTATTTCACGCAAAGGTGTCAAAGCTTTCATATCGGTATCATAATGACTCGTGGCGACTTTGTTAAATTTATGTTTTTCTATATTATTAATATTCGTTCTCATATCATAATCCTTAGAATCTTGATTGTAAATGAAGTTTTGTATGTCCTTTGTTTGTTGTATGTTACTATTTGGAACGTCAATTTTTTTACCACCTAATATTTCTTTAATTTCGTATCTAGGATAAGGGCTATGCATGGGACTATTTAATATTTCGAAATCCAGATTGTCTGGTTTAATTGCTTGAGTCTTTTCGTTATCTTTCTGCAATGCATCGTCAGGTTTATCTAACAACATTTTTATATTGCTGTCGTGTATAGAGGTCTTTGTTTGTGTTTTCGTCAAGTACTTTTGTATATGACTTTTTATAGTGTCTGAAAATCCGTTGTCTTTTTGCACTACTTCAGATTTGTCTTCGTCGTCGCTGATATTCAACTTTCGTTCTAATAACTCAATGAAGGTGTAGTTTGATTTCGTAGTTTTAGGTTTAGGCTTTCTTGGTTCACTTAATATTTTGTTACTACTGGACTTTGTACTTGAATTCTGAACTGACAAATTTTTAAAAACATCTGCCGTCAATTTAGTAGAAAAAGGATTTGGAGCATTAAATTTTTTTTCACGAAAATATGTATTGTTACTTAAAGGTTTTGTATTGGGTAAGCTTGCTTTACTTTTATCCATTTCATTTTCAATTTCGTTAAGTATGCTATCAATCTTTTCATCATCTATAAACTCATCACTATCCATTTCTTTATAACATGTATTTTGGTCAGATAAATCATTTAATTTGTCTTTTGCTGAGTTGGTATTTACAGCGCTTAATGAGTTATTTATTGTATTACTGGACAAGGAGCATGCAGCTACGTTTTTATTCAAGCTTTCTCCATTTTGTCTTCGTTTATTCATACTTTCGTTAACATTTTTAGATGCTGTTTCAAACGATTGTTTGAGATATTTAAAATTCTCAATTAAAGAATTCTCCCTTTTCCTCTTTTCTTTTGACTTTGCTATAGCATCTGGGTTAATCTTTCTTTTACGTTCTTTAAATGTGTCTGTTATGCAGGTTTGCCTTTCTGCAATTTTTTTAGTTGATATTGTATTTGTTTGCGTCGCTATACATGGTGCTGTTCCTCTTAGGAATGGTTCTAAATCATTGAACATATATTCTGACTGTACGTCAATACCCACTGGAATAAACATGTAAAAAGTAATTATGCGACATGTGGTAAGTAAATTAATTATGCTCCTTTTAGGTATTTCTAGTAAGTAATTGCTGTTATTATTTTACAATTAACTAACCAAAAGTGGAACTGACGCAGTGAGCAAATATTTTTTGTTCGAAATTATGTTTCCGCCTTACTTCATGTGTAATGGTTCCATCAAAAACACTAATTAAATCCCTGTCCCTGTAACACAGCAATAGCATATGATGATGATATCAACAAAATAAATAAGAACAATATATGAATGTCGGTGAGTTAATAATCCTGTAAACTGAGTTAGTGAATATTTTTTTAAGTTATGGGACTTTGTTTACGAAGTATGTACTCACTTGAAAGCCGCCAATAACAACAAATTATTGTTGGAATCGCCCACAATGATATAACTCTTATGATTGTCTCCGGCCGTCAGGCTCTCCATATTCTCAGCCAAATGAGACTGGTTTAGTAACACAAGTTGTACGGTCACAGTCTTCTCGTCTACCGGTATCATAGTCAGCTGGTACTTTGGCAGCAGACTTACTTGTTTGCGGACTACATTGCCGGCTGGAGGCCCTTTGTTCATTATCTATGGGAATGGAAACAAACGGCTGTATTCATAGACGATGCTAAGTTCGTCGAATTCGATTTTTAATTAGGCCTACATTGTTCTAGAATTCTGAGCTAAAAGTCGTCTCCTCACTATGCATATATTACGGTTGAGCAGTGAGGCTATTGTATCTGTAAACACTGTTAGCAATCAACATATTTTTTTATTTTAATCTAACTGAAAATAGATTTTTTATGCATTTACCCTCGCATTTCAAGCATGATTGGTATGTCTATTTCACTTACGGCCAAGACTAAAAGTTATCCTCAGTGTTCACTCACCCTTTCCAAGTCTCTCGGATGGCTCTCCTCCAACAGCATAAAGTTGACTTTCCCAGCCGACGCCAGCAATGTACTGAATGTAGGTCCAATGCCTTTGAGCTGCTTGCTCACAAATGACGAGTTCTCCCACAGATGGGCAGCCACGCACTTTGCCAGGAGTATTGAGTTTAGAACCGCTGTAAAGAACTGTGGTTGCTGGGATATGAGATCTGGACGGGTGACGTATGTTACTAGGCCTGGAAGATGATGAAGAAAATGTTTGGTAAAACAATTCAATTTTCAATTCCAAGAGTATGATAACATTGATCAATTATGTAGGTATACTTATTAGGTTACTTAACACTTCCTTATAAAAGCGGCTATTAAAGTAAAAGCATAGTTTTTTTTTTCGTACGACATCGTCTCGTGAACTCTATGCTTCTGGATTATATGCAACGTCAAGCATGTTTGAAAAAAAAAAAACGAAAATGATACCTTACAGGTAGGATATCTGTAGATATTAATGTTATCTTCAATCTATTCCTTCCATGTCCCTCGGTTTCGTATACTTTAAATCCGATTGTACACATGACGACACATTAAGCTATAGGTACCTACATACATTTCCAGTTTTAGCTGACCTCGAATTGTATAGACTTTTCGTACAATGTGAAGTCAGCTTATACCTACTGGAAATGTATAGCTTTGATACGTCGTCGTGCGTAGATTGATAGAATATTCTTTATGATGTACCTACACCATAAAAATTACAGATACAAATGTAGATATTTTACAAGGGGTGACACAATGGGCGGTCTCATCGCTAAAAGTGATCTTTTCAAGACAACCTTTGAATGGATTAAGGCAAAAGGAGACAATACAGAAGGTCTGCGTACCTATAGCCAGGACTTTAAAAAGATACATACCTACTTATGTAAAATAATACTTAGATATTTAAATAAATTGTATCTACTTCTACTAACATTTGCAAACCCGGTCCGTAATTCTCATGATTTTCATGGCCTCTTGGTTTAGTGACGGATCGGGGATTGAAAGGCATCCGAGGACAGCTTGAATAACGCTGTAAACAATAGTAACATCTATTATTAAAAACTTCATCATTTTCATTCATTCATCAGCAAATATTTTATAGGTAAAAATAAATCAACTGGCAGAAGAAGCTTCATTTTTACGAATTAATTTATTATTGTCCTTGTCAACGAAGTAACATAGGTAACTAAAGACTACGATTAATAACCATAAACGATGCCTAGTAGAGGCCCAGTCGGGTTTACAGGCTGATAAATATGATATTTATGTCTGAAGTAAGTGCATACATACTTACTATCTTATTTTTTCATTTTACAAACTAATATATCATAGGTACATAAACAGCCACATAAAGGTACCTCTATAACATATAACTAAACAATATTCCCTGTAGGAGGCACAGCAAAAGCGTAGGTAAGTACCTAGAGCCAGTAATATAGGTAGGTACCTTATAGTTAATACCAGGATACATCTTTTAGAAGTTAAGTATAAGAAAAAAAAATGAAAACAGTCCAAAAATTTCGAGGTTTTTTCAGCACCACGCAGTTGGCACAGGTTTTTCGAAGCTGCAAACTGGATTTTATACTATTCATCATCATCAGCCTATAATGTTCCCACTGCTGGGACACAGGCCTCCTCTCTGTGAGAGGGAGTGGGCCGTAATCTACCACGCGGGCCCAGTGCGGGTTGGTAGATGTCACATGTCTTTGAATTTTTGGTTCTAGGACATGCCGGTTTCCTCACGATGTTTTCCTTCACCGTTTTGAGAGCAGTGGTGATGAAATAATTTACACAAAGTAAAGCGCCTGTCGGGGTTCGAACCTGCGACCTACAACTCGTAAGTCGCGGCCGATACCACTGGGCCACCACTGCTCTCGACTTATACTATTGGTCCTTACAAACAACATCCCAAAATATCAGACCGTACATTTTTTGTGACCTACGATGTTAAATGACTGGACTACCTACATAGCCATCCACATAACCGCATTCATATTCAAAACTTTTGTCCCGACATTTTCAAAGGACGTATTAAAAACCGACTCACCAATTTAATTTCATCTGCCTCGTACTAATCTTGCCTTTCATAGGGAACCGTATGGTGGCCGCAGCATTGTTTCTGTTGAGCAGGTTTAAACATCTGCGTTCGTCCATTCGCAGGTGCATGTCAGCCAACTCGTGGCTTTCGCATATTAGGAGCAGGAGACGTTCTAGAGATTCGGTGCCTTCAATCTGATGATCGGAAAGGGATACATGGTTTGAATTGATTGGAATAAAATATTGTCTACATCGATAATTTTTTGAGATAGCAAATGAGATTAGCATACTCAAACTCAAAGCATTTATTTCAATTAAACCAATTACAGGCACTTTTGAATTCTCAAGGGGTCGGTCATACATATTGGCTGTAATTGTAAAGGATACGTGGCTAGGCATGCAAGTGGCATAGTACGGATTACGGGAATGCGCTAGATGCAGGCAGAGAAGGCGCACCCTAATTGTGTAATACACTATTAATCATTAAATCTGAATCATTTTGAAGGATATCCATGGCCTTCATATGTTCGCTCAACAACGTACAAACACCAGCACATCAAGCTACCCCAATCTGTCAAATTTCTTTGATAGATTTTCAACTTTACTACAAAGCAATAAGGTTCATATTCAATTGGGAAAATTTGACAGATTGGGGTAGCTTGATGTGCTGGCCTCTGTACCTAAATAACGCAATGAATGTTATTGAATTGTCAAAATGAAAGCCGTTCCTACTGTTAGTGTGTTACGCAATCACTCCGCTGGTCGTTATGGCTATAGTAAGAGGAGGTCTGACCAGTAGATGACTTTCAGCCGAGTCGATGCTGATGATATCCAAGATTTTATAATTCATCTGAATCAAGTAATCCAATTGTATGTGCATATACCTAATAGGAGTTTGTTAGGACTCGATGAATTTACAATCGCACCGTAGTATTATGTCGCTGGATTTATTTAAAGCTACGTACTTAATATGGTGCGATGGTAATGACCAACTTGACTTTTCCAATGCCACGTTTTTTGCTTTGTTAGTTAAACCTTAGGTTAGTTAGTCTTTAAGCAAAAAGTTGTAGGTACAGTCAACAAAAGAGATAAGTATACAGAATCGTCGGATATAGTTGAAGTTTAGTAAGAAACCGATGGATGTTCTCGAAAAAATTTAATTTTATTGATAGAATACAAACAGCTCATTTATCAAATTAAATTTAAGTCGACATCCATCGGTTTCTTACTAAACTTCAACTATATTCGATGATCCTGCATACTTATATCTTTTGTTGACTGTACATCTCGTCACATTACAGTACTTCATTATTCTTCAATTAAGCCCAAGAGCTCATTTCGACCTTTGCAAAAAGGTTAATAATTAAACTTACACATGATGACACTTGCAGTACCGTACTGAACTTTACAGTATGCAGGTGTAGGTACCTACCTATGATTTTTATCTAAAATGATTCATCATGCATCTTTACATTTTTAACTAACTAGATAAAACTGCCATTGATACCAGCAAAGCTTATGATTTGTTTGGTAAGTATTTAAATCCGCGGTATGATGATAGACATAAATCTTAAAGTTTATTTAAAAACCAATAAGTATAACGTGCTTTAACCAATGATGATACGTCATTGGCTTTAACGTTTTACTTACACAAGGATCAAATGACCTTTACTAACAATGAAAAAGACGACGACATTGGCGAATCGAAAAAGAATGATGGCACCTATAATTTAGTCTATAGAACTAAATGATAGTGCGTAGATCTACACACGGCTAAATACCTGTGGTAGCTCGTAGGGTTTAGACATGGTAATAGTGCGTAAGTAGGTAATGACAGGTTGTGAGGTCCCCGTTGCCTCCGACCGTAGCTACATTCAACTTGATACAACCCAGTTCCCTCGGGTGACCTTTACAACATGCACGAGATAACAAGACCCTAATTCACTCTTGTTAAGTTTATTGTGCGAGAGGATAGTCTTGGGACTTCCAGTTCCAAAGTTTTCGTAGCTATAGATATGACGCTAATAAGGGATCTAATTACAGTCTGATAGCCTAACATAGTCTGTCTGAACAAATGGAATGGGAAATCGTTTTTTTTGTACATTTCCTTACGTGACTCAGCATTAGCTGCTGCTCCTGCCAGCATCATGCATAAACTGGAGTTACAGCAAACTGCTTAATAGAGAAGTGTTCTTGTCAGTCAAGTTAGAGAATACAATGCATCAAGATTTATTATACACGTTTATTGGACATAGTCCTGATGATCAGGTAATTAGAAGGCAATTGAAAATGGTGAAATATTATCATGAACATCTAAACTTCTGTAACATACCTAACGATACGTATGATGAAAAATACTCTACTGAAATAACAGTTACCTTCATAATCTGCTTCATAGTTTCCAAGTCCAAATAAAAGACGGACATAAGTCGTCCTGCTTCAGTTGACTCAATACAACTAGCTTCGTCCATTGTAATGAGGCCCGAAGAAGCTAAGCCGTTCATCGCTTTGACACACAGCTCTGTAAACAAGAAGGATGTGCAAATATCACGATGGATTTCGATCTAGTGTGCTGATAACATTGTATTTAAAAGGCATAGGTTATGAAGACTGGTAAAGAATGTGGCGTGCATAGATTTGGATTAGTTCAAAAGTTATTTTGTTCGACTGCTTGAAACATTTGTCATTGAAGTGCAATAATATGACGTGTTTTCAAGTAACAGTTCAATAATTGCCAAGTGTCGACTATTAGTCACGAGTAGGTACGACATAAAGTAATTAAATGCAGCATACAACAAACGCATTTATTCTATAGGTGAACGGATTTGTATATGGTGCGAAGATACATCATTCGCCTTTCAACTTTTCCAGATAAGGACATCATTGAAGAATGACAACGTAGATGGAGAAGAAGATACCTACAATCAAGGGTCACAACAGCAATTATTATAACTAAAGTGAAGATGAATAAACATAATTGCCATTCCAATGACGTGATATTTACAAGCGTTTACTACGATTTAGCACAAACACACACACATTAAGTGTCTTCGACGACATCAAAATAGCTTTACGTTTAAAGGGCATGTAATAACTGAACTGTAAGCTACAGGCAGTCGGCGTGCATGTGGTTATAATCTTTTTGTAAAACAATAACATAAAATAATAATCAAATTACACAGAATTATTATTTTGCGTATTATCTTAATCATATTGTAAGAAATCGAAGGAATTTTGCCCTCCAAACGCAACCAATTCGAATAAACTTATCTACTGACTAGCTAGTTAGATGCGGCAGAGATTCTTGTGGCATGCAATCACAATAAAATCATATCTAATCCCATATTTTCAAACGTGGATTTACACGCATTAGCCCTTCACTTGCACCAAGGATAAGAGGATCGCGTGCATCGACAAATGCGAAGGATCAGCGCGTGTCGATAACGCTATCCATCAATCATGATCCGGAACTCAAGCGAGGCCGCTCAGGACCAGGGATAGCGAACTTGAGTGACACGCTACAATTACTAACTCGATGATAGAAAAAAAGAAAGAGGATTCAAGGTGTTAACGTAGATAGATAGAATAATGTTTAATTAACATCACGCCTGTTTTCCCAAAAGGGTTAGACAGAGGTGTACATTATAGTACCTACACCCATATTTCGCAAGTCATGTTTTAGTCCCATTAGAGGGAGAGCCTATTGCCATCAACCGGGCAAAAAATTTACAGAATAAGGTTGTTACGTATGGTACAAAATTGCTTAAAGCCCATACAAGATACGATGCATTTTTGGACATGGTAGGTTGAAAATGGTTTCGCTAATCGAATCTTTACTGCTGGAGGCCAAGATCGCCAAGCCTGTCAATTAAGTAATTGATTTGATGCGACTCGATGATGTGGAAACCTACCAATACATTGGTTATTTACACACGTTACTGCTGGCACATAATTCAAGACATTGCAAAAATATATTATGTCCTTCAGTGCGGCTTCGCGAAGGAGCTGAATTGCCCAGGTCGCAGTAAGTATAGTAGTGAAAAAATCCGTTTGGTTTTGACCAAGTATTGTTATAAAGGTACCTACAGGAAAATTATGAATTGATAAAGAGACATGGAACGGTAAATGGTGATGTACAATTATACATATGTATGTACAGGCATGATATTAGTACCTACATATACAACAATATAGCACACAAATGTCGCAATAAATAATAATAAGCTGGTTGCAACACTTTCAACATAGTGATTAGATAATTATGATGAAATGGTGATGAGAAACCCAAAAAAAATTACACACTAGTTTGCCGTGGTAAGCCTAATTAATTAAAGACACGAAAAGTTAATCACTCAATCAATCCAAGGATGATATTATATCTTGTTGCTAGGTAAGCTGGGAGGTGACTACCGCGATGACGACTAATAGAGAAGTATGGAAGAAAAAGACATCGGGTCCGTGGCTTACGCCCCCAGTGGTAGAGGCACCTGTGGCCGACGCCCCCGATTCGATAAATTTAATATCTTTATTTTTTTGTGCTTTTCCACTTAGTACAGTAAATGAGAAAAGTGTTTCATCATAATAATAAAGTATTTTGCCTTGCTAAACAAATGCTATCTATCAAATAGCAGAGAGAATAGATCGCCACTTAACCCTACACACCTTTTTTTCCATTAAAAGCATATTTATTATGTACAAACATCCAAAAAATCAAAAATAAGTACTTCATATTAAATGTTAGTGAAGTTATTGAATATTGCAATATGCAACAGATAAGAAAGTTTAGTGTGTCATCTCACAATGACGAGCGAAGGTCCTTTCCAAGGGCTCGTGCGAAATAATTACAATATAGTTAAAAATAGAATTGGTGAAAAAAATGTTGTGCCTGACAGTACATTTGATCAAAAATTGCTTTAAATTAAATTAATCGAATCGGGGGCGTCGGCCACAGGTGCCTCGACCACTGGGGGCGTAAGCCACGGACCCGTTGCGCCGACCCCACATAAATTGGGATAAGGGCAGGACAATGATGATGAGGTAAGCTAGGACGTCATCGGGCTAGGTGGAACGAACGACGATCTCCGCGGGGTGACTGGAAACACTTAACCACTGAATGGAAGTAGCCGAGGGTAGTGTTAAATGACGTGCGATTGGAGAGGTCTATGTCTAGCAGAAGACTGCTATAGGCTAATCATGATAATACTGACTGGAAGAAAAATTACATCGCTGGGGGTCCAGAATCAGGATACTGAATCCATAACAGGTTGTGCGTCGATGATTCTGCCACCATGTATGTATACATAGATATAATTACTAAGGACGAATGGATGCGTGATTTGACCAAACAAGTAACGTCGTTGTATGCAGCATATTGTTAGTTCAATTATAAGAAGATTAACGTTTTTTTTAAATAAAATGCTGCAATTACACGGCAATGATGATGCCACAGGATTCTTGCTGTTTATTGTATAAGCAGTTATGACATGAATATCATATTAATATTACAGATAGATAAGGTTATGATGACGAATATTTCATTAGTTCATCCAATCAAATGCCGCTAGTTAATTCTATTTGTTATGATATGACTTTACTGACGACATAGTCGTAATTATAATTACTTTATAAGGTTTTATTCGGAATAATTTACTTTAATAGCAGACCTTCAAATTATAATTTGAATGGCCTATGTTTTTTGTGCAATAAAATATTGTTATCGTAACAATTATGTATGTTTCCCTTTGATGGGTTCTTCCGACAAAATGAAACTAATGATTTGGAACTGATTTTAACTGACTTACGTAAGTAAACACAAGAGTCCAAAGGTAATTTTAACTTAAATCATCAATTTAATCATCATTTAAAACTACAGAACATATATGTTGAGTTTATTTTATGTAACAGATCTTTTAAAGCAGAAAAACATCAATACTTAATTGTAAGCGCTGAATGAGTCGAGTAATTAATTTGAATTAAAGTAATTTTATTACAAATGCAAAGATAAGATCCAAAAGGTAATACAATAGAGATAAATAGCGCGATTATCGTGCAGCGCTGAAAATAAAGGCGTCGTTTATCAACAGTTGATGTTAAACTAAAGTTAACCGTCTTGGGTTTTGTTGCAGCAGCGCAGCATATTAATTTCGTAACGTAACACACAATTATTACTATACAGTACCAACGAAAAAATACAGAACTGGAAACTTACCCTCAATTTTCTTGGAGATAAGATGCTGCGGTGAATTTTGTGGCAATCCAAGGTACCTGTGAGTATTCATAGCGGTAAAATAACTGTGTTATCCTTGTTAAAATCACGACTTGATAAACTTAGACAGGGTGGCAGAGACAACGACACACAACCTGTTACCATGGATTCAGTAGGTAAATGATTCCAGACTAGAGTAGAAATTTTTCGTCGGTTAAAAAAAAAAAAACTGTGTTTCATAGAAAAGTGAAATACCTACGCGGTCATAATGTATGGAACAGCAATAGAATTGTTTAAAAAAAAAAAAAAATCGGCGAAAAATTTCAACGCAGTGGGGTTCAGAACCACGTACTGAAACCATAGTAACAGGTTGTGCGTCGAAGTCCCTGCCACCCTGTATACAGCGTGTATAATAAAGGGTGGTCATATTTAAGGGTGTTGTACAGACCATCAAACTGAATAACTTTCTCCATGGAACCCACATCGTAATCGAGGAAAAATAATCAGCTGTCCCATACAAAACTTCATTACCTACTCGAACCATTATATGGGACGTCTGATAATGGGTCGCAGGCCTTTGCCTGCTTTAACGTCTTTACGTTCACTGCTGGACACAGGTCTTCCCAAAGTTTCTCCACAACGACCGGTCCTGTGCCTATCACCAGCATTAAGCGGATTCCAGCGACCTTCGCAAGATCACCTGTCCACCTTATGCGAGGGCTACCCACGCAGCGCTGTTGGTACGTGAAGAATCACCAAAAGGTATGGCTGATGGGGTCAAAAAGTTCCTTATTTTCTGCTTTAAGCAGGAGCTTAGAGCCTGAAATAAGACCTATTATTATAAAGATGTCAGTTTCCTTACTTCTTAGGGTCTCGAGCCGCACGTACGTAAAGAAAAGTAGATCGTAGCCACTGTACGCACTGAGCCACATCGCCAACTGTACCTAGGGCCGCTTCACTGTTCAGGTTTTCTGCCAAACGTTTGTGCAAATAACTTTGCAACGGCTCGCATCCACCCACCAACGCCTGGTAACGGGGCTGTTAGAAATATGATATAGTTATTTATGAATGGAAATTATACACACGCCAGCACATCAAGCTACTACAATCTGTCAAATATCTTTAATAGATTTTCAACTTTATCGCTTAAGTATAAGGTTCGAAGTGTTCATGTAGGACAGTAATTAAATGGCACAGTTCCAGGTTGTGCATTTCTAAATACGGCATGGCAGACACTTCGACGCGCAAACAGAAACAACGAATTCAGTACATGATTCTAGACTTCTAGACTAGCGTAGAAAATTATCGTAGGTTATCAAAAAAAAAAAAACTGCTGTTTCATAAAAAAGCGCAACACCTACGCGGTCGAAATGTATGGAACAGCAATTTCTTTATTACTTGACTTTCTGTTTCATTTTTCTTTTCGTTACTTTTTTTATATAGCTTGTTTTTTTTTTACTGTGTTTAACTAGTTTAGTTTGTGATTTTCCTGTACGAGTCGCAATAAATACTTTTTCTTATTTATTACTGACGAAAAATTTCAAAGCAGGGGAATTTTCAAGAGTGATTCAGAATCATGTACTGAATCCACGGTAACAGGTTGCGCGTCCATGTCCCTGCCACCCTGTATATTTTGCACGATAAGAAACATTTTGAATTTCCAGTTACTGAAGACGACTATAGATAGATTCGGAAACAGCGGTGCTATTCTGTAAAAATCTCACCGTGATTACATAGGGGAAGTGAGCTTAAAGTGAGCTGCTATTCCACCTGATGCTTGGGATTGACACTATTGACAGCTCACTTTAAGCTCACTTCACCCATGTTTTCACGGTGAGATAAATTACAGCGGTGCTATTCTGTAACAAGATCACCGTGATAACTTAAGTGAATTAGTGAGCTTAAAACCACCCACCTGATGCTAGTGATTGACACTATTGACAGCTCACTTCTTCACCTTAGTTTTCACGGAGAGATTTCTACAGAATAGCATTACTGCATTGCTATTCTGAAATCATCTCACCGTGAAAACTTAGGTGACGTGAGCGTGGAGTGAGCTCTTAGTATCATCCCACCTCATCCCAAAGATTGACACTATTGACAGCTCAGCTCACTTCACCTAAGGTTACATGGTGAGATTTTAATTTGGCAGAGTAGCACAGTCGGTGATGGGCAATGAAAGTTGACCTGCCTTTTATTTTGATACTTTTTACTTACATTTCACATTATGACTGTCCGAAAATGTTTATAGTTTTTTTTCAGTGGTTTTTCTGTTTTTTTTTTTAATAAATATTTTCCATGGAATTAGTAAGTTCCTACTATACAGGTTAATCTTGGAGAAAGTGGGCAGTAAGAGCAAAACCCTAATTGCGTAACTCACTATCAATCTCAATTTGAATAATTTTGAATGATATTGCTACTCCATTGCTTCTTATTTTCGAATAATTTGTCTGCTCAACAGCATAAATAAGGCAATGAATATTATTAAACTGTCCAAATGAAAGCCATTGCTACTGATAGTGTGTTACTCAATTTCCAAGCCGGTACCTTAACTGTTGTTGTTGCTACAAGAAAACGGTCTTAGGACACTGTCCTTAACTTTTTGTGAAATTGGATCTGCGAGTACATAATAATAACCACTCAAAATGTGCGTTCTAACTTGCGACCTGGTCGCGAGGACCGGGCTACCTTATGCAGGATGGATTTCTGGATGGTTAGAAAGTAGTGGAATGACATAAACCAGTTAATTAATTTGACTATCACACAGTTTTTAAATATTTCAACAATTTCCGTATTCTACCTTTGACAGTATTAGCGACTGTATTATGAGCCTTTGCTCGCTGTATACCTAAAACGCAGTGTGCCTAAGTCGCGTTATGCCTAGACCAAACGAGATGTGGGCGTATTGTGACTTAGGTCAATAGGGCTTACACTATCACGTCTAAGGAATACTTTGAATCACATATCACCTGTCTAAAGCACTTACTAATTCCATAATAATTATGTTATAGATCTTTTTTACATCTTTTAAATCTACGTGACATGTACGTGACAAACAGATAGATCAATCAACAGTTGTGGTATTTTATCGTATTTTTTAAAGATTTTGATTATTTACAAGTAAATAACTTTGATTAAAAATGGGGTTAACAAAAGAAGAGAAAAAAGCCAAAAAGGAGGAGAAAAGATTAGAAAAATTAAAGGCGGAGATGGAAAAAATGAAACAAGCAAAACGTGACCAGCTCCAACGAGAGATTACTGCACAAAAATTAAGACGAGGGGAACTAGACAAGAACTGGCGCGAAATGATGCTCAAGATAAAGGAACCTATCTTCAGACAGGATATTGAAGTAATGTGGCATGTCTTCGAAAGGGCTTACGATAAAAAAGATTATGTAATTGGATTTACGATGAAACTCATGCAAGTTGCCGATGACCAATTCCAACGAACAGTTGCCAGCTTCTGTGATACTATCGATAGAATGATCAACAAATTTTTAGCAGACTTGGATAACTTGTCACAAGATAATGATGTCCGAACGAAAGACCTTTTGAGTAGAGCTGATGATGATTCAGCTAATATTATGTCGGATCACACTGCAGCTGAAACACATTTACAACTCCTATTGTATCATGCTCATACCACAGCTGATACTACAGCATGGACTACAAGGGGAGAAAACATGGTAAAAGCAGACGAAGATCGCACTACGTACTCTAATGAGCGTGAAATTTTGCGATCGTTTCTTGAGAACACTTATAATGCAGTGTGGGATGAGTATAAGGCTGTACTTAGAGCTTACGTCCTTGGTACTGCTGAAAACCAAAAAGCAGTGCGTAAATTACGACGAAAAGAAAATATGATGGCTGACATTATCGCCTCTCAAGGCAAGAAAATTGCTAATAGTGATGGCCTGCTCAAAAGATTACGATCTGAATTGGCAGCTTACGAATCTGGTACAAAACAGGCTGTTTTCCGAGAACGTCGTAACAGGCACAGGGATGCTTGTTACAGGTTGAAAAACCTTATGTACAGTGGTGTCGCTACAGATGTAAAACAGTTAGCAATATTGGTGAAAGTGACAGATGACACTATCGAATGGTTGCAAAAGGCGGCCGAAAAAGTTGATAAAATTCTGCGTATGGCAGGACTTTGCCGAAAATTTGAGACACAGCGTGAAAAAGTTCTACCCTTTGGTTCATATTTGCCTCATTCCCCAACCGCATCGAAATTGAATATTCGTAAACAGCACTCGGATGATTCACTAGTTTTAAACGCTATAGCAACTACAAGTGGTATGACAAGACTATGGCACAGGATATCCAAAGCTGAATTGTCAAAAAGAGCCTTATACCGCGAAAAATTATTATTAGAAGAAGAAAACGCTCTTATATTAAAAACGGTTCAAGAATTTAAAGAGAAAAAAATATCACTTGATCCCAAGAAATGTATTTGTTTAAAGCGTACTCCTGAACAGAAGCTTTCTCGACAAAAGACATCTCATCCCGTTGCAATAGATGGAGTTTTAGAAGCTAAAAAATTACTATAAAACTAACATTTAAATTTTATGAAGAAATGTGGTAGGTCGCTAAATTATTTTAGTATAGTAATATATATGGTATTGTCAACTATTTTCGGCACTTTGTTTTCGTGTTAGTGCAGCACGATGCTCATTAAACTCTTCCGTCGAAGGTAACAGTGACGTAACATTATGCGGTTCCACAGGGGTCCTATGTGACGTTTGGTTATTTCGTCTATCACGGTGCAAGCGTCGCACGCGCATGTTGTAATGACACAAAATCCTCGCGAGGCGCATACTATGACACTTTGACATTACCTACCTACTTCTTCTAATGTGGCACATGTAGTGACAGATGAGCGGAAATATTAATAATCATAGTAATATATCAATAGCACTGCAAGTCTTTAGATACGTACTCTACCAAAAAAGTTTTCACAGTTGTCTTCTTGATCTTTATTTAATATCACCGGGAAGGGAACTAACTAGGTAATCATTACATGTCATTGGCGCCGATTCCCTTGTTCACAACGTTCAGTGTATCTTTTTCTTTCTATTTCATTTAGAAAAGGACAGAAGATATATATTAGTTTAATCCTGTCAAATTAAGATACTCCATAGACAAGTTTAGACGTGATTAAAAAATTAGAATTTACGTTAGGCGCTGATTAATTTGACAGGACTAAACTAATATTTATCTTCTGTCCTTTTCTTAATGAAATAGAAAGAAAAAGATGCACTGATTTTAAATTTAGGTTAGTTTGTGAACAAGGGAATCGGCACCAGTTATTAAGTTTTATCTTTAACTAAACTGTCTTTTATGATATTATAGATTGTAGTTGGAATTTAGATTTTCAAATTAAATATAGACTATTCGTACAGAAGATACAATAGTTTTTTTTTGGATATTTGAGCGCTGCTTTTGTAACTTGCGGCATGCGTCGCCTTTTTAACCTTACCCGACCTAACTCACCCTCAAATGCAAGTTCATTAGGTGCACAACTGATTAAATTAAGCGCTAAGCATTCTATCTAGTGTGTCAAAATATTTAAAATTTTATTATTGTTTCGACCTTGCACTTCGTGGGTGGTCGTGTAAGTAGGTGAACTAAACGCCTATTGTGATAATCACTTTCGCACGTTATTTAAAAATATTTAGACTGTTTCATAATATTCATTATTTAAATTCATAATCTCATTATCTACAGTAAAACGGGGCTACTTTGACTTCCAGGGTTACTTTGACAGGCGTTGGAACTACTTTAACAGAGCACCAAAATCGGTTTTCACGTGTGCTCAGCAAGTGTGCGTGACCTCGCTTAATATTGCGCGAGGCGCGGGGTGTGGGGAACGCGTCAAAGCGTTGTGATCGGCCTTGTCAAAGTAACCCTGGAAGTCAAAGTAGCCCCGTTTTACTGTACTAGTTTCAAGGTATTAACAGTATCCTATTATGCAGCACGAAAATGATAATTTGTGAAATAAATAAAATATTTATAAAAAGACAATCATTAGCCTGGCAGTTGAATCGCGAATCAAAAGCGACGATTGTCCCAACAAGTAACAAGTTATATTAATAAATTATGCCCTGTGCTGTGTCTTCTTTATAATGCGGCTTAATGCATATACATACATCTAGGTACAATAACATTACCTGCTATTGAACATTGATTCTATCACAATAAAACAACTTTACCTACATATTCCGTAATATGAAAATAATATAACTTACAAAAAAATATTTACTTATTCACAATAATGAGGTAATATTTCATGCAAGTTCTAGCAATGTAACAATTTTTGCATACATGGATAACTTTATAGCTTTATTTTCTGAAATGCGCTGAAATATTCGACTATTTCAAACCGACGATATTTGAAAAGCGTGCGAAACTGCGAAAGAACATAAAGGCTTGCACATATGATCCACTTCCTCGTCATGAGCGTTTGACAGATAGTCGCTTTCACCGCTTGATGCAGCAAGGATAACTACAAGGAAGAAGCTCTGCCCCACTTACTATAACGAACTATATTGTACTTTAGGCATAATGCACACGTATTGTAAGCCACGTTATGCCGTATTCCCACTATTTTAGACTTGCATGGTGCTGTTATGAACGATATCACGACACGCTTTGTGATACAAAGATTTGAGTAAGATGTTACAATAGGTTCCTTGTTAAAAGTGAGATAAAATCAATTTAAGTAGAGATTGCTTCTGGTTTGTGCATCTTTTGTCAGTAGCACAGAATTTTAATTAATTGAAAATTAATTTTATCTGTCACGCATGGCTTATTTACCTACAAGCCTATTAATTTATGTTAGTTTTGAGCAAATTAAATTGCATGGGAATTGGACAGGTTTAATGAAGATAATCCTGCTGCAATAATAGAAAATAAGCAGGACTTAAAACATATATTTAACAATAAGCAAGTCCATGGCTATAAGAGTAGGGGAATCCAAAGAAACGATGGATGGACTGTGTGAATGATGATATAGTTAGAAAGTGGGTGATTACCGAGAGGATGACTAATAGAGAAGTATGGAAAGGAAAGACATGTTGCGCCGCCGCCGACCCCAAATAATTAAAATTGGATAGGGGCAGGAGAATGATGACGAAGAAAGTAAGTACCTACTGATTTTTGTGATAATACTCTAACGAATCTATACAGGGCGAAATTGAACACATGCGACAAATCGAAATGGGAGATTGTACTCATTATTATGAATAACTTTTACTATGGGACCAAACCTGAAATTGCAAAAAAAAAAATAAGTTGTTCCCTACATTTTGATGAGATATGCAAACATAAATGTAGGGAACAGCTGATTTTTTTCGCGATTTCAGGTTTGGTCCCATAGTAAAAGTTGTTCATAATAATGAGTACAATCTCCCATTTCGATTTGTCGCATGTGTTCAATTTCACCCTGTAGAACCACAAAATAAAATACGGACTTCCTTCGAATTAAACAGGCATTGCATGGTTATCCCGGAACATCCGAAGACTTGGGCCTAGCAAATAAGGACTAAAGACCGACACAATAGAACTTCAAAATAATTAAAATAAAGGTTCACGGTCACTTAATTTGGTAAGTATTTTAATTGGTTTATAACCGAGAAGGCAGACAAAAAGTCATCACATTATGAAATAATTACCGGTACAATGCCAACAAAAGGCAGAAACACATGTGTTACGAAAACTTAATGTTTGGTAAAGTTTGATCACGCGATGAAGTTAAGCTTATCGATGCATGGATGAGATAGGTGATGTTCATGGGGCTCGTTAAGCCAGCAATGTACAAGTCTGCGTGTAACGTCATGTCATCGTGTGTGAACCGATGGATATGGTGGAAGCGATGATATTTAGTCACGGTTATCGACGTACTATCAGAGGCGAGATCCGTACGTTCGGACGGACATCCATCACGATAGGGCGACATTGCGGCATCTTCTCTGCGTCGTCGGGGAGCCGTGGGGTGCGTATATAAGACGCGGACGAGGCCGGGGCGCGCTACCAGTCAGCTTTGCACGCTAAACAACGATCATTGTCACCCGTACCGATTGTTACAAGTTGTGTACAGTGTCGTGCTATTTGTGTGTACGTTCCTTCTAAGGTGAGTTTGCATCGAAGGAGTCTGATGGTAGTCATGTTCCAAGAGGGATATCCCTTTTCTCTATAAGATAGGAGATAAGGGTGCTTATTCTTGCTGGACGACTTTAATTTTTCATCAACCAGAATAATATTAATAATCTATAAGTGACGGTCATATCGCTTATGCCTATCTTTCCCCGACAATCTCAGGATTGACTGCGATAATATGGAGTTAAAAGGAGTAATTATTTTTGAAAGTCGATACTTAAATAAATAAAACGGTAAATTTCTTACAGTTTAAAAAGAGACTTTTTCAGTGTTTATCTGTACTTATTCATATTACTATTCTATTCATATAGGGAACAAGTTTAAGATGTACCAATAGGTTCGCAGAAGTGTGTCTTTATTAAAATGCCTTTTATTGCCCTTAACTTAAATTTTACTAAAATAAGAATAGGCACCATTTTCTAATTGTGTAAACAATTGTAATATGTTAATTTCCTAATTATTCAGTCATCGTCTATTTTAGTAAATAGACGATGACTGAATAATTACGTCTACATGTTGTAAATATATTCATGTCATTATTATATTTCCATCAACCCTTCAACTGGAGGATTGTAGTAAAAATAATATAATTTTCTATTAATAATATTAAGGAACATATTATTTTTTTTATGCCAAAGTTCTGAAACCTTGAATTAACTTCATCCATCGATCTTTTGTTACCCGATAATTAGTATCAATTATTTTAAAACGTTATCAGTTGCGCACTGACATAAAAATCTATTGTTTTGTTATGAAAAACGTGTGAGTTTATGCATTACAATATTGATTTATTGCATACCATTACAATTGGTAACTGAGCAAGCAACTGCGAAAATGCAATGTCGTCACCTTTGCCATTTCTTCCTAACTAAGAGGCTGGGGGGCCCTTATACAGTAGCATTTCCCACGGCACAACCGGAGCATAAAGTGCGTTCAACGTAAAAAGTGTTGGAGACAGCTGATGGATAGACAATTTAAAGATTAATAGATTATCGATCTAAAGAACGTGAAATACTTATAAGAAGGCCTATGTGCTCAGCACTAGGCATAATTTTTGGTTCATACAATGATAAAATGTTTTAGTGCTAAAATACAAACAATCTAACTATTAATTTATTCAATGTCCCCATCTTACGATAAATTCTAATTCGTCATAGCACAGGTATAAAGTTATTTACATTACAAAGTTCAACAGATTCGTAAATTACCGAATCCTCTTCCTCCGCAGTTGAAGTACATTGCGATTTTAGGAGTCATCCATCACATCGTGTTATGTGATGGTTGCCCATTGACACTTATACATTCGTAGGTCATGTGCGTGGTATTTCCAAAATTATACGATTTGTTCAGCAAATTACCTACTCGGAAACAAAACTACGCGTGAAACGATCGAGTCGCAAGCGCACTTCATTAACTTGCTATCGTAAACCTAGAAACACTGAGAATGACACTTTGTTTTTCGCCACCGACCGATTACACATGTGATAACAACATTCTGCTCCATGGGATTTTTATACTAATATTGTACAGTCGCCAGCAAAATTGCATGGGTACCTTAGTGTCTATTTTCCCGTGAACGTTTGAATTCAAGTTTTCGAAAATAAACTAGATGGCGTTGGTTTCTTCACAACTATGACTAATTTACGAAACGTAAGTAAGGAGTTAGGAAGAAACGAAGGAATTACTAGGCTTATACATTTATCTAATTATTACATTACAATTACCAGCATACGTAGCTTAAATGATAAAAATAATAATAGAAACCGATGGGAATATATTTATTAAGCTAACGAGTGGGTATTTTAATAATTAATTTAATATTCGAATTGGTAGGTAGTTACTTAGCAACAGGAAAAAAGAGTAGATTCATCGCAGGTAAACAGGCTCGCCTTGTGGGCTCGCAAAAAAAGGCACTATAAAAAATTATAGAGGTTTATTTCTTACAGTTTATTATTCAAATTTAATAGTCAGTTTATTAAATAGGTATTATAGCTTATGTAACCTCAATAAAAACAAACAGGAGACCAGGTTATTTTATTACAAAGGTCAAACGGATTAAATGGATACTAAATAAGTAGGCTAAAAACTACAAAATTGCACAAAAACATATCAAATGGTTAGTAGGCAACATAAAAACCTAAAAACTATGTTGTTTAAACTTAAAGTGTTCATAACTATTTAAATTATTAAAAATACGTAAGTTATAGTTTATACACACATAACCAGGTCTCCAGTCAATATAAATAATATTATCTAAGTATAATTATTTAGCTCGTAGCTATGGAACCACTTGTGTATCGCGTATTATTTCGACGCCACAAACATAAGCGTCCGTGTTCAGTGGACTTAAAAGTTTTTTTCATCTGTAAAGATGACATTACTCCAATCGAAGTTTATGTGATCCAAAGCGAACTGTAATCTTGCCCTTTTATGGTTTTCCGTGAGCAAGGGTTTCACAGCATGCCTCCGCGGCACAAGTTTTGACGCGGCTCCGTGTCAAAACTTGTGTCAAATAAACCAGCATAGTGGTTCGGCGGCAGAAATCCATTTTCTTCATACTGCCTTATCATGGTTTGATGCTGCAATGTGTTTTATAAGTCGTGGTCTACCAGTTCTTTGATGGTGTTTCAAAGAACCCTCCTCTTCAAATCGTCGTACTCAAAGAACAACTGTTTTTCTCTGCAACAATAAAACAGAAATATATAATACCCAATAATGATTATTATGTAGTATAGTAACAAAAAAATAATGCAGTTTTTAATATAAAAGTGTAAAAATAAAACTACTTACGTTTACACCGGTCTCTGGCTATTTCTGACAAGTTTTTGGCTTGATTATTCAAAGCAATTAATTGAGCTCTTGTAACGAAATCAATATTATAACTCGTGCTCGTTTTGGTAAAATAAGTAATCCGCCTGATCATAACTAAAAACTGAACAAAAGGCACTCGAACGAGGTAATCGAAATGAACTTAGCGAACGATCAATTGAGCTGTCATAAATCTTCGATCTAAGTATTATTCATACCACCTACCAATTATTTATAAATCCATATTTAACCCTATTCTTTGCACTGTATACAATTTGATACGTTGTTCTTTTAAAAAATCTAGGCACAAACTTAGAAATATTTTTAAAACTTTTATCATTTGTGGGGAAGCAAAATATTATCAAATTTCTACCAAACATGTTGTTTCACTATTAGCAACACTGAGAAAGCAGTAGAACCCAAGATGGCGAACAGAGCGAACGCGTCTGCACATCGCAAGGTAAGAAAAAATCATTTTAAATTGTATTTTGCAATAATATTAACCGTAAGTGACATAATTTGAGTAGCTTAGAATATTTTACTAGTCGGTATTCTATTTTGACTGATCAAAATCGATTGTAAATATATTTTATTCACTGGTTTTTTCGAGTGTATCAGATGTGATACATTGCCAGATAACCAATATTATAGATATTTTTAACTATGTATCTAATATATGACATCGCCAGAGGTGTGAATTAGTATTTATATTTTATCATTGCAGGTAGTTGGTCAACTAACTAAGCAGCAACAAAACAGAGCTCGACAACTTGTGGCTCTTGTACCGAAGTTCACTGATGAAGAACATAGTATGGGCCTAGGATCGAAAGTTGTGCTAGCTTTGACAAAGTCTATTCACCAACCTGCATGCAAAATCTTATGCTTCGACAACTTCTTCACTTCTATTGAGCTCCTGCAATATTTGCGTGAGGAGTACGGCGTATTTGCCTTGGGAACAATACGAGCAAACAGGCTTCGAGGAGCGGAGAAAAAACTACCTACTGATAAAAATTTAAAAAAGAAAGGCAGAGGATCTCACGCACAAGTAGTTTGCAATAAAAATAAGATTGCTGTTATTAAATGGTATGATAACAAATGTGTTACAGCTGCTAGCACATTTGTAGACGCTCATCCTATTCAGACTGTGTCTCGTTACAACAAAGACCAAGGAAGAAAAATTCCTGTGACTTGCCCAAACCTAATCAAACAATACAACACTAATATGGGTGGAGTAGACCTAGCAGATATGCTGGTTGCTCTGTATCGTACGCCGTTCCGAGGCCATCGCTGGTATTTGCCAATCTTCTCACAAATGCTAGATATCTGCGTAAATAATGCCTGGCTTTTATATCGGCGTGATACTCGTATGAAAGCTAGACATGATACCAAAAAACAGAAGTCACTAAAAACATTTACCATAGAAATATTAGAAAGCCTACGCAAATTTGAGCGAACCAAGACGAGCGATATCGGTAGACTCTCTTCCAGCTCAATAGCTACGATACAGAAACCAGTAGTGGAAAGACCCCCAGATGCTGTGCGATATGACCAGATTGGTCACTATCCCAAAATAATAATTACCAGGGGAAGGTGTATGTACTGCACAAAAGGACAGACGAAATTCTTTTGTCAAAAATGTGAAATACGGTTGTGTTTATTGCCCGATCGTAATTGTTTTTTAGAGTACCACACTAAGAAGTAAAAATTAGTAATTACTATTAAAAAGAATCTCTTGAGACTGATATGTATACGTACGTAATAAGTAATAATTTATAAAATTGATCTCATTTTATTGATAAATAAGACTCACTAATTAGGTAAGACTTAAAGGCTGATTGTTGAGACCGATAATTATGTTGATTTTTAGAAGTTTTCTATTATGCTTGTTGATTAAGAAAAAGAGTTTGTATTATTTTTATTTTTCCTTTTCTTGACAATGTGTCAAATATGATACATCGTATTTTTTCTATTGTTTGTTATGAACATGGTAATGTGCCTAATGTGATACATACAATAAAACGTAAACTAAACAATTATATATTTTTTTATTATTTTTTGCCCTTCCAGTGATCACCTAGGAACACAATAATGTCATTTTTTTTCAAAAAAATTGAAAAAAAAATCTCTGCCAAGTATAGGGTTAACCTACCCTCTCAAGTTTGATAACTAAAACTTAGAAAATCAGATACCTACCTACTTATAAATTGATATTCAATTTTAACATAGTAGGTTAATAATTAGGATCAATTTTCTTTCAAAGAAACTATTAATTATAAATTGTTTGAATGTTTGAAGAGACAAAAAGAAACTGCAAAAATATTTTATCATATAAAGCAAAGCAACGCCATCTAATAACAGCATAATTCAATTTTGTTAGTCGTTAACTGGTTTTACGCTAGATGGCGTCATTTCTCGCTTCATACGATTTTGTTTCTGTACTACCCATGCACTTTTGCAGCCTACCGTACATATATTGAGAGCAAGGACTGCCAAATACAGTTAGTGACTACGACTATGAGAAAAAACGCTCAGAATTTTCGGAATAAAACGTAAAATGTATTATATGTGTATGAGATTTCACGACTTCAAAGGTCGTGAAATAAAAAGCTTAGTTCAATTGTCATGTGAAAGATAGGCTGATAGTGATAAGTAACTTATCTACTGTACTGTATTGTGTTAGTTATTGAGCCCGCATTATAGGCTAATTATTAGGTACACCTCTACCAATTATAGCTTTTTATAATCTGTAGAAGAGTATTAATTAACCTATAGCCGCCTATAGGTACATTAGCACCAGAATTATCACATGACATACAAAGTGGTTAAGAAATAAGTATGAAGCTGAGGTCAGTTATAGTTTGTGAAAATACTGAAAGATTTTAATGATAACTTTAACAAATTCATCTAGATTTTATTTCGGAAAAAAAACATATTCAGTTAAAATGTCTCCTAAAGTAAATGCACATTTAAAGTGTCTGCGTACATAGTTGCAGGGCCCACTCGATTTTTTCGGACCTTCCTAAACATTGCTACAAATCGATCTTTCCCATAGGCCACAAAATATTTAAATCATTCACACAGTACATTATCTCTGCAAACGAAATGTTCAAAGTCGCATATTTTCCTTGGCTTTTCACAAACAAAAACTGCCGAATAAGTGCGCAATCACACGTCCGCAAGAGATTGCGACGCGACAAGACAAAGCAATTCCCCAGGAATCGATCACGCGAGGCCAAATCTCAATTATTGGCATACCTGTGTCAATGTTTTATGCAGATTGCCGCCAATGTTCCCTATCAGGTATTGTTTATGATAATTAGCATTTTTGTCAGTGCCTAATTACCTATGGATTTATTAAAATGAAGTGAAATTGTTCTATTGTTTCTTATACTTGACTTTTAATAATATATATCTAGCCCTACTACTACTTACCTCGTATTATGCTAACTTTTTAATATAAGAATGAAGTGATTTGTGGATAAATTATGCCCAAATAAAAGACACCTTCTGTATCCTTTGAAACATAATCTAGATAAAAATAAATAACAATAAGCCTGTTTATTTATGGTACTGGTTTGTAAATCTAAACCTCTTTTTTGGCACCTAAGAAAACAAAACTAAGCCGTTTTTGGGGTAAATCTAAAAGACACTCATAATAATCAAGCCATTATTTATTTTTTTTTGTTTAGCCTGTACTGTCCCACTGCTGGGCAAAGGCCTCCCCAAGTTCCTTCCTGGAAGCCATAATTTATTTAAAAAAAAAAACATCAATCATAATACTGCCTTGGTGGTGCTAAACCACAAAGAATATCAATATTATATTGCTTACTATTTCTGAAAATTTATTTTTAACTGCACGCAAACCATCATTCACTCGATGAGGCCTTGTACGGATGGCCAATCAATTCATAATTTATGTATGTAGGTATCACAGAGCAGTTAAAAGTTCAGTGTTATTCATTCGAGAAGCCAGACCTTGACGCAATCATTTCCTTGGCCCAACGAAAGCCCCTAAATGTCTATGGAGAGCGCTAATGTTCAGCATTGTAGGTACCTACCATCAACATACCTAGCCTTCTTGGTCGTACAACACCTGACCGAGATGTCTGATGGGTTCGCGGATGAATGGAAGACGATCTTGAAAGTATGTCTAATTTGTCTGGATCCCGAAATAAAAATAAGGTGCTATGTAGGTACCTAGGTATTTACTTAATTCCCGGGCGTGTGGGAAAGGCCACAAAGTGTGCGTGTTACAAAAACATAAAACTGAAGATAATTACAGTAATTGTCACTCCATAGCTTTGTTGATAACGAGGTGTTTATTCTATAGCTATATCATCGATATCTTACAATTACACGTTTTTATTCCTGTAGTAGCAGAACCTTTTTAAATAATAGGAAAGTCCCATGAGACCGGATTTCGCACTAACTGGTTTAAAAAACACGAATACATTATTTTATTTAATTGATATTTATTTTTATTGGTAGTCTTCTTCTTATCGAGTCGATGGTACTCTTCCTCGTTGTTTTTTTTTTTTTAATATACATAGTTTGAGCCCAGTAGGGGGCCACGTTGATTTCGGCATCAGTGGCATTTTTTAGGTTATCAAAGGTGCAGTCGAAACTGACTGAAGGGACAGTGAAGGAAACTTTCAGAATAGATGCACTACAGGTTTCTGATTCTATTGACAAATGGCTCAATGTTGATTTTCTCAAGACGTTCTACTAAAAACTCCGATAATAATACCAGCCTGTTATTTTTACTGCAGGGCCAAGGCTTCTTCGCATACAGAAAAGGCACAAGAAGTGATCACATCGTTTGTTCAAAAAAAAATGTTGTGGCTGAGACAAATTACTAGCCAAAGTCAAAAACAATAAACTTAGGATGGCAGGGACATTGACGCGAATCCTGTTACAAATAATTTGCTGTTCCATACATTTTGACCGCGTCAGTCATTTTGGCCGCACTTTTCTATGAGACAAAAGATTTTCTTTTATAACTGATGAAAAATTTCTACCCTAAGGGGTCTAGATTCATGACGTACAACTTTAAGGTATGATTCCGATCTCGGCAGCACGCAGCAGTGCTGCCGCAGCACTGCTGGTCCCCATATATTCTCTACTTATAGGAATGTCGCGCAGCATTGCTGCCGTGCTCGGAATGTAATCTCATATGAACCCATACAAAATGTATGAGGACCAGTAGTGCTGCGACCGCACTGCCGCGGCGGCACTGCTGCGTGCTGCCGAGATCGGAATCATACCTTTACAGTTTGCGCGTCCATGGCCCTGCCACCCTGTAAATACGTAAAATACACCTATAAGTACGTATGCATCATCGACACAATTAGAATGTCCTTGCTAAACTAGTGCTTAGCTTACCTAATCTTAGCTCCTAAAATAAACAACCATAGATTTATGTACTAAAGATTAAACGTTGACATTCTTTACTCACATTAGCTTATTTAATTGCTTATTGTTTCGATTGAAGAATCCACGGAAATGATAAATGCTCATGAAACTGAACATCGCACAAATAATTAAAATTAATCATTACAATATTAAAATAATACATGGTACACGACTGTAGTATTTAACAGCAATTATCGTACGTCGAGTAAATGATTTAATTTGTGTCGAGTTAATTGTAAGCAAGATGATTGGTTTATGATTTTATAGATAGGTACTCAATACTCAATTGCTACAAGTTAGCAAAGAGGATTTTATCTTTACATATATATGTATTTATTTAATATATTTAAAAATAAGAGGGTACTGCCTATCCAATTCCTGTATCTAAATATAGCGAACTAAAAAGCACAAAAGTCGAAGCTTTTAACAAAGATATTTGTCTCATGATTGAGATTCACAATGGATGCAGTTTTTTGCAGACTGAAATGATTATTTTCAAAACAACGAATTTGCTTATTTATTCATGTTTTTTTTTATTTATTATGATTTCGATATACCGAACATTAACACCATTACGAGAACCTAAGTTGAGTTAATGTTCAGCAAAGCCAAATTAGATTCGGATTTAAGATCTTATTTGTGTTCGCTATAATAGCCAAACAATATTTTTGATAAGAGGATACAACTAATGAAACTGGTTCTAGGCATAAAGCTGATTTATTTAGGAATTAGCATCTGGTAGTCACCCTAATGTTTATTTTCTTTTGTCGATAAAAAATAATGATCTCCTTAACACAACATCTCAGACCTATAAATTTTGCGTTATTGCTATAACAAGAGAATTTGATACCTAATCCACAAAATATAATGCCCACGTTCAAGTTTCAGTCATAAAAAAGAAAAAATAATGACCTTCATGTTAAAATCATGGTAATCTGTTGTCTAAAAATGTTATTGATAGGGATTTCAGATTTATAGGTCGACCTTAATAACCTTAACATGTACCTAGTTGCTCAAGCATTATTTTTGTTTCTTCTTAGAAAATGTATTTATCATGCGAATCTAATAACTCGATTCTCGTTAGAGCTTCCAGCGGATTAGCGGTCATAGTAATTTCTATACAAAAATCCCTTAGGCACCAAGGCACTTATAAGCCTGAAGGCTAAGGGATTATTGCCGTAACAAATCAAAATTATTGAACTCTGCCCTTTCCTAGCAATAAACAACAATTTGTGCCCTTATTACATAGGAGTTAAACATAACTGGCAAAATGTGGGTGTTCTACAGGAATAGGAACGCCTCGGCCAAACCCTTCGGGATACAAGGCGTGATGAAATATTTGTATTCTAAATAACAATTGTTCTTTCGCAGATGTCGCCAACAAAGTGGTTAGTATGTGCGCTCGTGGTGGTGTGTGTCAGCGTAAGGCAAGCGGCGGCTGCGCCCGCGCCTCAAGAGCAAGAGTACCCGCCTATGCCAGTAAGTTTTATGCTTGTATCTAATTCTAGTTGTTGCGTTATTAATCTCTCGTCACAAATAATAAAAACAAAATAAATATATACTCCGTCTTAAAGACATTATTCATAAACGTTGCTCAAAGTTAAGTAGTGATTAGCGACTGTTTAACCATACATTTTTGACGTTTGAGCGTCACTTAACTTTAATCATCGTTTATAGATAAACCCCTTAACCATTAAGGAGTGATAAGTGTGAAGACCCTCCAACCCCAACCGTCTCAATTATATGTTTCTATATCTGTTAGACACGAAACTATTTATATAGGAAGATTTAGACCAAAACACATGGCTAATTGTAATTACTCATTACTTACAGTGAATTTTCAGCTAACTTTCCGCTAGAATTAGGGATAGGTAATCTATTTCGTGCGTAACAGCAGTTTAATTGAAGTGGCAATGGATAGGCTTGTGCATGTGCATTGGTCATACCGCAATTAAAATTCTTGTGAGATGCTTCATTCAGTTTAACATCAACATCATAAAAACTTTGCACGATTATGTAAAATGTCAAGTACCTACTTAGTTACCTACTCGTACTACTAAGTAAGAAAAACGAAGTAGAAACAGTCTTCATATACGAGGATGCAAGCTTAATAAAAGCTTACCTGCACTGTATAAGTATTATGTACAGAATAATCTCCGGTTAGAAAACAAATTGTATTTCAGCGATATTTTCAGGATAAGGGCTTGATTTTTAGGTCTCATTTCACACATGTATAATATGTATGCCACACACATAATTTGGTTAGACTCCTATCTATTTAGAATATGATAGGCAAATGAATTACTTACGGGGCTTACAGGACCTAAACGCAAAAATCGCAAGTTTTAGAAACAATAAAAGTATACGATCGACTACAGTAAACAAAATTAAATAAATATATGATATTCTTCAGGATATATGCTAGGTAGATAATGTGTTGAAAACATAATAGGTACAACTTATTAACAAATAATAAATAGATAATTCCCCCCCTCCCCTCCCCCCCCCCCCCCCCGCTCCCTCTGAACATCAGGACGGCAACCAGTCGGTTATCTTTTAAAGTGAAGGCACGTGAACATATTCGGCAGAAGTTGGCCGTAACATCCCAGCGCTGATTTGCTGGATTCGTTTTCTCCTCTACCGATCATTTTTCCCCTGAGAGTTCATTTGGTTTATATGTATGTATCTGTGTATATATTGTATTTTATATTCATTTCCTAGCTAGTTCTCCTGTATGTTGCACCTGCCATGTTTTGTCTCTGCATCACCCTAAGGTTGACTGGTAGAAAATGCCTAAGGCATTAAGTCCGCCTTTGTACAGTATTTTTTTTTTTTTACTTGTGCATGAAGTTTTAATAAATAATAAATAAATAATTGCTTCATATTTTGCAATAAATTACCAGCGTTGTGTCATCGCGCTTATCTTTCTCTTTTCTATGCAGTCCGACAAAGACTGCGCTTTAGGTCATGTAGTCCTCTTAATACATAAGTCTTTGTAAGTAGCATAAATTATCGGGAATATCTAACATCTGTAATGTTTACCTAAGTATTTCAATGGCGCTTTGCAGATAACACTTAAACTCTTAGCAATTCGATACATACAAGGAATACACAAACAAATACTTGTCCGTATGTAGACAAAATCCATACAGATGTTACGATCTTTAATTACTCTACAACTCGACATAGTATAAGAATGCAACGGTAATTGTTATTGAAGGAATCTGTTACCTCGTAAGGTCTCGTGCCCTTTAAAATGACAATGAGAGAACATCTTCACATTTTAATGCTATTTATAGGATTGATGTCCTAGTTGATTCTGAGAATATTGTTTTGTTGGGTGTTGCACGTTAGGACACTGTTAATATAATAATCATGGACTTGTTTATGCAAAGCACGAGTTTCTGAAAATGATCTCGGCAGTTAATAAAATAGCCCCTCTAGGAGATTAATTTTAAAAAATTCTTCCCTAGTGCTCGCTTTCGTTATATAAGGAACCCTTGTGCAAAACTGCTTGCTTCTAGACACAGTGGATTAGGATGTGTGTTTTCTGTCAGCGAAGTTAAGACTTAAGCGAGTCGAGACTTTTTGTTTGAAACTTGCCATGAACCAAAGAAGACTATTTGCATCAGTAGTGTCTGTTTGACCCATGTTCATGACCGAAATAACTTTGTGGCATTTCTCAAGTAACACAAACCATCAAGTGCAGGTGTGGTTAAACACTAACATTTTATTATCCAGCGACATCAATGCAATCTAGGGTATAGCCATAAAACAATGCAATTACTTCCAAAAGCTGTACGGTATGATGCGTGAAAACATTTAAAATTCACGCACAAATCCGTCATCTTACGCTTAATTAAAATGTGTCATTAAATCATTAAACCCACATTATTACTTACTATAATAGTTGTTTTTATACAACTAAAAGTTGTCTACCTTAACATATAAGCGAGGAGCTGCAAGGATGTTCGTACGTTGGCAATAACTTAAACAAAACGTGAATACCTTTGACCTACGGCATTACGACTATGGCAAGTTTAAGTCAGGTAGATGTTAAATTACGACATATTCGAGCTAACAATAAACTCTAAATAACGTGAAGGATGCGTCAATGCTGGTATTCGGTAGTGCATAATTAAGTGTATAGGCTGAAATGACAATGTTTCATGTACAGACGCCAGCACATCAACCTACTACAATCTGTCAAATTTCTTCAATAGATTTTCAACTTTATCACTGAAGTATAAGGTTCAAAGTTGATTGGGAAAATGTGACAGTTAGGTGTAGCTTGATGTGCTGGCGTCTGTACCTATTGGTAAAATTTGGCATTTTGGCAGAATGTTTTGAGAATTTCAATTGTAGACATTATCACAACAGACTAAATAATCACGATGCTGTTTTGTTTTAAAATTGCACATTGCATCTGAAAGTTATTGGTTGCTTACTCGATTTACTGAAAATTCTGAGAGCTTTTTCGAACTTGATTGAACCATTCAGAAGTATAACATCCTAAACAGTAGCTGTACAGTAATACGGATTACTTTTAAATGAAGAGATTATTACGCAAATATAGGGAGTACGAAATATAAATCAGTACCTAACTACATGACTTAAATGGGCTGTAATGGACTTGCATGCATTGTTAAAGGGAAAATAATCGTTTTATCACGCTTATTAACACGATTTCGAGGCAATAACTCTTATAAAACAATCCCTGTCGTAAGTTCATTATAAGATTATCAGCATTAGCATTATTAAGTATCCTTTGTAAACGCTGAATAATCATGAATAATCTTTATTGAAAGAATAATGCGATACATACATTTAATATCGATTTGTTTGGAACATTTAATCTCTGTGTCAGCTGCCAAGATATGATTACAAAAGTTAATTACGAGTAGAACTAAAGTTATCTTAAAGTGCATAGGCTACCCTTGTAGGCACTAGGTAGGTACTACCCTCCTAAGACGGTAGTTTAGTTAGTCTAGAACTCCCAAAAACCGATCTTTCCATCTTCTTGAATCTCAAATTGAATAATGGTTCTTTATGGAAATCAGTTTGCGACGGTAGTCGGCAGCCTGAACCATTGCGATCTTTGACATCGACTCATTAAATCAGTAGGTATCTAATCTTCCACCAGTCTAATATGCATAAAATATTCATGGTAAATTCTATATTTTGAAATTGCATCAAAGCCAAGTGGGTGTGGAAAAATGATTTTTATTTTTCATACCTAAAAAGAACTGTTAAATTATCATATTTTCTTTAAACATTTTGTAACCATGCCTAAAAGTATTTATGAAGGTATGTATTAAAAATCCATCTATGACAACGCTGATGTAAAATCTGACCGCTCATTATTTTTAGTGACCTAGGCACACATGACAAACAATACTCAACCTTATTTTTATTTTATTTTTCTTAAGTAACGTAGATTTTAACGGAATAATTAGATTCCCAAGGACTCCAAAATGTAATGATAACGTGAAGATCGAAATAATGATAACGTTTGTTTTTTTCGTTTGATGTAAGTATGCGTGAAGCTGTTTTTAATCGTTCCATTTTTTTGTTATTTTTTTGGAGTTTCCTGTGTTTAGTTTTATCTCTGATTGTAAGTGAACATGACATTAAGTTGTACATCTGTGAGGGTTCACTAATTGATGTGTAAACGTTACCAATAGTTCGTTCGTCGTTATTAATAGTCGTGTCTAGGAAGTCTTCATTAGCTACAGTGGGTAGAAACGCAAACGGTATTCACACATCAAGTTAAGTAGATGTAAACGCGTCCTCGGTCTTAAGTACCGCTATTAAGGTATAACATGCTCACCCAACCATATTCATATACTATGGCCCTATCCCATCGATATAGTATTGTTCGCCTGCACTGAAGTATACCTACTCGCTAGCACGTCCGTGCATTATCGGACCCATCTTGCCAACGATTATGTTAACGATGTGAACATTTGCAACGCAAACTCTACTAATTGGACGCAATTGCGTTTAACCGTCTTTGTGAGCGTTATACGGCTTATCTAGATTAATTGCAAACACTATACACAACAAAAACCTATTTGAATCACGCGCATGTATTTGTACCAAAGAATAATGCAAATGCACACCCAAAAATTTTAATTTTATTCTCATAATACAATTTTTAAATTATATAAACGTAATTGTGTATACTACTCATTTTAATTATTTCGCATTTTAAGCACTTTGGCTTTGCATAAGAACGATGCTTGCAAAACGACTTATGCGATGTGATTCTTGGACATAAGTAGATGGATATGGTGAAATTTTTGTTTAGCATAAATAAGTATTAAATACCAACTTATTTTGTAAAATAGTTTAAAGGGAATCGTTGTGTCATTCTATTGTAAAAATTCCATACTATACAGTATGGAACATTTTGTAATCATACTCATACGAGAATGATTACAAAATGTTTAAAGAAAATATAAACATTGAATAGCTCAACGTCATCTTTTTCGCATAATAATAGTTTGGCACAGTAACATCAATATGATGAAGGTTGCTGTTATTATACCAATTAGTGATACGAAAAGTATTAGCTGTCAGGTATTATTTAGTATTACTAAATTGCCATGAGACATTGCAAAATTAGGTATTATTTAATTTTAACAAAGCTGTCGGTCGTAAATCGATCTCCACACAGGTGTGAGCTTGCATAACCAGCCGATAAGTGTCCCTACCCCTACTGCTGGGACGCAGGCCTCCTCTCTTCGAGAAGGAGTGGGATATATAATTTTATCTACGACGCGGGCCTAGGGCGGGTTGGTAGAGCGTCAGCTTACAATCAACGAAATGACGAAAATGGTAGAAATTAATTTTAATTATTTTCATCACATTAGAAAAAAACATCTGTCAATTTCAAAGAGCTGTCGAGAGAGAGTATGTATTAATCACATGCATAATCTTTCCCGAAACGTTACTTACCTATCTTCTTCTTAGCGTATCGATGGCAAATAAATGTACCTAGTCAATGAACACACCTCAAGGGCGATGGGGTGCGCATTATGTAAATGAGTTTTCCACAATACTTTTGTTAGAAAGCATTAATTTGTGGTTTATTATTTTATTTTATAATGAGGTACAAACTACAAAAATGCAGACGTGTAACGTCCTCGCTCTATCAGATTGTTCCTTCCTTTATGCACTTTCCCGATTCGTGTGTCTGTCTGCCTAAATTTCAGAGAAATGCAGTTTATCTTTTGTATCAAGATATGATTTGTTAACAATTTTAGTTTTATGGATGTTCAGTAGCAGCAGCAGTTATCTACAGGCTCTCACAATGACAGAAACATACATAATCTATCAAAAGTTCTTAAACATGCGTATTTTCAGAGTCTAAGAGCAAACCTCACTCAGTCTAATCTAGTCACCTCCTAGTCAGGACCACTTAACGAATACAACAATGTTATTTACTAACAACTTCTTTCATCCACAGTACGAATATAAATACGACGTGGAGGACCAAGAGAAAGCTCTCTACTTCGGAGCCAACGAAGCAGGAGACGCCCAAGGCAAGGTCATCGGAGGATACCGAGTGCTTCTCCCCGACGGTCGCCTCATGACAGTCGAGTATAGCGTGGAAGGAGAAAGCGGCTTTGTTCCCAAAATCACCTTCGAAGACAACGCAAGCCCCTTCGGCAAAGGAAAGTAGACCCTACAATGATGCTCACAAGACTGGTTTCGCGATGAATTGATTAATAGTTCAAATACTAACCCGTTGATTTCTGAATTTCATGACATTTAATTATGTTTTATATAATTTGGTGTTATTTTCGGTTTGACAGTAGATTTTACCCTTTATTAATTCGGTAAAAGGCCAAAATTTACTTTTTTTTTTCTTTTTTAGCTGCATAATTTCATAAAAACATGAAATACAGAAGTCGAAACACAGAAGAATGTTACTTTGGTTTTCATTAGATAGTAAATGTGAATATCTTAATATCAGGGATCTTTAAAATAATAGTAACGAAATTAAGCATAAATTATTAATATTTATGGAAGAAGAATTTATTTGGAACATCTTGAGAAAATAATTGGTTACTAAAGGAAAACTCCTGTAACTTTTTTCAACGAAATAACTCTTCATATTTTGTATCTTTTTTGTAAGTGTACTCTTTAATAATTAATCTAGATATAGTCAAAACTCATTCGCCAATAAGGTTATGTACAGTCAGCGATCTCTGCGATAATTGGTGCACCGCACATGTCGAGTTACCGATACTGTGATCAATTAGAACGATTTTAATATAGGCCATGTTCGACATTTAACGTAATAAAATTGTAACGTAGATTATTATTTTTATGTGTATCATTTAGTTCTTAATTGCATGTAGATTTTGATAAATATTTTTGTATTGAAATAGTTAATGCTGTTTTATTGGTACCTTCTTTTATTAGCTATTAGAAAAAAATTCTACGTCGACAATTTTCATGCCGACCGACATCCCATAATTTAGTAATCCTCAATAAGAAAAACCTTACCCTCATTAAGGGATCAACAAGTTATTTGCTAAGAGCTAACTTTTATCTGAAGAATAAATCTGACAGTTTGACATATTTTCTATATAAAAGCTGTCAAACGGCAATATTTACTCTTCAGCTAAGAGATATCTGACTATTGAAAAATCAACCCTTGATCGTACCTATAACGCTATTTGAAAATACAACAAAATAAGCAGATTAGGTATATAATTGGTAGTATGTAGGTTGGTTGGTAGTTGTAATTTGGTACCCGACTTGACGTAACCAGAAAACATCGTAAAACATTACGTAAGTACACAAAATAATTTGAATTCCATTGAACATGAGCAACAATTTTTTAACAAGGATGCGGCAGTTACTTCTCTCTGAAGTATTGTATAATATCTATTACATTATATTATTATAATAGCCTGGCCTCGTCGACGACGCGTGTCATGATAGCGGTTTCAGTGTCTACCACAAGGGTCCTAGTATTAAATATTACCTAAGGATGTAATGTAAACAATTCCTGCGTCTATTATTAGAAGAGCAGCTATGCGGTAATAAATTGAATAAACAGCGCACATTGGATCTCTGATATTTAAAGGATGGAATTCATTAGTGTGTTCAAGGTATAGAAGACTGTGGATCTAATTAGGTATCGTAGATAGTCAGGGTATATCGAGTGCACTTTGGTGCCGGAAGCTTAATAGGTAAAGGTTCCTTCTTGCATTCCGCTCAACTGTTCAGTCAAAATTAAAATTTGATTTCTAACAATAGAAATTCAATTGTGTCTCATTAGCCACAGTTGAGCTAGCGCTTCTAATAATAGACGCACGGAAGAACTTAAATGCCTAAAAGGTCCACAACAAAAAATACCTATTTTCCGATACCCAGGCACCAGGCACCTAGAAAGGGAGACATTAAGGGAAACCTGAACTCTTCTGAAGTTTTTTGTTCTGGACAAAAATGGTCGTCCTTAAGATCAATTTCTATTAAAAAAAAGGTATGAATATACTAAAATAGACCGACCTTGTCAACGAGGCGCGTCATGATGACCGCGGTGGCTTCAGTGTCGAACTGCGGTCGGCCCGCGCGTCCCACCATCTGTAGCACTGTGCTTATGCTGTACTCCTGTATGATGACACAATGATCAACTTATTTGGGGAATAGAGGTAAATAGACGTCAAGTAAAAAGTGATTAGAGATTATCGACAGTTGATTAATTAATCAAGTAACTAATCATTCATTCATAGATTTCAAATGCCACTATCGACGTATATTTTATTGGTACTAAGGATCCGTGGGAATGTGTACTTCCACCATAATGCCTGTCACTTGTTGTGACTTTAAGGAAATGGATTCCTAAACAGTAGGTGGCGGGTACATCGACGCACGTGTTACTATAGATTTAGTACCATGATTCTGAAAAAAACAGATTTTTCTTAAAAACGTGCCATACTTATGCGGTCGAAATGTGTGGAACAGCTTATTTTTTAGGGTTCCGTACCTCAAAAGGAAAAAACGGAACCCTTATAGGATCACTTTGTTGTCCGTCTGTCCGTCCGTCCGTCCGTCTGTCAAGACCCTTTTTCTCAGGAACGCGTGGAGGTATGAAGCTGAAATTTATATCAATTACTCAGGTCTACTGTCCCTTGAAGCTGTGAAAAAATCAAACTTCTAAGCCAACGCAATCAAAAGATACAGCCGTTTATGCCGCAAATTTTCGACACTTGCAAGGGAATCAAAACCTACAGGGTGCTTCCCGTGAACTCAGAATCTTGAAATTTGGTACGAAGCAACGTCTTATAGCATAGATAAAGGAAAAATTACGAAAACCATAAATTTTTAGTTACATCACATAATATTTTTTTTTTTAATAATTTTAAACTTACTACCCATTTCCTCATAAACGCGTAGAGGTATTAAATTGAAATTCATACCAAATACTCAGGTCTATAATACCTTTAAGCTGTAACAAAATCAAACTTCTATGTCAACGCAATTAAAAGAAACAGCAATTTAAGCTGCATATTTTGAAACTCGCAAGTACTCGCAAGGGAATCAAACCCTAAAGGGTACTTCCAGTCGACCTAGAATCTTGAAATTTGGCATGAAGCAACGTTTTATAGCACACATAAAGGACAAATTCCGAAAACCTTAAATTTTTAGTTACATTACAAAATATATATTTTTTAATAAATATAAACTTATTACTTTTTTCCTCATGAACGCGTAGAGCTATCAAGTTGAAATTCATATCAAATACTTAGATCTAATTGCCTTTAACCCGTGAAAAAAAAAAAAAATTCTAAGTCAACGCAAAAACGCAAAACGCAAAGGTACAACCATTGATACCGATTGTCGTAATGAACGAACTTTGTAAACCTTGCAGGTTTGTACGGAACCCTCGGTGCGCGAGTCCGACTCGCACTTGGCCGGTTTTTTTTTAATAACCGGCCTAATATTTCTTTAGAAAGTCCTGAATGCATGGTAACAGCTGGTTGCGCGTCCATGTGTGTTGCGCGCTATCCTGTATATACAAGAATCTTTTCGCTTTCCTCTCAGGTTACTGGGCGTAACGCTTGAAGGAATTACATATAGAAATGATAATTATGTATGAAGTAGTTACCTGATAAGCACCCTTCACGTATTGTTGCGTATTTTTCACGATCACTAGATGGGCTGGCAAATTGACTCCCATTGCTGAAACATTCCAAACCTTTCCGATTTCAGAAGTATACATCGATAAAATCGAAAAATGGCAATGGACCTAGAGGTATATACGGTTACATCAGAAAAACAGAGTTAATAATTAAGATGATGCATACTAAAAAAGCTGTTCCGAAGTTTTTACGTTGCTGACGTAGATGTTTACATAGGTGACGGAAGGTATACAGGGTGATACGGAAAGGGTAAATCAATACAAACGGGTTGAAGAGTGTATCTGGTCTAGAATCTCTGTACAAAATTTCAGCTCAAAAGCAGTAACTTTGAAAATGCTTAATATTTTTTTATTTCGATAGTTTATTAAATTGAAATCATAACAAACGTTTCACCGCACTACGAGGGTCATTATCCATTATCTGTAGTGTGTCTGTGCGCCTAGTACACGCACATCACGCCGCCGCGCGCCAGTGCAGCGCCGTGATGTCTAAATAAAAAAATATTAAGCACTAGCTGCGCCCCGCGGTTTCACCCGCGTAAATGTCGATCCCGTGGGAATATCGGGATAAAAACTATCCTATGTCCTTTTCCGGGACTCAAACTATCTCTATACCAAATTTCATCTAAATCGGTTCAGTGGTTTAGGCGTGAAGAAGTAACAAACATATAAACACACACACACTCACAAACTTTCGCATTTATAATATTAGTGTGATAGTGTGATTTTCAAAGTTAATGCTTTTGAGCTGTAATGTAATGTACAGAGATTCTAGACTAGATACACTCTTCAACCCGTTTGTACTGATATACCCTTTCTGTAACACCCTGTATACTTGCATAGAATTAAGAAAATCGCCTATAAGTCTTAAAACAGAAAAAAAAAATCAACTAAAAGCAGTTTGCACGAACAAAAGACATCAACGATCAAAACTTAAACTAACGCTTACCCAAAGTTGTAGTTGTTATCAATATTGGCAAATCTCTGTTTCTGAACGCGAACTCTATATTTTGCCTCTCTTCGTACAGTAACCCGGCATGATGACATCCGACTCCACTCATTACTAAGGCCTGACAGAATATAGGATTTTAGTAGCTAATGAAATAGCCCTAATTCGAAACCTAAAAATGGCTTCTTCGTAAAAAGTGGAATTGAGTGTGCTAGCTAAATTGGATAACATATATTACCTAAAGTCTATTCAAAGTTTCAAATTGATGCTACTTCAAGTTAAACAAATATGAACTTTATTTGTAAAGGTAATTAAGTTGATTTTAGAGTGACTATCACAATTGAAAAAGTTGTAAAAATGTTTGAAGTTGTAGCGTAAACTGAGCTTCATTGTGTAGGAATTAAAGTTATTTTTCCATAAACTTATATTTGTTTACCTTTTTCGCAAATTAATCGCGAATGCAGATTACATAAAATCACATCTTTCCATGGTAGGCGAAAACCATAGAACGTTAACTGTCACGACCCTAAGATACTTTTACGTTCACAAATTGGATAAATGAGTTATTTTTCATTACATTTGCCATCTCAAACCTTAGTTTTCAAAGCTTCAAAGTTGAGGGTCATATCGACCTAATCTTTCGGGTACGAGCAATAAAAAAATACTACTGTAAACGTTAGATTACCTATAACCTACAAATACTACAAGTCTATGAACATCAGGATATTTCAATGTTGAAGTTCTTATAACCCTATTAAGCTATACACTTCAAAAATAATCTAGTCAACAAAAGCTCCAATGGATACAAAAATAAAATCCTTAATCAACTCACCTGCAATTTCTTATTCTTAATAGAAGAAGCTATGGCAGTTAACTTCGCCTTCTGTTCCGCATTGAAGCTAATTGTCAGCTCCCGAGACAAAGTCTCCGCCGTCAATACAACGCTCTTACGGGTATTGCAGAATATCTAAGTAAGGAGAAATGTACTGAACTAATTATGGCGAAATTTACTGCTAAATTAAATAAATTACCTTTGTGTAGGAACTGCTTTAAGTCTGTTGGATAATAATGTGGGTCATAATGTTTTGATGTGTGGCACAATTAATTTTGCTTACGTTTTGTGAGTGTTTGGTAAGTAAGGTAGGACTACCTCAGGGTAGGTGGAGCGACGAACTTCGCCGGGTGGTTGGTAGCAGCTGGATGAGAGTCGCCGAGAATCGAGCTAAATGGCGTGCATTTTAAGAGGCCTATGTCCAGCAATGGACTGCTGTAGGCTGATGATGGTGGTAATACTAACATGTTGCAAGAAGACCCAGGATATTCTAACATGCATAGAAAGTAATCACACAAAACAAACGTAGTATGCTATGCTATCGTTTGGGAATGCGTTAGGCATAATGCTTAATGCGTAAATTGACAACACGAGCGTGTTGCGTAATTGATGAGTAGAATACGGGGTGTGGTGGATGTGCGGACTTGACAAAAAACCGTTAAAGTTCAAAACAGAGAAGCTAGCAAAACTAACCCTAATGCTAAACTATGGTCTGCTCCAAGGATATAAATATGTTGTATGCAAAATAGCAATTTCTCTATAGAAATCTTTTAGATAGTTATGAAAAATATCGTGAGGAAAGTTTTGAGTATGAATGTAGAATGCTGTGAGACTAGAGACAGACCAAAAATAATGGACTGTGTGAAATATGATATGGCTAGAAAGGAGGTGACTACTGAGATGACGAGTAATAGCGATCCCAAATAAATATTGATAAGGACCTGAGAATGATGAGGTACCTAGAAAATTTAACTTACCAGTGTAGGTTTCCCGGAATGATACTTCTGTATGATCGGCCATAGTTTGTAGTTAAGGATGATGTCGAACTTGAATATGCTGGTGCCTTCAGAACATGGGTACCCTTCCACTATGCGCTTCAGTTTCACGGGGCGACATTCATCACCAAACCTATGAAAAGGCCATTGGGTTGCGGTGACACGTAAAATAATATGGTACCGGCTCATGAGTCTTCAGTTTTACATTAGCAATTAATGCTCATCATAATCAGCTTATATAATGTTCCCACTGCTAGGACACAGGCCTCCTCTCTATAAGAGGGATCAGACTGTAATCTACCACGCGGGCCCAGTGCGAGATGGTAGATGTCACATGTCTTCGAATATTTGCTTCTAGCACATGCCGCTTTTCTCACTGTTTTCCTTTACCGTTTTGAGAGCAGTGGTGATGAAATAATTTACACAAGGTAAAGCGCTTGCCTGGGTTCGAACCTACGACCTACATCTCATAAATCATGGCCGTTACCACTGGGCCACCACTGCTCACAATAGGCTAGTTTCCTAAAAAATTCTAAATAAAAATTATAAAAAAAAAAAAAAAAAAAATAATAAATAAATAAAATAAAAAATAATAATAATTAATTAATATTAATTATAATAATAATTTATATGGTGTACATAATAAAGAGTATTCTATTCTATTAATCCGTGCGACACTTTTTAGCACGGCGTGACGTCACGACCCCCCACTCCCAAATTTTGACGCGCTTTATCTTTGTCATTTTTTGTTTGATTGACAAAAGAAAAAATAAGGGTCCATTATTTTTCGATAATCTAACTGACGGACTAATTAGAATTATAATTTTTTTACCCAGGAAACTACCCTATTAGCATGCCCCTATAGTAGTAGTAGTAGTAGATAGAGTCCTCTGCATGACTTCGAAATATGCGACGCCGAATAATGCAGCGCCGAAATCATTGTAGGGATATGAAGGCTCTGGGCGACTTTTGCGTATTTGGCGCTTTTTAACCGACTTCAAAAAAGAGTCTGTTAATCTATCTACTTTCGTTTGAACTGGTTCATCATTCAAAGTGGTAAGATTTATAACTTACAAACCTACAATGCTTTTTGATATCAATCAAATCGTTTTAATAATCTGTTCAGTAATGAAACTTTTAGGGCAATAGGAAAGTTCTTCTTAGCAATGGAAGCACTGCTGATTTGAAATAGCAAAATCACTAAACTGCAGATTATTCATTAGATCCCGAGTAGACACTACACTCGCTCGTTGTTGATGTGCCCCCTGTAGTGAAAATGGCTATCAATTAGGACATACAATTTGAATAACTAGAACTGTAAGCGACATTAAGAAATAATCTACACTTACTTATAAAACACAGCTGGTTTATCACTAGTTCCAAGCCAGTTAGCAACATCTTCAGGGTTGCTAACGGTAGCTGAAACGGCGACGAACCTAATCCTTGGAGCCGATTTGTTTGAAACTGTTTGACCTTGAATTTCTTTCTGCAGTTGTTCAATGCGGTGGACTGATTGGGCTGAATTCTGGAAAACAGTCGTAGGTATAGTTAGAACTTCATAGATAAAGCTTAAAGCGAGAAGCACAGTACTGGTCGATGTGGCCGGTCGACGCTTGGGGACGCCCAAGTCCAACATTAGACGTCTTTCGGCTGAAATGATGATGATTATACAGCTTTGTACCACAAACTCCAATTAATCACTTCCAATCCAATCTTGAAATACCACGACCAAGATTAGACTTCATTTCGTGAGATGGATTGAAGTTCTAAGAAGTACAAATAGAAGAACTAGGTAACTAGGCAACTCCACGTCAATGCGGTCATTTTGCGTAAGGAAGGTTCGGAAATTCGGATCTAATGCCGTATGTTGATGGACAATAACAAATAATTATTGAGAGAACGTATCCTAATCAGACATGGAATCTGAAAAAAGTACTCTATTTAAGGAAGAAACCAAAGAAGTATGGTGAAAAAAAGGAAAGAAAGAAAATACGTTTATTTGTGGTAAACATGACACAGAAAGAATACAAACACAAAATAGAACGAGTTGGGGGAAAATATGCGTAATATAAGTGGTCGGTGTATTAAATTCCTTACTTCAATAGTCTTCATCCTGCTAACAACCGCTTCGAGCACGGGTCCCCTAGTCTCGTCGTTCAGTATGTGCACCTCGTCGATCAGGAACAACTTGATGACCTCCACCAGACCGCGGTGGTCGCGCCATCGACGAGTCAACATGTCCCATTTCTCGGGAGTTGTTATTATTATTCTGGAGGGGGAATGTTTAATGAGAGTTAGGGTAAGATATTTATTTATTAAAACTTTATGCTCAAGTAAAAAAGTACTGTACAAAGGCGGACTTAATGCCTGAGGCATTTTCTACCAGTCAACCTTAGGGTGATGCAGAGACAAAACATGGCAGGTGCAATATAAGGTACAATCAACTATTTATTGTTTTTCTTGTTCTATTTTATTGTTTTTATTTTATTTTATGTGTTAGTTAGTTATACTTAATTAATTATTAAACATTCATTTGAATAGAAAGATTATATAAAAGAGTTCCTAATTTGGAATGAGTTTGTTCAGGGGAGTTCAACTCAAACACACCCGACCTATGTATTTGTGCCAAGCAATATCGTATGTTCCAGCGGAGAAAGTATGTACAGTCGCCAGCAAAATTGCATGGGTACCTTAGTGTCTATTTTCCCGTGAACGTTTGAATTCAAGTTTTCGAAAATAAACTAGATGGCGTTGGTTTCTTCACAACTATGACTAATTTACGAAACGTACCTAAGTAAGGAGTTAGGAAGAAACGTATTAAGTAGGATTGAGCAAAGAGTTACAAGGCTAATACATTTATCTAATTATTACATTACATTTACCAGCATACGTAGCTTAAATGATAAAAATAATAAAAGAAACCGATAGGAATATGTTTATTAAGCTAACGAGTGGGTATTTTAATAATTAATTTAATATTCGAATTAGTAGTTACTTAGCACCTACTTATAAATTGATATTCAATTTTAAGATAGTAGGTTAATAATTAGGAACAATTTTCTTTAAAAGAAACTATTAATTATAAATTGTTTGAATGTTTGAAGAGACAAAAAGAAACTACAAAAATATTTTATCATATAAAGCAAAGCAACGCCATCTAATAACAGCATAATTAAATTTTGTTAGTCGTTAACTGGTTTTACGCTAGATGGCGTCATTTCTCGCTTCATACGATTTTGTTTCTGTACTACCCATGCACTTTTGCAGCCTACCGTACATATAGATGCCAGTATTTTTTTTGCACTTGTGAGGTTTCAACTTCGTGAGTTCGGCAACGCATCGACGACGTCGCGCGTCGGTTGCCTTTGAAATTGGCGGTTAGAAGTAGACATAGGTACGTACAATCTGTCAAATTTCTTTAAGAAATTTTCAATTTTATTGCTAAATTATAAAGTTCGAAATTTATTGGGAAAATTTGACAGTTTCGGGTAGGTTGATACATACATCAACATACATTATCAGTTATCGAAATGTGTTGTAGCAAAGGATGCTACTGAACATCTCTTTGGTGCAATCCCACAAAGCGAGGCACTAATTTATTTATTTTAACTTCAGTATTAACTTACTTGTATGGCTTTAATTGCGTGAAGTCAACGTCAGTGTCTCCCGTAACTTCGATACACAGCAAACCAAGTCTTGTGAACTTTGGGTACCATTCCGTCAATCTTTCCGTACATAACGCTTTTACAGGAGCCACTACAAGTTAAAAAGCTTCATAAGTACTTTAAGAACATCACAGGTAGGTACAGACGCCAGCACATCAAGTTACCCCAATCTGTCAAATTTCTTTGATAGATTTTCATCTTTACTACAAAGTAATAAGGTTCATATTCAATTGGGATAATTTGACAGATTGGGGTAGCTTGATGTGCTGGCCTCTGTACCTAACACATCAAGCGAGGTGTATTTTCAGCAGTCATAAGTCCCGAGTATTTTTAGGTGAGTCTATTGCCATTAACCCTTCGTATGAACGTGGATCCACGCGAGACACAGTGGCTTTTTAATTGTTTCTGTAATAAGGGCATTTTAACCCGGTTAACTGGACACAGATTCAGATTCCAGGCTAGAGAATTCCTACTCAAAAAAAAAAAAGAACCGTCCCAGTGATCGGTATCAGGCAGACGCCTGTGTTTAAGATACGAGCATTTAATACCTCCTAAGGACAAGTTGCTTATAACATTTTATTGAGCGGCGCGGGCGGATGTTTCCCAAACATAAGTCTACATAAACTAACCAACTCTCTACCTATCATATCCGACGCATAAATGTCTTTGTCTATTGTTTATGGATGGAAGTTCAGCATCAGCAGTACCTAATTATCAATTAATAGTGGTCCTAGTTGCCAAGAAGAACTATCAGTGCGATTTTATTGGGGTACAGTCAACATCATAAATAAGTTGCGGTATAACTTTAAAGTGTACCACAGTACAGCTACATTAATATTAAAAAAATCAAATGATACATTACAAAATAATCATCCACTTGTGATATTGACTGTTAGTACTGTATACGCATGAAATCTCAAATAAAATAACTTATTTCCTTCTAGGAGATAAAGGGTCCATGAAGTCTGCAATCATCACAATTATCCTATTAAAATACATATAAAAATAATAAGAAATGTAGGTTACGGATTTACCATATTTACATTTATCGGTAATAGCTGATAAATGAAACAATATTTATGTAATATTTCCTGTTATGTATTTGCACATTTACTATATGATTACAGTGACGGATTAAGACTACTTGATGCCCTAAGCAATCCACGACTGTGGGCCCCCCTATCCGTATGTCAACTAGAATCGGTCTTCAAACCTTTACCGCCTAAAAACATTAGTTTTTTGTAAAATAAGATGATGAGATGTACTGTTTATTTTCGTTGGATCCCACTTTTGAATCCCATTTTTAGGTATTAACAATGGATCCCGTTTGCTATTTCCGTTGAATCCCATGTTATAACAACATGTGTACATTTCAGAAGAAAAGTGATTTACCTTTATCAAACACTAGCTTCTGCCCGCGACTTCGTTCGTGTGGAAGTCGTAAGACACCACAATATTGTAAAGTAACAGCCGCATTTTATAAAACATCCCTGTACACTTGTACGTTTGTAGTTTTGGTCTCAGCAGCCAAAATATATAGAGAGTTAGGACTGGTGACGCGGTAGCAAGCGACATATAACTTATAAACTAAACTGATAAATTTTTGTTTAATAACGTGTTATTTACAAGCAATTAATTTTTTATTCATTTTATCTCATAAAACAACGTTTGGAATTAAAAAGTTTTACATATTGACTTATCATTAGGTACGCAATTTCCTAAAAATGAAACTCATTCTTTCATCGACTTGTGCTAATAGAAAAAAATTGATTATTTTTAGTGGGCTACCCGGAACCGAACTAGTTAGATTAGGTTAATTATTAAAAAAAAAACAATGTTGGGTTAGATTAGGTTAAAACCGTGACCCCTACGCACGAGCCGAGCGAGCGAAGCGAGCGGTGCCGTGGCAGCGGCCGGCGAAGGCTAGAAACGACTAGATTATTATAGAAAATGAGTTGTTTATGAAATAAATAGTATACGAAACGTTGGTTGTAAACTAAAAATTTGTCAACGGAGTTTTGGTGAAACATTAGTGAACCCCTCATTTTATTATAAACAATTTTGTTGTTGAAAGTACCCGCATTCAGATTTTTTTAAGCATTCGGGATCCAACGGAAATACTTTTCGGGATTCAACGACAATAATTTTTAAATTCAGGATCCAACGGAAATACATAATAATGTTTTGCGGGATTCAACGCCAAAAATATTAAACTGGGATTCAAAAGCGGGATCCAACGAAAATACCAGGCGGGGGGCCCGCGGGAAGGGGAGGTTTGTGATTGGCTGATCGCAATTCCGGTACATTCGAATTGCCGAATGCACTAGCGGGCAGCAAGTGGGCAAGCGGGAGCGGGGTTATGACTAGGTCCGACTCTATGTCAACTTAAAACGCGCGAATTTTCAAATTAGTCCTAGAAACTTTGTTTGGTGTGGTTTTTGGTGACGTGAGAGTGAGATGTGATGCCCTAAGGACGGATTTTTTTTGTGCTTCTTCTGGTGCCCCCCCAGACGTGATGCCCTAGGCAATTGCTTAATTTGATTAAGGGTTAATCCGTCACTGTATGATTACAATAATTAATATTATAGGGTAAGTAACGTAAACCTAGTTGTAACATGTCACTGATGCAGGCTTAAAATTAATTTGATCTAATTATAATCTCTTTTATATGCCGACCACTTAACTGAGCCGTTGCCTGAGGTAGCTGCGCGGTGCGGGAGAGGTGATAGTTGTTACAAGTTGACGAATCACTGAGCTATCGCATCACATCACCACACCCCTCCCGCACCGCGCTGCTACCTCATGCAACGTCTCAGTTAAGCTGTCGGCCTATAATTTCACCATTACCGAGAGCCTAATAAAACGTAACTTAACATCACGCCCGTCTTATCGGAGGAGGTGGGCAGAGTAGGTGTAAATATTTTCATCCACATTCCAGCAATTATTTTTAAAACATAATCAGCTTATAATAATATTTCCAGTGCACACGCCTTCTCTCTTCGACAGGGAGAGGGCTGTAATCTACCACGCGGGCCCAGTGAGCGTTGATAGATGTCACATTGTCTTCGAATTTTTGTTCTAGGACATGCCGGTTTCCTCACGATGTTTTCCTTCGCCGTTTTGAGAGCAGAGATGATGAAATTATTTACATAAAGTATATTGCCTGCCTGGGTTCGAACCCATGACCGTCGTTACAACTGGGCCACCACTGCTCATCAGAAGGCCAATTCCCGTAATTTAATACGTTCAAAATCTTGTCGCAGTCTCATCTCGGCGACAAACAAATGTCAAAAACTTGTCAAAATGTAGGGTAAATTAGAGCTGTTTTTGACAGATTGAGACTGAGATCAGACTGTGAACGTTCTTAAAATTACGAGAATTGCCCCTCAGTTATGTTTAAGTCCCATATAATACAGATGTTAAATGGTAAGACAAACAAGGGTACTTAGACTTACTGTAAATAATTTTGAAGTCCTCAGTGTACTGCTTTTCTTCTAACTCCATCAGTAGCTGTACTATCGCCATTTCAAATACCACGGTCTTTCCTGACCCCGTAGGTGCACATACAACGATAGATTTGTCTGGAATACAAAGACAAGATGATGAATTATTTTAGGGTAAATTGATCTAGGTAACAGTAGAAACTTTATGTCAGACTTCCCTGCGGGGTAATTGCGTAACACGCCAGTAACGATGGCTTTCATTTTGACAGTTGAACAACATTCATTGCGTTATTTACGTTGTTGAGCAGATAATTTTTTGAACATATGAAGCAATGGATTAGCAATATCCTTCAAAAATCATTCAGATTGTGATTGAAAGTATGTTGCGCAATTAGGATTCTGGTCTGACACAGACCAGAGACAAAGGCACTGTAAAAGTCAAATTGTTATAATGGACGTGCTGTTGATTGTACCTATTTGAAGAAGAAAAGAATAACTAACCTGAGTATAACGAATCTTCCAAGACTCTTGATTGTACTAGGTTGAAATATGGATATGTAAATACGTCTCGAAATTTTGGATCTGCAAAAAAATATATGGTTTTGTTTAGGTCGCTGAATATGTCGATACATAGCTATAGAATCACCTAGGGTTCTTGGTTGCTAAATCCAAAAATACTTAGGTAAACCTTACAGACGCATCCCGTCATCTTTTGTGGATTACACTCCCTGTGTACATTCCGACGGTAGGTTAAATACAATACCTACCTGTTTTTATATTTCTATGGCAACTACATTATATGAATAGATAGGTCTAAGAATAGAATTACACTTACCCACTTCCTCCGTACTGCGAAACTGGCCACGCTGCCCAGTACCTTTAGGTGGACGTTCTAGATTAAAATTATTGTTAACAGTTGACGGTCTACTTTCAACTGACGACGACAAAGACAGAGGTTGGGAGTTGCATATTTCATCGACCAGAACATCTGTGAAGCTTGCACTAAAACAAATGAATAATTGTATATTACGATTGTACACCACATTTAAGCAGCAGGATAAAAATATTATTTCTTTTCTCTTCATTCTGGAGGTTTATAAACATTTCTTGAAGGAAGTATCACAAAAGCCTTATATTTATTTTTACCTATTACTTAGTTATTTCAAAAATAAATTAATGTTACTCACAGAGTAGTATTCATTATTTGCACGTAATTACACTGAACAAAATTAGAATTTTGTAGAAACTTTTTATAAATCCCGCCAAAACATTTCTCTGTCACAAAATGTCAATCGACACAAAAAAAAAAATCGACATGGCAACTTCTTGGTACTTAGCTATCATTTGATAATTGATTAAAAACTAAAAGAATTATTTAAAAATGTAATATAACTAAAACACACATAACGATATCACTACAATAAATTTTTAATAATAATTTCTTGTACAATAATAATTATTTTCGGGAAAGTTGATTGCGTCAAAATAAAATATAAATACTAAAAGACAATAAATTGACTTCAGATTTTCAATAAAAATCAGCGAAAAAAATAAACACAACAATAACGCCAGGGACAGACGGCAACACCAACACAAGACGACAACATCCCATGGTCATAAATAAAGTTTAAAAAAAAAAACAACAACATCAATCAACATATTATTCGACCGAAAGACGTCTATGGTCATGAATTAAAATTATTAAAAAAAAGACAGCATACGGGGGACGGTGCGTTCCGAGTTGAGCTGTAAACGTTTTGAGCGTGCTTTTAATTAAACTCGTACCGAATTACCGTCCGGCCACGACTTTTGGTTTAGCGGCAAGCGGCGCGGTTTCTTTTGTCTAGCGTTGACGCTGTAAGCGGTGCGTCGTGGCATGGTTCATACATTTTGGTATGGTATATTTGTTTTTGTCGCTCGCCGCCGCCGCCCCGCGCTAAGCTGCCGCTTATAGCGGCAGGGTCGTAGCCAGGCCGCTAGCGTGAACGCGATAACTATGTGCCGTGAATCGTCATAGGTAGTCATCGCCCTAAAATAATATCACCGCGAGCGCTGTCAAAAATGACAGTTGTGCTGTTTTCTAAGGCCGCTTTCCGAATTAAGACAATAGCGCTCACAGCGCTCATATCGATAATTTCCGTTCCGATTTAGATATCCCGATTATGACAGCTGAGAGCTGTCAGCAATTCGAAACGCTCGTGAACGCGATCACAGTGCTTACTCAATGTTAAAACGATATTACAGCAGTATTTCTTTGTATAAACACCACATTTCTTTTTTTTGTTTATTAAGGTGGCGACTGTCAGCCAGAAGCACAATTTCGAAAATGCCACGTTAGTTTAAAGATATGATGCATCTCAAAACAAAACACACACTGACACACACACGCATACACACTCGCATTTTTGACAGCGCTCACGGTGATATTATTAGAAGGCATGGTCGGCGTTATCGCAAGATGGCGCATGTCATGACGTCATCTATGACGATTCACGGGACATCGTTATCGCGCTCACGCTAATTCGGTACGGGTTTAAGCACGCTCAAATCGGTTATATCGATTACATTCCTAAGTCGGAACGCATGTGAGATGATGTGTGCTGTGAGCGATTATAGCTAATTCGGAATGCGGCCCGGATGTCAGCACCAGCAGTCAGCTGTCTGTCAAGTCAAGAAATTAAAAGACAAAAATATTTTTGTGCAACTTTTTCCTTGTATATGTGTCTTCTCGTCTACTACTGGCCAGTCTTCCTGCTTGTGTTAATTTCACTTAATTTAATGTGTGTTCTATTGTTTTAATCACGAAGTTAAAAATCAACAATGATGTAAGTATTGATTCAATTATTACTAGACAATAACATTATAAAGAGAGCTACGTAATTCCAAAGTATTATCTTACTTATTTTTATTACAGGGAATTCCAAAGCGAGTATGGAGATGCAGATACAATCAGTGTTGATACATTAGTTCTTGAACAAATGGTACAAAAGGAAAGAGCTAAAGAGATAACAGAATTGCAATCATTGAGCAAAAAAGCTTGTTTTCTTCACACAAATTTGTTGTACTATCGGCACGAAACATCTGCCATGGGTTCAGCGTGTTATCAGTTATGGGTAACTTTACTAAAAAAAGTAGGCGGGACTCGCAATGGATGGCGGGAACTTGGTTTCTCTTTAGGCCTGTCACGAGATGAATTGGATGTGAGTTTTAATGTTGTTTTCTTTGAGTCATGTCATGTGATATTTTCACTGAGTTTTCGTGTTATTGATAAGCCTATAGCCTGTTTTTAATTTTATTATATTTCAAAGAAATAATAATAGATATTATAAGTTAAAACTTCTAAAATAAAACAAGCAATAGCTAAAAGTTATTTGTTAAAAATAACATTTTAGAACATGGAATTAAATTGACATCTAATGTGAAATGTTTGTTTTTCCTCAGTATATAATGCATTCTGTAAACGAAGACCCTGTTGATGTGGTATTGGAAGTGTTCAGACAAAATGACAATGCAACAATTGACAAAATACTGGATGCTTTAACAAAACTGGAGCGCTATGACATATTGAAGTCAATAGAAAAACCTCTTTGTGAAATAGCTCAGTATTTCAATAAGGATGACAGTGGTTATCAAAGCAAGGGCTCTGGGGATACAGTGAAGAGAGAGATTGTCACCATAAAGCTGCCGAGTCGCTTACCAGCACCTTTGAATAAAAAAGTTGTTATTGACAATAAGGACCCGATAAAACCAAAACAACTCAGAAAAGCTGCCACTACAAATGAGCCCGTAGTAAATGATAGTCCTATACTTTTCTTGACTTATTCACAGGATGGCTTTCCAACTGCTTTAAACATACAAGAGTATGTTGAAAACTGGTTGGATGTACCCAATGTTCAAGTCATCACTTTGAACAATAGAAGAGAAGAGTTGTATCAAAATCCTGAGAAGTTTATAAGGGAATATTTTGAAAAAGTATGTATGACAATGTTAATATTAATCACCTGTCTATATTACAGTGGGTTGCCAAATTATTAGGGTCAGTCGCATTTTTTATCAACTTCCTATTTTGGGTGCACTTGACTGCAGTTTTAAGTTGTAAAGCATTGCAGGATTGTATTATTTATGTTTGACATGTCTCTATAACTCAATAGTTAAAAGGATATACTATAATATCTTCTACAAATTTTTAAGTAATGTGAGAGCAGCAGTGTACTTTAGAAACTACAGTGAAAGACAGTTTCTTTTTTATATTTAAGCTACAAAATTTTGTTATAATGTAAGAATGTTCTATTATGGGTTTGGTTTCCGCACTTAGTCCTTCAAGTGGACCATTGTATGTGGGCCATAGCGGACATGGCGGTTATTCCAACCAGCCTACCTCCCTCCAGGAGTTGATTACATCTCCTGGTTTTTGAGAACATCTGTGTAAGATCTGGGAGGACTCCCAGATCTTACAAGGGTTTCAGACCTAATCTGGGTGAAGCCTGTGCACTCAAAGAGCACATGCGCAACAATTTCCTCAGCTTTTATATCTATCTATACTAATATTATAAAGAGGTAAAATTTGTATGTTTGTAAGTTTGTATGTAGGGGGTAATCTCTGGAACTACCAGTCGGATTTCAAAAATTCTTCTTGCATTTGATAGCCCAATTATTGAGGAAGGCTATAGGCTATTTAACATCACGCTATGACCCTTAGGAGCCGAGCAAAAAGAAAAAAAGTCAAAAAGAACGTTAAGTGATAGCGCGGGCGGGTGATGCGATACGACGGGGTGGGTCGGGGGAAACAAGAAGTTTCACGCGAACGAAGTCGCGGGCTGAAGCTAGTATTTCATAAGAGCTAAGGGGGTTGGTCACCTCAACATTGTCCAAGAAACTGTGAAACAAGACCTTAGGAAACTTGTCTTGTTTGTTGTACCGACACTTGAAGAATGGTTCCCAGACATGTTTATGCATGATTCAGCGCCATTTCATAAAGCCAGAAGTGTTACCAAGTACTCGCACATAGCATCCCACAACTGTTACCTTGGCCTGGCAATTCTCCTGACATGAATCTCATAGAAAATTTATGGGAGATTACCACGGCCAAAATAGTCAAAGAAATGATAACCATCAGACCAAGGTCAGACTCATAGAAAAACTAATTAATGTTATCACAACCCTAAAATAAAAGAAAGTGCCATAAAGTGCATAGACTACCCCTAATAATTTGGCAACTCACTGTAATTATAAAGCTTAAAAGTTTTTTGTTTGTTTGAATGCACTAATCTCTAGAACTACCAGTCGGATTTGAAAATCTTTTTGAATTTGATAGCCCAATTCTTGAGGACGGCTATAGGCTATTTAACAACAAAAATAAAAAAAGCAAGAAGGAATGCTAAGTGAAAACGAGCAAAAATAAAAGTGCGAGCAGGCGATGCGGTGTGACGCGGTGGGTCGGGGAACAATAATTTCACGCGGACGAAGTCGCGGGCAGAAACTTGTTTTAATTTCTTGGATACTTTCATAATAATTTTCGTTTTTTTTTTCAGGCTGATATTATCATACCGATCATAACAACTGGCTACATAGAACAAATCAAGTCACATAATCCAGCTGTTCCAAATACATCTGATAATTTAGACCATAAATATGTCAATTTTATTTATAATCTTATTGTTAATCACTATATTCATGCATCAGGTTGCCTTAACAAGAGAGTAAGAAGTGTATTGCCTCAAAATGCTAATGTTGATTTATTTATGAGTATCACAATGTATCCTGATTTGATGCCATGGACATATGAAACCAATTTCGATGAGCAGTTCAAAGCTTTCCTGAAGAAATAGTGTATACTGTTGACTGTATTAACTTTATTGCAACTACCTACATTTGCCATATACAATACTTTAAAATATTTTCATGTGGGATACCTTTTATATTGTATACTGTATGACACTGTACCTGATACCAATTGCATCAATTAAACAATATTTTTATAGAAATTAATAGTTTTTAATTTTAAAACTCCATAATAGTACATTATAAGATAGTACAAATGAAAAGAATATTGCAATACTAAATTTTACTACTTAAGGCAATGCAAATCTTATTGCTAAGATTGATCCTTTAAATTTCAATTACAAAATATACTATGGAAAACATCTAAGTAATAAGGAAAAGAAAATATTAATGAGAAATCTGCTTCTAGAAAAGTACATTATATAAATTATGACAAAACATTACATGAGGCAGTACATAATATGATCCTGTTGTAATACAGATAGCCTGTCCAAAAAAACACAAATTAATATGCTAAACATTGCATTTAATGTAGAAAATATGTAAGTAATATATTAGTATTATATAAATAAAAGAGCTAGGTAGCTTGCTCTTATATTGTTTTATGGAACACAAACACAAGCAAGTAACTTTTAGGACAATGTAACATTTACTGTGTAAAATTAGAAAAGCCTAGTTTGTTTTCAGTTTCTGAAGTAGGTATACACAATGCTTATCAACAGAAAAGTTAATTTTACACAACAAAAGTCACATTCTCACAAAAATGTCTTATTATTAACTGTTTATCAGTAAGAGGTATAAGAAAAACATTTGGTATGAGGTGTTAACTCACATAATACTAAAAAAGATTATTCCTATATTAAGTTCCCATGAGAGGATCAAGTTTTTATAGACATTTGATCTAATCTTGGTCGTCAGTCTTGCTCTCAATATCCTCATTAGTTTCATCTGCAGTACTGACATCATTGATATCAATTCCAGTATCATTGTTGCTGCTGTTTGCTAGTTCCTCCTGCAAAAACATTTAAAGGTTTAAAATGAGGTGGTGTAAGCAAGACAAACAATTGAACAGTTCTACCAAGCAGCATTTATGCTAAGAATAAATAATTAAAAGTAATGTAAGGGAAGTCTGTCACACAAAGAAACATCATGTGATATAATTATACTCTTCATTGAAACCATCAACACAAGAGGTCCTTTTTTTTAAATAAAATAGATGTTTAATGGGGAGTATTGGGAAGCTACATGGCAGACAGAATTGTCAATTTGAGTAGTCAGAAGACAGAAAGTGTGACAACCAGTCTTACTAAGGGGTATCATATTACCCAGTTAGTGGAGGTCATATACGCAGTTGGTCCATGTGAAATACTAGTTTTAAGCTGCATCCTGTTTGACAGGGAGCCGACCCCAATATAGTTGGGAAAAGGCTAGGCGGAAGATGATGAATTTGTATGTGAAAAAATAGTAAAGGTAATGTTCTTTTTAATCTTGTTTGATAGAAATAAACTTGCCTTGATCACTTCAACAAAACTGTTAGCCTCATCCAACATCTGTTTGAACAGGGCATTCTCTTCCTTTAGGTCTTCAATGATTTTACGGAGCTTCTCATTTTCATCCAGAGCATCTTGTAAAGCAACTCTGTAGATTAAAAACATGTCTTTGTTCAAACATAAAACAAAGGATTTCTTGGAGCCATTTGCATAGTGGTGTAAGCGTTATTGACCAGTTTGCTGATTGCAGTTGACAAGGAAGGATCATCCTCCTTGCACTTAAACACTTAATAATATCAAATTCATTGAAAAAGTAGGTACTTACTGACGCTTTCCAGCTAGGAGTTCCCAATACTTTTCTGATGGGCCTTCAGGATTGGTCAAATCATCAACAGTGATTTTCGTGTCAAGGTTTGCTTGAGTTTCTTTGGTGGACAAGTTTTTGCGTTTAACCTCAACATCACTAAAATCAAAACAACATAATTTAAGAACTTCATCTACAAGTTTGTAGTTCAATCATTGGTCAGTGGGTCGTCTTAATTGGATAAAGCACGTTATTACTCACGCAGGTGGCGACTCCTGGCTTAGTTGGTGCTTCAAACTTTTTGATGGTCTACCCACTAAATTTTCCCTATCTGAAGCTGTGTGTTGAAGTGTTTTGAGGGATCTCCTCGTTACTCTCGTCGACTCCTAAAAAGCATATAAAATACTTAGTACCAAATAAAAATGAGATATTAATCAAAATACGTGAACCGGTAACGAGCACAAGGGAACCGTAAAACAAAGCATAAGTTGTCTCTTACCTGGAGCTCTTGAGTGCTCATGGTGAAGTTGGTCTGATAACCGGTTTATTAAGATGCAATGGTAACTTTCTGTTGCAGGAAATAAACAGAAGAAACTAATAATATTATGTCCTATTTACCAGCTCACAACGAAACGAACGCCGATTGACACTTTTTGACAGATACTTTTTTGACAGCCGCTTTTCCCGCCAAATGATTCTTTTATTTTCTTTTCGCCCAAAGGGCAGACTGTAGTCATAGAGTAAGTAATGTTCATTATATAGCTGTAGTCCTTCGACCGTACCGCCTCGTCTTCCGTGTAGAATGCCTCGTCTTCCGTGTAGAATTTCTTATGTGGTAAGAAAACAATAATGTCTTTCGTTTATATACTCATTATATTATTTATTTTATTTATTATGTCTTTCGTAGTTAAATATGCTTCTTCCATTTGCCACTAGATATTCATCCAACCAACCAAATTCAAATGCATTGCATCATAGACAAGTATACGTGGACGGCATCACGAGCACGACCTTCCAACCAACAGTTCGCCGGGTCAGCTAGTCACACTAATATTATAAAGGCGAAAGTTTGTGAGTGTGTGTGTGTGTGTTTATATGTTTGTTACTTCTTCACGCCTCCTAAATCACTGAACCGATTTAGATGAAATTTGGTATAGAGATAGTTTGAGTCCCGGAAAAGGACATAGGATAGTTTTTATCCCGATATTCCCACGGGATCGACATTTACGCGGGTGAAACCGCGGGGCGCAGCTAGTTGATCATAATTATAAATGCACGAGTAGACGACGAAGGCTGGTGGATTTTACTCCAAGAAGAATACTGAAATTAGATCGGTAGTCAATAGTGTTTGTATTGCAAGCCAATAACAACGCCCTCCTATAGAGTGCCAGACAAGGATCTTTTGGGGCGCTTGAATGACATAACAGGGGACTCGGACCCCTGTTAATTAATCATAGTATATTTATGAAAGTTTTATTTCCAATCCCTAGTTTACCATGGTTGATACCGTACTTTGACGATATGGCCTCAACAACAAAGTCGCTTAATGTTTTCCATCTTTTTTGAAGCTAATCGCTAGTTAATCCTGAAACTTGGGAATATTGCATCGATTAGCCACACACACATTTCACTGGGATGGTATATGAAGTTTAGTATGGTCTATAGATGGTCTAGTGTGGATCGACCTTTTCTGTATAATTTATAATTTTGTTTCTTGGCAGGTACAATGAAACTGTCATGAAAATTGGAATAATGGCTGTCATTTGTTGAATTGACACTGACAGCCCTGACAGGTCTGTCTGACAGTCATAGAATTGCGCTCGGGCTCGGTGGGAGATGTTTTGTGATAGGTAGTGAAATAAAATAATAATCAATTCAATAATTATCTATTGCTTTAATTAACGATAGCGCGTGATTATGTGCTAAAAACCCAATCAGTTAATAACGTTTATTGGAAGTATCATCGTGGTATAATGTAGTTGTAGTCTGTCGTGATACGTATTTTCATAAAATATAATTAATATTTTATTCGGTTCCTATCTTATCTATACCTGAAGTACATTTTTATCTTTTGGTGTTAGTTTAAAGATACAAAGGTTTCTCCAGGATATAGCGAAACTGGCTGAAAATGGATACTCTCAAGTGAGTTACTTTTAAACGTAGCTATTTTACAACTTAGTACCTGCGTCAGAAGGAGTCAAGGTTACGTCTTAACGTTTGTTATACTTCTTCATGGTTGCATTAATTAATTCGTTATGAAACTTTCAGATTCTATTTTGTCACCTGGAATGTGGCAACCAAGAATCCAGGACAAGATCTAAATGCCTTATTAGACTTCCCATCACAGTTTAATAAAAATAAACCACTACCAGACTTTTTCGTGATTGGGTAAGTAGTTATGTGGTTCATGATTACTTGCATAATGTTTGCTGTATCCTACTTATTTTCTAGGTCAATGTGATATGTACAAATTCATTGAATGAATTGTCTGTTTAACTTTAACATATCTTGTTTTTATAGAATATCTACTCTATAATAATGGAATGTCTAATTCTTGTATTTAAATATTATAGTACACAATAATATCTTTGTTGCCTAGCCATTTTCTTGTATTTAACCTACTTTTATTCTATGAAATTATTTACATTTCATCCTAATTAAGGAATGTTTTGTGATTATGGCCAGTAGTACAGACAGTTATAGCAATTAGCTGACCCACCATTGCATAAATGATTGAGATTTTTTGGAATATGAATCAATAGAATTTAATAAATTTATTATTATTAATTAATTTATATGTAATTTTTTTTTAATATTTTGTTTATATGAACAAAGTAAATAAAATATAAAAGAATTATAAAATTCTGTTGATCCATATTCTAATGAATCTCAACCATTTATGCAAAGGTGGATCAGCTAATTGCTATAACTGACAGTACCTATACATAAAGTTAATTTAATAGCATTAGGAAATAATATTATTTAGCTGACAGATGATATTAATAGCAATGTCAACACTATAGGTACCTAGCGAACAAACTTAACAATGTTTGTGTAAAATTTCCTCATAGCAACTTAATATCATGAGTTTTTTTGAAAGATAAGTTGTTTATTTTACTATGTATTTCGTAATGAAAGGAGTTAAGGTCAAACATGTTAACATGCTTATCCTACTAATATTATAAAAGCGAAAGTTTGTGAGGATGGATGTATGGATGTTTGTTATTCTTTCACGCAAACACTACTGAATGGATTTTAATGAAACTGTACAGTAATATAGCTTATACATTAAAATAACACATAGGATACTTTTTATCCCAATAATCCCACAGGATCAACACATATGCGGGTGAAACCGCTGGGTGCTGCTAGTTTAAGATATATGTAATGTAATGGGTCTTTAAATATTAATATGACTTTAAACAGCAATTGTTTTACCTAAATTGATGGCTAGTAAAAAGATATTATTGTGATAAAAAAAGAAATCAGTAAATGATAGTCTACAGTCCTTTCACTGTTATTTCACCTCTGATTTTGCATCAATGTCAAAATCACTTTATTCTCATTCTTATAGGGTTGCTGTTAGGTTGTTGCTTCCAAACTTCCTTTCTCATTTATTGTACCTCTGACAAGAGGTATAATAAATGAGAAAGGAAGTATTATAGTATAGTGACATGTGTGAGTCATCTTTCTCTTGCTCTTATTCCGATTTATTAGGGGTTGCAGTTGGAGCAACATGTCTTCTTTTTCCATACCTCTCTATTAGTCAACATCTGAGTAAAAAAAAAAAAATATGTGCTACCATTTAACTTGCTTTTGAAATTTCGTTCAGGTTTTAATGTTTGTTGTTTAACTTGGAATTTATTTATAAAGTGCCATTTCTCAGTGAAAAATACATTTTATTACAGGCTACAAGAAGTCAAGTCTCAACCACAGAATCTGGTAATGGACTCCCTGTTCACCGATTCGTGGACACAATCTTTCAACAAAATACTTTGCCGGCAAGGCTTCATCATTGCCAAGAGCACCCGATTGCAGGGTATACTGCTGTTGGTCTACACTCAGCTGAAACATGTCGTACACCTGAGGGATATTGAAGCTCAGTATACTAAGACTGGACTGGGAGGAATGTGGGTGAGTGAGACAAAAATACTTTCAAAAGATTGATTTTTATTTTGAAGGATCGTATGATTCTTTAAAATAAAAATAAAATAAAATCAGCCTCTATAGGCTGATTTCTTTTACGAAACATATGCTGTCCAGTTTGGGTGTTATGATGCAACACAAACATTTCAGATACTATAAGTCTTTTTTCTGAAACTTAGTTCGAATGTTTCGGCGATAAAAATTAATTAGAGACTGACCTAACTAGTGCCTTTTCCAGCTTCCAAATCTTTTAGTAAAATGTTTGCATATTAAAACATTTTTGGAGCAAAAAACATACTGTAATTTTACTGTTGTTAATATGTCTGGCATTTACAAATGACTATTAAATTAATAATAAGAAAAGTGTTGCGTATTATTTTCTTTAATTCAATAAATTATGCCTTTAATATTTAAATGCAGAAAATATTTAGGTATTAATTTCTATTAGTAAGGTAAGTACTCAATTACTCATTAACGTACATTGATAAATATGCTTCGTCCCGTCCGCCGGCGTACATTGCGCCTGACATTCAGAGACCCTAACAGTAACAATGCGACCACCCGAACATTACATCTGTAATCAAAACTACATTTAGAATGGAATAAATTGCAGTTCTTACAATCATGTGCAATATACCGCTACATTGTATTCTATCTCAGAGTTATTTGTAACACATATCGCCTTATGCAATTATTATTACATACTCAACAGCAAACTCAGCTAAAATGATAATTCATTTGAAGATTAGTTCAAATATTTTTTCTTAACTAATCCTATATTTCCATGATTGCGTGTTAGATTTAGTTAATAATGATAATTAGGAGACTCCTAGTTATCATTATTAACTAAATCTAACATGATTATGCTGATTAGCATGATTATGTGGTTAAAAAAACGAACGCAAAATACGCGCACTGGCGTCGAGTTGCAAACACTAACCCGTGTTACCTATATCAATATAAATAAACGAATATCGATAGGAAAATAAAATAAATGTTTTTTAGTATGGAGTCGAGATTGGGCGTTTCTTACGCCCCCTATGCTGCGGCTAATAGCTCGATTTTGAAAGCGTACGAAACTCAAGATTCAACCCGGTACAATCCTGCGGGGTAATTTCGTAACACATATACATCGATTACAATGCCTTTCATTTTGACCGTTCATTGCGTTGTTTACGTTGTTGAGCAGGCGAATTTTTCAAACCTATGAAGCAATGGATTAGGAATTTCCTTCAAAACCCTCGGATTGTGAACGAAAGTGTGTGGAATGCTGGGCAGTTCAAAAATCATCCCGATACTGTAGGATACTAACGCAATATAGAGAGCTTTTGGAACGCTAGTTTTCCATCTACTAGAAGTTTTATTTCTTTATTTATGTACCTATACTTAACCAAAACAATATACTGACGTTGAATAAAAGTCAATTGTTTAAAAAATCTCATAAATTCTCACAAAGTCAACGCCGTTTTTATAATAGTTATAAACTGGTTATAAAGTCTAAAGTTTACAATAATAATTGGTGCCTTTAGATTTGCTTGTTTCCTGCTCCCTAATTGCGTAACACACTGTCAATCACAATCTAATTCATTTTGAAATATATTGCTCATCCATTGCTTCATATGTTTGAAAATTTTGTCTGCTCATCAACTTAAATAACGCAATGAATGAACTGTCGAAATTAAAGCGATTGCTACTGTTAGAGTGTTACACAATTAGGTATCTCGCTGATCAGAAGGTCAATTCTCGTAATTTAAAACGTTCAAAATCTAGTCGCAGTCTCATCTCAGCGACAATCGAATTTCAAAAACTTGTCAGAATGTAGAGAAATTAGACGTATTTTTGACAGATTGAGACAGATTGTGACCGTTCTTAAAATTACGAGAATCGCCCCCTGCTCTTGCGTGTGAGCTTGATACCTAACGTTTTGGATTAAAGAAGTTTAATTGCTCTATTGCAACATTAAGTAACATTTATATTTCTTATCGTTCGCAAAGAATCACGATAAGTTATCGCGTGAATGCCTAATATACCATTTAACGATAGATTTTCTTTTAGTATTTTCCTTCCTAATGCCTTGATTCTACATACCTAAGTAGGTACCTACTTTAGCATTTGTTTAAATCGATAAGGCCTTGAGTGGAAAATGTTTTACGCACAAATCGTTATCGCGCCCTTGAACGGTATGTTTGAACTACATAGCCACACGTTAGGCCTACCTAGTCCTACTTACTGTTACTGAAATATTTAAAGTGCTGTACTTTTAATACAGGGCATTTACAATCCACCCTAACTGACGCACTCAGAGACGTCATTTTAACTAATCAATCAATCTACTTAGCCTTTTCCCAACTGTGTTAGATTGGCTTCCAGTCTAACTGGTTGCAGCTGAATACCAGTTTTTTATATGGAGCGACTGTGTATCTGACATCCACAACCCAGTTACTGGGTAACACGACACCCATTGGCTACTAATCGTAGTAGCGTAATAAATCTTTATCTTCAATGTCGAAAGCCCGTATGGCGGCCAATGTCTGTCATAAGGAAGACATCGCATAGGTCCTACATATTTCTTTATGGAATGTACCGGGAAAATGGAAATTTTCTCTCGCAATGCGTAGCCGTAACCATGACTTGGTGTCGTTTAGATTAATGTTATAAGGAAAAACTAAAGCATGTCAATTGCTCGTATTCTTACACTTCTATATCTATGTTCGTAGTCCTAGACGAATATCTACATAATTATATGAATGATAAAATATAGGTCGTCTATAATTTATGACAAACGTGATCAGTTTTCTTGAAATAAATATGTAGCGAAGAGAAAATTCGAAGACATGTGGCATCCACCAACCCGCACTGGGCCCGCGTGGTGGATTACGGCCCACTCCCTCTCACAGAGAGGAGGCCTGTGTCCCAGCAGTGGGAACGTTATAGGCTGATTATGTGTGTGTGTGTGTGAAGATAATGTTACATGCAGAAATTGGTGGTTCACTATTGGAGAAAACATACTGTACATTATAGTATGGGCAATTGGGCATATACATAATCAGCTTATAATGTTCCCACTTGTGGTTTATTGTGTGAGACATGACAGGGCTCCTCCCTTTTTGAAGAAGTGGGCCAACTACGCGGGCCTAGTGCAGGTTCATGGATCTGTCTTCGAATTTTTGGTTCTAGGTCATGCCGGTTTTCTCACGATGTTTTCCTTTACCGTTTGAGAGCAGTGGTGGTGAAATTAAATACAAAAAGTAAAGTGCCTGCCTGGGTTCGAACAAACGTCCTACATCTTGTAAGTCGGGGCCACCACTGCTCTATTTATTTACTACTAGCTGCGCCCCGCGGTTTCATTCAACCGCATAAGTCTCGATCCCGTGGGAATATCGGGTTAAAAAGTATCCTATGTCCTTTCCCGGGACTCAAACAATCTCTATACCAAATTTCATCTAAATCGGTTCAGCGGTTTAGGCGTGATAGATAGATAATTTATTTCTGAGTATATGGTACATTAAGATCTTAATATTAAATAGTTTCACATACACTTCCGTTGCCGGTGTAGAAATATTAAAATTACTAACAAATACAAAGTGGCCAAGTTTTAGGCCGCAACAATATTATAGTCATAGGACCTAGTTAGTTTGTCATCGAAACCCTAAGATGAAAATTGGTAATTTTTATACAATGTCAAGTTTTATATGCGTGAAAAGGTAACATGCAGACAGACAGACAGACAGAGTTACTTTCGAGTTTATAATATTAGTATGGATGATATTTTTATTGAAATTATATCATGAATAAAGGCTGAGTTACCATTAGTGGCTGGTATAACATTAGTCGGACAGTGTCGCTGTTGACCTCGATCTTGCCTTATTGATTTGGAAAAAAAAAGTAATTCGTATCCACTGCGCAACATCACTTTAATGCTCTACCTAGATACTTAATTAATTAAAGACTTGTAATTATAAGTTTATACTACGTACAAAGAAGTGTTTTGTTGTTTGACCTGTCACTTCTCACTAAGCGCAATTATTATTCTTGGCAGCAATGGAAGTTGACACTATTAAATTAATCGACCGTGGAGTCACACGTTGTAGGTCTATAGTAGGTAATAGATATGTTGTACTTGCAAGTATTAGCTGATGCCCGCGGTTTTACTCGCATCATAAGAGACGTCATCCACCCACCCAGATAAATACTAATCTATACAGGGTGGCAGGAAAAAATTCTTCGCCAGGGGTCTAGAATCATGTACTGTATTCACAGCTACAGTTTGCTTGTCGATATCCTTGCCACCTGGTATATTAACCCAGGACATGGACTATCTGTGTGCCATATTCCATCTTAATCCATTCATCCGTTTACGTACGATTGAGTCACAAACATACACATTCGCAATATCATATTACTGGGTTTGACTTTTATAAGAAGTTGAAGACCGATATCGATTCTGCCAGGGGCCGAATTACGAAGTATTAATGCCATCACGATTTCAGTGCGAGAAAGGGATGGTGCTATCGGCTCCGTCTCTCTCTTATTGGAATCATGATGGCATTAAATCGTCATAATACGGCACCAGGTGGTTATTTTATCGGGGAAGTATCAAATCGATTGGATGGAGGACAGGATGTTAGTTTTGTAGTAGATATCATTACACCACATTTTTTGTGAGCTTGGTCTCTGATTGCGTCACGCGTCTCGTATCGTCGTCGGTGACATCAAGTCATCATGGAAGTATACAGTAGATAGCTATCGTATCACGTTTATCGGAGTTACCTTCGGGCGGCAGTCTTTTTTTCTTTTCTTTTTACCCGACTGCGCCAGAAGGAGGGTTATGTTTTTATGAATTTGAATATGCTTATCTGCATTCTTAGGATTTGAATTTGGTTGGTCATGCCCAAAGTAAGCAGACGCAACCTAAGAGTTGGATTTTAGGTCCTTATCCAAATTAATATGAGCTCTTCAGTTAGCCAGCTTTCAGAGTGTTTGCAACTTGCAAACAAGCACGTGGTTTAATCAGGCATGCAACATATTATGCATTAAAATAACCTTTACGTGGGGCGATACTCAGCCCCGCTGCGACCTTGCTATACTTATTTTCTTTGTATTTTGGTTACGGCATAATAATACCAAAGGGGCAATTCTCGTAATTTTAAGAGCGTTCACAGTCTGATCTGTCTCAATCTGTCAAAAAATACTTCTAATTTCCTTAAATTTTGACAAGTTTTTGACATTTGTTTGTCGCCGAGATGAGACTGCGGCTAGATTTTGAACGTTTTAAATTACGAGAATTAGCCTTCTGCTTACTTACTGTTCCACTGTAGGGGGCAAATGCCTTTTCTTATACATAGAAGTCATGAGTTAACCACCACGATGCGCAACGGGTTGGCGATTTCAAACTTATTTTAACTATAAGTTCTGGTTTCCTCACGATATTTTCCTTATTTATATTTATTTATACATATATACTTTATTGTACACCAGAAAAAAAACAATTAATAATATATAGTTAATATATAAATAACATACAATGGGCGGCCTTATCGCTTTCTGCGATCTCTTCCGGGCACCAGGGGGTTCCTTCATACTATTCAAGCAATTCTTATATTGTTCATGCCGCTACGAGCTAAAGGAAGAAGACACGCAACATGAAAACCTTTTTTTATAAATGAAAAAAAAAAAAAATGAATGGGGTCTCCTAACACAGGCTTAACTGCTTAAAAGGAGGTTCCAATCACTAGTTTTTAAGGTTTACTTGTTAAAATAATAAACCATTTTTCATTTTTCATTCATTTAAAAACCTAAGCATTAACTCAAGAAAAATATTAGCTACCAAACCCCCGTCCATTGAAATCTAAAAATACATAGCAATTTACAAAACATTCTTGTTTCAGGGTAACAAAGGGGCTGTCAGTATAAGATTCAACATATACGGGTGTTCGATTTGCCTCGTAAACTCTCACCTGACTGCCCACGAGCATCTGTTGGCTGATCGCATCAATGACTACAACACAATAATAAAACAACACATGTACCATGTCAGCGAAACTACCAACATTTTGTATCATGAGTAAGTACCTACCTATATTTTTCTTTTTTTTATTGCCTCGACCACGCCTGATAGAAAGCGAGGGATGAGGTCTATGATGAAACGAGCGTGCCCAGAAGATGCCTGCCTGTTCACTCTTGCTTTGTAAGTAGACGAGTTAAATGTGGACGGGAACATAGACGCTAGCAGAAGTTCTTTTTCTCGTATAGATTCAAGTCGAACTCCTGTCTCATTACAAAATGTGTTCTAACTTTAGTCCAAGCCCCAATCTTCTAGCCAGTTATTGTATATTGTACCTTATTCCGACGCACGTGACTATCATAATTCAAAAACTGACTTTAGAATCGACTTTTAAGTTGTCAGTTTTGTATAAAGATCTGTATTTAGATCAACGTTAGGTTCTTATTGCAAAAACTTTCTCGATGGTTTTAATGAAACCATGTGTTAAAAATGGTGCCCTGTCAGTTCACCAAAAATTAATTTACAAAGGAGAGGTCAAAAGTGGTACTAAATTCTGAAGATTTTTAAACGCTAATGTGATGTACCTTATTAGAAAGATTATTTATTAAGCTACTTGATTATAGTTAAATATGATTTTTTCAGGCCCCCGTTTTTGTAAAAAAGAGAAAAATGTTTCAGTACAACGAAACGCACGTAGCCTTTATTTAGTCACTTCTATGGAATAAAATTAATTTAAATGTGGCTAAAGTTTCTGTATCTATTAAATACTTTGAGATTTTATTATAATTTTAGCTGCAGCTCCATGAAATTGAGACAGAAAATATTGATTATCGTGACAATGCAATAACAAAACGTGTCGAAAAAAGGTCAAATCTGTAAATGTCAGAATGACGTTGAAATAAAAAAAAACACCATATTACGTAGACCGGTAGACAGAGAAAACTCTGTCTACGCCTTATCGTTAGGGTAGGTAATAGATTTTTCCTCTATGGGTAATAGTGTTCTGTGCGCCTTATCCACTGGTACAAGTCCGCTAGGATAATAATTTCTCTCCTCTGTTAAAAAAAAAAACAAAAACGAATGAAGAGGTCTAGAAAGTCCTTATTCTAAGTAGAATTTTCACTGTGGTAGAAGACTCATGATACGACTTGCCAGCTCCTAGGCATCGCAAACCCAAGCTGCTAGTAGCCCTATTATTGGACTTATGCCTTACCAGTACCTATTAATATTGTAGTCTGTGGACCTTACCCACTCAATCTAGGAACATATTAAACACAACATAGAGGGAAAGATGATATGCTTCGGGGAACACATTATCCGTACTTATGTTTCCTTTCTGTGTGCTATTTTATTGTTTGCGATCAAACACGTTCGATTAGTATTGCCCAGATAATGCTTTGCGGACATCAAATGGCAGTCGCTAGATAAAAGAAATAAAAAACAGTTAATTAAATATTTTTGCTTTATTCTTCTTCATTTTCAACATCATCTCTCACTAGAATACTGTCTAAGAAGCTTGCAGGTGGTTGAATGGTATTTTCCTGATGCCGTGCCCATCCCAAATACCAAACAAGAGTCATAACATGTGCACAGCTCCCAACGGTACGCTTGCCAATAATAATGCAACTGCAATAATATCCAGCAATTCTCTGACACCAATCTGTACTACTACTATTTAAATTCAACAATATATATGTGTAGTACATTTTATTGCTCTGGTGGCGAGACCTTATTCTTCCCCTTAACAAAAATGAATTATCTGAATGCTCTAGCAGATTGGTGTCAACTTCAATTATAAATGTACCATTTTCTCGAATGTGTTCCCCATAGTATGATCTTGCCTGTTTTATTTGGTAAATACCTAATGCAAATAAAATAAGATCTCTCATTTCCATCACAGGGAACACATTCAAATGAGGGAGCTGGCCATCTATGAAAACAAAATTGACTCGATGTCTGTTAATATTTTCATCAATTACATAATCAGCTAGTGTATTTGGCATATTGAACCTTTCTAGGGCTCTAGTTAAAATTGGCTCGGCATCCGGATGGTCGACTATAACGGGATGAAAATTATTAAGAATAGCTGCTGCAACTCGGAAATCAGTCATGAGGTTTCTAGACGCACAATTAAAATAATCGGCCCTGAATATTTTGAAATCCCGTTTAAATCGACCATTTACAACTTCTACCACCCACCTACACAAAGTAACCAGGCGAGATTTATTTGCTTTTAAAACAGACAATTGTCGTTCACCTACATCCAATCCCTCAGGTTTATGAACTGAGTACCCCAAGGAAGTTAACAAACCAATAGCATCTCTAAAGCCACGATCTAAAATGAAAATATCGTTTTGCCTAAAATAAGACCTTAGTGGTGAGTTTTCATTTTGAAAAAGATTTTTCATAATATCAGCATCTGACTGTGTTGCGGCATAAGGTCCAAAGGCATCAAGAATGTGGCCATCGCAAGTCACCATCAAAAAAGGTTTAACCAGATTGCGATATTTATGAAGGCTATATGTTTTTTTTTGGAACAAATAATTAGATGATTTTTGCAAATATATATAGGTCCCATCGCAGATTACTATTGGGTTATTAACGTCTGTTCCAAAAAGTCCCTGGGGTATCAAAAGATTACGGGCACCGTGTTGTTGTCGAGTCAAATGACCAACCCCTAAATGCAAGGGTACATAATAATTGCTTAGGCAAACCCTTGCCTTTTTAACATAATTTGACACTGTACCCTTAGCGGTTAAAAAAAGACTGGCCATACGTGCAAATGATTCCCCTGTTCTTAATTTCACCAGATACATGCCAAGGGCAGTTTTAGCTTTATTACAAATTGTCTGCATCTGAACAACACTGTTAAATAAGGATAAAAAGTTAGCTACTGTAAGGCCAGTCCAATAATGGCACAGTCTGTCTGAAGTATTTTCAATATCTTCAAAATTAAGAACACAACCAGCTGGTGTAGTGCTCAATAAATGCAACATATTTTCAATTTGAATACTGTTGAAACTTCGTACAAAATCAAATTCATTTAGAATGTCCCAGTTATATAACATTGAATGTTCATGACACACCCTAGCATTTTCAGTGATATATATTTTATATCGACACAAGATTGACGTTTTTAAATAGCGAGGAACTCGAAGGCGTTCTGGGTTCACACACTCTGGTACAAAACAGTGAATTGCTGTGTCTGATGTGCGAGTATAAGACGATAAGTTGATGGTGTCAACTGGAGGTCGAATGTTGGGCATCTGATCAGCCCAAGATTCTGTTTCAGAGCTTGGCACAGTTACAGAACTCGATGGAGGAACTGAGTCAACATTTGGTTGTTCTAGAACTGAATCTTCATTTGCTTGAACCACTGGCATTACTGGTACTTCAAATAGAGTGGGTTCCGCAGATATAACAGGTCGCATTTCCCGAGACCGGGGTGTATTATTGTAAGCTCCCATCCAACAAGCATTACATGCCCAAGCTTCATTTGGGACCTGTAATTGAAATAAATGTATTAATATTACAAAAGTCTATTATTATACATATACGTAAAGTAATAAACAACTAAATATTTTATTACCTGTCGGGGAAATATTATGTTTTCTATATAATTCCTCACATCAGACCCTTCTGGTAATCTGCGACGACGTCTTCCTGAGCGTTGACCTAATGAAATGCCACAAGATATGCATACAAGCATGCGTGAATCAGATGGGCTCATGGAATTTTCAATGCGATTATTCGCTTCTTGTGCTACCAGGCGAACACATTGTTCGCATAACCGGTCATTTTCAGTAGTCTGTAATTGAAATAAGGAATGATTGAACATTTTAGGAACTTAAAAAAATATAGCAAGTTAATCAATTCTGTCAAATACATACTCGTAAACTGACTGGAAAACAACTACGTCAAAAAAAATATTTTATACTATAGAATGTAGTAATGAGTACCTAGTAGTAATGAGTCGTACTTCTAAAAGGATAATTGTTTACAACGGCATTGCATGTTGCAAATGTAAAAAATAACTAACCTCACGGCCGCACCATTCTTCAATTATCAAGGCTAGCTCTAGACTTAGGTCTACAGCATGGTATTCATGCTGCAAGTGGTCAGGTCGCAGAATAACATGGCAATTAACACATTCAGCCATTGTTTTCTAACCTAGCAATAATCCAAATCACCAAGAATACAGCGGTCCAGTAAACACAAGCGGTAGGTTGGTCACAAAAGAGGGTTCGGAGTCCGTAGGGCAGATGCAAAGGTCAAATGGAAGAAAGAACGAACACAGCAGCACAAACTCAAAGCACAACGAAATTACGAACAACGAACGCAACGGAATACGACGATGTCGGTAAGCCGTCTGACTGACATGACATTGTCATTGTCACGTCATTTGCCACAGGGCTGCCAACCCTAAAATATAAATAAAGTTTGTAGTTAGTGATGCAAGCATTTTATTTTTCAACACTTGTTTAAAAAAAAACGGGGGGCTGTAAAAAAAAATCAAATGCCCAAAAACATCAAAATAATTACCCTCTTTCAGCCTATATAGCTCAGAAAGCTGTTTAAAATTTAAATTATTTTAGTACCAAGCCCCATACATTTATTGAACGTCTCCTTTTTATTTGACAAACAACGATTGGAAAAACATGATTTGTTATTTCATCATTATACAAAAACAAGTTTGCCAAATAATTCACTTTACAAAATAATCACTAGATAAACTTTTGTTTAATAATGTGTTATTTAACAAGCAATTCATTTTTTATTCGTTTTACCTCATAAAACAACGTTTGGAATTAAAAAGTTTTACATATTGTCTTATTATTACGCAATTTCCTAAAAATGAAACTCTTTCTTGCATCGACTTGCGCTAATAGAAAAAAAGAGATTATTATTTTTAGTGGGCTACACGGAACCGAACTAGTTAGATTAGGTCAATTATTTAAAAAAAAAATGTTAGGTTAGGTTGGGTTAAAACTGCGACCCCTACGCACGAGCCGAGCGAGCGAAGCGAGCGGTGCCGCGGTAGCGGCCGGCGAGTGCCAGAAACGACTAGATTATTGAAAAACATTACTTTTACACAAAATATGGGTGCCAGAAACGACTTGCACTAATGGAAGAAAAAAAGATATTATTTTTAGTAGGCTACCCGGAACCGAACTAGTAACATTAGGTTAATTATTTAAAAAAAATGGTTTGGTTAGGTTAGGTTAAAACGGTGACCCCCAACGCACGAGCCGAGCGAGCGAAGCGAGCGGTGCCGCGGCAGCGGCCGGCGAGTGCCAGAAAGAACTAGATTATATAGAAAAAAAAATACTTGCCTGAAGATGATTTGACCCAAATGGAGAATACCGTCATGAAGACTTTGTGACAGGTTTAGAAAATCTTTACATAGCATAAAACAAATTCACTCCCGCTGTCTGTAAGCAACGGATTTTAATGCAGTCGCCAGTGTATTATAAAATGATATTTTGTATAAACGTTATTTTTCCAAAAGAATCTAAATATTGAATGAAAAATGTATAAATGATTAAATATCATCCGTAACATTTGTAAGGAGAAGCATTTGCCAAATAAATGTTTGTAAAGCGAGTATTTATAAAATAAAATATTTGCGTAATGAGTTGTTTGTGAAATAAATAGTATACGAAACGTTGGTTGTAAACTAAAAATTTGTCAATAGAGTTTTGGTGAAACATTAGTGAACCGTTAAAAATACTTTTTTTTTTCAAATAATAAGACCGCTAATGACTAAAACACCACGATTTTCCTCCTGCATGAGTCGGGATCGCGGGACTCCCACATGTTTCGCGCCCCTGGCTTTTCCACTTTTTTCCCATTACTCTGACCAAATTGCGCGCTAGGTTGTTGATGTTGACCCATGTCAGTTGTATTTAAATATTTTATTTAAGTACTAGCTGCGCCCCGCGGTTTCACCCGCGTAAGTTTCGATCCCGTGGGAATATCGGGATAAAAACTATCGTATGTCCTTTCCCGGGGCTCAAACTATCTCTATACCAAATTTCATCGAAATCGGTTCAGCGGCTTAGACGTGAAAAGGTAACATACTGACAGACAGACAGTCAGACGGAAAGACAGACAGAGTTACTTTCGAATTTATAATATTAGTATGGAGGGACAAATCTAAGCATTGTTACATAACATCTTTAATCATATTAATGTAATTTACATAAATCAGTTTACTAAACGTTTACCCAAAGCACTTGGAAAAAAGTCCGCACATTGTCGAGTCGTAATCATTTGTCTTTCTTAACAATTGTGTGATGTCAGTGAACTTAAGGTTATAGTCATTAACTACGTGGTACGTCATTCGTTTCTTTTCCATTTATTATCTACTAGCTTCTACCCGCGACTTTGGCTGCGTGAAATTTCATGTTCCTCCGACTCACTCCATCGCATCGCATGGCCTACCCGCGTTATGTATTTTATTTTACTTCGGTTTCGCTCAGCGTTCTTTTTGCCTTTTTGTTTTTGCTCGTCTCCTAAGGGTCCTAGCGTGATGTTGAGCTTATAGCCGGTCAAAAGTTAGGCTATCAATTTCAAATCCGAGTGGTAGTTCCAGAAGGCCAATTCTCGTAATTTAAAACATTAAAAATCTAGCCGCAGTCTCATCTCGGCGACAAAGAAATGTCAAAAACTCGTCAAAATGTAGGGAAATTAGAAGTATTTTTGACAGATTGAGACTGAGATCAGACTGTGAACGTTCTTAAAATTAGGTACGAGAATTACCCCTCTGATATTAGCGCGTTCAAACAAAAAACTCTTCAGATTTATTATTAGTACAGATAAGATTTATTGTCTGCTTTATACCAAGAAATACTTCCTATCGAACATTTGAACGATTCTTCTGATGATGTTCTTATACTTCTGTAGGTACACATTTTCTTTTGTTATCAGAACGTTATAGTTATCAAACTAATCGACAATCTGCATTGAAACTATGGTACAGTAATTTTAAATGTTGATTAAATACTACATAGAAGATAATTACATTGTTAGAGATACAAGATACCAACACAATTTTAAAATCGTCCTGGTCAATCATTTTTTACGTACATTTATTAATGAAAATATCAATTGATCTATCGATAGTGACATTTATAGATAAATCTCTATCAGTTTCTAACAAAATTATAGATAATTCTAATAACATCACGCGTTTTATCTGATGTACTTAACATGACTATCCCTGATAACGGTATTAGTAAAACCACATTGTAAGTAAACAGGAAAATTCAATGTGAGTTGATTTATCAATGAAACCCTTCTATTTTCCGAGAAAGAAGTCGTTTTTCTAATTTTCCTTATACATATGTAGTAACGTTATCAGGACTTATCTGTGTCGGCGTCGATTTTTTACTTTCAAGTGTCAAGAGCGTTATCCTTATAGTTTTTGCGAACCTACAAACATTTTATTTTATACCAGGGCCATATACCACAAAACTATACTTTTTACAAGTTACAATTTTTTGATAGCATATACAGCATTATTATGCATGGCAGAGCATGTATGGCCTATGCCATGGCCTAGCATGCATGGCATGGCATACCATGCATGCTAGGTTTGCTATGCCTTGTATGCTATGCCATACATGCTAGGCCATACATGCTAGGCCATACATGCTAGGCCATGTAAGCTAGGCCATGCATGCTAGGCTATGCATGCTAGGCCATGCATGCTAGGCCATGCAAGTTAGGCCATGCAAGCTAGGCCATGCATGCTAGGCTATGCATGCTAGGCTATGCATGCTAGGCCATGCATGCTAGGCCATGCAAGTTAGGCCATGCAAGCTAGGCCATGCATGCTAGGCTATACATGCTAGGCCATGCATGCTAGGCCATGCATGCTAGGCCATGCATGCTAGGCCATGCATGCTAGGCCATGCATGCTAGGCCATGCATGCTAGGCCATGCAAGTTAGGCCATGCATGCTAGGCCATGCATGCTAGGCCATGCAAGCTAGGCCATGCAAGCTAGGCCATGCAAGCTAGGCCATGCATGCTAGGCCATGCACGCTAGGCCATGCATGCTAGGCCATGCAAGTTAGGCCATGCAAGCTAGGCCATGCAAGCTGGGCCATGCATGCTAGGCTATGCATGCTAGGCCATGCATGCTAGGCCATGCAAGCTAGGCCATGCAAGCTAGGCCATGCAAGCTAGGCCATGCAAGCTAGGCCATGCAAGCTAGGCCATGCAAGTTAGGCCATGCAAGCTAGGCCATGCAAGCTAGGCCATGCAAGCTGGGCCATGCAAGCTAGGCCATGCAAGTTAGGCCATGCAAGCTAGGCCATGCATGCTAGGCTATACATGCTAGGCCATGCATGCTAGGCCATGCATGCTAGGCCATGCATGCTAGGCCATGCATGCTAGGCCATGCATGCTAGGCCATGCATGCTAGGCCATGCAAGTTAGGCCATGCAAGCTAGGCCATGCATGCTAGGCTATACATGCTAGGCCATGCATGCTAGGCCATGCATGCTAGGCCATGCATGCTAGGCCATGCATGCTAGGCCATGCAAGCTAGGCCATGCAAGCTAGGCCATGCAAGTTAGGCCATGCAAGCTAGGCCATGCATGCTAGGCTATACATGCTAGGCCATGCATGCTAGGCCATGCATGCTAGGCCATGCATGCTAGGCCATGCATGCTAGGCCATGCATGCTAGGCCATGCATGCTAGGCCATGCAAGTTAGGCCATGCATGCTAGGCCATGCATGCTAGGCCATGCAAGCTAGGCCATGCAAGCTAGGCCATGCAAGCTAGGCCATGCATGCTAGGCCATGCACGCTAGGCCATGCATGCTAGGCCATGCAAGTTAGGCCATGCAAGCTAGGCCATGCAAGCTGGGCCATGCATGCTAGGCTATGCATGCTAGGCCATGCATGCTAGGCCATGCAAGCTAGGCCATGCAAGCTAGGCCATGCAAGCTAGGCCATGCAAGCTAGGCCATGCAAGCTAGGCCATGCAAGCTAGGCCATGCAAGCTAGGCCATGCATGCTAGGTTATGCATGCTAGGCCTACATATAACTACATACTTATAATATTTGTGATAACTACGCAATTTTTCTACAATTTAACAATTTTGCGATTGTAGACTTATATAGTTTTGTGGTGTAGAGCCCAGATATTTTTGAGAAATTAAGTTAAGTATTTGTTTTCCTATATTAGGAGTCGAGAGTATTTAAATATTGTCCTTTGAATTAAGCTTTTTATGTTTTAGTCATAAGGATATTGTTAAAGACTTTTTGGTGAAATATATACTTAAGTAATTATTAAGAGTTATGGGTTGCTTATAATCGTGTCCTAGAATTGCTTCGTCAGGTATTAATACTGAAAGACCAACCTTTGACTACAGTTATTCGTAATTTCGTTATGACGCAGTGGGACTTGGTTCTTCCCTCACATTTAGTTCCGATCAGACCAATCGCAATATTTTTCTTTCTTTCTCAGTTATTTTTAATGATGGTCTGGCAGTTGGAATACTTAATGCGGCCTATCCGAATGTCCTTTCTTTGGTATTGTTCGCCGAGTGGTTGAGCTCTTGTCAGTTCTACACGCTTAACGATAAATGCGTGCACTGACTGCACAGCTCCACTGAAATCTGTGTGGTTCTTTCCTCAAAAGACCATTTCAGACGCTAATCTGCATGGTCCTCACATGATCTGATCAAGTTGCGTCTTTTATGTCAGTTGCAGAATCCCAAAATCTGTTAAGTTTTTTTTGTAATTACACCTAAAGTAAACATATATTTCTTTCTCCATTCCAGCTACGTAATCTGGATAGGCGACCTCAACTTCCGTACCGACCATCCAGCGGGCAGTAGTCCGTCATCCGAGGAGATCGTCGCCACACTGCAGAAGATAGAGAAGGACAAATACGCGTCACTCCTCGCTCACGATCAGCTGATTGCTGTCATGGATTCCGGAGAAGCGTTCTCAGAGTTCACGGAGCATGACATACGGTTCCCGCCGACTTACAAGTTCCTTATTGGCGGGGATGAGTATGATATGAAGTACGTATTACGGTTTTGAAGTTTTTCTTTGCTAAACATTATCTGAAAAGTGTGTGTTTGTTTGAAATCGCCAATCCGCTTTGAGCAAGCGTAGTGATTAATGCTCGTGGCTTCTTTATATGAGAAGAGGTCTTTGCCTTGCAGTAAGACGTTACAGACTGGTTTTATTTTAAAGCATTATCGTCCCATTGTGAATTGTGCATGTTCGACATTGGGTAGACTGCTGGGACACAGGCCTCCTCTCGGTGAGAGGGAGTGAGCCATAATCCACTACGCGGGCCCAGTGCGAGTTGGTGGATCTGTCTTAGAATTTTTGGTTCTAGGACTAGTTCTCACGATGATTTCCTTTACCGTTTTGAGAGCAGTGGTGATGAAATTAAATACACAAAATAAAGTGCCTGTCTGGGTTCGAACTCACGACCTCTACAAGTCGAAAGTCGCGACGATTACCACTGGGTCACTACTGCTCTCAACCTGCCCTTATCTCAATTTATTTGGGGTCGGCCCAGTTCGTTTTTCTTCTATGTCTCGAGATATACAGGCTAATAAAACTTGTGATCTGAATGTGAAATGAAAGTGTTAAATATATCGATGTCATTACTCAGGGACGTACACGAAAGATAACTCGAGTATTTATATTAACAATGCGTGCTATCGGCGCGTCGTAGGTTTTTACTATTACTCAATTTCAAGTAATGGTTTTTATTTTACACTCTGATTTTGAATTTGCTAGACTAAAATGACATCTGCTGCGTAGTAATAAACACGGTCAACATGACAAAAAGGTCGATCGCAGCTGTCATGTTGGTCTAGCAAATTAAAAATCTGCGTTTAGGAAGAAGCATAGCATCAACAAAACTAGTAAATAATAAATAGTGTCTTATACAAGTAGGTAAATTAATCACTTTTTATAATAATAAAATATTATTTATTTGGCGAATATGTTAATTTTAACAAACGGTATGATGAATAATTTGATAAAAGGACAATTTAACTTACCTAATCAATATAAATGTTATGAAATTACTTATCGTTTGTCTTCGCACGATTATTATTATAAGACGTCAGTATTAATAAGATATCAATCTTGGGAATTTGCTTGCCTAATTAATTCAATATATAAAATAATAATTAACACGTATTCTGTTCTAGGTCAGATTCATTGTTTACATGTTCGCATGATCTTGCGCATTGTAAGCAATATACACATAATCAAAGCTAAATTATAATCATAACATTTAACTTTTTAGGTCAGCGGTAGCGGCCCCGCGAATAAACAGTCGTAGGTCATGGTTTTGAAACCAATTAGGCTTTTTGTACAGTTGTTTTATCACAGTATTGGTTCAAAAACGGTGAAGGGAGAACCAAAAATTCGAAGACATTTTCTGTGAAATTCACATACTGGGCCCGCGTGTTATATTACGGCCCATTTATGCTACTCAGAGAGAATATTATAAGGCTTATCATATTAAGTTATCATCATCATTTGCTTAGCCTTTTCCCAAATAAAGGGGTTGAGTGGGAGATCTATCCGGATGTAGATGAATACTAGTATATTACATAGAGCGACTGTCATTCTGACCTCCACAACCCGGTTACTGGGTAACAGAATACCCCTTGGTAAGACCGGTTGTCAGACTTATGATATTACAAGCCGTGTGCCCGATGCGTTTTCCCATCGGCCGAAATGGCGAACTTAAAAAATCTTTTTTATGAATTTTCAAAAACCCTTCCCTAGGGCCCACTTTCGTTGTATAAGGAAGTCTAGTGCTAAATTTAAAGCTTTTAGATCCAGTAGGTGTTTGTCAGTGAATTTAATCTATATTTATAAAATTCAAAGTCCTGACTGACTGATATATCAACGCGCAGCCTAAACCGCTGGTCCTAGAGACATGAAATTTGGAGGGTGTTCTTTGTGAAGAGTAGGTATCTACTAAGAAAGGGTTTTTCGAAATTCCACACCTAAGAGGGTGAATGCGGGGAGGGTTAAATTTCACGCGGACCGAGTCGCGAGCAGAAGCTAGTTTTTTTTATAAGTAGATATTTTGTATAATAAATAACTAATTAACCAAAATTTCTTGTTCACAGGCGAAAACCATCATGGACAGATAGGATCCTGTACAAAGTCAACGCGAACAACTATGAGAATGTGACACTAAAAGCAGAGGTGGTGTCATATAACGACTTGTCACACTACACTGTGAGTGACCACAAGCCAGTGGTCGCGTTGATGAACATAAAGGTCAGTGGGTCAGTTAATATCGCATGACTTGTAGGCTGATGGACTTATAAGTTCCTAGTAGTTTACCTTGTAAATGTTATTGGGGATTTTTCGGTTAAACCCAAACGGGGGCCTTGATTCATGAGCTCATCTGTAAGTATGACTTACGTCTATGGCATCGCTTTTGATGAAGTCATGAACATAACTCCGTTTGAGTCCGTAACTTGTTGTACAATTCCGAAACCACGAGTAAAATCATAAACAATAATAAAAATGAACGTGTCTGACGTAAGACGGGTGTAACAATTGGTAAATACGTTATACAAAATTGTATTGGTTATTTTTCTAGTCTGCCAACATATCGCACCTTCGGTGCAACAACGTCACAACAGCTCATTTTTTAATTTTACAGGAGAGGACTTTGAAATTTTTTTCGCATTTATTTCCTCATTTTTTTCGCATTTCTAACCACAAAGGCACCTGCGCCATCTAGTAGAATTTTGAGATACTTTCGCGGATGTTTTTTTTGCCCCTAGTATAGGCATGGTTCAGAGACAATTTGGCATACTTACCTCAATTTTGCAGTTTTGGCTGTGTGACTTTGTTGCACCGAAGGTGCGATATTATAATACTAAAGAGACCTAGAAAAATATAAACAATGGACTAATGAGCAATCCGTCAATTTGATTGCTTGTGACGTATCTACCTAAATTATTTATTTACCTAGCTTATTTAGTTGTAATGGCCTAATTTCCGACCTAATTGTAATTATTCACTAGCTTTAAGCTATAGAACATTAGCGTAACCTCACCCCACTTTTCGCAGATTTTGTTAAATGTAAACACGTTTACTATTATTAGCTAGGGATAATCCGAATAGTTTTAAAAATAAAAATATTTACCACGATATCGCAAACTTTGATTGTTAGGTTGGCTAAACCAGCTTATAGTTTACCTGGCCTATGGAAACTATACTTTAAATAAAGAAACCAGGATACGATTCAATATTACAAATAAATAAATTTGAACTAGGTTAGCTTGGCTCGTGGTGTGGGCGCTTAACTTCTCTGATTGGTTAACCGAAATACCGACAGCCAATCAAATCAGCAGATTCCATTCTATACAACGTGCCGCTACGATGGCGACATTAATTTAACACATGGGTAGGGCTAGTTACTAGTAATCATAAAAATCATAACAGCATAAAATAATTCATGATTTGAAAACTCTTGCGCCGCTCACCGACATAGGGCTCTCTCTCTTTCCTTCAATTCGCCTACTCTTTGCACGTCATTCGTTTTAATTTTATTGATGTGATGTTATTATTCGTGACGCAGGCAAATGAACCCTGCGCTACAGTTATTTAAGTACAGCTTGCTCCAAGAAGATATTTTAGAAAATTGAAAATAAATAACAATGCTAAATGAAATTAAAATATATTCAATACGAAACCATAATTATTCTCCATTTATTTCAGACAAACTTCATAATTAAAATATCACAAAAAAAAAAAAAATGTTAGTGCGTTAGTAACAAATTGTACCTAAATTATGTTAGTACCTATGTATATCTAACTGATGCATATGGCTGTCCACTGATTGCGGAAAGGACAGTCAAAATAAGAAGCAATAGAATCTAATAATAAATACGGCCATTATAATACAAAAATAAACACACAACTATATTCACCAACCCGCACTGGGCCCGCGTGGTGGATTACGGCCCTCTCACAGAGAGGAGGCCTATGTCCCAGAAGTGGGAACATTTGACTGATTATGCTAAACACACAATTCTTTCGTTGAATAGTTCATCAAGAACAAATGTTTACTTGTCATAAACCTGACTTTGTGGTTACTATACGGGTCGGAAATTGGACACATTCAAATTCAATTATCACTATTTTGATGCACGTAACAATATTAAATTACTTTTACAAATATGGTAGGTTGCTCTGAGATTCGTATAGCACGGTAGCACTCACTAATTTATTTCACGGGACTGTGATAATTTTTGTGGTGTATTTTTGGTATATTGCACTAACAGGTGTTTTTCCTTTAGAAATGTCTGATCTTTTAAAGTTCTTGAATTGGTATTTAAAAAATGTGCTTGGGTTAGGTTACAAAAAATGTAAACAGTTTTGAACTCTTCAAAGCATTTCATTTGTTTTTAATCTGTCTCATATGGAGAATGAATATAATATAGGATAAATCACTATAACTGGCATATCATTTAAGGAGTCCTTACATGATGTTACTTATTTGGCTTATAATAAAGTGATACATATCAGATTCACAATACCATAAACCTGTCTCCAGCTTATTTTTTCTTTTCAAAATTGCCTCACCTCAACCCTAGCATATTTTTTGGGCTTGATGCCATACAATTCTATCCTATTTGTATGCATTTGCTGCATATAAAGAGCGCTACAATGACCTTTTGGCGCCTGAATGGCTTTAATAGGGGGGCGTTATAATTAAAATTGCCACAGAAATTGTATTGACAAAACGAGATGGCGGCGCTATAGTCCGCGCGGAACTAGTTGGCCGCTTAGGTAGGGCGGCGGTTCGCAACGCACGTACTGAGTAATGCGCCCCCGCCCCTCCGTCCCACCGCTCACATACCTAAGGCGCGGCCAACTAGTTCCACGCGAATTATAGTTCCGATTTTGACCACGCGCCAAAAGAACCTTGTAGCGTTGTACCCTACACGAAACTAACAGTACACTCACGAGTACTAGCTTGAATTAACTTGTAATTTTGCACGCTTGCATGGTAGGTTGGCAAGGGCTTCAAACACACAATAATGGCCGAGCCTGTTTTGATGCACTCTGGCATCCGAATGCGCTCTATGATCATGCCTTTTGACGTCACCGAAGTGGGGGAAGGATCGCATGTTGTTACTGATTTTGCCACCGATGAAGAAGCAACGCCGTTTAATAATTATTGTGATGCGGTAGATGCAGGCGTTGAGCAACCAGCGGTAAGTATAAGTTTGCTTGGACCTTTTGTAGCTGTATTCTTTGTCCAGGGTGTGGTTTGGATAGTAGACAATGGTATAAAAAAGGCCGGTGATACATCCTTTCCATGGCTCTTAACCCGTCGAACGAGGATCCACGCGAGACAGAATGGCTTTTTAATTGTTTCTGTAATTACGGCATTAACCGGTTCATCTGAAAAATAATTAAGTCTATCTGTAGAAAGAAGAGTTATCCAGCTTTTACGCCACACCCTATGTTAATAAAAGTGATGCTCACGACTGTCAGTCGCTTTATTCAAATTCATAAAAGCGATTTGCGGCCGTGTTTAAAATGACCGTCTTTAAATAAACATTCTTAAGGTATTTTGTAGTATTTGCATGGTTAGAGCTGGTTCACATTAGGTCGGACCGACAGTTTTACCGGCCCGACAAACGTGTCGGATCCATATTGGCGTATGTATGTCAATAGCGCCGTTCACGTTATGGCGACCCGACCAAACTGTCGGAGTCGACACTTTTAGCGTACGTCCAGCCACGATTTCTGTCAGATCGGACATAATATTGGCGTACTAGCAAGTATGGCGCTGTTCACATTTGTCGGCGCGAAGCGGCGGCGACACCCGCCTGCCAAAATCCCACCCGCCCTTACCCCGCTCTCGGCACTCGCGAGTTTGAAAAGTTCCAACTTCATTTCGCTCGGCAATTATTGGATGCACCCAATATTTCCTTTTTCTTTTTTTCTGCCTTTTATTTAAATACCACATTGCAATGAAAACGTCGTCGTCGTCAATCCTATATGAAAGCCAACTCACAACTGTTTTGTGACGACCCAGGCCGGGCAGTAAAACGACCGTACCGACAGTTATATTCACATTAGGTCGGGTCGGCGGCGTCTAGTGTGAACAGCAACACCGGCAGTCGGTGAACGGCAAACTGTCGGTCCGACCTAATGTGAACCAGCTCTACTTGGCATTACTCTTGCACCAGTATGCTAACCAGTATTTTAATAATACTTTGCTAATACAATTTTATTGTTTATTCAACTTCAACATTTCTTATGCAACGTTGACTTTAGTTTGTTTCATAGCATGCTCTATAAACTTTTATAAAATAGCACTTCTGGTTTTTGATTTGATATCGATATCCGTCATGTCTGTGAAGTTTCTCTATTTGATCTAAAACCCTTTATTCCTATTAAGTTTTGTAACCATTATTGTGGGTAACTATGTTTCTATTTTTATTACCCTCGCGTGTTTTTGTGCGTATGTGACTAATAAAGGTACTCCTTCATCACTGTCATACGTTTTCTATGAACATACACACACTTCAGGCGGGCCGCACCACACTTTTTTAACCGACGAAAAAACGGAGAAGGTTATTGTATGAAAATGCGTTGCGCTGCGGCCCGTTGCAGCTATAATCTGCGTTTGGCTTTACACGACATTTTCTCCTACAGACGTTTTCCAACTACACGGAGAAGACTGTGGAGTTTGCACCAATCAACCGGATCTGGTACATCGGCGACGCTGACTTTAGGACACAGTGCACGCTCACGCCCGACATTGAATTCAACGCTAACGACTGGATTGGCATATACGATGTGAGTATCAAAATGTATATACAGCTGATAGAAATTTGTCTTTTAATTAAAGGTCTGATTTATCTGAAGCATAAAATTACGCATTTAGTTGGAACACGAATTGGTAATCGACCTAGTATTTATTGGCTTCTACATGATATGCTGTTCGAAATTGAAATTATTGGCATCTTTCCAGGGGTTAAAATACTCATTAATATGTAGAACTTTTTATTGAAGAACCAACTCTTAAATAACGTTTGGGTGCGTTTACAAGAATAAATCTCGCAAACAGCAACACCAAGGCCGAGATTGATGAACGTTACTTAGCATAATATGCTTTGGCTTAATTATATTCTATCTCTATCTTGCATTTGAAGTTTGACAGATGTGCGACAGTGACAGGGATAATGCTCAGCAGAAGTACGCGTTAAGGAGCGATTAACTGTTATAAGCCATACAAATATTAGGTCCTTACATAAATTGGCGTTTTATATGGAAACTTACACTAGCTTCCCCATACACATCGTTAATCCTTCGAGCTGTTTCTGCAGCGCGGGTGCCACGGTGGAACTCGTATTTGTAAAAAAGTCGGTTAATAACGAAATATTTTATGTTTTGAGCGATGGCAAAGAAATGTCAAATGGCGCGAAAAAAAATGAATTACTAAATTCGAATCACAAATAAAAAATATGATAATTATGTGATGATGGCCTAAATTTGAAATAAACTTGAATTTGGAATTCCATAACAAACGCCATATATTTGGGATCAAAGTGGCCAGTTCGACAAAACGCCAATTTTATTATGTAAGGACCTAATATTTCGTCCCGACCCCCACAGCCAAGACTGCCAAGATAGGTCATTAGCTTCATCAGAGCACACGTTCGTAACGTATAGTCGTCAAAAACGAAACAGCGTAGTCGAAATTGCTATAACATGTATTATTATTATCAATTCCATCTTCCTTCACAGGCCAATTTCCACAACCTAGACGACTACATAGCGTACGAGTATTTAGCGAAGGTCAGCTTACCTGGCGCAGGCTCGACATCCGAGGGTCAGCCGCGGACTATAACTCTCAGCTTTCCAGTGGGTAGCGGAGTGAGGCACCCTGGCTTCTACAGGTTTATCTACTTCAGCCAGCCGAATAATGAAGTCAGGAGTGTTTTGGGTGAGTTGCGTTTATAAAATCCATACTAATATTATAAATTCGAAAGTGTGTCTGTCTGTTACCTCTTCACGCTTAAACCGCTGAACCGATTTAGATGAAATTTGGTATAGAGGTAGTTTGAGTCCCGGGAAAGGATATAGGGTAGCTTTTATCCCGATATTCCCACGGAATCGTAACTTATGCGGGTGTAACCGCGGGGCGCTGCTAGTGTACCCATATGTTGTACATAATAAAGAGTATTATAATTATAACAGTTGTGGACATATAATTGGGATGACTGATAACTAAGTCACTTTTGGATAAACAAGTTGCTTTTCTTTTGCTTTGTATTGTATCAACTTACAGATTTGAACCACATAAAATAATAGCTTTATAAATAGGTTTTAATGATTCATACTCAATAATCAAAATAATTGCACTTCCCTATAAAGAAAAACAATTTATAAAAAAATTTACTAGGTATATTTCAAAAGTGCTAGCCGCTGGAAAAATGATTAAAAACGCAATTAAATAAGTTCTTAATTTTAGATATCGGGAGCTAATTAAGACAGCTTCTTTAGAATGTCATTCTCGTCTTCAAATATATTTAGTTGTCTAATAATTAATAGGTCAACGACGAACTTTTAGCGTCTAATTAATGCTTTTCGAGCGACCACATTTTATAAAACAAGCTACTGTTGATATGACAGTAAATTGATACAAAACACAACAACACACACACAACCACATCAATAACACACAACAACTACAACAACAACACAACAACAACTTGTTTATCGAAAAGAGACTTCGGTATCACTCGATCCTGATTAATATGTCCACAACTGTATAATCTATTCTAATATTAGTGTGCTCCTATAAATTCTGTAATGATCTTGATAGAAGCTGATTATTTTACATTAGTCACATTTTAAGCGCGCTTTAGTTATAATTTTCCATAAATTAACTTTTTTTTAAAGTTTTTGGGCTGTTTCCAGACTATCATATCTTGAAAGTTATATCTTGCGCGTTACAAATTGTTATTAAAAAACAAACCTTATTTTAAACACTAAACCCACATTTTCTATCACAGGAATCTCCGAACCGTTTGAAGTAAGTAGCAAAGAGGACAGCCTGGTCGTGATCGATCCTTGCGAGCAAGCGTCCAGTAGTTCGTCACCTGGCAGATCTACGAAACCCTCCACTGCAACATCAGATATCTTCACCGACTTCACCGGCCTTGATGTGGCGAAGCTCTCGCGACACTTCTCCAACGACCTCAGCATTGACTGACTAAAGACCTACCTGCCTGGCTCACCGGCAAACGCGAGAAAGAACAATAATGGTGTTTGATTCGGTGTTGTCGGTGTGTTACTAGCTTTAAGTGTAATGTACAGTCGAAAGGTTAAATGTTAATGGACTTTAGGATGACACTTTTTGCCGCGACTGTACGTAGATCGTCACAAAATAGTATTGTTATGAAATTGTAGGCCTACACGCGGCATTATATTTAAATGAGTAGTTTTTCTTAGGTGTTAAAATTGTAACCCTATACAAAATTGTTGAAAAAAAATCTCGGTAAAAATCTATACGACCAAGTGTACCGACTGATAAATCTGACGTTTGAAAGAGATGACAAATGTTAAGCTTTATTTTGGAATAAGTGTGATATAAATAAGGTGTAGGGCATAATATTATCCTGCTGTTTTGGCATGTTAAATATATCGCATCTAGTCGCCGATGTGCAGTCGGCCTATGAAAAGCTTGAGCACACTTAGAACCTTGTCATATTATACGATACAAATGGAGACATCATACATGATATGACGCTGAATAAAGACTGCTACATTTGACTATAGCAGCGTTCATAATCTTAGATAATTTGAGACCATTTGTATCAAAAAGTTCCTAATAAGTTTTTGGTTGCAATGGAATTTGAACTTTTTTAAATATGATATTCAGTTTGTTGTTCCATAACTTGAAAATAATCTCATTCTTAATTCAAATACAGCAGAGAGTTTAATGTAACAAAGTCAAAAAGTTATCAACGTTTTCATAAGATTATTGTGCTGTACGTCTAATCGTTAGAGCATTGGTGCCTTTGCTCTCTAAATAGAATCATATAAGCACTTTCATTAGCAATGCCATGGTAGATTGTTCAAAATATTAATTATTGCATTTCATTGTAGTTGAATACATAGCTTTTAACCATAAAGGTCGATTCATACATTACTGGATAGAAGACGTTACAGAGATATTTATAAGATACGATCAAATGTGGGCCCAATGGCCCAATGTTAATGTAAGGCTAGTTGGACATACAGTTGTGGACATTTCGATAAACAAACTTGCTGTTATTTTTGTATCAGTTTACTGATTATATTTTTTAACAACATGGTTAAACATCAATTTTAATAGGCTTTAATAATACATACACGATACGCAAAAGAGTTGCACTTCTATTAATATTTTAACTATCGTCCATTTTAACTACCTATTCGAAACTTCCTAGCTGTGGATAAATAATTAGGGACGGGTAAATGCCTGAATTTGTTAAACGATATCAGAATTTATTTAATTAAATTAACAAAACTTATTAAATAGGCTTTACCACTGCTTACAAAACTAAGCATTCATATTTTGTAGGACGAGGCTTGCTTATAATAACTGCTCTGCACCGACGAGTCATGGAATTTATAATTTTTTTACAGGGTACAACAGAAATAGTGCTGCAAGATTCGACAAAGACATCATACAGTTAATCCAAATTACTCGCCCTTTTAGCAGCCACACTCTACTCTTTCCCATAGATTTTCGATCAAATTAAGATCAGGGCTGTTTCCAGGCTAATCTAACGCAGTGACTTGTTGATCAATAAGAAACTTTTTCACTGAATGAACAGTGTGTTTGAGGTCGTTATCATGTTGAAATGTCCAAACTACAGGCAACTTTTCCTCAGCATAAGGAAGTAATCAAGTCTTCCCCAATATTTGCCTGTAGTTAAATTGGTCTAAAATGCCTACTAAGAAACATCCCCAAACTTTTATGTTTCCACCCCCATGCTTTACTACTTATTTCGCGCGTGAACTTAGGATTCAATGACTGCTTAGTCGGTCGACGCATTATACTGTTTACCATCAGAACCTAGTCTTATGTATCTTCGTTTCTTCAGAAAGAAATATATTTTTTATTGATTTGCTATCCAGTCGCTATACTTTCTAGCGAAATCTAATCTTGCTTTTCGGAGCACCTTCCTGAGAAATGGTACTCTCCGAGCGATTCCTCCAAATAACTTTGCATCCGTTAAGCATCTTCGTACTGTACGCGCTGATACTCATCCATTGCCAAAAACTTCTTATAATTTCAGAACCATTAAATGGATCGGTCTTCGCTGAACGAACAATCAAAGCATCATCACGCGTTGTGGTAGTGTTGAATTTCTTGACGTTATTTACAGCGTTAAAAACCTTAGTTTTGGAACACTCCATATGATTTTATACGACCAATCCCGTTCATACAGTGCCATAATGTAATCGTTTCCCGGGTTGATGGATCACAACTTTCCTTTTTTTACCCGTGATTTTGAAATAATTATGCACTTTTGACTGAAAAACGCAGGAGAAAGTAACCATGGGATAGCCGGGAAATAAAAAAAAATGTGCTATTTGTTTTCGAAATTTAAAATTGAGAACATTTTTTTTTCTTCTTAATTACTTGTGCAGCGGCCAGTACTTTTGGAATACAGTCAATTTACGATTAACCTTTTGTATGCCGGAACGTAGATCCACGCGAGACACAATGGCTTTTTAATTGTGTCTGTAATTACGGCATTCAACCGGTTAATAGTTATTTACAGGGAAATGCAATTATTTTGATTATTGAATATGAATCATTAAAACCTACTAATAAAGCTATTATTATATGTGGTTCGAAGTTTTTATCTGTAAGTTGATACAAAACTAAAAACCCTTGTTTATCCAGAAGTGACTTTGTCATCAGTTGTTCTTAAGTAACTGTATCTTTGAGTCTGTGGTGTGTAAATCCGCTTTTTGTGACCAATAATAAATATATTACTTAATTAACACGTATCAGGAATTGATAACTAATGTATATTCTTGGAAACATATTACTAAGCAGCTTGTCACATTATTGTGTGCAAAGGACAAATCTTAATGTCTTAATGCGTCAAGCTGGTCATTAATTAGTTTCACTAATAGTATGTAAATATGAGCTTTTTTGTTGAGTGATTATATTAGTACAATTTGTAATTTTTATAGCATTGTAAGAGCGTTCAATGGTTACACATTGTATATCATAATAATAATGTAATATTACATAATAAATATTAATCTGTAGTTGGGGAATTATTAAAATTAGGGTATTTGGGTATGTCAAAATATTAGGCAGTATTATCGGATTTTGAAGAATAATATTTATACGTAAAATCCATGACCCGTCTAATGATTTTCATCGGATAACATTCCTGCTGTAAAAGCTTTACATTGAAATTAGTTATGATGTTATTTAAAAAATATTTGCTTTTAAGCTTTTGCAGTTCACAAACGTCTTAACAATTAGATATTATTTATCTTTTATGTGCGTATGATTGAAGGTATGGATGTCCGATACCTTAATTTTTTTTAACCACCCATATTTATAAATGAATAAAACGTACTATGCCAAGTTCCATATTAAAATTTTAGGGCTCAATATTAGCTCAGTCTATAATGACAATAAACTTGATAGTTAAGTGTTGTGATTCATAATATATTGCCATTATATTTTTCGTTTTCATAAAATTAAGTAGACCCCCGTCCCTATATTTTTATTTTTTTAAGCTTTAACCTGCTCATTCAGAACCTTTATTTTAGGTACGAGCATTTTGGGAAGTGAGTTCTTAATTAATGTAAATAAAATATCTGAACTACTTTTCGAACCGTTAGTATAAAAATATTAATTTCCTGCACAGCTATCCAAAAAAAAAAAAAAATTATCTACTATTTTAGTGTTAAAATAAAAAAATGAACCTGTTTAAAGAACCACCGATTTTTATCACAAATATTAAACCTTTTTGTATCTTTTGAACTGTAAACTTTATGAAATAACAATGTTTGTATGAATTAAGAATATTTTCTGTAGAATTATATATGTATATTACTTATAGATTATATAATTAAATAAATACCTATGTATAGTCAACTACTGTTTGAAGTTCTCTAAGCTTTTAATAATGACATATAAACGCAATAATGTATGTATAATAAATGGCCTATTTATTAAATAATGTAACATAGTACTTGTGTAGCCGATTGTACTTTTCAATATATTTTCAAGTTTGCAACTAATTTTGAACCAGCATACTAATCAGGTTCAGAGTAAAATATAATTTTTACATTCTTGTATTTCATCGAGTGTCAATCAACGAGTCAGTCGATTTGACTTCAACCGTGTAATAACGAGCATCCAGGCATTAAAGAAAATGTTTAAGGCGAAAGCGTCAGAATAACCCGCGAAATTAATTTTTTCTTTTACGTGTTTTGCAATTTTTAGGTCAGTATAAGACTGTAAGTTGAAAAAAGTATGATTCGCGCCCGACACTGTTCTGAAAATTGCAAAAAACATAAGGAAATTTGATATTTTGAATGTCGCGGGCTACCATAGCGCATCCCCCTTAATGAGCATTGTTATAAAACCGACTCAGCTTCGATGCGTAATGCTTAGACAAGTCTTTACGGGTTGCCTAGCAACAGATTTTTTACTGATAGGTTTAAGGAAAAGAAGACAAGATTGATTTAAGATAAAAGGGATTTAATGATCACAAAATACTTCGGCAGAATACAAGTGCATGACATGACACATTGACAGCGCAAGAGAGAGAATAGAATAGAATACTCTTTATTATGTACACCATATAAATTACAGACATAAATAAAGAAACTTTACAATGGGACAACAATAAAGACGGAGACCAAAGACGATTGCGTTCCGTTTACATTTCTAACACTTACAACGTTGACAGACACCTAACTTGACTGAAAAAAACTACAGACAAGAGTCAAATAGTAGATTGTACAACTAAGGCATAAAATAAGCTATTTTACCCCGAGACGTTTGTATCCACGCGAGCCGCAGGCGAGGGTGGATAGTTAAGTCGAGGGGTAAAATGGCTCGTTTATGCCTGAGTTATACACTCTGCTTTTCACTTCGATTGCGAGAAAATGAAACAGGCATAAAGTATACAGTACATAATTAATCAAAAATGTTGCAAAGCATAGCTAATTCCCGCCACCACAGATAATACCGCCACGAAACTTTTTAAAAGTTTTTTTTTTGTTATCTCATTTGTCATTCGACTTGGGTACTTCATACTGCCAAGTCATAAAAACGTTTCTTTGCGTTTTTAAATAATAAATGACAATTATTTTACCTGATATTATTAAATTAACGATAGAAAACACGGAAGTGGTATAAATTAAAGAAAATTAAATAAATCACGACTTTAATCTGCGAAGTTTTATTGCGCGTGTGGCTGTTGGACCTGATTACCTTAGTCTCCGAAAAAAAATTTACTTTATGCACTAGAACATAAAAAGCGATTTTATGTCGCCTAAGCACAACATAAAGACGAACTTTTAGAGCATGAGAAGTGAAAAATGTATTACCTAGCTACAGTCCTTATTTGTTACTTTACATCAGATTTTGCATCACTGTCAAAATCATAATGATCTCTATTCCCCTTGTAATAAGGTTGCTGTTGAGCTGTTGCCCCTGACAAGTCTACAAAACAATGATTTTTACTCTCGTTAAAATAAGGTAGGTGTTAGGTGGCCGTGGCTGTCAAAGGTAAAATAACTGAAAGGATTGTAGACGATGCTTTGCTTGACGTTAGTGAAAACGAACGTAAAGATAGTAAAACCATATCAAATACGAGCAAATGCTACTTGCAAATGTTAGCTGCCGCGAAATGCTTAGCGTAATAAACACATTCATTAGGTCATGACATTACATAAAAAAAAGTTAAACATAAACATTTAATAAACACAAACATTTTTAGTGCCTGATCTGGTTCATAAAATAATACAGAGATTATTAGTTTTCATTTCACTAACAATTAAGCTTAATGTGTTATTGTTTACTTGCCATTGTACGACTAACTTTGAAAACGGTACTTATTATTTAGATTTTAAGTAATTAAACATTTTTATAAAAAACATCATTTAATTATCTATGGTTAATTGTTTGATTGTTATACTGCTTTAGTGGGAAATTCGTTTTAAACCGGGATTTTTTATATTCCGTTGTGATAAGACTTACACAAAATATTATCTAATCGCAATAGGCTCGTCCCCTATTACGGAATTCTCGTGCAAGTAAACTTTACTTAAAGTTTAAGAACCTTTTGATTCCTTGACTGGACATGGGACTTAACAAAACTGGCGAAAAATTATGCGTTCGTACAGTCAGGGAAACAAATTTTTATGCAAATGAATAACCTACGTCAATTTGTCGGGTTATAGCCTTTTACACGGAAAATTTAATAATTATGGTAGCCAATATGCTTAAAAATGAATGTCCTTGACTTTACATACATTGTTCTGCTTACCCTTTTGGGCACTAAGAGGCGTGATGTTACGTCATGTGAAGGCAGTAAGGCTATATTTTTGGTTGCGAGCGGCGGCGGAAACGGATACCGGGGCGGGAAGCGTAGAGGTTATACTCGACTCACTCCATTCAATATGTATAGCGTTCGAGCGATTGCTGCCCGATCTCGCTTTAAGCCCCATTGCTCTCCGAAAATGGAGATTCCTATTTCTGCCAAAACGAAAATCAATGACGGTCTGCAAAATGATTTATCTATACCAAGTGTCGTCTGTCTAGCCTTTTCCCAACTACATAGGTAGGGGTCTCAGTATGTGTACCATTTAAAATGTGGATATCCCAAAACCCTTGGTAAAAAAGACTGCTTGACAAACTTTCCGACTTTTGGCTACCCGTAATTTCTGTTGAAAGATTTCCGAATTATAGCCGGGACCATTGCTTTACTTACTTTTCGATATAGAGGGGTCTTAACACTAGATGACCATCTATCCACGAACCTACCGCGGCATCTTACCTTCATCGATCGATCCGTACGACTGTTACTTAGTTACAAGTCCTTCATTTAGTATTAGCGGCAAACGAAAAGTAATAATAAAATGTTAAAGTGTCTGCTAAAATGAATTTAATTATACAATTTTGCCTAATCTCATAACGACGACGATAGCTCTGGGACGATCGATGTACCAACTATGAAAACTCACTATCGAACTCACTTCTGTATCACATCAGTTGCGGTGTCAGTACTTAATAGGTACCTAATACAGAATAGCCCTGCAGAACTTGGGTTATCTTGTCAATCACCTTCCCAGACCGGACAATAATTATTATATCACCGATCCGTTTCCCTTTCAGACGAACCCTGAGTTAGTCCAAGTAAAACAATGAATTTCCGACTAAAGCAGTAACATATTGTTATTCTTTATAGGTACTTCGGCGAAACCAAATTGGCTATACGCGTAGCAAATTGTGAATGCCTATGCTTCATCTCGGTTGAGTGGATATAGCCAATAGTATAATAGCAATTAATTGTTAACATTTTTCTGGATTCGTAACGCTAAGTCTTGGTTAGCTACGCTTGCTACGAGATTTCGTAGCGATGTAACTGTGCGAACTTATTTGTTGAAGAAAATTTGCATTTTCGCGCTACAGGACAGTAAATGTTCGAGATTGCATATTTTAATTAGTACCAATACCAAGTGTGTAGCGCACCCACTATCATTGTTATGGTACAATTAGACGGAAAGTTACTTTGTATGTAACACGGCAATTGTATATTTATGTACGTTTCTTACTAGTACTGTATATATATATGTGTAAGTCGCAGTTGAATTGTTCCGTAATATTAATAGAATATTTATGAAATTCCATATCACGTGATTGTTATGTTATCCTTATCAGTTAGTTACCCAACTTTCCGTATAAATGTATCGTGATTCGCTGCATTTCAAATGCTATTAAGATTGTAGTACAAAATGATTAATTTGTAGTTGTCACAACAGTTGTGTTAAATTATGGGAATAGAATTTATTTAGTTGAAAATTTTGTTTTATTTAGTCGTTTCTTTGGTAATTGCGTGTCGTAATCACTGTCAGGGTGCGACACGATAGGTGTAACGTTTGCCCTTATCAAATTAATCACATCGCGATAAAGAGTACGCGATATGTAGCGCGGCGAGGGAGGCGCGGCGTTGATGTCGAATGCGTGCCGCGCGTAGTACTGTAGACTGGAGTTCGTAGCGTTATCGGGAAAGCGCGGGAAAATCGCGGCGCCGAGCACTCGCTTCAGTAGGCTCGCGGCCGCCGACAGACATGGACGGGTCCGCGCGCGCGCTCGCTTTCGTACTCGCTGTGATCGCGCTCTCGTACGCGCGCGCCCACATACCCTCGCACGACAACATCCTCAGAATACAACTCTGGGACGCGGAGGGTCTCAGCAGGGATCCCATCACCACGCCGGCTCCGGCCACCACGGCAGTCTCGCGCACCACCAGGCGCCACAAGTTGAAAGTGAACTTGGACTCGCTATACGACGCTATGCTGGAGGAAGGCCATGGCGGAGGGTTCGGCAGGTTCACGAGGCACAAAGTGCGGCACAAGCGGCGCCGGCCCCGGCAGACCGGCGCCGACCTGCCGTGGCGGTTCCACGCCGGCAACGAGGTGCAGAACGTGGCGGTGTACAACGACGATGTGCCGTGGGAAGTTATCGAGGCTGACAATAGCGGGCCGGTGGTGAATGCCAGTGCAGTGAGTGACAGTGCCAGTTCCCCAGTGAATGAGCCGCGGGACGTGGGGCCCCCCATGCTGCTGCGTCAGCCCGAGGACGAGGTAATGAGTGAGAGCAAACACCGTATACATTAATGTAACGTCGCCTTTCATCGTTATCGTCGCCCCGAGGTGGTTAATAGCCATTCACAGTACTGATAGGCTGCCGGCATTGCCGTAGGGATTTCTATTCACCGCTCCTTTTCAGGATAACCCCTCGGGCGACGATGCGTTGATAAAAGTGAATGCCCTTCATTGTTTTTAAAATATTTTCTCGCCGGCTGTATGTAGATCCTATCACGTTGCGCGGACGAGAGCGAAAAATAATTTTCAAGGGGAGATTGGCTCACACAGTACCTTATCAGTAAGATATATTTTGCGGATTATCTGTCTGTTTTCGTCGGTGTTTACGTTCGCGTACCTGCTGTGTTGTAATTACTGATACGATGGCTTGATTGCTTGGAATATTTTTGCTATTCGGATACTGTTATAAATGACTTGTATTCTCTGGGTAGGTACAAATACCTAATTCTTGTCTAAGCCTAATTACTTGCCTAATTTGTCCAGTTACAACTTTGTTAATTACTTTGCAAATTAGGTTTATTATTACCAAGATTGTCTTGCACTCTGCATTAGTGATAGTCACTCGTGTTTTAGGTTTTCCATACAAAACAAACTTTCGAATAGTTAAACACGGAAAAGCTGGAGGTGTTAAACTTGGGAGATACTTAACATGCCAATTCTAGACATTTACGACTGTATGCCTAATAAACTGTAAAACTTGAATACAACATAGCTTACGTTTGAATGTACCTAGGCCCGTAAATGTGTCCCCAGAGAACTAAATTAGGCATACATGACTGGTTTTTAGTGTTCGACCTTTATATTGTTAACCTTTCGCGAAACTTCCCGAGGGTCATGCGACCGACATAGGTCGCCACCTCGCACTATTACTCTTTCACATTTATTCACTCCCTTCCTGTTTTAGCATAAATGACTCATTTCACTGTTCACTGCTGCTGCTGATGCTTTAAACATTGTTACGGGTCACTTGATTTAATTTTCATAGGACCCACGATGGCCCTTCCGTGTTGCTCCCAAAAGTAGTTAATTCTGCCACACAAACATGTACACTTTCAAACTAAAATATTCATCGACATGGTTATACAAATTAAATTAGAGTTGTATAAACAGTGCAAGCATTTCAATTTAAATCGATTGCGTAGATATATCGATAACGTTTCCAATCGGATGGGGCGTTATCTCGTTTCGTGCGAGTTAATTTTTCACCTGTGCTAAGTTACAGTCTCGACCGCGTGTACGCCCGCTGCCCGCAGCCCGACCGGCGCCAATCAACCGGAAATTAGGCACAAATCAATAATTTCCCAGCCGATACTGTCCACTATCGATGCCGCTAATAGAGTCTGATTGACTCGTCTACCGTCCGTCTATTCGAGTGATGCGAAATTTCAATCAACACCCGAGTTATGAGCGTGATCGAAAATGTTAGTTTTACGGAATTAATTAGTCATAGGTAGACCGTAGAGGTACGTACCTACTTAATGATATGTGTGTAATACATGGTTACTATTATTTAAATGAAAACTTTAGGCGCGTTATTTTTTTGAGGTGGAAAAAAAAACCATTGAATTCGCGCCACTGTTACCGTAACGACACCGCTTTGGATGTGTTCGGCTGTCCTCAGGATGTACTCGATTTTAATGTATATCCGATATGTCAGTGAGTGATGGCAAAGTATTCTGTTTGTGTTTTGTTTTCACTTCTGTCGGCACTCCCAGAGTGCCACTGTTTTTTTTTCTGAAGTAATTACGGTACTTATACTAATGATCAAAATCTAGTTTGGTCCATGCTTCGTACAATCATTTATAAGTAGGTATGTACCTGCCTACAAAAGATAGGTTAATAATGAAGGAGGTTTTATATCCCTGTACTTATTATCATTTTCTAAATCCAACTTACAGAAACTACAACAACTCAATTATTATTATTAAGTCTGAATTGTTGATCAGCTTGGCATAGGTACCTAATTGTAATCTTAATTAGTTACCTCAAGCGAGAACGACATTATACAGGGTGTCCCTGGAAGTATGGATCAAATCGAATAGGGACGTGGGCAAGGCCATTTCCAAACGTTTTAGCAAAAAAAAAAAAATACAAAAAAAAATACTAACAAAAAAGCGAAGAAAGATCGAGTTCGTGAAAACTATCAGGGCTATCAATTTTTTTTTTAGATGGCCCTTTTAGTATTTTTTTATGATTAATTTCTTTGAACACTAAGGGAAGTGATTGAAAAAAATAATTAAAATCGGTCATAACTTTTGAACCGTAAAAAAATTCACAGAAATTCTCAGGGTTAAAAAGTTTGGAAATGACCTTGCCCAGGGCCCTATTCGATTTGATCCATACTTCCAGGGACACCCTGTATAACACAGTTAGTATTCATTTGCTATTAAGGACTGCTGAGAATTTACCTACAAACGTACTCGTAACGTTAGGAAAACCTACCTCTTACCAACGGTAAAATAGACACTTCACTTGATATGTAGGTAGATAATAATTATAGTAGGTACCTATATAGTACCTAACTAACACGACGTAATCATAACGTATAAATTCATCATTCAAACGTTAATTAATTTATTAAATAAGGATAGGTAGGTGTAATTAAGTATACCGCATTGCACCTCATGGACTCATTTCGGCCCCACATATTATTGTACCGCGTTGTAAACTAGGGTGAGCTTACATCTTCCATCTTCATTACACTAGAATACGAATTTAATACTTACCAAGAGTAATTTCTTCGTGTAAGCGAGGGCTTTATATTACAAAATTCGGCGAACGAAAGTATGCGAAGTAGAAACCATTAAATAAACGTTAATAAACTTCCTTCATTAGACGATTTAAATCCCAAGTAATTTCCGCGTGTTCATTTAGGATTCGTTCCCACTTCTACCGCTGTCCGTCCTCAACATAACGACCCATAGGCGACGCTTAAAAGTTCATTATTCTCCTTAAATTTATTATCCCTATAAAAATCCTTATGAAACGTAGACAGCCGTAAGAAAACCGTAACAAAAAGTAATAATAATGAAGTTCCCCTTTGTTACGGTATTATAAAAAGGGAAGATGTAATTCCTTAGTGAATCAAGCATCTGCCTTTGAAATATTGTCAGTCGTCAACGAAAATAATTATCTGTTTCGCTCCCCTATCGTTAAGAGCGATGAAGCGAGTATTTTAGCGAAAATCGATAACTTAACTTCCGCATACCGTACCCACCATAGCACCTGTGACTACACAAACATGTTTTTTGAGTAAGAACAATATCGTAAATGTTTCAAAAGCTTTAGGAAAATGGGAAGGGAAAACTTTCTGTTTGTATTTCCCGTAATAATCTTTACTTAACTAGGGTTAGGTAAAATATACGTAAAGGAATTTACACAACAAGCACCATATACTTACTTGTTTTATCGTGTTGGCAATGACAAACATTGTTCCTAAGTTGTTTGTCATTCTCTGTAAACTGGTGTAAATTCTACAGCATATTATTATGTTATTATGAAAAAACAGCTCATAAGCCGGCAGCCTATGTACACGCATAGAATTAATTTGTTGTGACAGAAAAATGCAATTAGGTAGTTATTTTGTAAAATTCCCTCAAACACGGGCGGCGTGGCGTAGGCTAAACCATGTTTAATTCTCGCTAGTTTTAGTGGCAGTTTAGTGTAATTTAATGTTATAGTCTGTTATGATCCCTCGAGTAGCGTCATATATCTGCGTGAAGTGTTTCATTCTGGTTACTAACTTTGTGTCTAACTACACTGTACTATGTCTCAACAAACCCTAAACGCTAATATGGTGTAAAGGTTCTGATAAACAAGTTACACTGATGAGTTCCTTTTTGTAACAAGACAGTGTTTATTTCTAAACCAACGGCTCCATCTTATTGCTTCCTAGTTTTTATTATTATCAATTAGTGGTTGCCAGCTATTCGGACGTTGATCGATAGATTACTAGATAAACGAGCACTGATTGAAAGGTTCCGAGGTCTCACCACATTTTGCACTCAACGGCTTAACGAGAATCAGTAGTTTAGAAGTAAAACCGTAGGATAATGGCAATTTACTTGGAAAGTGCTTTTAATTTACGGGGAAAACAGTGATATAAGTAGGCAAATTCTTTTAATGAATTAGCCTTAAGGAAAACGGAATTTTTCCTGCTTTTAAAACTTTTCTTTCTTTCCTTAATCTATGATTTATAAAGGGACTAATTAATGTGGCTATCGGTCTCACTTGCAATTTTGATACTTTTATATTGTCATGTAGAAATCTAGAAATGAAGTCATGTGATGACGTATCCTTTCTTTTTTGAATCACCCTGTCAGCAACCTTCTTCGTTAATATCCGAGAGAATATATTTCTGCCAACATTGCTTCTTTTAAGTTCTTACCTAGTACCTATCACAATACCTAGTTGGCATTTTAAACTCAAACTCAAAGCATTTATTTCAATTAAACCACTTGGAATGTTGAAACTAGTTGCTCATTCCAAAACGTAGATCTCTAAGGAGAAGAATGGGCAAGAAACTCCAAGGACACTGTTTTAAATCAAGCTATTACAGAATCCATCTTTTTGACTCTTTATGTGAGAACAATGTAAAAAAGTAAGATAAAGAAACCATTCAAATATAAGATTAAAAATAAGAGATGAAAAGTCTCAACCACCGAAGGCGCCCGTTCACGAACCTGACGCGTGGATCAGCACTATCCAGCTCAACCATTTTGTAGGAAACCGAATGATCCAACACTTTTAGGGCTCCTTAGAAGATATTTGTGATAGCTATATAAACGAAGGCACATAACAAATAACACGACCAGAGACACGATATCGCTTTATCAGAATTAGTGATGCTCATTGCCTGTATCGTAAATCAGTACGATGACATTAATCACTTAATTTATCTTTATCCAATGTGTTCACCACCAATGTGTTGCCACGGAAGCTCGATCACAGAGAGCAGTTATGTTTCTCTCCCGATATTTTGTCGTTAGGAGAAATTGTAGGAGTGATTTTAGGGAATCATTTTCATCAAGCCTTCAAGCATCAAGGCCATCAAGATTATTATTATACTAGTGGCAATATATTGAGATTTCTTTATCATAATTATGTTTGTTATAATTACTATTCTATTAAACACATAAACATTCCGGAATAAATTATTAAAAGGATAGTGAAAACCTCATCCAAAACTTGGGCGTTTATTTTGAAGAACAACATGGTCACACAGATAGACACGCAAAACGACTTTAATTTATATTTATATTGATATTGAAACTAGCTGCGCCCCGCGGTTTCACCCGTATAAGTCTCGATCCCGTGGGAATATCGGGATAAAAAGTATCCTATGTCCTTTCCCGGGACTCAAGCTATCTCTGTACCAAACATCTAAATCAGTTCAGCGGTTTAGGCGTGAAAAGGTAACATACAGACAGACAGTTACTTTCGAATTTACAATATTAGTATGGATACTTGCTGTGACGCGAATGAAATTGAATTTCATGGTTTTTAATTTTTTTGTGTGGGACCCTAATTCTTTTTATAAAATAAAAGTCTAAGTTAACCTTACCTTATAACATCGGCTATCTGACAGAAAAAGTCCCGTCCAGCCGTTTCGGAGGACTTACCAACTGAACTTCGACAAACTTTACTACGACAAGATTTTAATTCGACACTACGGAACTCCGACACGTCTTCATTTCGACAATACTTTAGTTCGAAATGCCTTAAATCCAACACTACTGTACTCCGATAAAGCGTTTCTTCGACATGACTTAACTACGAAACGATGCGACTTCGACGACGTGCTACTTCGACAACTATGGTAGTCCGACATGAGTCAATTTCGACATACTCTACTCCGGCATGCTGTACTTCGACAATATCTTACTTCGACGTTATATATCTGAGACACGATGCTACTTCGAAATTGAAATTTGTGAAAGATGATATGGCTAGAAAGGGGGTGACTACCGACTACTACTAAAAAAAAAATGTATAGTGCTCTAGAAAGAAAATTAATATTTTTAAAACTATTATAGAGTTAAATAAAGAAAGAACAAAGGAACACAGAAAATGAAAGAACTCGAAATATCTGAAATATCTGATATTGTCGAAGTACAGCATGCCGGAGTAGAGTATGTCGAAATTGACTCATGTCGGACTACCATAGTTGTCGAAGTAGCACGTCGTCGAAGTCGCATCGTTTCGTAGTTAAGTCATGTCGAAGAAACGCTTTATCGGAGCACAGTAGTGTCGGACTTAAGGCATTTCGAACTAAAGTATTGTCGAAATGAAGACGTGTCGGAGTTCCGTAGTGTCGAATTAAAATCTTGTCGTAGTAAAGTTTGTCGAAGTTCAGTTGGTAAGTCGTTTCGGAGATTAGCCGGAAGAGATAGACAAAAATCTTAAAATTTTTTTTTTCGTTATTTATGTACCGTATATACTTTCATACCTATGCATTTAGTTAAAAGCTGTTATTTTGACATTACAAACAGTCATTTAAATTTTATTTATTTGGACGTATAGATTATTAAAAATTATTGAAAAAATTAGGTGTTTTGGCATTGATAATATTATATCGTCTATTTGTCTATTGCCGTGTAGGCGCCATCCACGATGAGTTACCTACTGAACTCTCTGAGGTAAATCTTCCTACTTTCCCGCGTGTGATGCTGTAGCTAGAGTAGGTAATCTCGTGGCTTTGTTTAAGAGGTGGATTGCTCTAAGAGAACCGCTCTGCTGAGATTAGCCTCTATTAGGCGAGGCGCTTATCTCGGGAATATAGTCGTGAAGATGATTAGAGCTTGCACTTTTGGTCTGTTGAAGTTTGCTATGATTGTTACTCTCATTATTTAATTACCAAAATGGCAATAAGTACTGCAAAAAATCTATGTATTCTGTAAAAAAATCGCCGTGATAACTTAGGTGAAGTAAGCTGTCATTCCACCAGTTTTTTTTTTTTTTTGATGTTGGTGTATCATCAAATGACTCCTCTCGCTCTGGATGGAGCGGGAGGGAGTGTCAGACTCTTACTGATTAAAACCTACCCGTGTTCCTTCCTTAGCCCTTTATGTTCCGGGGTAGCAGTAACCCTTTCGGACAATCCCGCTGACCCGGCAGGCTTCGGCCCTAACGGGCCCCTTCACTTGTGCTGACATCTCTTTGAGGCGCGCGTGGAACACGTACGCGCCGTCCGGCACGGGCCTGGTCCTGATCGGACGGTGAGCTACTCATTACTCTCCATCCGCAGGTCCGCGCCTACGGTGGCCAGGAGTCGACACGCGGCTCCCATTCCACCTGTCTGATTGACCTATTGACGGTTCACTGAGATTTTGTGTTGTGGCTGTTTTTCTTCTTAGCCCAGATTTTGGCTACGAATTTGGCATATCCAATACGTTTTAGTCGTGGTAGAGTCAATAGTGGCTCGAGTAAAGATGCCTGAGGCACTATTGGATCAAATATCCTAAATCGAAATCAGTGTAGCTAGGTATGTAAGCGTTACATAATTTCCGGTATCAACAAAACAAAAAGATGTCATACTCTTTGCTAAAAACGAGTATAAATAAAAGAACTCTGAATTCTGTCATTCTCATTCAGCTACGATAATGTAATATGTTTTTTACCTTTTCATCTTCAGTGTTGCATATAATAACATCATTCTGCTTATCAACAGGGGGATAGGTATTAGGTACCTACGCAAAGTGTTCGAAGACAGGGATAAAAGTAACAAAAAGGAAAAGCTATGTAGATAGATGTGTCAAATTTCAAAAATTCGATTCGAGATTGTGATGAAACTGTCGGCTGCACGTTTGGGGATTACCGCCGAAGACAGTTAATATACCTACTCGTGATATGTCGTGCATTGAAGCATGTTCTCCGAGATTTATGTATGAAGAAACTAAGTGATTGGCTGTATCACGTATCTACGATGTAAAGTAGGTGATATGTCTTGGAAAGATTGAAGATGGGAAGAGAATGTAGTGTGGAGCGCGGCATTCGTAATAGGTACCTAAAGTAAGTTTTAATTAAAGATAGGTTAGAAATAAATAACTTAGATGTTGGAAAGTTGGACATGGAAATAAAAACGTTCGTCTTGCTTCTAAATTAATGTTTCAATTAGCGATTTCAGGCCAGTCGCTCAAACAAAAATGATCGGAAAATGAATGTGGCAAATTGTCATATTGATAAATCATTCGACAAATCACAGTAGTTTCCGCACGCTTGACAATTTTTCACATTCATTTTTTGAAAATTTTTTTCGAAAAACTGGGCTTTATGTTACTACATTCTTTTAAACATTCTGATAAAAAAAATATGACTAACTGTCATATTTGAAGAGCCGACAAACAGTTGATTAACTCTGTGACCCTTACATTAAATTAAAAGAAATAAAAGTGACCACATAAAGGACAAAGTGCCCAACTATGTTGTTTGCCTACACTTAAACTAGTGCGTAAATAAATGTACAAAATATCTATGTCCACTTTAATGTCTCTATCAGCAGACTATGTGGGAGTCCCGCGGTCATGTTAACATGGTTCAAACAATGCCCTGCTCCTACGCATTTCTGTAATATGAATTTAAATGAAATACCGTATTTTGTAGGCTTTAGATGCACTCATGTTATTTGGTCTAGCATAGTTTAATTTGATGACGTCGTAACATAAAAGTCAAATTCTTTGAAAGGCATTTAAATATAAATGGGAGATAATTATCTTTTGAAATTTTGAGAATCCTACATACATGCACAACTAAATTAATTTATAAAAAATAAATGTACTCGGGTACGTTTATTAATAACCTCAATTTATCATACTTAATAGTAACGTAGGTACAAGTTAACAACATATGTGGACTATTAACTAAAGTGTTTTTTAAACCTGAGTAAAATGATTAAGTTATTAAAAAAGGTGAAACTTACACCGGGAACCTGTTAAAGAAATAATGCGTTAGCTGGTGGGTAATATTAAAATAGGGTTGCCAGCAGGATAATGTTGATGATTTAGATTTTACTTATTGAGCTTTTACTTTTTCTACAGGGACCGTACCTATGTTTAAGAAATCCAAGATAGAATAGTATCGTGTTTTACTAACCATACATACCTGTAAATAAAATACCTACTCATGAATGAAATTAGCAGTAGTGTCTCTTTCTTCGCTCTCTCTGTTTGCGTGTTCGCAGTTCTTCGTTTATTAAAGCGTTTCCAACAAACCAGATGTAATTTTAAAATCAGTAGGTCCAACGATTTCCCTTGCGGAATTTCCTTGCATTTAAAACATGTGTAATGGTAGGTAAAACATTTCCATACTAGGTGTTACGATAATAAAACCTCTTCAAACAAGTTAGTCGTAACATACAATGTATGAAACTGTCAACTTAGTCGTGTTTATTCATTCATAAACACTGGCTGGTTATGAGCATGTACCCACTCCTGTCACTGGCTTCCTTATTTGAACGTCACTTGCGCAGGATTATAATCAGGTAGTGTTTGAAGTCGATTACGTTTTATTACCGGCTTATACTTACTTCGAAAAGCCGTGTGAAACGTAGGTAGGTACTTAGATATTATAGTCTTTCTCCTTTCTAATGAACCTTCGTCATCGGAGTTCGTGTTGCATTGTTTGCTTCCCACACTGTTGAAATTATGAGGTGCTAAATTAAATATCGATTACACAGTCGATACGTTTAAAATAAATTGTTTTTACATAGGTATCGATTCACCAATCGATATCTAAGTTTAGAACCACCAGTTATTTTTTCTATTTTAGGGGTACTTATTTTTGATTGGTTGGTGTTTTTATTACACTGGTGTAGAATCCTGTTGATCCAGTATTTAAGTTGATTATATCACTTCACTGGCTTACTCCAAGCCTCTTGTGCCTTGCCACTTCACTTTAAACTTTTTCCCATAATTTAATTTAATAATTTTAATTTCATTTATAGTAATTGCATTTAAGTACTTCCTTCCCCTCCTTTACCAGCCTTCTTTTTGTTGTTTAATTATTATTGTATTTTCGATCCTATTTGTGAACACTGCTCATTTCAATTTTAATTTTTACTTTAGATTATAGCTTTTAAGTAATTCAATCACCACTGCTCTCAAAACGGTGAAGGAAAACATCGTGAGGAAACCGGCATGTCCTTGAACCAATAATTCGAAGACATGTGACATCTACCAACCCGCACTGGGCCCGCGTGGTAGATTACGGCCCGCTCCCTCTCACAGAGAGGAGGCCTGTGTCCCAGCAGTGGGAACATTATAGGCTGATTATGTAAGTAATTCAACGTACTATTAATTCTGTGCTAGTGCTGTGCACTTCTGTAAGTGACGAATTCACTATTTCTAAAACTGTATGTGTTCCTAGTTTGTGTAAGTCTTAGTGAGTAAGTCGTTGAAGTGCCATATCAATAAATAAAATAAAATAAATAAAATTTGTGGTGACTGACTGATGACATTAGTAACAGCTGAGGGGAAATTCTTATAGGTACCTACAGACTACAGATGCCAGCATATCAAGCTACCCGAAACTGTCAAATTTTCTCAAACAACTTTGAATCTTATGCTTTTGCGATAATCTGTCTTAATCTGTCAAAAATATAATCGATATCGCTACATTTTTGAGAAGTTTTTGACATTGATTGTCGCTGAGATGAGATTGTGACTTGAATTTGAACGTTTTTAAGTACGAGAATTAGTTTTTAGCTACCTAAAGTCCGTCCCGCAAAAGAAGTCCCGCGGCAATACGTGGTACCAATTATTATTATACAGTTAGCAACATTCCTACAACAACCCTCCTTATACTTTTCTCTATTTAAGATTGTGCATTTTATTAACCAGTGCCTGTAATGTGATATTGAGATAAATAAATAAATAAAGATTTATGTCTCCGTCGCATGCCTGTATCGCCACGTCATCGTGGGACGGATTCTACTTGGTGAATGAGACAGTGTTTACATATCTATTAAATAGGTACACTACAACTGGCAACCCTGATTATTAGCTCGGAATTAGCGTATGTTAATGAGAGGGTTAGTAAATAACACTCATTAGTTATAAAGATACAGATCGGGCAGGATGTGGGAATGGTCCTAAAGGAGCCAGTTTCGATATTATTTCGATCATTATCTTGACTTCTACTAGTAGTGCAATCTTATAGTTGTTAGTTAATGAATAAATGCGGTCTTTATAGTTCAGCTGGTGGTATTTGATAGCGCTTTTTCTCATTTCTTTTTTTAGGAACTTCTGCTTTTGCATTTTTATGGGATGATAAACTGTGAAATGCTAAGTTCTTTAGCACTGTTTAAAGACTTGAATAATTTTAATTATAGCTCCACTTTTAACTACCTCGTAATTATTAATTAAATAGGTACCCACATGTAGGGCTACAGCATTTTAAAATAGGCTCTATCATCTTGCAGTTATAATGTCTTATTCATTGTGCAAGAGTTGATACTTTGTTGCATTTAATAATTCGAAGGAATTTTCTTTTCTGCATACTTGGCGATGAGAGCTAGACAAAAAAAGTGTAACATTTTGACCATCACCACATTTTTTCTGTAGTATGTGTGTTTGTGTGTTTACAAGCGTATGTATATGTGTATTAGCGTAGTATAGACGTACGTGATGCGTGTCAGATTAGCGAAAAGAACTTCGTTCCAACCTCTCGACTCTAAAGAGTCTTTGCCTAACAACAGCTAGTTGCCAGGATCACAGGAAAAAAATATTGTTCCTTTTTAAAAGTGGAGCGGCACAAACTTCCGCGAAAAACATTAAATATCCATAAACAGCGCAGTTATACACCGACAGATAAAGACACGCCATGAGCATATGAAAGGTACTTTCATGTTATCAAGTACACGCTACATCGTCGAAATGTCAGAAGTCCCGACATTTCAATCGCGAGCTGTTTCCGCAACACGCTACAACTCATAACTACCTGTCTGGTTGCGTCTTAATATTGTATTATTGAAAGCTACGTTTAACTTCACATTTTGTTAGGAGGCTCGAAGTAATTATACTTATTTCAATGTTGGTGATGCGTTGTTTCTTGTACTGCATCCGGGTTTTAATTAGTTTCTAAAAGTCATTTAGAAACACTCTTTTGCTTAACTTACAATGAATTTTCAGCTTTTGTTTGTGCTAAGGGGTGCTACACACATATTCGGTTCGGTATGATTCGGCAAAGCTGGGGAGCTAAATCGAATATATGTATACAGGGTGAATTTTTCAAGTGGGCGTGGATGGCCAAATCCGAAACAATGAGGACTAGCGAAAAGTACTCAAAGAAGTCGCGGGCTCGATTATGATGAAAACTAAAACTGCATCATTGGATTTTTGAAAAATCAATATTTCTAGCCAGGAATCGAACCTGTTGATTTTGAAAAAAAAACACACACTGTATTATTACACCATTCGATAGTGTCGCTAATAAGGATCAAATTCTGGGAAGTAATGACATACGGCAAACTAAAGGAAAGAGCTCATTTTTAACTAAATACTTTTTTTTTCTTATGTTACCTACCTCATCATCATCTGCCTAGCCTTTTCCCAACTATGTTGGGGTCGGCTTCCATTTTAACCGGATGCAGCTGAATACCTCGGTATGTAAAGATGGTCACCCATCACAGACCAACCACGGCAAGCGTAGCTTAACCTGATGGATTGACCTGTGCGGCTGTTAGTATTTAGCCGGGCCCGGGTTATGTTACCTACCTACTAAACCTTAACTGATTAATAATTGTTCAAAATGATGACCATTGTTTTCAATACACAGCTGGATTCGACGTCTCAAGGATTGTACCTCTGCATTAAGCATTACAATATTATTGATTCCATTAGAATATTTTCCAAAGATCGTAATAGAAATTTGAATTTTGAACCTAATGTTGTGAAGGTGACTGCGCTGCGGGTGTGTTAATAAAAATATTGAGCATCATTTCGAACAAGGTACGTAATGTAGGTATGAATACTCTAAAATAAGAAGCAGTTTATTAAAATTCAACATTTTCCTTAAGTTTGCCGTATGTCATTACTTCCCATAATTTGATCCCTATTAGGGACACTATCGAATGGTGTAATAATACAGTATGTGTTTTTTTTTTTCAAAATCAACAGGTTCGATTCCTGGCTAGAAATATTGATTTTTCAAAAATCCAATGATGCAGTTTTAGTTTTCATCAAAATCGAGCCCGCGACTCCTTTCAGTACTTTTCGCTATTCCTCATAGTTTAGAATTTGGCCATCCACGCCCACTTGGAAAATTCACCCTGTATAGATGTAGGTATTTTCGGGACAAAACCGTTCGGTTTAGCTAAAATTGTGCCATTCCGAACCGAACTTAATTTTAAGCGATAGCACAGAATACTTGGCGTTAGGTAGTAGATGCCGAACGAAGTTTACAGATTTTTTTTTTTATGACATTTCCTAGATCGTTCTAGGAAGTTGTCGGATGCTTAACCGGACTTTCCCGAGTCAGTGAAAGTTTTATTGGGATTATTCATCTGGAATTTCTCAGTAGTAGCTCGGTGTCTGTATCTGTGACCGGTGGATGACAATAAGCTCGCCCCTATTACATACTGGCGAAATGTGAGTGCAGTACAGTACAGTACTGTAGCAGTGGCGTGCATTGGTTTTCAGAATAGGTAGGCACTAGGCCGGGTCTAGTCTAGGCAAACGCGGTCACTAATCAGAAAAAAAAGTGAGGTCAATAGTGTGGTTATTTGAGTAGGCATGCCTTGCGAAGGTCGAACGTCATGGTATTACGCGTGAGACGTACGTATATTTAATTTTATGTATGATAATTTAGTGAGTTTCTTAGTTGTGGGGCACACACTAAAATGTTATTGACAGGCTTATGTTGATATATCGCGGTAGGCACTGCTTATATGCCTATGTGCAATGCACGCCACTGTACTGTAGGTGCAACTCTGCCTTACCCTTTGGTGTGTACAGGCGTGAGGTTATGTCTATGTCTAGCCCGAGGCAACACAAGTCCACAACACATCCGAAAATGTACAACTTTGGGGTCTGCAACTGACTGGAAGGAAACATTATAGTCCAAGGTCTTGCAGGTGTTAGAAACTTTACATAAACACTTATGACTAGTACGTAATGTTAGCTCTTACCAAACTTACATTTAAATAGAACCATAAATATCTCTAAGAATTTGAGAAAGTATGCGTGTAATTTAAACTTGAATTATAATTTAACTTCAAGACAAACTGTCTCCGACCGTAGAACTTCGAATCTATAAATTAGCGTCACCCCACCTTACTTTACAATCTCACTATCTAATTATACAATATAAGTTTACTCATTACAAGATTTATCTCTATCCTAAACCCGTAAATTTTCATCCGATATTTAAAAATAAATTTACTTTTCACGGTAATATGTTACTGGAAGTGATGCATGGATGTTTTGTAATTATTTCTCTTCATTTGAGTGCGGTACATTAATCTTCTTTTGAAATAGTTATCTACCAAAGAGGTTTAAATCTTTACATTATAGTGCACAATCAGAATTGTCTGTCAGACAATAAATATCATTCAGGGACTCGTTGAGAAGCCTCTAATTAAGTTCTTGTGAGTTCGGACGTCGCGTGGGCGACTGATATCCCATCTTAACGATCCAGGAATTTATTGTCACCAACAAATCGAACTTTACCTCAACTCCTATAAGGGTGTTATTCGAATGTAACGCGGCAAACTTATAAATTTTCTTATGCAAATTCATAATATTTAGTTGGTGGATGCTGACTCTATTTCAATAATTGATAATGCTAATGAAAAGTCTTGCATGAAATATGTTTTTTAACGATGCCTTTGTAGGGACTTCATTGTATATGATTTATCGGGGCTGGTACTTAAACATGGTGGGTTAATCACAGAAACAGTTACAAGTTAAGGAAATATGATCCAATTAACAGGAACATTGAATTTAATGTTTTAATTTGAGAAACGTGTGATTTAATTTTATTAACCGACTTCAAAAAGAGTAGGAGTTTCTCAATTCGGTTGTATTTTTTATGTTTGTTACTTCAGAACTTTGTCATTTTTTACTACCTACCTAGCTGACTAGCTTCTGCCCGCGATTTCGTCCGCGTGAAATTTCTTGTTCCGCGAATTTCTTGTTTGCATCGAATCGTAATCATCGTACGATCAGCTTCAGAGAAAAGGAACCCCTCAAGACTTTAAAGATTATCGCCCGAGCGCGCTCGAGCCCGCTGTCGCTCGTCGCTCGAGCGACGGCGGGCGCGTCACGTGGCTCTGGCCTCGAGCAGCTCCCTCCCCCGCTGCCGCGCGCCGCATCCATCTCTGCCCGAGCATCCACCGATCCCACTCAAATATTATTTGCAAGTTTTTAAATAATTATAATATGGTATTTTTTCGGCTTTTTGCCCGAACCGTATCCCAAGAATAACTTAACTTACAAAAAGACACTTTATGTGCGATTGAGGATACGAACCCGCATCACCAGGCGCCAGCCGATCACGTAGACCGCGCCTTATACCACTAGACTATTGAATCAGTTAACCATTTTAACGAAAATTTGAATAGCTTTACTCCTTTTATCGAACAAGGTTGATAACGGTCTAATCTTCTAGATATTAAGGTTTAAATTTCAACGTCCACAACGTATTATAAATACTAACACCTTACCGTCTTGTTTTACAAAATGCAATTCGTAACTCCTCAATTAACTAAATTATAAGGTTGAAATTTGCATAGATTTATTTTTAATAGAATGTGCTTGATTCCGATTGTTGCCCTACCTACCGTAATTTTAATTTAGAATTCTTCTTCGCCTTATTTACTAAACTGTGATTGAGGGTATAATTACTTATCAAATCGTTTCGTTTTCGTGTCGATCCGCTTGTGCGTAATTATCTTCGTCGAAATATTATCCGATTTATTAAGTTTTTGAACAGTTGATTATATTAACCGATAGTATTGTTCGATTAATAACTTTTTGAAGGCTGGAATTAAATAAACTGACGACTGAGGGAAACTGACCAGTGATACGCGGACTCTAAAATTGTTGTTCTCTGGGAACAGGAACAAAGCATAAAGAACGAGATATGGGCATAACGGTAAGATTTACGTTATACACATATATGTATTTATTGTTGCAATCATGTTGCATTATTACTGACAAGTTGGATTTTTTTATGTATTCCTAATATTATTATTTTCGTTCCAGAGAAAAACAGTTCGTAGATGGATACAAAGGTATCATGCGACTGGTGATGTGAAATGTGATCGCCAAGGCCCTCGCTCAATAATTGTTTACACTAATGAATCGGGGCGACACCGTAATATTGTGGAAGTTCACTCAGTGACACCCTTCAAAACTACGCGTTCAAGTGTGACTTCAAGAAGTGATAGACAGTGACGGCCATCCTCTCCGTTATTAATAGGCAATTTACTCGGCAGATTTATTGTGTAACTGATCTGATAAAATTACATTGGAACGTATGAGCAAGTGTTAATGATTCCCAATATTTGTGGGATCATTAATTCGTAGTTAATCAAAAATAAACAACCTTTATTATTATCAATCCAGATACTTTTGTTTACAAGTAGTCTTGTAGGTAATGTGTGATGCACCATCTGACCTCACATATTTTTATAATTTCTAATGTTGTGTTAAATAAGGGTTATCAGAAAATGTGATAAAAGAGAAAGATGTATATTGCTATACTTTTATAGTTTAGCATGTTGGTTCTTCCTCTGTAATTCACAGGCACAAATGACAACATTTAATTTTTTAATCTTTTTTTCCGATAAGATCATACAAAGTATAAAAAAATAATGTTTTCACAACTTTAAATGAATAAATATTACCTATTGTAGTTGTTTCTAGAAAAATCTATAAATGAACCGTTATCTAATGTTAAACGTTCTAAACCTCACCCAGGGTATCTATTTTGTGTTTAGTTAATATTCTAAGTAAATAACCCCAATTTAACACACATAGAAAACTGTATATTCAACCGTGAAGTGGATTCCATGAAGTCCTAGAAATGTAATTAGAGAAATAAATGAATATTGTTTATGCAACATGCCTAGATTTTCTTACAAACCTCATACCTACTTCAACATTTGATTTCTTAAATAATAATTAACAAAAATCACATAATAACCTATAAAAGAAACAAAAAAAAACAAAAAAAGAACTTCTCGTCCGAGGATTTGAACTCGAGACCACCGAATTGTTAAGCCGCTGTCTTAACCACTAGACCAACACGCCATATACAATACGTTACAAAAAACTTAAATGGGTTTAATGTCATTCCCAAAAGGGGTTCCCTTACTTTGAAGCGGACTGTACCTACTTATCGCCCTCCTGCGGTATTACTTCATTTTCGGTTAGCGTTCTTTCTGCGTTCTTTTCTTTTTGCTCGGCTCCTAAGGGCCGTAGCGTAATGTTAAATAGCCTAAAACCTTCCCCGTGAATTAGGCTATCAAAGGCAAAAATAATTTTTGAAATCAGACAGGTGGTTTCAGAGATTAGCGCGTTCAAACAAACAAACTTCTCGCCTTTATTATTAGAACTAGTATAGATTAGGAAAATTCTGTTTTTACTTTAATATTTATTATACCTAATTAAACTGCGTATCTCGACACAAGCTGTGTTTCTTATTCTCTTAATATAGCTGCTAACAAATTGAAATGTCCACAACAGAAATATATTTGTAACTAATGAGCTTACCCTGGTATACACGCACTAATAAACTAATACCTACTAAGTCTGGACCAATTTTATTTACCGAATAAGTATTTACTGTTAGGAAAAATAAATGAACCACCAAATTGGACACGTGAAATGTTTCTAACGTTTTTAACTTGTAATTTTAGATAAATGGTAACATAACAGGGTCCATTCATACTAGCGCAAAGACGAAGCGCATCGAAGACATAACATCTCCACAACGTAATGCACACGCACCAATCAGCGTTGGTCGTGCTCAGACGCGCGAATTCCGTAGAATGCGTGCGAATTCGCGCGTCTTATTTTATATCTCAGAAGAAATATGTGCATTACGTTGTGGAGATAAGAGTGAATTTGCTATGTTAAGTTTCAGATTAACGCTTTGATGCGCTTCGACTCTGCGCTAGTATCAATTGACCCTAACGCTTACATTCCTCGAAGGCGTAAACAGAGGTGCACACGAGTAAATTTCGCCAGTTATGTCCATAGACTATGGGGCAAGTCTATCTATTGTCATCAAACGCGTCCAAATCCAAGACGTCAGCACCCTAATTGCGTAAAACACTTTTAAGCACAATCTGAATAATTTTGAAGGATAATTTTGCTAATCCATTGCTTTATATGTTTGAAATTTTTTTCTGCTCTGCAATGTAAATAGCGCATTGAATGTTGTTGTAACTATCACAATGAAAGCCAATGCTACTGATAGTCCCCCCCCGCAGGCTTCCATTGAAAAAATCAATTACGAAAAACCCAATATAAACAGCCCGACCTGGTGATCAAATCCACACAAGACCCCATAAAAGTCATGTTTGCGACCACTAGATCAGAATGGATCAGATAAATGATATTTAGAATTTTAGATACGATAAACCTTTAAAATAATATCAGTATTTAGATACGTGTATAATATCTTATCTATAGGGCCTATACTTTGTGAAACTGCATAGATAGGTACTAGACCTCCATGGAGACTTGCTAACGATCTTAAATCATAGCGGTCGAATCATACCGGCCATGCGAGACTGGAATGCTCTATATTCTTAGTAAATCATTCAAGAAATGAATAAGGCTCTCTGAAATTGTTAGACGGTGAATGTTTTTTGAGTTCATAGATAAGTCAATTATGGAACCAGCTAGTAAAGTTTTCATAGAGGATGTACGTGCATTTTTAGTAGGTACCTACTTAAGTACCTAATACCTATGTAATAAAATTGAACACCTAAATTAGCATAATTAGCCTAAAATGTTCACACTGCTGGGGCACAGACCTCTCTTCGAGAGGGAGTGGGCTGTAATCTACCACACGGGCCCAGTGTGGGTTGGTGTCTACCAACCGGCATGACATGACAGATATGTGACATCTGTCACATGTCTTCGTATTTTTTAGTTCTAGGACATGCCGGTTTCATCACAAATGTCCTAAAATAAAAATACGAAGACCATTTTTTCACCAAAATTGTCAATTTTGCTTTGGTAGGTACAGACGCCAGCACATCAACCTACCCGAAACTGTCGAATTTTCCCAATCAACTTTGAACCTTATGTTTTAGCGATAAAGTTGAAAATCAGAAATTTGACAGATTGTAGTAGCTTGATGTGCTGGCGTCTGTACCTACGTACCAAAGTTTTCATAAGTTTATTAAAACTCACGGAGGAACATCTGTAATGGTGTCCTTTGATTGATTTTTAACTGCATGACGTAACGTTGCGACGCGAAAGGTTACGTTGAAGTACCGCTTTTGTATCAACAAGTCACGGACAAAAACACGTTTTATAATCACGATCAATAGTCACTGTAAACAATAAAACTAATAAACACAACCGTATTCATAGGCGGGTCCCATCCATTACATCTCTATCATAAAGGGATTTAATTGCTGGACCTCCAGTAAGTCGCCGGCATCTTAAATCACGGTGATCAATTCTACGTCTACTGAGAACAATGTACAATCGTCCTCATAGTTTTGTTAGTAAACCACAGAGTATGGACAGGCCTCGGCGGCCGCTGCTAGAGTTATTAAACTCAAAACATTTATCTAAATCTAAACTAATGTTATAATTATACAGCAAAAAAGATTCGATTTTTTGTTTGTTACGCTTTGACGTTAAAACGGCAGAACGGATTTGGATGAAATTTGGCACATGGGTAGACCATGACCTTTACTACTTTTTAACCCGATATTCCCGTAGGAACGAAACTTATGCTGGTGAAACCGCGGGGCGCAACTAGTTTCAAATAAACCAATCACAGGCACTTTTGAATTATCAAGGGGTCGGTTAGTCAGAAATATGAAGCTAGTTGCCCATTCCAAAGCGCAGTAGGTTCCTATTTAGAAGTACGGGCAAGAATCTCTTCGGACACTGAACGCTTTTCATACAAACCAAACGCGTATTCGGTTACTCGCACTATGACACAGATGACGGATAGAAACTGACGGCTTTGAAGGCGGTTCGTGACACAAGTTTTACGCTCAATGGACTGTCGGCGCCATGAATTTTGGTACTGCCGTCTCAGGGGGCCTAGTCCCTAAATACTAAGTTACTATTACCACCTAAGGGCCTGTGCACACGAGGTTTTTTAAACGCGCCGTTGACGCACATTTGTAGCGATACACACGCGATATGCACGCGAGTCTGACGCAGCCTGTAGACCTTCAGTAGGATAAAAGCGCGCCGTCGACCCACGTGATGTGCACAGGCCCTAACAGAAACTTCGTGAGCAGCTTAAAGCTACTCACGAAATCCGTAGTTTCGGGATTTTAGTACTCCGTATCACTTACGGACATAAGATAAGATTAGTTTAGGACCCGACCTAAGAATGAAAGACACTAATTTGACAGTTGCCTCTACTCCCAACGTGTTTTCGCCCATCCATAAAAGTTAATTAATCGGGTGTAGGATTCACTTAAAAGTTTCGAACTACTTTTGGACCGTCCAGTATCTTTGTTGACGGACTCGGTTTCAGAGGTTTTTAAACGAAATTTATCCATTCGATAGTGATTGAACACGTCCTTAAGTAAGAATTTAGCTTAAAAATCGAGTGAATTATTATCGAGGGTTTATCTAAGAACCTTAAAAACCGAGCATAAGGAAGGAATAGATAATTATGCCAAATCAACAGCTATTGAAAGTTTAAACTCCGTTTAAGAATTCTTTAGGATCCGGGCATCAGAGAGTAGAGCCCGAGGCGGGGGCGCGGTTATTCCATGCTCTGTGTACCAAACAATGTGTTGAGCGAACAATTTGTCAAACTTGTGTTCTTACCTGTCCTTACCTCTGTTTGCTCACCACGATTTATCTAAGATTGGCTGGTCATTGACAGACAGTGTTTGTTGTAGTGGCGTTCAGAAAAACATGAACAAATATTATGTTTTCTCGTTTGAGTACGATATTATCAAGATCGATTACCAGTTTTTTGTGCTGTGTGCGTTTCTTACCTTGAATTATTTTGTGGTTTGACAAACAAAGATGATTTCGAGATATCGTAATCTATTAACGCTTTTTTTTTGTTTTGTCTTGTTATGATGAGGAAGTGTGGCAATTACTGTGTTTTTATTTTACAATACACTTAAACTTAGAGGCGTGTTGCACGTCTATAAGAACTAGTGCGGATTTTTTATACGAATAAGAATATTGTTATCTTTATAAAATTTGTTAATTTCACCAGGAAAGTTAGTTTTAGATGGATCAGTTTAAGTACCGTCAACTGCATCTTTACTTTCCATAAGCAACTTTATCCATGACTACTGTACTTAAATATCACTCGATCACTAAAAATCTGTTACAATTTCATTTTTTCACTTTTGTATTGCTTTGATTATCGAGATACAGTACTCATGGGTAAAGTTGCATAAGGGCGTTCGCTACGTTTAGCGTGCGCACGCGGCGGGTGCTCGGAGCGGGTTTGTCAAGGAACATACATATTTACTCTAGGGGTTTGTACAAGCCCGTCCCATGCGTCTGCGCTAGAGAGTGTTGCTCACATTGTCTTTCAATACAAACACGCGTGGAGGGCACCCGCCGCGTGCGCACGCTTAACCTAGCGAACGCCCTAATATGGAAAGTGAAAATGTCACAGTACCTAGACCGTATTTAGGCATGCTCCAAATTGGAAGCTAGAATTTCTATGGTATACAAAATAAAGTTCCATCATAACTTCTTACATAAGTAGGCAATTCATAAAACAAAATAAAAAAATCTCGTAACTAGAAATTCATTCATCATTGTCCCTTACATAAGGTCGTGAGCTTTAATGGACGAGATGTAGATTAAAACACTATCGTTTGTATTCACTATTGTTTCAAATAATAGGAACAAGGTGACGCAACTTCTTTCCGATATTGATTTATTATTCGACTAGCTTTTGCCCTCGGCTCCGCGGGCGTAGATTTCGGAAAATATCCCACGGGAACGTACTACCGGGATTAAAAGTACCCTATGTGTTAATCCAGCACCTTAATTTGCGTAACACACTATTACTCTCAATTTGAATAATTTTGAAGCATATTTCTAATCCATTGCTCCATATGTTCGAAAAATGTGTCTGCTCAACAACGCAAATAACGCAATGAATGTTGTTGAACTGTGAAAATGGAAGCCATTGTTACTGATAGTGTGTTACGCCATCACCTTGTAGGTTATAAACTACCTGCGTGCCAAAATACAATGGGTAAGACCGTACCCAGACACAAAAAAAAGAAAAGTTAATTGTAGCATTATGAACGATGTTGATTTTTGTTGCCCTCATGGAATAGTTAATTTAATCTTATGACAGTATCATATAGTATAGTAGTAAAAAAGATATGTGAGAAAATTAAATTGATTTAATAAAGGGACATTTAACCTATCCTCTCAAATCTCAAAACTAGAGGTAGAAGTTCATTTATTAAAAAAAAAACGCACTTGTTTTAAAATAAATGAACCTCCAAAAACTTTTTGCGCTTCTAATGATGTACTTTTTAACTTTTTTGGGTTCGGGTCCCATACAAGATTAGCCATTGTTCTTTTATTCGAATACCTTCAGCCGTTCTTGCACCAATCCGGAACATAGTACATCCAGACAAACGGACAAAAATTCTTCGTTACTATAATATTATCTACGTATAGATTCGTAATCGGTTGGCTCGTCTCTAATGATTTATGATGTAAGGAATGGAAGCAAGTAAGTGTTTTGTTTGTTTTATCGATTGATTTTAATCTCTAGCCGGCAAGACTAAAAAACATGAGTCAAAAAGTGTGACTGTTTGTATTATGTTTTTTAGTCTGCCGGCGGCGCTAGCATTATGCACACGAATATCGATTATGCATTTACAATCTAGCTAAACAAGATCTTGGAATAATAAATATAGGTTCATAACTATAAGCTATCCGAATAAACTAGAGTTTTAGTTTTTTATAGACATTTTATAAAATCATCTCCGTGAAACGAAATATTTGGTTAAAATAATGAATAATCGTCATAATGGCGGTTGTCTTTTCTAATGACGACGTGGATTCTACACGTCGCTTGATTCCAGCATACAGAACTATACGTCTTTTTTTCCCACTTGACCTAGGTATCTACTTAAGTAGCATCGAATGTTTCCACTTGATATAGGTACGTACCTGTTAATGGGTAGAGATTCCATTTGTGGTTCGAACACAGGTATGCGCTTTACTTTGTGTAAATACTTCATCACCACTGCTCTAAAACGGTGAAAGAAACCATCGTGAGGAAACCTGTTCTAGAACCAATATAATTCGAACATGTGACAACCCGCACTGGGCCCGCGTGGTAGATTACAACTCACTCCCTCTCGAAGTGTCCTCACTTCGGTGGCCTGTGTCCCAGCAGTGGGAACATTATAGGCTGATTATGCTATACCTATCAATGGCCAAATCAAATGCTTCCGTATATAGTTTATTAATAAACTCTAATGTATTTTATAAGCTAACTGTAACTCTATATTCATTAATTAAAGAAAGAAATAGCCGTCAATACTAATAAATCGGGTATTTACGAGTTACGGTTCGTCTCACGGATATCTATGGTTCGTCTCCTAAAGCGTTAAGAAATATAGAAAATTCCCATGTTAGGAGGAAAACCGTCGTGTTTACCGTTTCTTATAAATTGTAAGTCAGATGAGGCATAGGTATCGCTTAGGCTGTAATCGTTGAGTGAGCTAACTGTCACTCCTTGTAGGTTGTATTTATGGGCTTTCAACCATCTCGCTGGACTCTGTTTCAATCAAAACTTGTAAAATAAATATACAGTATAATACAGTTACATGTTGTATTGAAAGAATTCTGTTTTTAAATAAATTGGTTTTTGTGACGTCACGTTTGATTTAGAGATGAGTAAAAAAAAAGTATTATTCATATAATTAGTAGATAAAAAGTTCATAGTTCACATTAAAATAATGACATGATAAAATAATCACACAAAAAATGAAAGTCGTTTATTTAAGAAACTAGTAGCGCCCCGCAGTTTCACCCACATAAGTCGATCACGTGGGGATATCCGAATAAAAAACATCCTTTGTGCTAATCCAGATTTTAACCTATTTGTGTGCCAAATTTCATCCAAACCCGTTCAGCCATTTTTGCGTGATTGAGTAACAAACATCCAAACATACAAAATATTGGCTTCTGTAATACCATCCTTGCTTTTCCATTGTCCGATAAGGCTAAACAATTGTACAAGTTATACAAAAGGTAGATCCTATTCAACAATTTTGTGTTTTTCTGCACTCGGCTCGATTGCTAAGCGACAAAGCCGTCTAAACAAATAAAAAAAAATACAAACCTTCTCATTTATAATATTACTAGCAGTAGCTACTTCCGCGACTTCGTCCGCGTGAAATTACATGTTCCCCCGACCCACCCCGTCGCATCTTCGTACTTCGTTTTCTTAGTGTTCTTTCTGGCTTTTTTATTTTTGCTCGGCTCCTAAATGGTCCTAGTGTGATGTTAAATAGCCTATAGCCTTCCTCAAGAATTGGGCTATCAAATGCAAAAAAAAAAGATCTAATCCGACTGATCGCTGAGACGTGAGGCACACAATACTATATTGCGTTTTTTTAGTTTTTGTGCGAATATTGTGTGCCTTTCTTAACCTGGGTCAAATAAACTTATTTTCTTTCTTTCTTTCGTTCTAGAGATTAGCGTGTTCAAACAAACAAACTCTTCAGCTTTATTATTTGTATATAATATATAGTAGGATATAAATTACTTCTTTTCTAACTTACCGACGTCTCTAACCTAGTGTAACCTAATTATGTAAATCGCAATATTTTTTGTCTCGATAAAAACGGCAAACTTCGACTTCTTGATCTCTACCGATAGCGTTAAAGGCGCCGGTGTTTTCGATCGAGTTACGTAATCGGGCTACAGGATTTATGTGTGACCTTTATAGAGTTTTACGTTCTATTTCGGTCGCCATGTGGTGTTAAACAGTTGGTATACTGATTGCCATATAAAGCTTTAGTACATGAGAAAGCCTTTGAGAAAAGAAAACGTTTCTGTCGATTGAAAGATGTGAGTGGAAAATTCTATTGTATTTATTATTTACTTACTTTACCTTTTCTATATCATACAAATGGGATCCTTTGTAATGTATGAATGAACACATCAGGATATAATTCTATTCTTCTTTACATACAAATAAATAAAATTTAAGTGTCTGTTTGTAATGTCAACATAACAGCTTTTTAATACTAAAAGCATATGACAAAAAAATAATTTTAAATTTTTTGTCTATCTGTCTGTAATACTGTTGAATATTAAGATCTTAATGTACCATATGCTCAGAAATAAATAAATCTAATCTAATAAAACACTTTGTTTCTGCAAAAGGAAGAATATCTGAATATTTAGACTTAGAAGCGAATGTTGTTACAAAAGGGAATGCAAATAGAATATTCAAAACAAATCCAATTTAATACAACATTTTCACAACACAACACCATTCACACAAAACATTTCGTAGTCCGTTCAAATGTATATTTTGTCATACATAATATGTTACGACTGCATAAAGCTCAAAAAAGGAAAAAATAAAAAACGAAAATTGAGATCCAAAAACAATGCGACATAAAACGGAGGTGACGTGCCGTTTGTTGTCACTTTACTAACAATTTATGCATGAAGTCTAATGGGTCGCTCCATCAGGCTTGTTTGCAAAGCTTTCTGTGAAATTTTATTCGGTAATAGCCCGTATAGGCGCCCACGTCTTGCCTCAATATCACATTGTCAATATAAGTTGTTGCTAAGTGATTCGGGAGAAAAGTTTCGCATTACCCTTTGGAGTTAGCTGGGTTGTCTGTTGCTGGCTTTGGTAAGATCTGAGCATATTTTTTGGATTTATTGTGCACTCTTAGGTTATAGGTGTTTTTTGTTTGTATCTGTTTATGTCAGGGATAATTTGAGGGTTTTTTTTAGAAGTTCGCTTAGCGAATTGGATGCGAATCTTAGGCTCTTTGAACATGGGAAGCTTATTGACGTTTTTTCGACGGCGCGGTTTATAAGCCGTACCGTTAAGAAACCGTGCCGTGTACAAAAGGCCTAAGGCCTCTGACCAGAATTTCATGAACATCCACTTTCTGATTTCAGTCACAATCTGTCAAAAAACCTCTAATTTACCTACATTTTTACAAGATTTTGCCATTGATTGTCGCTGAAATGATATTGCGACTAGAATTTGCACGTATTTTAAGTAGGTACGAGAATTGACCTTTTGGTTTATCCCCGTCATTTTTAAGGAAGCATATAATCTTATATTAGAGTACAGACGCCAATACATCAAGCTACTCCAATCTGTCAAATTTCTTTATTAGATTTTCAACTTTATCGCTAACGCATAAAGTTCAAAGTTGATTGGGAAAATTGGACAGTTTCAGGTAGCTTGATATGCTGGCGTCTGTACATAAGTACCTAGTATCGATACTTTATCGATAATTCAGATTCCTCTTATAACCTAATAATACACTCGTCCAAGCCGTTGCTTATGATTAATACCGTAATACGTGACTTTCGGCTGTGCTTTCGGTATTTTCAAATCGCTCTTTACTATATTTTCTAACGACATGATAACAATCACATTGATGACATTGACAAATGTTGCATGCGACGCTGACGTCACTCGATGTTACCCACATATCTACTTAACTCACAGCACGGAACACTCAGCATAATTACGGAACTCTGATACGCCAACAGTTGGAACAGAACAGTGAATCTTTTTAGCAATTATCGTCAAGGCTGTAGACGTATCTAATTAGCATTTTAATTTATGCTATTGTAATGTAATTGTTCAAATACTTGATATGTATTTAAAAAAAGACGACCTTGATTTGATTTACATTACGTCTAGCGGCCCAAACCGCTGACGTGAGACCGAAAATAAGTTAAAACTTCAATGGACCTTAGGAACTTCGAGCTCATAATTAGGCCCATTGATTTATATTATTTTGAAACTGTTCCGTTTTATATACATTCAATTGTATTATCAGCAGCCACGGCAACAGCATCATAGAACACTTTACCGAAATTGACACCTAGAATCAACGTAAAACATGTTACTTCCCAACTTTACATCACAAACACTAAGCTAAGAAAACAAATTCTACAATTCCAGCACGTAACCAGAGTGGTTGAATATGCATCGTGTAACAAGGAGACAAGAACATTCGAGAGCTCGGAATGCGTTGAATAGAATTCTTTCAGTTTCTTTATTGGTTCTCGCGATCCCGCCATCTATTTCCACTGAGTTCGGTCACTATTGAAAATTCCTTTTTATTCCTTAGAAAAACGTACCAAAGTGAGTGTCAGAGACCCTATTTAGAGAGATACCTGTCTACTAGTTTACGTATTTTATTTCGGAGATGTGTGTTTTGGCAAGGTTTTGGCTTTCAATTTTGTTCTTGGGAAGTTTGTAAAGAGAAAATTATGGATTCATGAATTTGTCTATATGCTTTTACAAATATCACTATTTTACCACAATCCCACTTCATGTTTAGGTACATAGTTTATATTTGAAATGAAAACAAAAAGAAATATTTTATTCATGCATCCATGTTGTAATTTCCTTACCTGTCAGTAATTTATCGTTGCAAACTGTTAGCAACATAATTGCACCAATAAAATGTAACATTCATATAGTACAAACCTGAATGTGTAAATACGTATCTAATAGTTTTCCTCAAATCACAGGTGCTATAATATAATACCAGGGTTCCTCTTACATACCTACGTCATAGGGTTTGCCCAAAGCGTCTTCGTTCGTAATCAGATATAACTGATTGATCGTTGGCAAGGCATACATTATTCCTTAATAGTTCCTATGCATGTGATCGACATAATTAGGTATGTTACTGTGGAGGGAACTGGCGATAATATTATGACGTGTGTCTACTTGCTTGTGAGTATGTCATCAGGATAAAACGACGGTGATTTTGAGTTATCAGATGCTCGACCATTTTTATACTAATTGAAAATACGGATGATATTATGGTTCACTGTTGCAACACTAAGTACTGGTAACTGACATACTTTTATATTCTTTGTTTTGATAGGTTTTCTTTTAGTTTAGGTAACCTGATAAAAACCCGAGATCTGAAGGCCAATTCTCGTAATTTAAAACATTCAAAATTTAGTCGCAGTCTCATCTCAGCGACAAACAAATGTCAAAAACTTGTCAAAATGTAGGGAAATTAGAGGTATTTTTGACAGATTGAGACTGAGATCAGACTGTAAAAGTTCTTAAAATTACGAGAATTGCCCCTAAGATCTAAATCGGTTGGTACACTTGTCCTGAAGATGCGTTGAAGTCTTTTTTAAAGTGACTAATTCTTTAAATAATATCGACGACTGACATAGTAAGACGGTGCTCCATAAATCAACGGAAAATCCGTGTCGTTTAATCAGATTGTTGATTGTTGTTATGAGTTTGTCACACGCTTGAAACATTTTCGTACCATGATGTAACGTTTTTCACGTGTGCAACTGTGCATATCGAGTAGGATTTAACATTGTTGTATTCATGAAAATAATGACATCATTTTATCACTAGGAACGTGATGCTGGATGGTATTCGGATGGATGTTCGACTATCCGATGACATCAATGCAAATTAACAGGATTTTATCGACAATAGGTCAAACCATTGACGTAATGGAAATCTGTTGTTACTCATTGAAGTTAGGTGATGTCGACAGTTAAAATACCGAAGGGTTTCACCGTAGATTTGCATATTTTATGCCATCTTCCTAGTAGTATATTAACAGTCATGAAATAAGAAAAAAATTATGAATCATACGCTAAGTCGTGAATTCATGATTCAAGGAAAATCACTAATTCATTAAACACGCGGTATTTTTACCACTAGCAATACAATCGATATTTTAAGGTCGAATCGATAACTGCAAGACGCAATTATACTTAATTGAAAATGTGTTGGCATCTTATTTTGTAAGAATAGTCTTTTTCAAGTGTTTTGCTCCAAAACCGGTAAATTAAGTTTTCTAGTCCTATCTTCCATACTGTTACGCGCCACACTTGATGGCGACATTAGCTACTACTAGCGCCATCTAGTATCGAGTAGCAGAACTAATAATTATTCGGGTCCCTTCTAGAAACTTCGATGCTAGAACTTTCCAGAACTATCGACGTCTGGTTCGTCGGGACCGATATGTACTCGAACATTCTAGATGTTTCTACGGTAGAAGGTTCTGGAACTATCCGAGGCCTATATAAGGCCGGTGTGCCTGAGAGCCGAATCAGTTGTTGGATAAGCGATACAAGCGAAAACATCGAAGCGATCTTCAAGTGCGACTAAAGTGATCTTGTAGTGCGATTGTGTTTTATTGTTAGTGTGTTAAAGTTGTAATTGCTGTTTTTAATTAAAGTGTCTATTTTTGGTTATTAAATCGGCAGTTTTTATTGTCACGAACCCCAAGCTCGTAACAATTGGTGTCAGAAGCAAGGATTAAAAATCATGCCGATTCTACCGAAGGACGACACGGAGGGTATCCGTACCCGGAGTCAACGCCAGCAAGAGACGGACCAGAGGCGATTCGGTGGAGCAACGCCACAGACGTCGGAGGGACAACTACCAATCACGGAGGCCGGCCCGTCCACAGCTGCTCCAGCATCATCAGCACCAGATTTTGCTGCTCTGATGATGATGCTGCAGGAGCAGTCTCGCCGTCAGGAGGAACAGGCCCGCCGACAGGAGGAACAGGCTCGTCGGTTGGAAGAACAGCTCCAGCGGGACAAGGAGGAACAGGCCCGCCGACAGGAGGAACAGGCCCGCCGACAGGAGGAACAGGCCCGCCGACAGGAGGAACAGGCCCGCCGACAGGAGGAACAGGCCCGCCGACAGGAGGAACAGGCTCGTCGGCTGGAAGAACAGCTCCAGCAAGATAAGGAGGAACAGGCCCGCCGTCAGCAGGAGCAGTCCCGCCGACAGGAGGAGCAGATGCTCCTTCTGAAGGAACTTCACGCTACCTTCGGGAAAGACATAAAGGAGGTGAAGGATAAGGTTGCTCAACACGACAACCGCCTGTTGGAAGCTGAAACCCGAATCGACCAAGTGAATAATCGGGTTGACACCGTGATGGCTGACGTGAAGAAAACCGTAATGGCTGACGTGAAGAAAACGCTGGATTACCTTAAACTTGAGGATGGAATCGCAGCCCCCGTAGCTACAACACCTTCGTTACGGGGATTCAAAGTGCCACCGTTCGACGGAACTTCGTCCTGGTCGGCCTACAAGATCCAGTTTGAGGCTGTCATGAAGGCGAACGGGTGGAATAAGAGTCAGGCCATGACTGCCCTCACCTTAGGCCTGCGAGATCAGGCCTTAACTGTGCTGGAAGCTCTTGGAAAAGAAGTGACTTACGAGCAGCTCCTTGAGGCATTGGAGGCTCGGTATGGCGACGCTCACCTGGAACACGTGTATCGTGCGCAGCTCAAGGAACGTGTGCAACGCAGTAACGAAACCCTGCAGCAGTGGGCCCTTGAAGTGGAGAAGCTGGTTCGTAAAGCTTACCAGTCCTTACCTGCGCTTATTGATGGGAACCTGGTGCAGGTATTTATCGACGGCATCCGTGACCTTGAAGTTAGAGTTGCTGTGAGGCTCGGTCATCACGGGACGCTTAAGGACGCCTTGGCCCATGCACTGGAGGTGGAAGCTGTGCGGCAGGATCATCGTTCCCATCGCGTCAGAGAGTTTACAGCGGCTACAGTTCGCAACCGCAATAGAAGATACAGCCCTAGGTGCTACGGCTGTGGGGAAAGGGGCCACCTTCGATCCAGTTGCCCGAAGCGAACTGCAGAAAGGGAAGATCGCTGGCCTCCAGAGGGTAGTGCGGCTAACAGCACTGCCCAGCAGCAGCAGGGAAAACGAGTAATAGCCAGGACTGCGGGGCGGGTGCTGTCTGATGTTCAAAGAGCCCCGAGGATTTCGATCACACAAACCTATGACGGGAAATCTCATGGCAACGCAGATGCATCGTCTAGAAGACCTTGTCCTGAAGACTGCAAGTTTGGTACTAGGCAAGAGGGTAAGGAAGTAAGGATGCTCAAGACAGACCTCAGTAACGAGTGGAAGGAAACCCTACAACGTGCACAGCAGGAAGATCCAGACCTCAAGCCGATTCTTGAGTGGATGAAGGCCGGTGTACCTAAGCCCACGTGGAGCGACGTCTCAGCGATGAGTTCGATCACAAAAAGCTATTGGGCCCAATGGGACAGCTTGGTGATTCAGGATGGAGTCCTGTGCCGTAAATGGGAAAATGCTCGAGGAGACAGCTGTCATTTGCAAATGGTTGTCCCTAAAGCTCAAGTACCAGATGTTCTACAGCTGTACCATAATGGTTGTTCAGGAGGTCATCTGGGGGTAAAACGGACTCTACTGAAGATACGAGAACGGTTTTACTGGATCCACTGTCGGGACGATATCGAGGACTGGTGTCGAAAATGTACAAGTTGTGCGGCTGTAAAGGGACCTCAGACACGTAGTAGAGGTGCATTGAAATTGTACAATGTTGGTGCACCATGGGAGAGGATAGCCCTAGATGTTGCGGGACCGTTTCCGGAAAGTGAAAGTGGTAACAAGTATTTCATGGTTGTAATGGATTACTTTACTAAGTGGCCGGAAGTCTTCGCCATTCCAAACCAAGAAGCTTCAACAGTTGCAGATAAACTGGTTCATGAAGTCTTCTGCCGTTTTGGAGAGATTCACAGTGATCAAGGAAGGAATTTTGAGTCCCAAATATTCCAGGAAACTTGTCGAGTTATGGGTACTCATAAAACGAGAACAACTTCTTACCACCCACAATCGGATGGAATGGTGGAACGATTTAATCAGACATTGGAGAGATACCTGGCAAAAGTTGTGGAAAATCGGCAAAGAGATTGGGACAAGCACATACAACCGTTTTTGTTGTCATATCGAAGTGCTGTTCACGAAAGTACATCGGTGACACCAGCTTTCGCAAACTTTGGAAGGGAATTACGGCTGCCTGCAGACCTGATCACCGGAATACCACCTGATGCCCCACGCAGTATAACCGATTATGCGAATGACTTGCGGAACAAAATGAATGACATTTATGAGCATGTCAGACAATCGGGCCAGCAAATGTCTGAGAAGATGAAAACCCGTTATGACCGAAAAACGAACAATAAAGGGTTCGACGAAGGTTCACTAGTGTGGTTGCACAATCCAGTCCGTAGCAAAGGGAAATCACCTAAGCTTCAAGCTAAATGGGACGGACCGTACCGGATTGTGACAAAGATCAATGACGTGACCTACCGGATACAGAAAGGTGCAAGAGCTACTCCTAAGATCGTCCATGTGGATCGACTGGCGCGTTATTATGGGGCCAATAATGCTCGGGACGGGAGGAGGGGGGAGTCTTAGGAGGGGGCAGTGTTACGCGCCACACTTGATGGCGGCATTAGCTACTACTAGCGCCATCTAGTATCGAGTAGCAGAACTAATAATTATTCGGGTCCCTTCTAGAAACTTCGATGCTAGAACTTTCTAGAACTATCGACGTCTGGTTAGTCGGGACCGATATGTACTCGAACATTCTAGATGTTTCTACGGTAGAAGGTTCTGGAACTATCCGAGGCCTATATAAGGCCGGTGTGCCTGAGAGCCGAATCAGTTGTTGGATAAGCGATACAAGCGAAAACATCGAAGCGATCTTCAAGTGCGACTAAAGTGATCTTGTAGTGCGATTGTGTTTTATTGTTAGTGTGTTAAAGTTGTAATTGCTGTTTTTAATTAAAGTGTCTATTTTTGGTTATTAAATCGGCAGTTTTTATTGTCACGAACCCCAAGCTCGTAACAATACCTTTAGAAACTTAGAACGTCGAACCGTCAAAGTCGGGCCACATGAAACCGGCCAGAATTCCTGTATTGTTTCGGCAGACTTCCGCAATCCCGGGGGATAACCTGGCCTTATTGTGTGTTGGACATGGCTGGATCATTGGACAGGCCGACTCGATTAGTTTCTGAACTCAATGGACTCCGCCAGATAGCGAGGTTGCTAACATTGTGTCGTGATGATGTTGGCAGCACGTATTGAGTGATAAATTGGTTTCGCCGACATTTTGTTTGTTCTAATTTTGAATTTCGGTGGTTGTTTTACTTTTTATTTTTAAATGTCACCTTATTTACTTTGTGATGGCTAGGTATATGTTAAAATCTCTTTCTTGGAAAGTATAAGAATGGACACAAAAGTAGGTATCTATGTACAAACTTTTTCCTTCGGACATTTATTTTCTGTTACCAATGAAGATTGATTGTAAGATAAAGTAGATTCTAAGAAGAAAAAAACATGAGTTAGGTAATTATATTTCTTTTAACTGTACTGTTGCTTACAGGAATATTTTTCTATTATCAGAACGGTACCTTTTGTTACGTAGTCACTATGTACAAAAATACACTCGGTACACAAGGTTGTTTATGCAGTAAGATATTTATCGGATCTTTTCCCGAAAACAAATACCTAATAGCCAGTCATATTTCTGAATGATTTATTCCGGTCTCCCCCCCTTCACCCCCCTTCACCCCCCCTACTCGATCCCCTGCTAGTTCTTCTTTTTAATCTTTTGCGGTGGTCCATAATAAACTTTTTTTTTTTAAAAAACGGTATCATCTTGTCAATCATTTTTTTTTAATATTCTACGACTGTTGCTATTAAAAACATAATTTCTTAGCTTATAATTCCAGTTATACCCATAACTGGAATGATAAGCTGAGAAATTACGAGTATGTGATAAGGTAACGGCCCGGCTTAAAAGAAGATGTAGTGACAAAAATTAAAAAGAGTATGCTTAAATGGTTTGGTCATGTTGAAAGGATGAAGGAAAAGCGACTAACAAAAGGTATTTACGCACATCTGCCTTCTCAGTGGTAACGCCTCGGGAGGGGACGCCCTAGAAGATGGGACTGAACTGAAATAGCAAATGGGACCAAAATGGGATCTAAAACTGGGATCCAACGAATATAAATCCATATTACTGATGTTCTTCAGAAAGGTCAGGTGCGTGGTACTCGCAATCGGCGTGCGTATATGACCAGAGGAGCAATTCTCGTAGTTTTAAGAACGTTCACAGTTTGATCTCAGTCTAAATCTGTCAAAAATACCTCTAATTTCCCCTACATTTTTCACAAGATTTTAACATTGATTATCGCTGAGATGAGATTGCGACTAGATTTTGAACGTTTTTAATTACGAGAATTGGCCTTCTGATGTGTGAATGTAAACGAAGCAAAAGGAGTATGGGTTCTTGCATGAAGTGGCGGGTTCCCGATAAAGACAAGTCGGTAGGTACCGATCGGAGCGGGTGAAACAGTTCCGTCTTTAACTTCGAAACAGAATAGAATAGAATACTCTTTATTATGTACACCATATAAATTACAGACATAAATAAAGAAACTTTACAATGGGTGAAACAGCTAATACATGTAACTGCTTCTTTCCAAATATCAACCTGCATCGACTATAATATAGTCGATGCATGACGAATGATTGACGTTGACATGGGACGAGCAATGATATTAATGGTAAATAAATATGGGACCAGCATTAAATATTGTACACCTTATAGGTATGTTACAGCGATCCTTTATAATAATCATAAGAACTGATATTTCACCATGACAATACAATAAATGAATTTGAATTTGGATCTGTACCTACCGGGAGTGCTGGTCTTTTTTTATGGATGGGAAATCATCAAATGATCCCTCCCGCTCTGGGTGGAGCGGAAGGCCACCCCCGCAGGCTTGGGCTGATGGAAATGCAGCCTTAGGCCCGCACTCCCGGGCCTAAGGCTGCATTTCCACCAGAGATAAGCGAGGATGCGTAGCGAGCGATGTGTGTAAAACTAACCAATAAAAACGCTAACTTAGTTCAAGCTGTAAAAATGAACCGATGTTATTAGTTGGTTTCACACACATCCCTCGCTACGCATCCACGCTCATCTCTGGTGGGAACGCAGCCTAAAACTGGCACCTTTATGCAAGGACCCTATGTATTAAAGATCGTAGCAGGTGGGGTTCTGTAGTTTCTGCCTATCCCCATGGGAAGAAGGCGTGAATTCATGTACTTTATGAAATATGGTATCCGTTCTTCAATCATGGTAATTATATTCAACATTTTCCTCTATAACCACTTGACAACAACAACTTAAGTGGGAAGCAACATATGTAGCGTGCTGTGCATAGATGTTTTCTTATACGTCTATGGTGCTGTGCATAATACAACCTGTTTCTTCACTTCTTAGTAAACAAGGAAATCTTGTGTTACTGTGTGTACTCTAGAAAATATAAGAGTAATTAGTTAACAAATACAAATATTTTTTTATTTGTTTAACATAGGTAGCTTAGGTACAGATGTTGTAATTATTAAAGACGCTATGTCTAGCCGTCTTCCGCGTACAAATATTATCTTGGTACAAACATGCTGATTATAGTAAATTATAAAACAATTATCACACATTATTAAATAATTCTAATTCAAATTGTTGACACAATAATAAAAAATAAAAATAAAACATTCCAATAAATTATAATAAAAATCAGTATATAATAAATTATAAAAAAGGTACTTAATTATAATGTGTCAGTTAGGTATTCGTTCCCTGTATAATATGTTTTTTCATATAACATTTTCAGCAACCCTAGCGAAGTAGCGATAATTCTTTATACAGTAGGCCGTGGGATAATATATGGTAACGTTTCGACCTGGCTGAGCTGGCCTGGCGTCGTTCGGAGTTCTAATAGAATAAAAGGCCAGCCTATACGAATTTTGTTATCTCTGACGTAGGTAAGGCCTACCGTAGCACGTAGTTACCATTGAAGGTCAAAGTCAAAGCATTTGTTTCAAACTAGCGGCCCGCCCCAGCTTCGCACGGTTGCATTTTTTTTAATTTCCGTAATTTGCTTTCATACAAACCTTGTCCTAGCAATACCGAACAGAACAAAAAATGAGTTATCCAATTTGGTGCAGTCGTTCGGTAGTTATGCGCGTACATACATTTCGGCGATTCATTTTTATTTATATAGATTATATAGATAAGCACATAAAAGGCACGTAAAACGCACGCGCGTGTAAAACGTTTATTGAGGATGATATTCTCATAGCATGTACTGTACCTATGTCTATTTCCTGTTTAGTATATTATTCTATCACTTTTAAATTTAATTATTTTTCTTTAAGTACACTGTATTTTAATAATTTTTTGCTGCACCGGACGTCATTACGTCAGCGCCGGCTGTCGCTGAAAACCAGCGCTGGGGCTCTGTCTTGCAAAGGGTCGCAGCATAATGCTGAGCGATAGCCGTTTTGCGTGGATATGACGCATGTTTCCCCCTACCTTTTTATTTTATTTTTTGTGTTTATGTTTATTTTTTGCGTCATTTTCACCGCAAATAAACGTATTTTCTTTATTCTTTCTTTCTTTCTTTTGAACGTCAAAAATTACAATAAAATAGAATTGGTCCAACTGAAATGTAGTTAGGTGAATAATTTATTGAAGTAGCGCCCATGTTTAGGTGTCGTCAGTAATTTGTTCGTAATTGGCTCTGTCTAATAATTACGTACTTTTGGGCCGACGTTAATTTCTATCTAAGAAAAATAAATTAAATTGGCCAGATTTTTGAGAGAAGAACTGGCCTTCTTGCCACACCAGACCCTAGTTTAATGTATCTTAAATGAATATTTAACTGGCATTACTTATCGGTAGGTACCTACAAAAATCGAAGTAGATAGAAAGAAGGAAAAATATGGGACTTAACCACAGAATAACGAATCTTAACCCTTCGTATGCTTAAACGTGGATCCACGCGAGACACTCGGTCTTATTACAAAAAAAATGCTTAAGTACTGGTTTAAACCAAGACTAAAAGGTATAGGATTGTGACGGTATTAAAGTTAGTACCAGGACCAAAATGGGTCCCGATTATAAAACGAAGACTATCTGAGGATCTGTTAGTACCAAAGAAGTTCCATGGTTCAAATAATATCCACAGATAAGAAGCAAAAATGGCATTCTTTCATTCGTTCGTACAGGCTTTATTAGAAGCACAACGTTCTGTTTCTCTAAATATTTATAATATAATAACACTTGAAATGATTAAATGATTATTTATGAATATAAAAATATATCATAAATCGTTCTTTGTTTAGGTTACAATATATTTTAATTGTGTTTTGGCTTTTTAATTGTGTCTGTAATTACGGCATTAAACCGGTTAAACGCAACTGGCAACGAAAAATGGTGGTTCACCTTACATCTCTGCCCCCTTCAAGTATCTAATATAAATGTGCTATGTTAAAAATCGAAGTGCCAAATGGAACAAAACGTTTCTACAGGGTGTTACGGAAAGGGTATATATTAATACAAACGGGTTGAAGAGTGTATCTGGTCTAGAATCTCTATACAAAATTTCAGCTCAAAAGCAGTAACTTTGAAAATGCTTAATATTTTTTTATTTCGATAGGTTATTAAATTGAAATCTTAAGAAACGTGTCACCGCACTACGAGGGTCATTATCCATTAACTGTAGTGTGTCTGTGCGCCTAGTACACGCACATCACGCCGCCGCTCGCCAGTGCAGCGCCGTGATGTCGAAATAAAAAAATATTAAGCATTTTCAAAGTTAATGCTTTTGAGGTGAAATTTTGTACAGAGATTCTAGACCAGATACACTCTTCAACCCATTTGTATTGATATACCCTTTCCGTAACACCCTGTATACTTGTCTCACAGTAATGACTAATATGTAATTGCGACTGCCGTCGTAATCATTGTATACATTTTAATATTATTAATATTCATTTATTCATTGCCAAAGGCTAAAGCATTGCCATACAACGTGGTAATGCCAATGTCGCCAGTCTCTTGGGTACATTACCAGTCGACAGCGATTCGGATGAATTTTTCGACGCTATATATTAGTTTGTGTATAGTTTTAGTTAAGTTAGGATTTAATTTGTATTAATTAATTAAGTATTAGTTATTATTTGGATAATTCTTGTTATTAATTTTTGTGGTGTACAAAATACTGGTAAAATGAATAATAGAAAATAACTGAATGTAAAGTGTAACGTTCAAATATGAATCACAAGAAAAACTAAGATGTGAAATAAATGCTTTTTTTTATTTGGTACACTAACAGCAGTACATGCAGAGCCAATAATAGAAACTAAAATATAAAAAAAAAACTTTGTTTTATACCTTTTAGTGTATTATATTTTTCAAACCCTTTTTTTTGATACCGCACATGGTTACGGTACTAAAAATGTTATTTTCAAGACTGTACCTACTAATTGACGTCAAAAATCCGCCATGTTGACAAAACCATCGCGTGACCTAGGTGCGTCGGCAGACACCTTAATTATTAAAATCCAGCCAGCCTTTAGAATGCTTCGAGGGTATAAAGAATCCCACATACTTATATCATTATCTGCTTAGCCTTTTCCCAACTATGTATGTTGGTGTCGACTTCCACTCTAACCGGATGCAGCTGAATACTAGTATTTTACATGGAGCGACTGCCTATCTGACCTCTACAACCCAGTTACTGGGTAATACGATAGCCCTTGGTCAGACTTTCGGGCTTCTGACAACCCGTAACGACTGTCAAAGATCCACGAATGACGGCCGACGGCTTAACGTGCTTTCCGAGGCACGGAGGGGTCTTGGTATGTAAAGATGGTCACCCATCAACGGACCAACCACGGCAGCTTAGCTGCTTAACCTGATCGATCGACCCGTGCGGCTGTTATAACTTAGCCACAAGCCCTAAAGAATCCCACATACATACCTACGCCTGAAAAACGTAACTCTGCCTTTGCAGTCGCGCAGTCGGGTAATCAAGGTACCTAGGAATACCTAATTTCAACAACAAAACACAATAGTTTTATTGGAGAGCAAACCGTGAATAATTAATACGATTTGCTATTTTTTTTCATCTGTTTGCAATTAGTTACTAATTAGATTCTCTTGATCACGGTGCCATGATAATTGGATTTAACATTATACAGGCTGTCCCTGGAAGTATGGATCAAATCGAATAGGGACGTGGGCAAGGTAATTTCCAAACGTATTAGCAAAAAAAAACTAAAAAAAAAATACTAAAAAAAAGAGAAGAAAGATCGAATTCGTGAAAACTATCAGGGCTATCAATTTATTTTTTTTAGATAGCCCTGATAGTATTTTTTTATGATTATTTCCTTTGAGCACTAAGCGAAGTGATTGAAAAAAAAAAATAAAATCGGTCATAACTTTTGAACCGTAAAAAAATTCACGGACATTCTCAGGGTTAAAAAGTTTGGAAATGACCTTGCCCACGCCCCTATTCGATTTGATCCATACTTCCAGGGACACCCTGTATAAACTACGATGTTTATGCATCGTCGTGGACATTATTATTTTATTTTTGACAGTATTGTTTGATCCAACTACTAATCGGATAGGTACACTTACTTTTGCTGTGTTATTAAAAATCTGCCATAAGTAAAAATATTAATATCCAATGGCCAATTATTTAGGTTTAGCTGATGCCACGTAGGAGTTTTTGGCAACATTATTTTAAGGAACGTAAAAGTAGGTATATATTTTTTCTTTAAAACGAAAGATTTATTTTCGTTAGGTACCAGTTTCGAAAATAAATCAAACGAAATGCTCTCCGTTTTTTCAACGTTATGTTCATTGCTACGCTATAGTTTATGTCGACCTGATGATGATGTATGAAGTAATTTTAGTTTGTAAAATTGATCACATTATCATTATCTGCGTAACCTTTTCCTAACTATGTTGGGGTCGGCTTGCAGTCTAACAACCCAGTTACTGGGTAATACCATACCCCTTGGTAAGACAGATTGTCAGACTTTCGGGCTTCTGACTACTCGTAACATATGTCAAAGATATAGGCACAAACGACAGCCGGCCTAACGTCCTAAAGTGGTCACCGAGGCACGGCGGGGTCTCGGCATGTAATGTTCACCCATCCACGGATCGACTTTGGTAAGCGTTGCTTAATCTTGAAGATCGACGCGTGCGGCTGTTACTATTTAGCCACGACCCACAATGACCACAACCACAATACACTTTAAATTTTAATAAATCTCACTCATTAAAATTCCAGCAGTTTTCCAAAACAAGAGAAAGTCGACCTCTTCCCTCTTATAAGTTAAAAGAAAAATATGTAACTACATCACACAAATACTATTACGTAGGTATTCTATAAGTATACATAATCCTAACAACATTAGATGCCTGGAAGCCTTGTAATTTGCCTCACAAATGATTGCTGTGTTTCGGCTCGCACATTATGAGCCGAGCTTGATGGGATATTTATGTTACACGCTTTTTATGATGCTTGGCTTACGAAGATTGGCTGTGTTGTGTTGATTACTCTATTTAGTACAAAAACGCTGTTACGATAAGTTATGATACGAAGGTTGTTATACACGTGGAATTTTTCTTCGCTTTAGTGTACAAATAGGTAACAGGAAATAGGAATTTTAGGAGTAGAGGAAGATAAGATGAAGGGGCTTAGGGTAAGCTCTATGAAACATAAGCTTTGATGCTTACTTTAAAAAATAAACTCGTATATACTCGTAATAATTCGAAGAATTTGTGCAAAACACGTGTCTAACTGACAACTGCACGAATCGATTGACAAAAACACCGTGTTTATTACTATCCCCTTTTTACTAGACAGAAATTTTCTCAGCCTGTCCTGTAAATTACAATTTGAGGGCATAACACGAAGGGTTGTATAACTACCCGGCTGCGAATCTCAGAGCGACAATCAAGAAAACAGTTTCACGTCATACAAGTAGGCTTGTATGACGTTTTATGAATATTTCATGATTATTAATTATGCCCCCATTAAGTACATGTAAGGGAGGGGTGACGTAACAATATGATTAACATATTAATACTATATTACGCTTTATTCAGGGCGAAAGTGTATCAATCATGTATGTTACGAGAACGGAGGGTGGCCCAAGATAAGACACCAAAGAAATCTGGTTTGGGCTTAATCTTATTCATTCTATACCAAAAATATGTAGAGGATAGTAAAATTGAAGGGATATTCATAAATAATTCATGATAACTTCGCGTGAGTTCGAGTTTCAGGCACATGGAAAGACACCAGCCGTGCTCAAAGATAATGTAATCCTAAAATAATGTCTTCTAATGGACGTAACTTGGGCACTTAGGTTTGGTCTAATCACAGTAATCTGTATTCAAGTCACCCAATTAAAACACTCAAATCCTAATTAGACATAAAATTTATAATGTAAGATTTAATGTATTCCAATGAGCTAACGAAGGACCTCTAAGGCTGCGTTTCCACCAGAAATAAGCGAGGATGCGTAGCGAGGGAAGTGTGTGAAACCAACCAATAACATCGCTTCATTTTTACAGCTTGAACTAAGTTAGCGATGTTATTGGTTAGTTTTACACACATCCCTCGCTACGCATCCTCGCTCATCTCTAGTGGAAAGGCAGCCTAAAAGAACTGTTGGCTGTCAAAATCAGGGCTCTGAACCGGTTTAAAAAGAGCGGTTAATTTCGATTAAATACCGGTAAATATATCGTTCCTTCATTAACCGGTAAAACAAGTGAACTGTTCTTATGTAACCCAAAAGATAAAGGTTACCGGTTACAAAGCTCAAACGGTTTTGACACCCAAATTAACCGGTTAATTCCGTAATTCGTAATTTTTTTTCGTCTACTTTTTAACGCTTCCAACAAGTTCTAGTGACAATAAGTTGACATCGCAACGGCCAGACCGTGCCCGCGAGAGTGGCGAGGGCCGGGGGGGGTTCAAACTTGGTTTTAACCGGTTAATTTTCACTATCAAAACCAAAATTCATGAAAAACCGGTTTGTCGCATAAACCGGTAAAAACCGGTAAAGTGCAACCTTTAACCTAAATCGATTTCGGTTTGGGGTCAATGACCATAACCGGTTAAGAATTTCAACCGGTTTCCGAGCCTTGGTCAAAATAACAAAGATTTTTTACTACGAATTCCGCAAAGAGAATACCTAAATGTGAATAAGCAGGACTTTTCTCATTATAAGAATCTAAAGAATAAGGCCGACGAAAGGGAAGAGGCCAAATTAAGGAAATTAACTTTTTTATAATAAAAGCTGAGCTTCCACTTGGCCATTGCAAATGACGTACCGTGAATTGTGTGATGTAATTAAGGATGGAAACAAATAAGAGACGGGTAGAGGATTCTTCCTTTTCACTCGTAACATGGCTGAATGCGGTTTTGTTAACGTTTAATAGTGTACTTAGAACGCTTGTTGGGTTCTTGAGAACGGTTTATGTGCAAGTCAGCGAGCGGCGAGCGACGGGTGACTGCGATTAATGTTTTATCTGTGCGATTCTTTACAGCCGTTTTGATCTTATGTTCTAGTTACGGCAAATTCGTATGCGCTGAGGCAGGTTTAGTTTCTCTGTCTGTTTTCTTTAAAACGAAAATGCTTTTCCAATGTTATGCTCATTGCTACGCTATAGTTTGTCATATAGCATACAACTATCAATGAATTATAAAATTATAATCTGCGTAGCCTTTTCCCAACTATGTTAGGGTCGGCTTCACGTCTAACTGAATGTAGCTGAATAGCAGAATTTTACATGGAGCGACTGTCTATCGGACCTCTAGAACCCAGTTACTGGGTAACACGATACCCCTTGCTGAGACTTATTGTCAGACTTTCGGGCTTCTGACTACCTGCTGCATGCTGCTGTCTGGTAGATATATAAATGATAAGTCAAATCTATTTTATTACACTATGAGCTTTTTAAACTTTAAATAACGCTACAAATCGGAATATTTACGTTTGTTGATCAAACTTTTACATGTATGTACGACGAATAGACCGAACGCAATTAAAAAAAAATGAGTAGGTACTTATGTGTGTGATGAATAATAAAGATGAAGTTTTTTTTTTTTTTTGAACGCTCTAATCTCTGGAACTAAGTACCATTCTTTTGCATTTGATAGCCGAATTCTTGAGAAAGGCTGTAGGCTATATAACATCACGCTATGGTCCTTAGGAGCCGAGCAAAAACAAAAATAAAATTCAGAAAGAACGCAACGAGAAAACGATGTGATAGGACGATGCGATGCGACGGGGTGGGTCGGAGGAACAATGAATTTCACGCGGACGAAGCCGCGGGCAGAAGCAAGTATATACCGAACACCACAGAATTATTTTGATTGAGTCAGTCCTAAAGCACTTCACACGCAGCAGCTATAATGTACAGTCGCCAGCAAAATTGCATGGGTACCTTAGTGTCTATTTTCCCGTGAACGTTTGAATTCAAGTTTTCGAAAATAAACTAGATGGCGTTGGTTTCTTCACAACTATGACTAATTTACGAAACGTAAGTAAGGAGTTAGGAAGAAACGAAGGAATTACAAGGCTAATACATTTTATCTAATTATTACATTACAATTACCAGCATACGTAGCTTAAATGATAAAAATAATAATAGAAACCGATAGGAATATATTTATTAAGCTAACGAGTGGGTATTTTAATAATTAATTTAATATTCGAATTGGTAGGTAGTTACTTAGCAACAGTAAAAAGAGCAGATTCATCGCAGGTAAACAGGCTCGCCTTGTGGGCTCGCAAAAAAAGGCACTATAAAAAATTATAGAGGTTTATTTCTTACAGTTTATTATTTAAATTTAGTAGTCAGTTTATTAAATATTATAGGTATAATATTATAATATTATGAAGTTATTGAGGCGATAGCTTAAGTATTCGTTTCCAAAATCGGAAAGAGGATTGAAGCTTATGTAACCTCAATAAAAACAAACAGGAGACCGGTTATTTTATTACAAAGGTCAAACGGATTAAATGGATACCTACTAAATAAGTAGGCTAAAAACTACAAAATTGCACAAAAACATATCAAATGGTTAGTAGGCAACATAAAAAACTAAAAACTATGTTGTTTAAACTTAAAGTGTTCATAACTTTTTAAATTATTAAAAATACGTAAGTTATAGTTTATACACACATAACCAGGTCTCCAGTCAATATAAATAATATTATCTAAGTATAATTATTTAGCTCGTAGCTACGTAACCACTTTTGTATCGCGTATTATTTCGACGCCACAAACATAAGCGTCCGTGTTCACTGGACTTAAAAGTTTTTTCATCTGTAAAGATGACATTACTCCAATCGAAGTTTATGTGATCCAAAGCGAACTGTAATCTTGCCCTTTTATGGTTTTCCGTGAGCAAGGGTTTCACAGCATGCCTCCGCGGCACAAGTTTTGATGCGGCTCCGTGTCAAAACTGGTGTCAAATAAACCAGCATAGTGGTTCGGCGGCAGAAATCCATTTTCTTCATACTGCCTTATCATGGTTTGATGCTGCAATGTGTTTTATAAGTCGTGGTCTACCAGTTCTTTGATGGTGTTTCAAAGAACCCTCCTCTTCAAATCGTCGTACTCAAAGAACAACTGTTTTTCTCTGCAACAATAAAACAGAAATATATAATACCCAATAATGATTATTATGTAGTATAGTAACAAAAAAAAATGCAGTTTTTAATATAAAAGTGTAAAAATAAATCTACTTACGTTTACACCGGTCTCTGGCTATTTCTGACAAGTTTTTGGCTTGATTATTCAAAGCAATTATTTGAGCTCTTGTAACGAAATCAATATTATAACTCGTGCTCGTTTTGGTAAAATAAGTAATCCGCCTGATCATAAATAAGAAATGAACAAAAGGCACTCGAACGAGGTAATCGAAATGAACTTAGCGAACGATCAATTGAGCTGTCATAAATCTTAGATCTAAGTATCATTCATACCACCTACCAATTATTTATAAATCCATATTTAACCTACCCTCTCAAGTTTGAAAACTAAAACTTAGAAAATCAGATACCTACCTAGTTATAAATTGATATTCAATTTTAACATAGTAGGTTAATAATTAGGATCAATTTTCTTTAAAAGAAACTATTAATTATAAATTGTTTGAAGAGATAAAAAGAAACTGCAAAAATATTTTATCATATAAAGCAAAGCAACGCCATCTAATAACAGCATAATTAAATTTTGTTAGTCGTTAACTGGTTTTACGCTAGATGGCGTCATTTCTCGCTTCATACGATTTTGTTTCTATACTACCCATGCACTTTTGCAGCCTACCGTACATTACATTCCGCAATAATGTATATATACATTATAGCTGTCGTTTGTGGTCTCCTGACGATTTCTATGGAAAGATGTAATGAGATGTATATACATCTTTACATTATACCTAGCTGCTATGTGTGAAGCGCTTTATTCATTCATAATTAGTTTGCCAGAAGTGCCATTATATTTTACAGTTCTATTTTTCGCTTCGCTAAAATAGTCTTTTGAGTTTTAAGGCCAATTCCAGTCTATCCTAATCATCTACGGCTCTTTTGCTCTGACGTCAACAACCCCGACCGTAGTTCACCTGTGACAGCGCATATTGCTAATTGTGTCTAATTACTGGTCCCTTCGTAGGTCATACTTCGTCTACGAATACCTTACAGTTGACTTTTGATCCCGTAGTTCATGATATAAGGAGATGACGAGTAGTAGATGACATCATTATATAGTGCGATAAAATACTGCTAAATCTATTTACGTAAACAGCTTAAAATCATCATCTTGTCATGTCTATTTCTTCCATTACTTCTCTATTAGTCGTCATCTCGGTAGTCACCCCTATTCTAACCATATCATCATCCGCACAGTCCATCCAACGTTCCTTTGGTCTTCCCCTACTCTTATAGCCATCGAAATTCATATTCAACAGTTTAAAATGTCGGAAAACATAAAAAGTTAAGTACAATGCGGTATGATGTATTAAAACAATGATTAATTTCATAGACTAAGCAAAAATAGGTGTTTAGGAAAATGTCTGGGTTATTTAGTCGATTCTCACGAATTTACTTGCCGAAACGGGCAAATCGTGATTAAAAAAAAATTTTTAAGCGACTCGCACGAAGTTAATTTATTTGTGGCCGCATCGTCGCGTCGACAACTCCAGAAATATGTATTAGGCAGTTGGCACATTTTGAATTTTATGCAATAAAGTATAGTGGTAGGGGAGCCCAGAGGGTTTTTGAGCAAGCATATTCAGGGCGAGAAGTTGATAGCTGAGTAGGTCTGGCATGAGGAGAGAACACCGAAAATATATTTAAAAAGTCTCTGATAGGAGACCCCTGGTCAGGAGACCACTTTCAGATTTCAAAAAAGGGCCGAAATTAAAGTGATCTTCAGAGGCGTTGGTTTTGGCATGACCGGGTCTGGCCTAACCCATAATGACTTAAATAAGCAAATCTGACGGAGAAATTGTGGGCTTTCCCCAAATCTGACGACTTTGAAAACTCAGATTTGGGCCATTTCTAAAAGGATATTCAGGGCGAATGAAAGTTATTCTATGCAATAGTGTTACGTGTCCTGATAGTGAATATATAAATATCTGACGGGACGATGGAGCCTTTTGGCAAATATGAGGAAATTTCATCAATTCAGAAAATTACCCAAAAGTGGCCATAATTTTGCATTTATCCCTAAATCAAGGAACCTAGTAGCTTCGATTGCTGTTTGCATTGGAAGGTGACACGTTTGTGAAGATTTCTCTATATTCAAAAGTTGGAAAATACTAAACACTTGAAAGTAATGATTAAAAGTTAAGTAGCAAAATTAAAACATCGTCGGAGTACACCATAAACAAAGTTGATTATTTCAATATTTTACTATGACAGTAAGAAAACCAATTATTTCAAAAACATCCTCATCTTATGGGCTATCTAACGAACTAGTAACGTTTTAAAAAATATTGAGAGATGCCCGTCAATTGTTTAATAAAACTGGCAAAGGTGGAAAGCCATACTAACTAAAATTAACGAAAACATTAAAGTAACGACTTGTTTACGTCGTAATACTTTTCTATTCGAAGTTTTATTGTAACTACAAACCTCTGCGGTCGATATCGTTACTGATATCGCCTCCAATTCTCAGTGATAGTTCGTTATGAGAGTTTTGTTAAATAAGTCTCAACACTTCTGCTTAGGCCGCCAGCTGCTAGTTAACTAGATTAAATGTTAGATCATGAGATACAAATTTATTTCTAACCAATTTCTAAAAGAGGGAGGTTATTAGTTCGTCTGTATATAGAGGATGAATGTTCCAAGTCATCATGTGGATGACCAAATCGGAAACTATAGGTAATACCGAAAAATTCTTAAAGGAGTCACGGGGTGGATTTTAACGAATACTAAAACTGCATCATTAAATTTTTGAAAAGTCAATTACTCTAGCCAGGAATCGAACTCGTAGATTTTGAAAAAAAAAACTGCCTTTTTTATTGCACCCTTCGACGGTGTCATTAGTAAGGATCAAATTCTGGAAAGAAATGATACACGCCAAAGTAAAGGAAAGTGGACATTTTTAAGATTTACTAAAATCAGATAAACAAATTGCTTAATTATGGTTTAACAATGAATTCAAAATATAATTTATTATATTAAAAACATAAGTTAACGGCCAAATAACTACTGCTACAGTGCAAACGAGCAAATCACTTACATTCTAGATACTTAAAACCTGTTACTATCTTAAAATAATTGTTTTCTGTTAAAAATGCGCCCTTTACTTTACTTTGTCGTATAACCCCCGATGGTGTCGCTAATAAGGATCAAATTCTGGAAAGAAATGATATACGACAAAGTACAGTAAAGGGCGCATTTTAACAAAAAGCAATTATTTTAAGATAGTAAGAGTTTTTAAGTATCTAGAATGTAAGTGATTTGCTCGTTTGCACTGTAGCAGTAGTTATTTGGCCGTTAACTTATGTTTTTAATATAATAAATTATATTTTGAATTCATTGTTAAACCATAATTAATCAATTTGTTTATCTGATTTTAGTCAATCTTAAAAATGTCCACTTTCCTTTACTTTGGCGTGTATCATTTCTTTCTAGAATTTGATCCTTACAAATGACACCGTCGAAGGGTGCAATAAAAAAGGCAGTTTTTTTTTTTCAAAATCTACGAGTTCGATTCCTGGCTAGAGCAATTGACTTTTCAAAAATTTAATGATGCAGTTTTAGTATTCGTTAAAATCCACCCCGTGACTCCTTTAAGAATTTTTCGGTATTACCTATAGTTTCCGATTTGGTCATCCACATGATGACTTGGAACATTCATCCTGTATATACAGACGAACTAATAACCTCCCTCTTTTAGAAATCGGTTAGAAATAAATTTGTATCTCATGATCTAACATTTAATCTAGTTAACTAGCAGCTTGCGGCCTAAGCAGAAGTGTTGAGACTTATTTAACAAAACTCTCATAACGAACTATCACTGAGAATTGGAGGCGATATCAGTAACGATATCGAGCGCAGAGGTTCGTAGTTACAATAAAACCTCGGATAGAAAAGTATTACGACGTAAACAAGTCGTTACTTTAATGTTTTCGTTAATTTTAGTAAGTATGGCTTTCCACCTTTGCCAGTTTTATCAAACAATTGACGGGCATCTCTCAATATTTTTTAAAACGTTACTAGTTCGTTAGATAGCCCATAAGATGAGGATGTTTTTGAAATAATTGGTTTTCTTACTGTCATAGTAAAATATTGAAATAATCAACTTTGTTTATGGTGTACTCCGTCGATGTTTTAATTTTGCTAATTAACTTTTAATCATTACGTTCAAGTGTTTAGTTTTTTCAAACTTCTGAATATGGAGAAATCTTCACAAACGTGTCACCTTCCAATGCAAACAGCAATCGAAGCTACTAGGTTCCTTGATTTAGGGATAAATGCAAAATTATGGCCACTTTTGGGTAATTTTCTGAATTGATGAAATGTCCTCATATTTGCCAAAAGGCTCCATCATCCCGTCAGATATTTATATATTCACTATCAGGACACGTAACACTATTGCATAGAATAACTTTCATTCGCCCTGAATATCCTTTTAGAAATGGCCCAAATCTGAGTTTTCAAAGTCGTCAGATTTGGGGAAAGCCCACAATTTCTCCGTCAGATTTGCTTATTTAAGTCATTATGGGTTAGGCCAGACCCGGTCATGCCAAAACCAACGCCTCTGAAGATCACTTTAATTTCGGCCCTTTTTTGAAATCTGAAAGTGGTCTCCTGACCAGGGGTCTCCTATCAGAGACTTTTTAAATATATTTTCGATGTTCTCTCCTCATGCTAGACCTACTCAGCTATCAACTTCTCGCCCTGAATATGCTTGCTCAAAAACCCTCTGGGCTCCCCTACCAATAGGTAGATAAAAGGACGCCAGCGCACAGAAGTGAAGAGTTAAAATGTGTACTTTTTTCTTAACTTCATTGCATAAAATTCAAAACACTACAGTGGAATAATAAGCCAAATATGTGATTATTATTATAATGACGACGTTGTATTTTTATTTTCTTGACGTTCTAAAAATAACATTGACTTAAGGCCCGGGATAGTGTCAGTTCCGGCGTTTTAATTACAAACACGACAGACGCCGGGGATTTATATTGATAAACTTGCTCTGTCGCAACCGCGAGTGCGTAGGAGTTGGACCCGGTATCATTGCTCCCAGATGATTATACTAGATAATAATATCAGGGTAATATCATCTAGGAATTATTGGAAAATAAACGTGTTACGTGTGTGTAACCATGCCTTATCTTGGATTAATCAGAGGTTGTGGAACCTGCTTTATGAATGTGTACCTGATTTGTAATAAGGGTACTGTTGTTGCGGATATTTTGCTTACAAATGATTGCCTATTGATAAAAGATTTATGTCTGTTATACTGTAGTGATAAATTATTTAGCGAATTAAAGTTATATTGCGTGTGGAACAGCTTTATATTGGAACTCAGTAAGTCCTTTCTGATCATTTTAGAAAACCGAATCAAAACGTGGTTATTATTTATGTGGGTTATGTTAGTATTAAGTATGCAATAAAAGTCAGAAAACGAAGTATCTAATAGCGCGGGCGGGCGATAATGCGACGCGGTGGGTCAGGGTCCAAAATTTCACGTGGACGAGGTCGCGGGCAGAAGCTAGTTTAGTATAAAGAGTGGAATGGGGTACACCATCCCACAAAGACGTCTTAGAACAAGTTTCTATAAAACCGCACGGCACATTCAAACAAGGTAGGTACCTATAATAACGTTTCTACAGGGTGTTACGGAAAGGGTATAGCAATAGAAACGGGTTGAAGAGTGTATCTGGTCTAGAATCTCTATACAAAATTTCAGCTCAAAAGCATTAACTTTGAAAATGTTTAATATTTTTTTATTTCGACATCACGGCGCTGCACTGGCGCGCGGCGGCGTGATGTGCGTGTACTAGGCGCACAGACACACTACAGATAACGGATAATGACCCTCGTAGTGCGGTGACACGTTTGTTATGATATCAATTTAATAAACTATCGAAATAAAAAAATATTAAGCATTTTCAAAGCTACTGCTTTTGAGCTGAAATTTTGTACAGAGATTCTAGACCAGATACACTCTTCAACCCGTTTGTATTGATATACCCTTTCCGTAACATCCTGTATATGCAGAAATAATAATCGCCAATCATGTGGTAATGGTCTTAGGGACATAACCGATATCCTGTATTTGCGTAACACACTATCAGTAGCAATGGCTTTCATTTTGACAGTTCAATAACATTCATTGCGTTATTTACGTTGCTGACCAGACACATTTTTCGAACATAAAAAGCAATGTTTTAACAGTACAAGTACGTTTTCGAAAATTTAGACTTCATGTAACTTTGAGACGGACTCCAAAATCGAGCCCCACTTTGCACTTTTTGTATAGAAGTTTATAGCTTTTTAAATGGCCGTGGATTCAAATTCTGAACAATGCCACGAAAATTATGGCCCGTATGCCGGCATCGGCATCAAAACTGCATACAAACTTTTTCTTTGGCTCATCATTATTTTGATGTTTTAGGCCTTTACACCTCACATGGAATTGCACGGTGGCTCGATTTATGAGTCTGGGAGTAGTGAGAAGCGCCAGTGTAGCCCGCGAAATTTAAATTTTCTTACGTTTTTTGCAATTTGCAGATCAGTGTCAAGTTGTATGTTGAACAAAATATACTTAATTCGCGACCGTAACAAGTATGAATTTACAGAATTATCGATACTGATATTATAAATGCGAAAGTGTGTCTGTCTGTCTGTTACCTCTTCACGCTTAAACCGCTGAACCGATTTAGATGAAACTTGGTATAGAGATAGTTTGAGTCCCGGGAAAGTACATAGGATAGTTTTTATTCCGATATTCCCACGGGATTGACACTTATGCAGGTGAAACCGCGGGGCGCTGCTAGTAATAATTAAATCATCAATACAACCCTCGAAGTTCATATAACCCTATTGAATGGCTATTTCATGAAACATCAATCAGAGAGTTAATACTTTCTAGATTATCATGATGCATGTTTCAGCTATGTATCATTTCTTCAGGCCATTCTAAGGAAATATGTGTCGGTAATTCTTCCAATGTGCTCAGTTCTTCTAAGAAAAACACCGAAAAAACATGTTTGTTGTACTAACTCACTTAACTTTATTTTTATAATTTGCTCTTACAGCGGACATAGTAGGTATTATACACTCTGTGAAAATTTCAAGTGTACCTATTATTACGGTTCAAAAGATCGAGCCCTGAGACAGACGGATGAACAGCGGGATCCCGTTAGCACCCTTTGTGTACGGAACCCTAAAAAGTTAACAGTAATCGGTTGACATTCCCGACGTGCTACCGATACCAGCACCTACTCGTAAGTCGTAATCGAATCCGTTTTATTACGCATTCCTTGTTTCACTCGACGCTTCTCACAAGTAAGCTGCAATATCTGAGTATCTAATAATAGTTTTATCAAAGTCATTCATCGGTTTAGTGGAAGTGAGATAGTATTTTTCACTTCTCATGCTCTAAAAATCCGTCTTTATGTTGTGCTTAGGCGGCATAAAATCGCTTTTTATGTTCTAGTGCATAAAGTAAAATTTTTTTCTAAGACTAAAGTAATTAGGCCCAACAGCCACACGCACAATAAAACTTCGCAGATTAAAGTCGTGATTTATTTCATTTTCTTTAATTTATACCACTTCCGTGTTTTCTATCGTTAATTTAATAAAATCAGGTAAAATAGTTGTCATTTATTATTTAAAAAGGCAAAGAAACGTTTTAATTTTTTGGCAGTATGAAGTACCTACCCAAGTCGAATGACAAATGTTGAAAATTAAAAAAAAAAACTTTTAAAAAGTTTCGTGGCGGTATTATCTGTGGTGGCGGGAATTAGCTATGGATGCAACATTTTTGATTAATTATGTACTGTATACTTTATGCCTGTTTCATTTTCTCGCAATCGAAGTGAAAAGCAGAGTGTATAACTCAGGCGCGTTCATAATATTAGTAGGATTACGACGTCAAAGTTTTATTTAGTTTTACATGAATAATAATTGCACTTACACACGACACTATAAATACTAATTCAATAAAACTTTACGATATTACTATTCCAAAAAGGTAGTTTTCATAGCTGTAAAAGCAGTCGTTCCGTGAAAAATATAGATAAGTATCTTGAAGCATCTCATTATAGATTGAAAACCGACCTCAAAGTTGAGAAAAGGTAAGGCTTAACCCTGTGACTGCGGATAGCAGTCTCATGGGTAAAAGTCAAGGAAAAATAAAAACTAGAGTTTTCAATACGAGTACTGTAGAATCACCTGAAGTCGATTATATCATTCACTGGCTCACTATCGTATCAAGCTGCTCGTGTAGGGCTAATTCACTTTCAACCTTTTCCCGCCATTTGTGGTGACTGACAGGTGACAGTATATATAGCCACTACTTATGCGAATGAGACAGTGTTTACATTTTGACATTGGCAGAATTATCGACATCGGCACCATTTCCATAGAGAAAAATAGAATAGAATAGTGTTTACATTATCTATCCAATAGATACACTACATACAATATAGGTCACCGTGTCAGTTGATTTTTCTAAAATAATAAACTCTCATTTTGCTTATTTTATCGTTTGATGTGGCAAAGGTATGAGGAAGTGTCAGTAAACACCCTTTCAAACCCTGTGACCCGTATATTTATGAAGGATCAAAACAGCTCCGCAGTGTTATGAAAAAAAAAATCGCCCATGTTTTCCTTTATTTTATTTATTTAACCGTTTTCAGGGGTCTCGATCGGAACTTTGCTTTGATCCAACAGTGTTTTATTAGATTTTAACTCGTTTTTAGTCAGGGCGAGTGCGATGCCCATTCCACCTAGTCTTAATCCTGATTCGAAAACTCTTGAACGGAGATAAAAAGCTTACTTCAATTAGTGGGACTTATCATTCAAATCATTTATCCTTTTTTCACTTATCTAAGTAAAGTACTACAGTATTACAGTTAGCTAAATAAATATCTACGTTAATCTTTTGAACTACCATACACAAAATACTATCACTCAAATAATAAACCTTATCCATTCGGCCCAAATCGAGTAACAAAAGTTTCAATCCAATTCATTGAGCTCTCTAAATTCAGAACCAACATTTGACAAACACTGGCACGCAGTATTGCCAACATAATGCATTCCATATGACAATAACTCATACCATAAACAAGCACTAAGCCTTTGTCCCATAAATTATGAAGCGGTGACATTCGAAATCGGAATAAAGGCATTTAGACAGGGCTCATGGGACGAAGGGACACACAGATTCGTCCCAAATTAAGATCGTATTAATGTATTGTGCTTTTGTTGTGGTTTGATGTGTTTATACCTATTTCAATTGTATGTTATCCACATGGTTTAATTTAAATAAATACTTAACTAAAATACCTATTATTTAAAAATATTGCATTGATATGGATTTAGCCACTTGGGAGATTCCATTTTACAGTCTAACAGATTCTTAAATTTCATGTCAATCCTTTTTCGCGTCTAATACCTTTGTTACCTTACCATCATAATTACTTGTATAGCTCAGAAAATTAAGTAGGTAATTTAAACCAATCATAATTAATTAAAATATAAATGGTAGTAGTAAGACGCTAATTATATTGTTTATCCCACAGACAAATAAAGAGTAGGTTTATCCATTGTTTTAGCAGTTATTACAGTTATCCTTATCACACAAACTTTCGTCTATGACTTAATCATAACTTAGTTATGAATTTGTTATTAGATAAGTTAGGTGGTTAAAGTTTATCTGTTATGTCTAAGTTATTTGAACCCAAGTTTGAAGTTATTGCATATCAGATTAAGAACTCGAAAATAATTAAGTTTAAGGACTTTACTTCATAAATATGGAATTACAATACACACAAAAAAACACTTGGTCTTAAAAAAAAAAACAGTGGCACTCCGGGAGTGCCGACAGAATTGAAAACAAAACACAAACAGAATAATTTGCCATCACTCACTGACATATCGGATATACATTGAAACCGAGTACATCCCGAGGACAGCCGAACATATCCGAAGCAGTGTCGATACGGTAACAGTGGCGCGAATTCAATGGTTTTTTTCCATCTCCAAAACTGCCCAACGCGCCTAAAGAAGTTTTCACTTTAAACATTGTTCTCCATCACCCCTATTTATATAATCATTGAAGTAAATAATGTGTTGAATTCACGATGAGGGAGGAACTGGTAAACAGTGTTAGAAGGTAAGGAACCAACTCTAAAAATAATCTAAGCAAAGTTATACACTCGAAACGTCTACCAACGACTCTTACAAAGAGGCACGGTTGGAAGTGGCAAAGATGTCAAATTCCTGAGAAATAGGCCATGTCAAGTTGAAGTTAAGATTCCCAATGGCCCGCAGCGGTGACGATTATGTAACCAAAGACCACCCGGCGCTGCAGGGTTGAGGCAAACTGTTCAAGCACGAAATGTTCCATTTTGTTCGCGTTCCGTTTGAGTTCGGTGTTTGACACGATTTCTTATGGTTGGTTGATGGAGAAATCTTAATTTTTATGTTTTATCGATGGACTTCCAAAGCTATACAGGCGTGTTGCGAAAATAATTTATTTCTTTACGTTATTGATAAAAAGCTATATTTGGGGTATTTCGGAAATTTTTATCACCTATTGAATCGGAGACAAAACTGACGTTTATCTAAGCAATTCAAAAATATATTAAAATTACAAGTAATTTAAATCGAATCAAACCAAAATTTACTCTACCATCTACCTACTAGATTCACAGCGAATAGATAAATTCTGTCACCCGTCATCATTATTACAACAGGCAATTTCCCAGCAACATTTCATTCATAACGTCATTATTAAAGCTCAAGGCAACCCTACCACGGTCGTACCGCGGCGGCACGGAATGAAAGCTATGACGACCCTCGTCATTTGAAGGAGTGCGTCGCGGCCGCTCCACATTTTGTGCGAACAACCGCGACACAGCCATGATGACGTCAAACCAGATCATTCCTTTGTATTTACACCATTTATTGTATGGAAATTCAAAAGGATTTTTACCTGGCAACACTACTCGTTTCATTTTAAGGATGGAGATTCTTATTTTTAAATAGGTAGGCAAAGGAAGCTTTTTCAAAATTGGAATTCCCTTCCTTTCTTTTTATTTATTCTTTCATAACTCCAAATCGTAATGGCAAGAAGGAATTGCCATTTTGCTAACTTGTTTATGGGATAACTTCGTTATTTTAGATTAAACATCGGCATTTCGTATTTACATTTTTTTCTCTTCCATAAAGATGTCTTTGAGCAATTTCTTTCCAGATACATAAATACTGAAGGACCATCGGAATAACTCTTAATTTACCGGTTTTCTTTTACTGTACAGTAAAGCAAGTTGGTGCAATAAATTCATACTATGTATCGATGCGGACGCCCGATAACTCGCACTGCATTTGATTTATTAAGCATCTCGCTGCAGATATCAGAGTCCCATACTGTGGCAACATTTCTCACTATTTCTCAAGGGTATCGTATGTAACGATGAAGTACATAAAGTAAATGCATTCGTACAGCTGAACCAGTTTTGAAGCTATATTTTCTTGTGATTGACTGTAGAATAAATTGGGAGGAATATTTCACTTTCGTAACTAGGTATGTAATGTTACGTGTTATACCTAACTATTTTAGAGGTTAGCATTGGCTGTATGAACATTTTACATAGCCATTTGAAGTTCTTATGACCAATTAATTAAAACTATAGGTATGGCTACAGTAAGTACACCTTGTTTGAATAGTACCGTGATGCGATAGGCCACCGACCCACCGCCTATCAGCCATCTATTAGTATAACATGAACCATTTTAACCTTTATAGGAAAAGGTAGAGCAATTATTAATAAAACAGATTCATACTATGTTTTCCTTTAATTCCACGATATGGGCTTGAAAAATACAGCTACATTTTGTATCAGCCGTCACAAATTCGAAGGGAAAGTGAGGTAGATATATCAGAATCCGGTGCGAACGGAAAAAATACTGCTTATGGAAATACGAAAATCCCGATACCGACACAAACTAGGATTACTTGTCGTAAGGTCCGAATAAATGACTCCGTAAATAGTGCTAAGGCGATTCAATTTGCTCAGAAGATCCAAAACGTTACATATTTTATAAGGATTTTGATAAAAGTAGATATTATGTGAAATGTGTGACGTATTTTTCGTTAATAAGAATTGGCTTCTTTTGTCGATATAAGGAATATTATGGGAATCTGGGTCCTCCAGTCCAAATTTCGGCTTATGGCGGCTAATCTCAACGGAGACTAGCCATTGACGCAGGAGATATTATAGTGCACAGGTGCACTCCCTCTTCCCTCAATCATATAATCCGATGGGCCGCCAATTTGACACGACCGGAGCCAACGGCTTAAAGTGCTTTCCGAGACACAGGGGTATCACATTATCAACTTCCATACTCCGGGCAGCTAATTGGAAATTCGTAATGAAAAAACCCAACAACACTGGCCCGACCTGCGAGTCGAACCCGAGACCCCACTCTCACTCCACTCCGCTCAGCAGTACAGCTTGCGACCGCGAGACCAACGTAGCAGTCAAAAGAACGGGGGCGGTGTAGTTCTTATTTTATTGTGTTCATGACTTTTAATTGTTTGTATTTCTTGTGCGTGTCCCAAATAAAATATATTTCTTTCTTTCTTATCTGGTAAAGTAATATTGTGAATAGATTAGTCAATTAACTATGTTGGCAGCAGAGCATCTTCCAGAAGTGTTATCACTTGTAACGTTGCGACTATTATGAAGGCTCTTTAAAATAGAGAATATCTTTACGTTAGGGTTGGGCGTCAAACCCATGTGCAATCCTGTTCATTTATTTTCTACGATCCAATCTTACTTATTAAATTAAGTATGATTTAAATAAGGGTCGCCTCACCATAATTCCAAGTAGATATTATTATGAATACAACTTGAGACCATATGCGGCTTCAAACGATAGGTTTAAAATTCACAGGTGTCTATAAGATACCATAATTATTGATCAACGCGCAGGATTAAAATTATGACACGTCAGTCGTCCGCTCGATAACGACCTAGCCGGGGGGCTTTTGTCACCACTATTCATTGGGCCTAGGAAAAACCTATGTGTGAGTAAACCTGTAGGTATGCAGGCGGAATAATTAATAATGTTAGCAAGAAAGGAGTAAAAGCTAAACAATTTATTAGTGTTTCCGGAAACGGAAAGCAAGTAACGTATACAGACAGTACAAAAGTAGTATGTGTTAATTTATAATAGGTAAGCCCTTTGTAGATCCGACCACAGAGGGTCTATTATTAAACTTTGAAGAGGGATACGCCAGGGTAGACCGCGAAATTCAAATTACCTTACGGTTTTTTGCAATTTGCAAGTTGTATGTTGAACAAAATAGAATTATATGAACTTAGAGGGTTTTATTGATGATTTTAATGATTATAATCTCCATTTTGATAAATGATTTCCATTTTCATTGGAAATATCAATCAATAGGATTATAATTAACTTAGAGGGTTGCATTAAAATGAATTTAATTCTGTAAATACAGACTTGTTACGGTTGCGAATCATATTTTGTTCAACATACAACCTGACACTGACCTGCAAATTGCAAAAAACGTAAGAAAATTTTAATTTCGCGGGCTACCCTGACACTTCCCCCTTAAACACGGAACTTCGTATTTAACACTTCTATTAGAGGCCTACCGACTTCGATGTGCTTCGATATTTGAATTTGGAACACCGTCATGTTCAAGGCCGTCTGTTTTTTTCGTGGCAATAAAGTGATTCGATTTTGTTTTTTTTCGTTCAAGCCTTTGTATGTTTGTAGTAGGCTTATTAAGTTTTTCTACTTAGTAAAGGGCATTTACTTTATAAATAATTTACAATAGACACGTTCGGTCATGGATGATGTATTACGTCATATTTATTATTATAATTTATTGGAGTCACTTTTCGTGTCTGTCTGAGTGACATCGTTGTTCTTCTAAACTAAGCAAAGGATTTTGATGTGTTATACATCATCATTTACAGAGTTTATTTCGACAGGATTATGCGTATTACATTAATATAAAAGTTACACATTAAAAAGTTTTCTGGACGTTTTGTCCAGCCGTAAAAACCGTGTGACCCGCAAAATGAAATTGTAATTAAACTAAACTTTTCACTCGTCTCAGAAATGGCCCTAGAATATTATACAAGATACATAAGACTGTGGTCTAGATATTTTTTATATAAAGTCATGTGGTATCTGGTAGCACAGAGTAACTGTATCTTAGCCGTGACTTACTAGTGGTCTCGCAGCGGGAGTTCTTTACCATTAAATGTGACGTTTTATTATGATTTACGCTTCTTTTTTTCGAAACATATTTTTTCTTATACCTAGACTAGACTTTAAACAAAACTGGGATGGAAATTACCCTGCCGAGGGACTATTTTTTCAATGTGAGTTGAGCCAACGATAACTCCAAAACGAGAGTCTAACCACTATTGATGTAACTCATCATCTGCCTAGCCTTTTCCCAACTATGTTGCGGTCGGCTCTCAGTCTAACCGCATGCAGCTGAATACCAATATTTTACATGAAGTGACTGCCTATCTGACCTTCACAACCCAGTTACTGGGTAATAAGATGCCCCTTGGTAAGACTAGTTGTCAGACTTTCCGGCTTCTGACGACCCGTAACGACTGCCATAGATCTACAAACATTGAGTGTGTAACATATATATCAATGTCTACAAATGACAACCGGGACCAACAGCTTAAAGTGCTTTCCGAGCCACGGGAGTCTTAATATGTAAAGTCATTCTGTCTCCGTCATCTTCAAACGATTGACAGAAACCGAGCGATGGTTTAAATACGTTTAGCAGTACACACGACAACACATCAAGCTATACCAGCCAGTTTTAGCTGACCTTGCATTGTATGGGCCTTTCGTACAGTCAGCATCAAAAGTCGATTAACACTATCATTTTTCCATGTTATTAAATTGACAACAACTTTTTTCAATAAACTGATTTTTAGCTTTTCACATAATAGACAAGAGTATATATTCTAAAAAAAAAAATCTTCTGCTGCAGTTTTGAATAAATATTTTGCTCAATAACTAAGATTAAAAAAACTGAAGTGTTAATCAACTTTTGATGCTGACCGTACAATGAGAAGTCAGCTTATACTGAAAAAGTAGCTTGGATGTGTCGTCGAGTGTTCCTAAGGCTGAGGCTATAGTAGGCAGCGATTTGCGATGCGACTGGAAGATCGAAACGAGATAAACATGGTATGGCTACATTACAAGCAAAAATCCGTCGTATATTCGGCGATGACGTGCTACAGTAGGTACACATGCTATCAAATCATCCATTGCGGTTTACTATACGCATAATGTAGCCACACGCATATTTAGTAGCACTATTGAACTAGTCGCGCAAGTGAGAAATTTTTTAATAAATTCGCTTCAATTTCGCTGATATGTTGATGTGGCCGATGCCGTAATTACAGTAATGTTGTTCCTGTCGTAGGGGAGAGTTGGATAATACCGAGCCCCTAAGGAATTGGACCTATTATTAGGAAACTGTTTGATATTGAAAGAAACAAAATTGAGTAATTAGTAGGACATTTATTCAGGTACGCATACCGTATAACAAATACTTCCAAAATTTAAACAAAAAGTAATTATTGACACTTTCCAAAAAAAAGTAAAGGCGCGGTATTGTCGAACTGATCTGATAATATCGTGCCCACATTAATTACACAAAAATGGGTAATAAAAGTAAAAATAATAAAAGAAATAATAAAAAAATATATATATTCTTTTAAGTAATTTTCTTGCGTGAAGATAGGGAGACCCAAATCTTTTTCTAGAAATTAAATCAGTATATTAAGTATTAGGCGCGGAATTATCAAACTTGATCATTTTATTTTTTAACCTCAAAATTATATGGAAAATATTAAAGTACGTAAAAACATATTCTGACATTAATTCTACAATAAACAAACATTAAAAATGTATTGTATCAAAGTATTACAACACAAATACAGTATTACTTATCTCTTCTCGAAAGTACACGAAAAATTACAAGGAGTGACGAAAAAAACGTCGACAGCGCGTGCTATCTCTGTCGTCGCGCGGACCGTAATGGCGATGCGCGGGGAAGGGTGTAAGCATGTCCCGCTTCGATGTATACGCACTGGATCGCAGAACTAGTGGATAGTTTTTGAATTAAGCTGACGCGCGGAATTGTCAACCGCGCGGTATTATCCAACTCTCCCCTATAAAGAAATCAAAGACCGCTAGTAATATTTGATGTACGGTGAAGCCATATTCGTGTCGTGAGCATTCATTTATTTGTTTTAATCGCTCATGTGTCGCGCAGGTCGCGTCGCGGCCTAATGTAGCCTCAGCCTAAACGTATTGTTCGGCTATAGAATAGAATGTGCTGACGTATCAATGCTAAGATACCTACTGCGACCCGATTCAAGGCCGGTCCTAATAATTTTGATCGCATAGTTAGAATGATATTGTGGGCGGATTGTGTGTGGGTTCATTTTTAGGGTACCTACCTTACACAAAGGGTGCCAACGGGACCCTATCACTAAGGCTCCGCTGTCCGTTCAGCTGTCACAGGGCTGTATCACTTGATACATTCACAGAGTGGTACTATGGCCGCTACAACAAATTATGAAATTAAAATAAGTTAAAAATTAAAACGGGTCCACATATTAGAAAGGAACGTGTTTATTTTTAAGTATTAAAAAAATACTGTGCTTGTAAATATTGTAGGTGGTACGGAACCCTTCGTGTGCGAATCCGACTCGCACTTGCCCCCTTTTTTTCCCCGACTTGTAGTCGAGGAAAAAAAGGGGCCAGTAATATAATGCCTACCTGGATCTATTTAAAACTCCCATCTCATCATAACACTGGTTTTTTCCTGGTCTGAAAATATTATACAATATACTGCTAATACTTATAGGATATACAAACATTGACCTTTGCGGACATTAAATATAACACCTTTGAATTACGACCTTTCAAACTAAAAGTACAATAATTGTCAATACCTATCATGGCTGTGTAATTATTCAAGTTAAGGCCGCCATTATTACCATAGATAGACTATTAATAGCTAGGGATTTACCTAAAGACAATAATATTTTACGAGCCAATAAAAAAATATAGCTGCAATCAAAAAGCGAAATGAATAAACAAAATGAAATTTTAAAACCGTAAAGAAATATTTTGTGGTTTTACCGTAATTTTCCGAGAAATAGAGTGTTAAAGCAGGATTAGCTAAAGCGGTTTAATCATCCGTTTGCAATGTAATGTATGGTTTCCACTAATTAGGCTGAATTAATGGTATTATGTGCTTCGCTCGTTCGATGCTTGTTTACAAAGAGCGTTTAGCAGTTCCAGTTTACGACTGTGTAAGTTCAATAAATACTTGGGAAATTCAAATGACTAATGGTTTGGATATCGTGCATAGTAAAAGTTGAAAAATTCCGTGATTATGGCTTATCCGATCTTGTTAATCCGACTAAATTTGCTGTAGACAAATGCCTGAGATAAATGACTGTAGATAGTTATTTTGTTATTACATGCAATTATGGAAATGCAATATAAAAGCATGAACAGTTATATTTTATTTTCCATAACCCCTTAAATATTAATAAGCATGAATATTGACTTGTATTTATCATATATTTTTGACTTACGTTTGGGTACAAATACAAACTAAGTACATACATAAATAATATTTAGTCATTCATTGTTTCTTGTGACGAGCTCGCTACGAAATGATTCACCCAATCATGATTGGCGTTGTTGCAACGTTAAACTTTTGTCAAGAAGTAGGTATATTACATAGCAATGTTATTAAGTAATAGTAAAAGTAATAGTAAAAGAAAAATCTTTTTAAGAAAAAAAAAAACCGATTTCCAAAAAAACAGTACAAAGTGAAAAATAACTTTAATTTCGGAAGTCGGTGTCTTTGGATCTGTATTTTAGTTTTTTGCCACCGACTTCCGAAATTAAAGTTATTTTTCACTTTGTAGTGTTTTTTTGGAAGTCGTTTTTTTTTTTTCTTAAAAAGTTTTTATTTCACGCTTTTTAGTGGGTCTGCTTATAATTTATCTAAGTTACAATAGCCTAGTGATCATCGCCTTTTACAAACAAAATATTGCCTTTCCCGATGCAGGGAAGTTAATTGTCGAGGAGTTCTCCAGGTCCACCATCAGCTCCATATCACCATTCACATTGTGACGAGCATAAATTGCTTAGCAACCATATTAAAGTAATCGAATCGCCACCCGTGAAATACTTAGATATTATTGAGTAGTTCCGGCGGCCATCTGTGGTCTTCATCATCAGTTCCACTTCACCAAATAGTGCTTTCCGAGAGCAAATACACGAGTTACTATAAAAAATACCCAAATCGCTATAGGTGTGCCCATAATATTTGAAGAGTTCCTTCGATTTCTCCAGGATCTCATCATCAAATCCTGACCTGATGTTTTTAGACTAGATGCTGATAATCCTGGCTGCAGCATCAGGCCAGACTTATGTCAACATTGCATTGAACTTAAAATTTAGTCCTGTTTAAAATGAGCCCAAACACGTCTACGGTGCTGTAATTTCAAGGTTGGTACTTTATCTGATGCTCCTGGCTTCAGCATCAGGTCTTTATGTACTTCGGTGTTCCTCATTAACAGTATGTTTATCCACACATCGAGCCCTTTTCAATGAGCCTAAACACGATATATCTGCTGTTAGTTGTCGAGCAGTTAAGTACTCTGCAGACTATCCTGACTGCAGCATCAAATCATGACTTGATGATCATGAGACCAAATGTGGCAAATGCCCTATCAAACATCAAAACAGTCCTTGCCTGTTCGAGTAACTTCTTACTGTTAAGGAGTTTTACCTTCCATCATCAGCCCAGCTACCTGAGATGGTGACAACCATACGCAAATATACAAGATACTTCATAAAATACGCGAAAAACAATAAGTGAGCCTATAAAATTTGAGGGTTGCCCTCGATTTCTCTAAGATCCCGTCATCAGATCCTAAATTGGTGACAGTGGGACCACCTCAGAACTATCTACTTTGGAACAAAAAAAGAATTTTGAAAATCCGTCGACAATTGGCGGAGTATTCGATGAACAAACATACAAAAAAAAAAAAAAAAAAACATACAAACAGCCGAACATAGTACCTCCTCCTTTTTGTGAAGTCGGTAAAAAGCGAGGACATTGACTTGATTGCGAAACTAGTTCTTCGAATTGCGGTATTGTACCTGGTGTAGGATGTTGTTGAAATTTTTTTTTGTGTATAAATATCAACTTGCTGATATAGTACAGAACTACAGACGCCAGCACATCAAGCTACTACAATCTGTCAAATTTCTTTAATAGATTTTCAACTTTATCGTTAAAGCATTGAGATCGTGTAGCTTGATGTGCTCGTCTATACATACTAATTCCATAACTGGCGGAATGTATGTGACTGGCAATTTTGAAGTCATTAAAGTTTCGTTCAAAATTCTGAATTTGAAAAAGGAATCTAGTATATGAAAATGTTATTTCAATGTATAGGTACTCGTACTGTATTGCATCGTTTGTTTTTATTTTATCGTTTGTGATCGAAAAGTATAATAACTATAGAATTTGTGATTTAACTGGAAATATAGTACTGTGATTTGTTTAGCCTTGTTTGCGCATAATTAATTTAAGTTTTAAAATACAATTTGAGTATCAGTGGGAGTTCCCGAAATGGAGGAATCATTAGAAATTCCAGGTTAGTGACATTGCGGTTGTACTTACGTAAACTCAGTCCGATTCTCGTCAAACACGTAAGTTAGTAGGTAAATGTGTGATTATAAAAACTAAATTGGGTATAGTAACGATGAAATTAATCCTAAAACTTACGCGCTCTATTTTTGCGACCTTTTAGTACCTAAACTAAAATTTATTGTACGGTCTACATAATAGATAATAATAATTATATAAGCTCGACGTTATTGTAATACTTAATTATAATTTGATTTTTACCGATTAGTGATTTTTGTATTTTATTGTTTCAGGTACGTTTGTCTTTCTACTGTTTGTTGGACACCTACGTAGTTTCCTTGATGAAGACATAAGTAAGTTTAAGTATTTCAGAACTAAGTATTCCGGGTCTCACGAAGAATTTACGGTTTGAGTAAAACTCTCGAATCTTAGTTCGAACTTTCGACGCCACTAAGATTTGCGTCTAATAAATTACTTAATAATCTTTAATAATTTTCTAATACTTAGTCAATTTTAGCACTTTCGACTTTCTTCCTCCAGAATTAATAACAATGATACTAAACTTCTATTGTGTCTCGTCCAGTGTCCTTCAACCGATTAAGTCAGGTTATGTATAAGATAAATTATGTAAAATCAAAAATGGCAGTGGGCAGGGCACATTGCTCGCAGAACAGATGGCCGATGGGGCCGAAAGGTTCTGAAGTGGCGACCGCGTACCGGAAGACGTAGTTAGAAGGCCTCCCCCAAGGTGGACCGACGACCTTGTTTAGGCCGCAGGAATCCGCTGGATGCGGAAAGCACAGAACCGGTTGAAGTGACGGTGCTTGGGAGGCCATGTCCAGCAGTGGACGTCTTTCGGCTGAAATGATGATGATGTAAAATCTGCAAAATATCATAACTTACCTACTACCTACAGTAAACTTGTTCATTATTTCTCAAACAATAGAAAACATCCTAACCGCAATTCTTTACAGGAAAATCTGTACCGAATTACGCACAGAATTGTGTCTCTGGTATAGATAATGGTAATTTAACGTCAAATGCTTGCTCAAATTACGTCAATCACGTAAGGGTTAAGGGCTTAATCAGTTCTCCGTGATGCATACCAAATACCTACGTAGGTAGGTACACACGACAAAGGAGATATGTAGGTAGACATGAAGCTAATATACATTTATGATAAACATTTTTTTGAACTATACTGGCAAATTGTTTGATAATCTTTTGTATAATGTAAACATGATAAACGAAACCCGGATTGCTGAGCAGACAGTCTTATAAAAGGAAAGTAAATTCAATTCAATTTCTATTTTTTCGTCTGAAATATAGGTAGGGTACATGCATATTTAAGAGCTGAAGAATAACCAACGTAAATTTCCTAAAAATCTTAATCAGTAAAGCTGTTTTCAGTTTTAATTAAAGATATGGTTTTACCAACGAAAACTGCAGATGAGGCCATTTTTTACTAATGGCATTAGATTTTCGGTAATTCATAGGTAACGCAACCAATTTATAAAAGAAACCATCTTTTAATGGTGATTGGTGACGTAAAAACTTAACACTTAGTTGGCTCATTAATTTAGAAAAAGATTACCTCAGAGGCAATTCAAATTCGTTCATTAAGATTCTTTATAAAAAAACTCAACAAGTAAACTGGACCATTACGTCATTACTATCCGAACGTACCCACCTATTATCTAACGTCCATTTTACCCAGAGCTCTGACGTTTAAAAAAATCATAGTCATTTGTTTGCGTGTTACTGTAATGTACCGGCGACGTGGGTCTTTTCACGCTGGTTGGTTCTGTGAACAAATGTAGTTCGAATTTCGAATAGTTGTTCGTGGAACTGTGGCTGATAAATTGGCTCGTCCGTCGAGCGCCGACGCACCTTTGATAGTACGTTCCCTGTAAATGGGTGCGTTTTGTACGAAGAGATAAAACACGCACGTTTATTTTGAGAATTAATTAAACCATGTGATTTTGCTTTGTAATTAATTTTACTATGTAGGTAATTCTTGTTTGTAGCTTTAATTTATATCTTGCAGTATTAAATAAGTTAAGTAGGCACAATAAGTAACGATAGATATACCTATATAAAAATGTTACGAACAACGAACAACATAAATGATTACTTAGCTCATCCATTACAAAAATAATAAGTAAGTAGGTAACGATCCCGGAACATAAATCCTCATCATTTGTTTTGTTTTCCTAGTGTGTTGCTCGCGCGTTCGGCAGGCAGTGTAAGCAATGATGACCCTTATAATACAAATCAACACGATTATTTAAATTACACAAAGTGCATAACAGCTTTATCAACATTAGATTTGACAACTACGTGACATTTGTGACATGTGCCAACGTTATCTTCAATGTCGTATTAGTACCAATTAAATTACCTACCGACTTCCTCATGTAATGTAGGTAGGTACTGTAGAATAGGGGGCTCTATTCTACGGAATAAAATCCCATCCACTGTTTATCAGGATATATTTTAAGAAGACTTTTATCCATTTACATATTAATTATAATCTTCGACTTATTTTATATACGTCAAACCTAAGACTCTCATATGACATCTGCTTGAATATTCGAAAGGAACTTAATACAAATATAACCATCGAGTTTTGTAGAGGTGTGGCTTTCCAGCCAGGTTTGCTTTAGAGCCGACCTCTACATGAGCTACGCCCACCCTTGAATAACAGTCTGGGCATAGGTCATGACTTTTATTCACACCATTCGAATTTACAAGCCCTATCTACCTATCCTATTATAAGTTTACCTAAATCGGGATAGAATTTACACGATGAGGTCCGTCTCTTACAGGAGAAAGCTTAAGTCAGGACAAACGAAACGCGAATCCAACACCACGCTAGGTGTCAGGTAAGTTAACATTTACATGTGCCAACGTGCACTCAAACAAACTAACGCTGCCATGCTTAAGCCTCGTCGGGTCAAAACCCGACTAAAAGGCTCGACGCGGCCTCCTAATAAGAACAACTGATGTGAAAGTTCACATCGACCTGGAAGAGGCTTAAGAAAATTAAACGATCTTAGCATCAGATTCTTTTAACTCCATCGGACGGGATTGAGGCAGAGGGAGGGAAAAGTTTAAGAGGCCAGGGTTCAATAAAAATCTAATATATTATGCTCGTACTCCAGAAATAAAACTTTAAACTCCTACTACGTTCTCTAAAATTCTAATATCATTAAATATCAGTCAATGCTGATAAAACTGTGTGTCCTCAAACACAAGTTGAACCAAAAGTGTCAACCAAACACACTTTGCAAGGGTTATACCCCTGTTAGCAAAGTCGGTGACAACTTATGCTGAGTGTCTGTCACCCCCCCTTCTATAGGAGTGACCACAGTTTTCACAATAACTATCCTCCTATCACTCGCGTCATTAAATACTGGAGTACGAATCATGTCCTAGGCCTACTTGTAATCACGTTGAAATCGACAATCTATTCAGGCCTCCCTTTGACCCGTTGCAGGTGTGAGGGCGCACCTCACAGCCCTCTGGGAGGTGCGGATACCTCACACGCTCCCGGCCGCGTCCGATGTATTTTCTCACAGCATATGTAACACACAAATGAACACATATTAATAAATTGTAACATATTATCCAAACAAAAATAATGCATTAAAATATGATGTTTACATTCAAGTGACATATTTACATTACATGACAAGATACATGACAATTAAAAAAAACAACAACTATTAACATACTAGTATGAAAAGGTTTTAATTAAATAATCTGAATTAAAAAGGTTTCTATCTCTAAACTTTCTTTTTCTGAATTTATATTTTAAAATCGAAAACTTTTTTATAAAACGATGCTTGTTTACAAAAAATGTTTTTATAAAATTATTAATTATTAAAAAACTTTTTTGAAATGATCTTTTAGTCTTCTTTTTTTTGAAAAATGGGATTCTTTTCTTCTTTCGTGCTTTTCTCTTATTGTTTGTAGCACATTGCAAAAAAAACTTACTTATTTTAGGGATATCTACATAATGTAATATAAAATCACTACAACTAAGAACTACAACCTCATCCGTAGGAAAACTAAATGAATCTATTGATTGTACGGAGTCGTTCGACGCTGCATCCTCATCTCTGACCGCATCCACGTTCATATCATCCTCCGCTAAGTCAACATCACTATTCATCGTATTAATATCATTCATGTCGATGATGAAGTGATCTTTCTTCTCTATTTTGGAAAAATCGGAATGGCCATCGTCCTTTATTTCGGAAAAATCGAAATGACCATTTTCCTTTATTTCGGACGAATCGATCGACGACACATTATCCACATCAAAATGATCAGCGGCGATGTTAATTTTATTTATTCCCACATCGCGATCATCGTGCTCATTCTGTGGCTCTGAAACATTGCTAATTACATTAATAATTGGACAGAACTGACCCGATTCGTTGTTTTCATCATTGTGTTCGCTCTCGAACACTTCTATCGGCTCCTTCTCCTCCTCTGCGAGGATGCACACCTCGCTGCTGCGCTCGACACCATCTTCTCCATCACCTTCAACTTCCACGCTGCTTTCTAGGCAGCACTGCTCGTTCTGTAGCGGGTCATCTTGTCTTCCACTAAATAATATAGAAGCATCATTATCTAAATTTACAATATTTACAACATTTTCTTGTCTGCTTTCCTCAGACCGATCTTGTGCTATCTCGACTACTTGCACCTTATTAAATCTTTTGTCTCTGTGACATCTGCAAGGAAGCTCTTCCCATAACACATCACATATAGCCTCAAATGACATGTCATCCTCATATTTCCATTTATGGACTGCTAGGGCAGCACCCTCAAGATATGCCATTAATATGAGCGCCCAGTCGCTCTCACGCCATTTATTATAGGCGGCAACAACTTCAAATCGCCTAAGAAAATCTTCCAGGCATACACCGTCCGTGCCCGTAAAAACTTGAGCCATCTTACTCTTTTTATATTAAAAAATACATATAGCCACTTAGCTTTTTCTCCTGGCGACGTTTCTTCGCGTCTCTTTGATACTCACTATCCTTCCCTCACTTCGCATGCGAGAGGTTTCGCTTTTGCGATTCACTTCTATGAGTGCTGAAAAAAAAACTATTTCGCAAGCTTAGCGAAAATCCGGCGACCTTAAATGGTCCTCCACCAAATGTAGAATAGGGGGCTCTATTCTACGGAATAAAATCCCATCCATTGTTTATCAGGATATATTTTAAGAAGACTTTTATCCATTTACATATTAATTATAATCTTCGACTTATTTTATATACGTCAAACCTAAGACTCTCATATGACATCTGCTTGAATATTCGAAAGGAACTTAATACAAATATAACCATCGAGTTTTGTAGAGGTGTGGCTTTCCAGCCAGGTTTGCTTTAGAGCCGACCTCTACAGTACTTACTACAATAAATACAGGTAATTTGGAAAGTGTCTTATCGAAACACCTAATTGGATTTGTTCCACTCACATTGTAGGTGCAGTTATTGAATTAGATTTATTTTATTGGTAAATGTTATGTACCTAGTCTTTCTTAGAATCTAGACATAATACTTATCTTCTACACACTATCAAAAATGTTTACTCTTTTAACAATACTTTTTAAATTATTTTGTATCAGCACACCCTAATTAGTCGTATGACGAACATAGCTTTTTCCACGTCGTCACGTTTTTTTAAAAGTTCAAGTAATTTTATAGTGCCTCCCTGGTTATTGACACGAGCTGGTTCACCTATCAAATTAGTTAATAGACTCATGGTTTCGGGTTCGGTAGTAAAACAGGTACAGACGCCAGCATCTCAAGCTACCCGAAACTGTCAAATTTTCCCAATCAACTTTAAACCTTATGCTTTAACGATTGAAGTTGAAAATCCATTAAAGAAACTTGACAGATTGTAGTAGCTTGATGTGCTGGCGTCTGACCTTATCCGAACGTCCATCTTGTATTCAGTCTATTAGTCTTAATTATCTTTATTTTCGAGTTAAGCTTCGATCGAAGTGTGCTATAAATCGTACGTGTTTCAAATTAAATATTAGTAACACGTACCTAATTAGGGAGAACCGACAAATTAATAAATTATGCTGGCTTTAAGTGGCTACCTGTCACTTGTGTTGCCGTATTTATTTTTCTTAAGACGTTGGTCGTTAGTCTCAAGGTTGGCTTCAGCCTGAACTGGTAGATTCATTGTAAAATACCTATATATTATATCGGAACCAACAACCGCTTTTTTATAAAGAGAAACCAAGATTTATGTGGTAGCTTAATGTTCCCTGTTAAGTGCTCTGTATCTGTATTTAAATTGACTTCTCAATTAGTAAATTGTAACCTTAATGGATCGCCCACATAAAATCGATGTATATTGGGCCAACGTAAAACTTATAACAAGTCGCTAACAGAAAAAGCCAAAAGAACCATTATCTAACACTCATTTCTAATTAGTATTCAGCAACAACACATTAAATCACTTAATGACGTCACTCCAATGTTCAAATGCATCCTAAACGCCTTCCGAGAATATAACGAAACGAAATTACGGAGTCATCCATCGTGGACAAAAGTATCCGTCCAAGTATTGTTTACTGGATTTGATAGGATTATTGTATAATCATCCACGTTCTGAGAAAATAATTTTATATCCCGACGAACAGGAGATGAAGTAGATACATCAATGTCACTGCAAAGATTCTTGGAGAAGGATTACTGTTATAACCTGTTAGTTAAGAGTAATAGCATGGCTGACTCAGAGCTACAGTTCTGCGAGACTTGATTCATCGGCAGGGTCAAATTTGATGGTCTAACTCTAAGTGGTCTGCGACCGAGGTGTTTGGAAACATTTTTTGATTTCAGCGAAGTGATTAGGTGACTGTTGTTTCTCAAGGTGAAGCATATTAGGTATGCCTAATTTGTACCTAAGTGGTTTATTTTAATGGCATGTGTTCTGTCATGAGGGGTAATTGCATAATACACTATCAATAGCAATGTTACACAAGGGCCATGGGGCCCGAGTGCCCACTTAGTATTTCGAGACATCGTCGCCAAGCGGTTGGTCGAATCTTCACGTGACCAAAGGGTTGGCCTATTTTTTGGCCAAAGAATCAGCATTGCCATACAACGTGGCAATGCTGCCAGCCTTTTGGGTACGTTTCCCGTTGACAGTGATGCGGACGAATTTTTTGATGCCCTTTGATTATTTTCCCTCCCTTTTTATAATACTTGTACCTACATATTATTATTTTAAGATTGTTAGCTTATCAATAGCAATGGCTTTCATTTTGACAGTTCAACAACATTCATTGCGTTATTTACGTTGCTGAGCAATGTATCTATCCTCAATGGATTTATCCTTCAAAATGATTCAGATTTGTATTGATAGTGCATTACGCAATTCGGGTACTGTTCTGACGTAACGTAACACAGCATTCTTTGGCGTAACACAGCATTTTAGTTACCTAAGCTGGCTTTTCTACGTAAAAAGATAAAATATCAATTTGTAACCTTTTGAGTAAATGATAAAATGATGATCTTTAAATATGTAAAAGTAGGTCTAGCGTCTTCAAGGTCTTATTTAATTTCTATTAACATTAAAATGTCATTAGCTAAATTAGGTACATCTTTTAATCAAAGGAAACCATAACGTAATCTAACTTTAGTTCCTTTTATCTTTATTATACTCGCGTTCATGTTTTATTAATTCATTATGGGAGCATAAAAAATAATGTAGGGCGTGAGGTCCATTAGGAAAATCACGAGGAAATTTCAAATACATTGAAAGGTTAAATCATTAGTTGATGAGGTCATAAAAATAGGCCAACTGGATACGGGAACCAAGTTCGAAAGTCCGTAACAACATTAAAAAAATACTAGGAGTACCGTAATTTGTGTGTTCACCGAATGGTCTTCGGAGACCAATTACGAAGTAGTTATTATGTGGTTAATTGGTAAATAATGTTCGTTATTATCATGAGTTATTTTGGCTTGGTAGTTGTTTACGTAAAGTATGGAATGAAATTGTTTATTCAACGCAACTTGGAGTGTAAAACCCATTGCATGTAGATATACCCTTTGGCACAGAATACTTAATAGTACTACGTATTTAGTAAAGTATTTTAAAGCGTGGCGCATCCCCAATTTAAGCAATGGTCTGAACGTAAATATAGCTTTTAAACCTTAACCTAGGTATCGGACACCCTGGTACCTATGGTACAGAAATGAGGCCTAATTTAAAAATGAATTGAGCTCTGTGCTGCTGTTCCATTAAGTCCCAAATTCAAATATATAAAAAAGACCGGCTACTCGTATTTCCGTCAAGCCAATTTGATTCGTAATACAAAAGTTCCTGCCCTTTAGGACAAAAGTATTGTTTGACAAAAACAAAATGCCTAATACGTCCCACGTACTGGTCGTTTGGTCCAGAAGTGACAGGCGCATGACAAGTGATGACAGCTGTCAAGCATTACATATTTTTCCATGTTGAATTCTCCTTTTTGTAACTTTTATTTATTAAATAACTGGACAGTGTATGAACGTCAACAAGGTGTGAATATGAAGGTTTGTCACGTCGACAGACCACAGTAACATGTTTTTTTTGTGACTAATATAATGTTTGCGGTACGAGTATTACAAGTTTACGTTCAAACAATAAATAAAGGTAAAAACCTTTATTTACGTCATGATATCTACCTACTAGCATAACGTGTAGGTAGGTTTTTACCTATATTTCTTATTTGAACTTGAGTTTTCTTTACCGCTATCATCATTCATTACGTGCAAAAATTCCTGGCTGTCTAATAACGGTATCTCATACCTATTGGAAACTATAGTTTGATTCATCTTTCAATTAATCATACAATAGAACGACAAATTGAATAAAACGGACAGCGAATAAATAGTTATAAAAATGAAAAATGGTGTCGGCTAAAAAAGATGAATTATGTAAAGATTAGTATTGGTAATACAAGTAAATTACCTATTTTGATATTATACGTATTCATTCGCGTAATATGTCAAGTAGGATAGGTATTTATTGTACGTTAATATCCCAAAACCTTTTATTAAAACGAGATTCCCAATTCATCCATTATGCCGTCAATAAAAACAGATTTAAACGCTTCCATGTAACAAATGCGTACTTATTGTTATGATAAAATTTCCAGCGGTTTATTAAGCAATAAAATGAATTCATTTGTATTCCCCATTCGGTTTGCTAAAAGAAAAATACCAATCGTTTTTTCGTTCAATCATAAAGACGTAATGACAGAATTTTTTAACCAAACTTGAGACAATTACGTAAAAGATAAGGTATTTAAAGTCGTGGAAACAATCCTGAGGAAGATAAAAATGTCTTTTATTGTTTTGCAATCACTTGATAAGATTACGTAAACAGTATGTACGGACCGTCGAATACGGTATAGTAAGTACTTACGGTCACGGCACAGTCACGGTAATCGTGGTACGGTATTCGAGTTTTTTTTGCTAAGTGTTACACAATGGAATTGAGATTAATATTATGTGAATTTGAAGTTAGGTAGGTAAAGATAAACCATTATAAAACTGCACGCCCTTCCACTAAAATTTCTATACAAACATATTATTTTGAAATGTTTATGCAACAAGCAGTGGAGGGGCGTTCATTTTTAAAATGGTTTATCGCTACTTGATGTTTGTTTTGAAATAAGATTTTTTTATTGTTAATAGCAACTTTGTGTCACGTGTGTGTTTGAGAAAAGCAATAAGTACACTTTTTCTAAAATGTAATTTTAAAGTGGACCTGTGTTTTTTTGGTTTTGAAAACTCTTACATAATCTTCTAGAACCGTCGTCGCCAGGAATTTCAAGATAAAACTTTGCAGTGCTTGTAAAGTTGAAGAATAAGGGCATTTCATCCGGATAGTTGTGACATTCCCAATTTTCATAAAGCTTTGTAGTTATCTCCAGTCCCAGAGAAAACCGAGCGCTGAGATAAGAAAAGAACATTACTTTAGCGAATTTGGTAAATGGTCCTTTTCATTTTGTTGGTATTTTCTGGATTTTCCTTCAAGTTTGTTTGAGAAGTTTTAGTCAAAACTAATGTCAAAATGTCTTTATTAATTTGGGTTTCCAACACGCACTTGAATGTTTGTATAAGCATTCGTCTCCGAAGCAGGAGATAGTTATTTTTTGTTGGTATATTTTATAGGTCTAGTTTGTTTTTGCCGCGATTACGTGGTTTAAGTCATTATAATATGATAAATGTAACTACTGTAGGTATATTAATTTAAATAATAAAACATAACATAATATCACGCCTGTATTCCTCTACGGGTTAGACAGTGGTACCTATAAATAGTACACCCACATTTCGCCAGTTATGTTGAAGTCCCATGTAATAGGGGGCGAGCCTATTGCCACAACTGGGCACAAATCCAGACTCCGGATTGCTAATGAGAAATTCCAGATGGAAAAACTCAATAACACTTTCCCTGAACCGGGAATTAAACCCAGGACCTCATGCTCAGCAGTAGCGCTTGCGGTCACTAGACCAACGAGGCAATTTACTTAGGTACAGAAGCCAGAACATCAAGCTACTACAACCTGTTAAATTTCTTTAATAGATTTTCAAGTTTTATTGCTAAAGTATAAGGTTCAAAGTTGATTGGGAAAATTTTACAGTTTCGGATAGCTTGATGTGCTGGCGTCTGTAGATATAATTTTTTTTAAATTTATGGTCACTAGCCTCGAGCTCTATGAAATGAAAATTAAGTATACCTAACGAAATATGAGTATTCTATAATATGACATCTTTTGCTTTCTATGGATTTGCTATTTATGTATTGAAATTGTGTTTTCTTTATCTAAAACCAAATAGTGAGAATATTAGCAGCCACTGAAGATATTTCTCTGGCAGTATACAATGATGTATGGAGGATGGGAAGCGTGGGCGTCCTAGAGCATAGAAACTAGGTTAGATTACTTTTAGCTATTATTTTGACTCGTAATTAATGTTTGCCCATGTTCACTATCATTTTCTCAAACGAGTTGCCATGCCTTTATAATTGTACCTACCTATTAAAAAATAAGCAAAAGACATGATGATTTATGATAATGAAGGAGTTTCTTTTCCCAATAGTCTTATGAAAACTAATTTCTAGTGTATTAAAATATTTGCATACTATCACTGCATGTCCGAATGTGTCTGCACTGAATTATATATCTAACACTTTTGTACCTACCACATTTTATGCACATACACGATTTTGATTTAGAATGTTACGGTTCCGTACACAATATGCACGAGCATTTTGCACATTATGAGCATACTTAATCCTTGCATGTTCCTTCATCGTACCTCAGTTGCTTCCTCACTCCATGTTTCTCCAAGGCACGCGAGCTAACACAATTAGCCCTAATGGAACGACTTGTTTGTTTGTTCTCACAACTAACGCCAAAACACCGCTGTACGCTCTAAACTCTAACTCCTATTTCTTGTGGAACCTTTTTAAGTTTTATAAGGTGTTCGGTTTCTCTTTGTGGGCTTTACTTACCTTTCTTCTTTGTAACTTCTATTTTTTTATTATCAAAGTAAGGTATACTTATTTAGTATAACTGGCGAATTGTGGGTGTTTTATAAGTACACCTCAGGGATTACAGATGTGATGTATGTTGTATTTATAACTGTCGCGGACACTGGCGGTGGACCACTTTTCAACTTTATTACCAAGGGCATGGGAATAAGAGTGAAAAGTGGTCGACCGCCATTGTCCGCAGCTGTATCCATGTTATAATATATAAACAACTACTTAATATCTTTTCTTCATGATAAATGTACGATCGATGCCTACCAATAGGCTTTAAGTGAAATTCGCAGTAAAGACGCAGCCAAAAGAATTTCCTAATGCCAACAGAGCTTCAAAGGACTTTCACTTTTTTTCGAATTTGAAAATTATCTGGGAACCTTTCCAGTTTTTTATTTCCGTAAAATCCTAATTCGGACTATTACATTTAAAACACAAAAAATTGCCAAATCGGTCCAGCCGTTTTCAAATGCTTCGCTTTCCAACGAACGAGGTTTGTAACTGTTATTCATGATTTATGTTTACTATATTATCTTTATCTTTCTAAATAAAAATGAAATGCTTGTCGTTGGTTTTCGTAATAGCCTGAGTTAGGTTTTTACGGAAAGAAAAAGTCAGTGGCTTAGCGACCCAGTATTATTTAAAACGTATTATTTAACCATTCTTCAACATTTAGCTGTCGAATACCAGAAGCTAGTTCATTTGAAATCAAAAGTGTCGTAAGAAGTTTGGCCACCTTCCAGGCAGGATCTTTGTAGGTACCTTTGCGAAATAACTGAACACACCGCTTTTCATTCAGAACAGACTTTTATTCGAAAAAAGCCTGTGCTTTATAAAATGTTAATATGCTTTTGGTAGTTTTAATACCTACACAGAATTTTTGTAACGGCACTTACTTAACAGTATTTAGAGGACGCTCCTAAAAAGCCTGAGCAGCAACTTGTAAGTAATCAACTGAATAAAAAATACTAAGTAATTGGAATTCTAATTACTTAGGTCTTCGTTGAGACAAGTAGAGAGTCTTCATTGCTCCAATTTTTAAGTCAATGACTAATGGTATAAATTTGTTTTCAAATATATATATTTTCCCAATGAGGTAGGTACTCAACAAAATCCATAAACAATAAAGCGATTAACGTCGAGTATTCCTGTAACTTCTACCCTTAATCATTTTCCGTAAAGCTTTACGCGCAGGCGAGAATAAAATAAATTCAGTCACACTCACGAAATCCTTATTCAAAATGTCGTCACCTCACAAGTTCCGGAACAAATTGCTTAATGTTCGAGCTGTTAGTTTGAACGGCTCGTGTTTGCTCGGCTCGGCAAACATGGTATTATCTGTTAGCAGTGTTTGCCAAACTGGCTCCCGCACTGACTTCTTACCGAATTATTTGACTACCAACTGTTGGGTGGCTGTATTACAAACCTTGGCACCAAGCTTTATGAATTCATTAGTTTTGTTATTGTATTGGAATTTGTTTTGACTGCTTCAATACTTATTAGTTTCTTGAACTTGGCAATTAGGAATTTTAAGTTATAATTAGTAATTGGCCTTTGTGTTTATTTAGTGTTCCTAAATTGAGGTTTACTCGATGTACCCGCAAGCCACATGCTAGTAATGGTGGTAAACCCCAAACGAGAAATTCCATAAATTGTGTGCATGCGTTTGAAAACCCGACCATTACACGCTTGGGAGCGAATTTGCAATATCCCAATATCGCGTTTCCTTTCGCCCAAGGCTGAGCTCTTGTATGTACGATCGATTTTCGCCCAAACATCAGCACGGTTAATGGTTAAAAATGTACAAGATATCTGCTTTGTGATTGCCAGGAATAAAATAGGATCGACCTCCTGTTGACCTCCTCCAGAAGCTGCAAGGTAGGCTGTTTTGACTAACTTCAAATATTGAAACCTGTTTCATAGAAAGGAATCTTTGGGAAGATTAATTTTCTGCTTACCAATAAATAATACAAGAAACACAAAACAATTATTCGGTACAGCCAACAAGCCGTGGGCACAATACATTACAAGCAATAAGTCCATCGTCCGCGCGGTCCAATTCAATATCAATTATGTTCACAGTTACTTAGAAACCATCTACTAAAACTGGTAGGACTACTTACAAAGTTACCACAGTCAGCTAAACATTGTCACAGTAGTTCCATTCATGAGCAAGAGCAACACACCCGTTGGAGGCGTACACAACAATTTGACAATGCACCAATGCTACTAAACAACAATAAAATATACCCAAGGCACAATACCACTGGCTTATTTGACGTTCATAAGGCTCCAAAATGAATAAATGATGTCTGATTTAAATATCAATTGTCTGCAACTGAATGGATATAAAAAGTCGGTTAAAAGTGAAGTCTTATGGGATTTTAATGTGGACTTCAGAGTGTGTACGATAAATTTTGTATTGACGTTGAACACTTTGTGTCAAAAGGTTGTCATATTCGTCTGTTGTTGGTGCCACACACGGTGTTTTTGAGGTGTGTGTTCCTAAAACGTTTGTTTTACCATTTAGTGGTACTAGCAGTGATGATATTGTGTTAATTTTTGAGCGGTATCGCTTTCTTCATCGAATTGTTTTTTTATCTATCTATTTGTATATTTATAGGAATTCGATACGCTCTCATTATTCATCGGAGGCTCTGAAAAAACTTCCTTTCTAAATCATTTCGCAATATTATTGTTTTAGTAAGCAGTTATTTTCCATTAGCAAGCCTTACCTACTCTAAGCGAGAAACAAGACCTTCCAAGTAAGATGTTAGTGTCGATATATCAGTTTCATATCGCGATGATATCGATATTGCAGTGCTGTACAAGTTAATCTCCTGCCCGTTCACCTGAAAGGTATAATCCCTTAGATAGTTACTTCCTTTTACTGCGATCATGCTCAAGGTGGAATGGGATGGCCTACTTTTAGCTGAATGGAGAAATACAAAAGATGCAAAAGTTTCAGTCGAAAATATCAATTTTAGTATTACAATTTTTCAAAAATAATATTAACGTGCTTCGGCATTTATTTTTAAAGTAGCATTATTTAAGATTGCAGCCGTTTTGGTTTCTGCAGGTTTCCCTTTTCAAGTTATTCTTCTTTTATTTTTAAGTTAATAATTTCCAAGGCCCGTTGACATACTTTTTTCTTTCTATTAGTTTTTTTATCGACTACTCCATCACAATTTATGTTTCAGTAACCCTTGCTAACCCTATGTCTAAAACGTGTCGACTTACATAAAATAAAGTAGCTCCATATACAACCTATTTTACAATCTTATTAAACTACAACAAAGGCAATATATCTATGCTTGTAGTCTGAAGTGTTGTCACTTATCCATTCTGCTCCAATATCGCGAGGATATCCAGACAATTGCATTATCTTCGATTTTATCTACTCGGGGCTGGTCTGTTATGTCTGAAGCACTTCGAGATAGCCGTCTGAGGGTTAACCTTATTAGTGGAGCCTATAGGACAGTGTGTTGGGCGTATCTAAGGCTTTTTCCTTGTAGACAATAAGAATTGAATATTTAGGAATAAGTAATTCCAATAGAATAAGGAATAAGTGACCAAAATTTGCGGTGTCCTTGGAGTCGTTTTCAGGATGTTGAAATTCAAATGTTAAAGTTCATTAAATTATCCTAATATAATTTGTTGTTGGCATTAAGTAATGTTTACTCTTTTACAGTAATTTGGAGACTTTTCCAAAACTAGGTTTTAGGGTTCTAGGGTTAAACCTCAACGTTATATCTATATATACTAATAATACTAATAATCCATACTAATATTATAAATTCGAAAGTAACTCTGTCTATATGTTACCTATTTACGCCTAAACCGCTGAACGGATTTTGATAAAATTTGGCAAGGAGATAGATGGCATCCTGAGGAAGGACATAGGCTACCTTTTGTCCGGGTAGCACGTTCCCGTGGAATAATTTCCAACATTCACGAGGGTGAAACCGCGTAAACCTCTGTAAATACAAATCAGCATCACTGTCATTTAAAAACGAGACCCTCAAATTGGCTTCGAAATCATCAATTCTAGTGTACACTAACTAATACCTCGACTCACAACAAATACCTGTAGGCTAACTCCCTTGTCCCGGCATGAATGAAATCTGCAACCCAGATCAAGGTAGGACCCTAGACGTCCATCTCTTAGCGTGGGCAGCTGAAGGATTATATCAGATGAATGGTAACATCCACCTGTGCGATGATAAGGAGCTGCGTAGGTCAGACCTGACGGTCCGTTTAACGCCACATTGGAAAAGGATTAGGGATTTAATCTTGACGGGTACAGCCTGCTTAGTTCATGGGATGTGCAAAGAAATGGGAGTAATACAAGTCGGTTGGAATATAACGTGGTAAACTAAGTAAGTATTAAAGATTGAACTCGTGTGCAGTAATAAAAGTCTACGCCACTTAATGTTAAATGATATGTATTTTTGTTAATTGGTTAGAAAAAACACTTTTATACGTCGAAAACAACTTATGTTTTAAAACTAGATGAGTTCGGTATTTCGTATCCGAATACTCTGAGAAGACAAACCGAAACAAACTCAGAGGTCGCAGTCTCTTTCAAAGTCATAATCTTGGTCAGGCCATAATGTATTATGAGGACCATGCATATTTATATCAGAGATTTTGAGGAAAGAACCTGTCAGATTTGGATGGACCTGTCTACTTGCTACGATTCATCAATAGTGCAATATTTCTTTAAGTACGTAGTCCTTTTGCGTCTTCAACATTAATACATATTGAACACAAGCAACGGGTGCGTGTAAGTCACCCTAGTAACCTAAAAGATGAATGAAGACCACAAGAGCCGAATAATACCCCTAATGAATCATCCAAAAATATTCAGACTGTAATACCCTCATAAATATGTATGAATAAGGATCCCTCAAAATATAATTCAATTTGTAAATCGATAATTGCACCGAGCTTAGTTAAGAGGGATTCAGACGGGGCTGATTTTTTTTAATGATTGATGAGTCCGTCCCTCCCGGAGTTCTACAGTTTGTTCTTATTTATTGGATTAATCGCTCTAATCTCCAATCTTTCGTGAAAATTTTCCCGCCCCTCGGTTTAAGTAATTAATTATGTTATTTGGGTATTATTGGAAGCTGAGGGCCTTTTTGTAAGGCGCTAATTTATTTGAAATACGATAATTTGAGCGTCACTTTTACTTTTATAAGTAGCGAGATGTTATAATGAAATCGTTTTTGGAATTAACTTTTGTTTTCGCTGATTATTATGGTGGTAAAAGTCAGTGATTTTGTTTTGAATTTTATTATATATGTTACTAGCTTCTGCCTGCGACTTCGTCCGCGTGAAATTACTTGTTTTAACACAAAATATACCCTATGACATTCGGCAATAGTGTACCTAGCTTCTGATTAGTGAAATAATTTTTGGAATCGGATCAGAAGTTCCTCTTTAAAACATTAGTAGGTATAGATTTGCATTGAATAATATAGGTACAAAAACATGAAATAATTCTAAAGGCTATTGTTAAACGAAAAATACTCGAGCTCTTTTTTTAATCTCACCGAAAAAACAAATACATTAATTGGAACACTTTAAAAAATACTCATAATAAATGCTGTTACAAGCTTCTTTACTTAATTGGACTCATTAAAATTCAACGCTGTTACATCGACCGTTAAAAGGCAGACCGCATTTAGGGGCTTTCAATCAAAACGGTAAAGCATTTCACCCAAAGAGGACTGGAAGGATTGAAAAGAACGCCACATACCGGATACGTGTTGACTGTGCAAACATCAGATGGGAAATGAAATGAAACGAACGAGTTCCCGAGTGTCACCCCTAACGTTAGGGTTGCCACTTGTTCATGTGGGTTTAAAACTGATTTTAAATACTGTAGTTTTTGCTTCTACCCCTAATGTGTAGAACTGTCGCAATTTCTTTGAAAATTTCAAGACAGACAGTAATTCTTTTTAAATTGGTGTTATATTATTTTTTAGTTATTTAGAGGACTATTTGAAAATTAGCATAAAATTGTAATTCATCATGAATATAGTATAGTGACTTATTGGCTCGTGGCTGATATATTAACGTTACAAAAATAGGTAACTGTTATCAATAGATAACACTGATAAGATTTAAGTGCCTCCATATCCAATGTTTGTATTATTTGTTTTGCTTCTTCCGCGTTTTATTTTACGGCTGATAAACAGGAAAACACATCTTGAATGGAATAATATGTAACTCAACTCAAAGCATTTATTTCAATTAAACCATTACAGGCACTTTTGAATTGTTAAAATAAAGTAGTCGGTCAGTTAGTCAGAAAGTTGAAGCTAGTTGCCCATTCCAAAGCGTAGATCTCTATGATAAGTTTAACCGACTATTGATAAGCTGTTCTCCATTATTTATCTGCCTAGCCTTTTCCCAACTGTGTTGGGATCGGCTTTCAGTCTAACCGGATGCAGCTGAGTACCAGTATTTGTCATGGAGCGACTGCCTATTTGACCTCCTGTATTTTCTCTGTAAGTGATTGTGTAAATCTTTTGAGAAAATAAATGTCTAAAACCGTAAAACCGTAGAATCCAGTTACTGGGTAATACAAAACCCCTTGGTAAGACTGGCTGACTGTTCTCCATTATTGTGGTACTGAAAATTATAAAGACGGTGATGGCAGCCCTACCGAAAGCGCATGCGTTGTGTTGCCAACCTTAGCAAATGTTTACCTTCTATTATCTTTGACGCCAACTGCAAGTTGGAGTGTCGCTTACTTTGCCTCTTGCAGTCACGTACCAAACTTCATCGATGTGGTCAACGTTTTTTGTATTGAAAAATGAAATTTATCATAACTGGCAACACAAAGTGTTTTAGTATCTACTTGGTGTTGAGAACTTTATAGTATGAAGGTAAAACTTAAAACTTAAACTTTTATCTGTTACAGAACAGTAAAAATTCTTTGCGCAGCGAATATATAACTTTTTTGCTCGCTACAGAAATTCAGCGCTTGCCTGAAATTAAACTTTAGAGTTAATTTTCCCGAGGAAGTTTTAATAGGTAAATAGGCCAACATAGAATCATAATTCTTAACGTTATTATGCGAAAACGCCTCCATTTAGCAGCAAAGTTATTTTTTACAAGGCAACACTTGACTTTCAGATTAACCTGCGAAAGGGCAACCTCTCGTTTTAAAATTTTCTTATTCTTATACGGGGCGATGTAATTTATTACAACGGCTGATTTAGTTTGTCTTGAGCTTGGATCCTTGTTTTCTCATTTCCATGATAAATATTTTCTCAATTTCAACCCGACGTAAACCAATTATGTTTAATCTACATTTACAACCTCGGGCGATTCGTCTGTGTCGAAGTTTATTTCGTTTAGGGCGTCGTCATATACTTTACGACCAGAAGGACCAGAAAAGATCCTGGATGATCAAAAAAGTCTCACAATAATTATGGGAGATTATTTTAAGTTTTTGCAAACTAGGGCGATTTTTTTAAACCGATGAGAAAAAGGAGGAGGTTCTCAAGTCGACGTGTATATATTTTTAAAAATTTCTGTATGACTATTGACCACGTGTAACTTTATTGCTTTGAAAGTTCGCACAAAGCGAACGAAGGCTTTCTATAATGTTTGTTCGCATGTGTATAGCTGGTCTACGGCTTATATAGTTTCGAGTTTGAGTAGGCGGTTCCCATTTAGGCTTTAAACAGATCGAGAATCCCCGTATCTCAGCCGCAGGGGTGTGTGGGCAATCCGTGCAGCGATCAAAACGTTATTGAATTCTCTAAGCGCCCTCAGCTAGGTTAAAGTTAAACCGATTGGAAATCACAGCTATGAGATTCGATGTATTGTTATTGAAATGCTTTATTTTATTTTTTAACTTTTTGTCTTTTATACTTTATTTTAAATGAAGAAATTGTGAACTAATGGGTAAGGTAAGCCTTTTAATCATTGGGATCAGAAAAATGTCTACTTCAGCGGGGTAATTGCGAAACACACATCAATGTATAATGTATGTAGCAATGGCTTTCATTTTGACAGTTTTACAACGTTCATTGCGTTTTTTACATTGTTGAGCACTGAGCAGACAAATTTTTGAAGTGAAACTTCTTTACGCACGCTTGACTTGAGTAAGCTGGCGAACGCGTTACGAAAAGTGTGATCGGGCGAGGCGAACGGGAGTTGAGTGGGGGATATAAGCAAGAGAAAGCAGTGCGCGCGCACATTTTCTTTCTCTCTTCCTCTCATAGCCAAATACGTTTGAAGTTTCACTTCAGTCGTGTGGTCATAAGCACACTCGGTTTTTTTTGAACATATGAAGCAATGGATTAACAATATGCATCAAATGATTTAGATTATGATTGATAGTGTGTTACGCAATTAGGGTGCTGCTGGTTTAATAAACTTTTGTGAGAAGTAGTAATCCAGGGTTTGATATTTGTTCGTTGAAGAAAAAAACCTGTAGAAATAATATTGGACTATTTTTCTATGCAAACGTTGGATACTGGTGCCGATTCCCTTGTTCACAAACTAAAAGTTCAGTGCATCTTTTTCTTTCTATTTCATTAAGAAAAGGACAGAAGATAAATTACGTCAGTTTACGTCAGGCGCTGATTAATTTAACAGAACTAAACTAAAATTTATCTTCTGACCTTTTCTTAATAAAATAGAAAGAAAAAGATTCACTGCCGTGCGATTCTGTAACCGTCTCACCGTGAAAAGTTAGGCGAAGTGAGCGTGGAGTGAGCTATCAGTGTCATCCCACCTGATACTAGGGATTGACCAAGCATACATTTACAATCATAATCGAGATTTTAATAATAGATTTTATGCTAAGTCTATTGATCATTTTATATATTTTCAAAGCTAGTATTTTAGTGGTCAAAACATTAATATTTCGTGGGGTTTTACAATAAAATAGCAAAACAGAAACTTAGCCAGAAACTCAATGTTGTTTTTTTTTTTTCTTTTTTTCCTAGACTGACTAGTCAATACAGCCTGAGGCGCGAGCGCGTCACGCAAGTGTTCACTTCACCCGAATCACGACATTAAATGTCGAGAATCGGGTGAAGTGAACACTTCACGCCGCGCTTGCGCGTTAGTCACTGTCATTATCACATAGAAGATTATTTTGATGTGGATTGCGTGAAGTGTTCACTTCACTCGATTCACGACATTTAATGTCGTGAATCGAGTGAAGTGAACACTTCACGCCGCGCTTGCGCGTTGGTCACTGTCATTATCACATTGTAGATTATTTTGATGTGGATTGCGTGAAGTGCTTGCGCGTTAGGCGCTGTCATTAATATTAAATTCAGTTTTTATTTATTTATTTCTATAATTGATGACCATGGTCGTAAGCCTGTTCGTAATCGAGTTCAGAAATTAGTTCCTATTTATTTCAACGCTTTTAGATATTATGTCTAAATCCAACCGTGTTTGTACATTTAAAAAGTCAGTTGTGTGCATTTTGTTTTCAACAATTAACCAGATTTTGTATTAACTAGTTACAGACTACTTATTTAACCTGTAACGCGTGCAAATATAACATTATTGTAGATAGATACTAAATAACTAAGATCCGTATTTTTCATGCACGGTCAAGCGGCGCGCGTCGCCCATGATTGGCGAGTGGCGACGAAACCGTAGCCAATGAGCGACGCGCGCGAAGTGATGTTGCCATGGTTACCGTGGAGTGAAATATGGAACATTCCGAATCGCACTGTAATCGATTACAACGTGCTTACACTTTGACCCCAATTATTCTGTATGGTATAAATTACCTATTATTCCCCGCATAATCTTACCATGCCGTACGGTTGTCAAGAGTGGTATTTTGACAGTTCAAACCGGTTTCGTTAAACTAACATGGCATTTTCGAAATTGTGTTTCCGGCTACAGTCGCCACCTTACCAAAGGATAAGAAATTCGTGGTGTAAAAAAACAAACAAATAAATACTATAATCTAACCGTGAGTAAATAATCAAGTGAAATAGTTTTGACTCTCAGCTGCCATAGTGGTGATATATCTAAATGGGAACGCAAATTATTTATGTGAGAGTTGTGGGCGATGATGGCCTAATTCGGAATGATCCATATTTCACGCAGCGCACTGCGCATGCGTGTCGTCGTAGTCGTTTCGTTAGTATCAAGTGAACTTTTTTTTTGCTTTCATGCCATTGACGACCATGTACAACTCGTTTATAGAGAGTAGTATATTCCTTGGTGTAGAATGTACATAAGCCTGTACGTATTCGAGTACAGTGACAATAATTAGTTCCTAATTATTTAATGCTGTTAGAGATTTTAATGTCTAAATCCAACTGTTTTTGTACATCGAAAAAGTCAATTTAGTCAGCCTACATTTCAGACAATATAATATAATATAAGAAATCGTGCTAAGCAAGTATTCAGTGATTGGTGTAATGTTCGTTTTCATAAGTACATAATACGTAAACGCACATATAGGTTTTTTTTTATATCATCTCTAGATAAACTACACGTACAATATACAAACCTTATACCATAAATATTTAGGCATATTATTAATCTAGTGACGATTGCTGTTAGGACACACAAATTGCATTATTCATGTATGCATGTTTTGGGCTGTCTAATTTTAGTTTTGCTGTATACTGTTTACACACTGTGTCTACGTTTCTCAGCCAACTCTCCTGTCGCAGATCTGCTGAAAGAAATTACTAAGTAAATGATGAAAGCAGTTCCTTTATATTTATGTAGTTTACTTTATTATGTATTTACTGTGTATATAAATAAATATATTACATTTTTTAATTAGTATCACATTAAAAAAAAATTGCTAATACATTTTTTCTACTGAGTCGGCTGCTTCCTGAGATGCAACTTCTTAATGCCGGGAACGGAGGGACATTGGATGTGTGTCGGCTGCACCCCCACTGCAAAAAGCTGGAAATAATGGTAATAATTTGTTACTAAGTATTTGATTTATTTAATTCCTACACATCAGCACATCTGCAGCTAATGTATTTACTTTCAATAAGAATAGCGGTATGATTTATTAAGAACAGCGTCTGATCAAATAAAATCAATTGAATGGGCCAATATTATTACTATATATTTAGAGCACAACGAGTTTCTACATTTCTTAATTCCATGCTCCGTGCCTGTCTGTGTCCCAATTTATTTGTTCCCTATTGTGTTTATCAAAAATAGTGTGTGAAATAATGAATACTTGCCTCAGACCGCAACGCATGACACAGCCGGGAGCGATGTGATCAAATCAAATAGAGGCAGTGTTCTTTTATTGTCTTCTGTCCCTTTAATGACTTAGCAACTGCAGGGTCGATAAGGCTCATCTGCTGAAAGGTAGAATATATCAGATTAATAAAATTCACTTGCTTTTGTGTGCCTATACTTTTGTGTTTTTATTTTAAGTTATCCTATGTTGTCCCACAGCTGGGCACGGTCTCCCCCATACTTTTCCAGTTTTCCTTATGTTGTGCCTTCTTCGGCCAATTGGTCAGGAACGTGTCAGTGACGACGCCCGCCTTGTCTTCAGGCAACCTTTGTCATATTGAGTTGTTTCTAATTAAAAACGTGTTACTAGGATACTACATAAACCTTTATTGACTGATAACTACCTATATCTTGTAAAAATATACCACTATAATTGTAAAATCATAAGGTTTTCTTGAAGTACTTACGTAAAATTTTGTTTGACCAAAAAAAAAGGTTTATCGATTGATTGTGATGTTATTTCGTGCAAATATTATCTACAAGGACGTATAATATGTTATAAACGAATATTCATCCACTTAACGTCGATTTTACACAAAAACTATTAAAAGAAACAACGTAGCATCATAAAATCATAACAAAACAGCACGCACTGCAGCTGCCATTAAGAATCATAAAGTCTATTTTTAACTTTTTTTTTCCAATATTGCCAACCCATATTTTTCGTTTTGAATCATTTAGTCGATTAGTTTATCTACCGGACCATAGACTCAAACTGTTACACAGGATATTAGACCTTAATTTACAGTAATAATAGAGGTTGAAGCCGCGTGAATCGGGTGTCACCGATCGGTGACCGTGGGGCCTGACGGGTGCCCGCCGGTCGTCACCGATCGGTGACCGCGTAAATCTAGCGGTTTGTAATGTAATGATGCAAGCATTTTATTTTTCAACACTTGTTTAAAAAAAAACGCCATAAGACATTAAAATAATTACCCTCTTTCAGCCTTTAAAGCTCAGAAAGCTGTTTAAATTTTCAATTATTTTAGTACCAAGCCCCATACATCTATTGAACGTCTCTTTTATCAAAAAATTTTTGACAACACTGTTGGTTCTTTGTTTGAATTTAGTACTTAGGTCAGTGGGTCGTCATACTTTGAATTTTAAGTATTCTGTGATTAAAGTTTGTCAGTGACTTTTCTATTTATCGATAGAAAAAAATGACTAACTAATATTCATCATCTGTGGTGAACATGTGCTGTCTACTGCTGTCTATGGGGCTTTCCGATACAAAATAAACTTTTTGTCTGCAGTTTCAAAATAAATAATTGTAAATAAACAAATGAAAGTTTTATCTTAGTACCTACTTTGAATTAGTTTTTCAGTGACAATGGCTAGCACGATATTATAATGGTGAATGTGATAGTAATATGACATAATGTTGGCATGTACCTATTGGTGAAAGTTTTTCTAATTTAAAAATGAATTCCTCTACCTACTCCACAGTTCCTGTGTTACTGTTCATAATTAGATTCACCACCGATCGGTGACGACCGGCGCGCACCCGTCAGGCCCCACGGTCACCGATCGGTGACACCCGATTCACGCGGCTTCAACCTCTATTATTACTGTAAATTAAGGTCTAATATCCTGTGCAACAGTTTGAGTCTATGGTCCGGTAGATAAACTAATCGACTAAATGATTCAAAACGAAAAATATGGGTTGGCAATATTGGAAAAAAAAGTTAAAAATAGACTTTACGATTCTTAACAGGGTTACCAGATTGGGTATTTTTTTCGCAATTTTGGGTAAAAATTTGGCTCCAGTAGGCTTATTCACAAAGCTACAATACGGCTTGGTACCGTATCGAACGTCAATGTTATCGACGAAGTCCTATAATCGCTATTCACAAATCGGAAACCGTACAATTTTGACAGTTCATATACGGTATGAACACATCAATTCTTCCGACAGATATTTGCTGTCGGAAACGTTATCGAAACGAAGAATTATTGTTGATTAAAAAGTAATTAGCAGTTAAAGGTATAGTTTTGACCGCTGCATACCCAAGTAAGTATATTTATATAATTTTAAGTGGTTACATACGTATCTACGAAACACTTAAACTCGTTCTAGACATTTTTTAATTATTTGGTAGATGGAGTACGTGATTTTAAGATCAAGAGACGATCGTCGTGCCGCAGAACAACAGAGGCAGGAGACATTGTCTCTTCACCGGACCCTAAGGGACGCGGCGGATCCGTTTGCCGATCCGCGCTTCCAGTCTGTATACAGGCTAACACCGGACATAGCCTTATTAGGAAAATAAAGCCCTATTTTTATAACACGCACTCCTCAGCCGCAATCCCAGTACAATTAAAAGTAAGTATCTAAGCAAAATTACTTCTTAAGTACTTGCCATCATCAAAACATCACTCTTGAGAAGAGTTACGAAGAGGTGGTTTAATACACCCACTATTACATACTATTGCCATCAACCAGGCACAAATTCAAATAGGTACTATTCTAACCTTTTATGCTATCTTTAATTTTTACTACTTAAGTGTGATAGAGAGGATCTAGGTAAACTGGTAAACCTTCAATAATTAACAATAGGTACCTAGCAGCGTTTATTCACTTCACAATAATATCTTTTTAGTTCAAACCAAAATGTCGGAAAAACAATTATTATTCCCGATTTCCAGGTTTGACAGAAAGTTAAGTTTACGAAGCAAGTTTAATAGAAATCAGATAAATTTTATTTATTAATAAAATCATTGTTTACTATATTTTATTTGATAAAAGTTACTCAATGCATAATTTATAGTCGTCCTTAATGAAATACTCGATAAAAATCATTTATGTACCACTTATAATTTTCTACCACGAATATCTATTTACTACCATTTTGTAGCGTTCCCCGTACACACACCTATAATCGGTTGGAAATAAACCCTGCCACACGGATCTCTGAATAGCGTTTTGCCAGTCCTTCGGTTCAGAAATCAGGTTATCGAATAAGTGTCATTGTCGATACGATAGTGAATCGTATGCTTGTGAATAGGGGGGCTGGAGAAATTTTGGAGAATTGAAATATTTGGAGAAATGTTTGGAGAGAGGAAAAAAATCATGGAGAATTTTGGGTATTTTTTATAGTTAGTCAGAAATACATTGGCGATAGTAATTATTCCATGAGAGTACACACGACGACATATCAAGCTATACATTTCCAGTATAAACTGATTTCTAACTGTGCGAAAGCCTATACAATGCGAGGTCAGCTAAAACTGGAAATGTATAGCTTGGGCTTATTAATTGAATCGAGTATTATGCCATAGTTTGATAAAATAATATGTCGTCGTGTGTACCTCTATACATAGACACCAAAGAAAACGATGTGCATGCATCATGGTACATTACTTTAGTAAGTAGAAGCTTGAAGTCCAAACTGATTTTTATAGTGGAAATAATTAGCTTGATGGCTAATTAATAAAATCTGCTTACTACAGTACTAATGTCCATTTAGTTTCAATCAAAGAGCGTGCCATGCCCATGCCCTTTTATAATTATGTTGATGATAACATCGACATAATTACCGACATCGACATAGTAGGTAGACTTTATTAATTCAATTAAAATAATTTGATGACAAATTTACTTCATTAAAAATTTGTCATCAAAAATGGTTCCGTAATGGTTAAAATTGCAAACTTTTTGCCTTTGGGTAAAACTTAGAAAATTTGTATCATTTTGGAGAAAAATTATTTCAAATCTGGGGAAAAATAAAGAATCACTTCTGGCAACCCTGATTCTTAATGGCAGCTGCAGTGCGTGCTGTTTTGTTATGATTTTATGATGCTACGTTGTTTCTTTTAATAGTTTTTGTGTAAAATCGACGTTAAGTGGATGAATATTCGTTTATAACATATTATACGTCCTTGTAGATAATATTTGCACGAAATAACATCACAATCAATCGATAAACCTTTTTTTTGGTCAAACAAAATTTTACGTAAGTACTTCAAGAAAACCTTATGATTTTACAATTATAGTGGTATATTTTTACAAGATATAGGTAGTTATCAGTCAATAAAGGTTTATGTAGTATCCTAGTAACACGTTTTTAATTAGAAACAACTCAATATGACAAAGGTTGCCTGAAGACAAGGCGGGCGTCGTCACTGACACGTTCCTGACCAATTGGCCGAAGAAGGCACAACATAAGGAAAACTGGAAAAGTATGGGGGAGACCGTGCCCAGCTGTGGGACAACATAGGATAACTTAAAATAAAAACACAAAAGTATAGGCACACAAAAGCAAGTGAATTTTATTAATCTGATATATTCTACCTTTCAGCAGATGAGCCTTATCGACCCTGCAGTTGCTAAGTCATTAAAGGGACAGAAGACAATAAAAGAACACTGCCTCTATTTGATTTGATCACATCGCTCCCGGCTGTGTCATGCGTGGCGGTCTGAGGCAAGTATTCATTATTTCACACACTATTTTTGATAAACACAATAGGGAACAAATAAATTGGGACACAGACAGGCACGGAGCATGGAATTAAGAAATGTAGAAACTCGTTGTGCTCTAAATATATAGTAATAATATTGGCCCATTCAATTGATTTTATTTGATCAGACGCTGTTCTTAATAAATCATACCGCTATTCTTATTGAAAGTAAATACATTAGCTGCAGATGTGCTGATGTGTAGGAATTAAATAAATCAAATACTTAGTAACAAATTATTACCATTATTTCCAGCTTTTTGCAGTGGGGGTGCAGCCGACACACATCCAATGTCCCTCCGTTCCCGGCATTAAGAAGTTGCATCTCAGGAAGCAGCCGACTCAGTAGAAAAAAATGTATTAGCAATTTTTTTTTAATGTGATACTAATTAAAAAATGTAATATTATTTATTTATATACACAGTAAATACATAATAAAGTAAACTACATAAATATAAAGGAACTGCTTTCATCATTTACTTAGTAATTTCTTTCAGCAGATCTGCGACAGGAGAGTTGGCTGAGAAACGTAGACACAGTGTGTAAACAGTATACAGCAAAACTAAAATTAGACAGCCCAAAACATGCATACATGAATAATGCAATTTGTGTGTCCTAACAGCAATCGTCACTAGATTAATAATATGCCTAAATATTTATGGTATAAGGTTTGTATATTGTACGTGTAGTTTATCTAGAGATGATATAAAAAAAAACCTATATGTGCTTTTACGTATTATGTACTTATGAAAACGAACATTACACCAATCACTGAATACTTGCTTAGCACGATTTCTTATATTATATTATATTGTCTGAAATGTAGGCTGACTAAATTGACTTTTTCGATGTACAAAAACAGTTGGATTTAGACATTAAAATCTCTAACAGCATTAAATAATTAGGAACTAATTATTGTCACTGTACTCGAATACGTACAGGCTTATGTACATTCTACACCAAGGAATATACTACTCTCTATAAACGAGTTGTACATGGTCGTCAATGGCATGAAAGCAAAAAAAAAGTTCACTTGATACTAACGAAACGACTACGACGACACGCATGCGCAGTGCGCTGCGTGAAATATGGATCATTCCGAATTAGGCCATCATCGCCCACAACTCTCACATAAATAATTTGCGTTCCCATTTAGATAAATCACCACTATGGCAGCTGAGAGTCAAAACTATTTCACTTGATTATTTATTCACGGTTAGATTATAGTATTTATTTGTTTGTTTTTTTACACCACGAATTTCTTATCCTTTGGTAAGGTGGCGACTGTAGCCGGAAGCACAATTTCGAAAATGCCACGTTAGTTTAACGAAACCGGTTTGAACTGTCAAAATACCACTCTTGGCAACCGTACGGCATGGTAAGATTATGCGGGGAATAATAGGTAATTTATACCATACAGAATAATTGGGGTCAAAGTGTAAGCACGTTGTAATCGATTACAGTGCGATTCGGAATGTTCCATATTTCACTCCACGGTAACCATGGCAACATCACTTCGCGCGCGTCGCTCATTGGCTACGGTTTCGTCGCCACTCGCCAATCATGGGCGACGCGCGCCGCTTGACCGGTTAAGGTGAATGTGACATGGCAGACCGCGAAATTTAAATTTTCTTACGTTTTTTGCAATTTGCAGATCTGTGTCAGGTTGTATCTTGATGAAAATGTGATTTGCGACTATAATAGACATGTATTTACAGAATCATAGTCATTAGAATCATTAATATATCTCCTTATGTTAGATTTCTACCATAAACACTTTTCCATATGAGATTTGTTCTTAACGATAGAAATCTAACTTAAAAAGATGTAGATTAATGATGATTAATGATTGTAATTATTATTATTATTTTTGTGGTGTACAATAAAGTATATATAAATAAATAAATAATAATAATATTAATGTTTTGACCACTAAAATACTAGCTTTGAAATTATATAAAATGATCAATAGAATTAGCATAAAATCTATTATTAAAATCTCGATTATGATTGTAAATGTTTGCTTGGTCAATCCCTAGCATCAGTGGGATGACACTGACAGCTCACTTCACGCAAGTTTTCACGGTGAGATTTTTACAGAATCGACCGGCTGATCTTTAATTTAGTTTAGTTTGTGAACAACAGAGTTGGCATCAATAATATGGGTGAAATAATATTATATACATACGATATTTTAAGAATTATTTTTATAGCGCCGTTTAATAATTTTGGTCCTTGATGTTTTCAATTTACGGTTCAATTTTATAAAACGAGTTTCTTTTAGATCTTAGATACAAAATTCAATCATTTGCGTATTATCGTTCCCTGGATATGCGTAGGCACCAGAGATAAGCTGTTGCAAAGAATTTATATATTTGGATAAGAGTATTCGTAACCAAAACTCCGTAATAAATCCTTATCGGCCCTAATACATGTATGTATTAGATATTGCCTTGAAATCTATGCGTAGTATCTCCACTTAACAGTCGTTTAGAATTTGTTAGACAGATATCAGCCACAAACGGCCTATAGTTTTGATAAAACCGATCATTTGAACGCGTTTAGTTCAGATTACAACTTGTTTTGTTGCTATTTCTTGCTTTTGGGTGGTAAATTGTCTTTTTAATCTCAATGTAGACCCTACAAGTGCCTACCTACGCTTTATGTTAATAAGTCTCGAGTTAAGATTATTAAGATAGTTCTTTAGGCAGGTAGAGCGAATTTCGCTATTGCTTCAATCATCTTCCTGTTTTTAGGATTTCGTAACCAAAGGGTGCCAACGGGGTCCTATTACTAAGGCTCCGCTGTCCGTCCGTCTGTCTGTCACACGGCTGAATCTTTTGATAAGTAATAGGTAGACACTTGAAATTTTCACGGAATATGTACTACTATAGCCGTTATAACAGCAAATGATCATCATCCCATGAGGATGATGATCTGTTATAGCGGCCCTTATCCCAATTTATTTGGGGTCGGCGCAACTTGTATTTTTCTTCCATACTTCTATGTATTCTATACTACTATAGCAGCAAATAATAAAAATAAAATAAAGTACCTAATAAATTTATAGTCCCCATACAAGAAACGTGTTTTTGTACTAAATATAAAAATAATGTAGGTAGGTAGAGGTCGGCTGAAATGATGATGATGATGATGATAGGTAATAATATGTTGTATTCAATATTGTACGGTGGTACGGAAACCTTCGTGTGCGAGTCCGACTCGCACTTTGCCGCTTTTTGTAAGTAATTCATACCAATATTTATACTTTTGTTTCAATTATTTTATTTCTTATAAATAGGTACTCCTTCTCTACTCCTCTCACTAGGCAACCCTAAAAACAATAATTACAGTCCATTGAAAGTTATTTTATTTTACTTCTGATTTTGCATCACTGTCAAAAGCACAATGATCTCTATTGTCGTTCCAATAAGTTTGCTGTTGGGTTGCTTCCATTGATGAGCCTGTCAAAATCACAGTGAACTTTACTATTGTTTCAATAAAGTTGCTATTGGGTTGTTGCTGTCAGCGAAAAATAACTGTGAAAGGACTGTAGAACCATTATTCTTCAAATTATCAACTTCTCTTGTCATGTGTCATCACAAAAATAGATGTCAAATGTCAAAACGTTCTCTAAATAAAATAGAAAAAAAAAGCTTAAGCACTGTTGTCACATCTTGAGATCTTCATTTATTTATGTAGTGGGTCCCGGTCTGACGTGAAGAGCTTATAAATAAGATTCGTTAGGGATGGCCCTCGGCTGTCTATGTAAACATAAATATGTAAGTAAACATCTTGGATGAGCTACTGATGAGCCTGGCGCAAAGCTTTAATCAATACAGGATATATTTCGATTCTTGACCAAGTAAAATATTATGATGTTCCAGTCTTCAGTAATCTGACTATAACACGCACAACTGACGATTCTTAGGTTTATTCAATTCAAGGTTTTAGGTATTATAAGTACGATCAGTGAAATTGGGTTTCATTTACTATTAACACTTTCTCAATTAAAGTTTCAAGGGCAAATGAAAATCAATATTTATATGTCCCTAACAAATAAATACCCACAGATTCTCATTACGACGTCAATTAATCTGCCTAGCCTCTTCCTTCCTATGCTGGGGTCGGCTTCCAGTCTAACGGATGCAGCTAGATACCAATATTTTACATGGAACGACTGCCTTCTTGAACTGCACAATCCAGTTACTGGGTAATACGATACCCCTTGTTAAGACTGCTTGTCAGACTTTCGGGCTTCCGACGACAGATAGCGACTGTCAAAGATCCAGGAATGACAGCCGTGACGTTGGTCCCGGCTTTTAACGTGTTTTTAGAGGTACGGAGGGGTCTCGATATGTAAAGACCCATCGACGGACCAACCGTACTCATTACGACATAAGATCTTTGTAATAAATTATCTGTTGCATGCTTGAAACTCTGCCCTGTATTATGGTAATAGGCTTATCCCACTCTTATAAAGCTCCCCAATTGCGTAGTGTGTTACGCAACTCTATTACGATATGAAAGAGTTTCAAGGAACTTCCTAAGCAAGCCAACGACAACGTTAGTAACGCAATAAATGTACAGACGCCAGCACACCAAGCTACCCGAAACTGTCAAATTTTCCCAATCAACTTTGAAGTTTGTGCTTTAGCGATAAATTTGAAAATCTATTAATGAAATTTGGCAGATTGTAGTTGCTTGATGTGCTGGCGTCTGTACTTGAATGGTCAAAACCTTTGCCATTGTTAGTGTGCTATGCAACTACCCCGCAGCTACAACAAAATACACGCTTATACTTTATAGTATTTGCTAAGAACCTGCTCATTACTTGGTACTTAAAGAGGAGATTATAGCTGAGCAGCATCACAAAGACTAAGACGCAGACACGGCTTATAGGTCACTTGTAGCTGTTTGTGCATAGTTTATTACTCAATCCTTTACCGTTGTCCAGTAGTGTCGGACTGTGTCAAGTGACGTGATTTAGGTGAGATATTATTTATGTGTCAAACAGTACTTAGCTAGGTACATGCACCTAATTTTATTTTAATACTAGCTGTGCTCGCGACCTTGTTCGCGTGGATGTCGGAAAACAATAATGTCTCTTAACTAATTATTGCTGTAAAATAAAAGTAGCTTTTGATAACATCAGCTATCGGCCATTGAAAGGCCTGTCAAAATCGGTCCAGCCGTTTCGGAGATTAGCCGGAACAAACAGATAGAAAAGAGAGACAAAAATTTAAAAATGGTTTTTTTTTTACTAACAGATACGACTATTTCAATTTTATTTATTTGTATAGATTAAGTTCTTTGAAGTTCAAGTCCAAAAGGAACTTGCACTTCACCGCTTGACGGATAGTTCTTTGCCACCGTGTTCTAAATTCTTACTCCGTAGGGAACTAGGTAGGTACTACCAGACAAAGTACATGGCAGGCTCCGTGGCTTGCGTAAGAAATCTATTAAAACGTGGGATTATTCTATTCGAGCCTATATTAACGCAACGTTATAACTGTCAATTAAAGAAAAGGGTGTTAAGCCTCATAGACAATGGACCTGTTACCTGTCAATTATTTTATACAGCATTGTTATAGCCACTTTATTAGGTAGAGGTCAACCACACAGCAACAATGATAGATTATTTTAATAAAGCTTTTAAGTGCCATTGAAACTGTAGAAAGGTCAATGCGACCCGCAATCGAACACATATGTTTTGATGGGTAATAATAAAAAAATACTGAATGTAGGACTTTTCGAGAGAAAACTCGAATATTTTAGGGCCGAATTTATCGGTGGTCGACATAAAGAAATATCAGACCATATCGGAGTGGATGAATAATTTAATAGACCCACAAAAGTCATCTGCCAAATATTGGTCCTTATGCACTCCGACCAAACCCTAAGGTCCCACGAGATTAAAGAGAAATGCGAAGTATAAGCCAGTTTAATATAATAAAGGAAGTAAGTAGAAACATTTTCAGGATTCCGCCGTCTCAATTTTAGAGTTCCATCGCAAAAATGTAAAAACGGAGCAATGTCGTCTGTCGTTCTGCCCCGCTGTCAGAGGTTATTTTCTGAAAGACTATTTGGCACAAGAATTTTGTTACTTTATTTCATATCTGAAGGAAAATAGAAACATCTTTCAAACAGACAGAAAATATTCTTGGTAGTGAAAGGAATAAAACAACATCCTAACATTGCGCTTAGAAAATAAATTTTATAATTTTACAAAAAAGATTGTCATTATAAAAGCATTTCTAAGTAGATAACCTTTCTACAAAACGAACCAAATCACCTTTCTTCATCTTGTCATCTACCTACAAGATACATTTATATTGAATATATTCTAATTATTCAAACACATTCAATGCATTTATCACATGCCTTTAAAACATAAAGCATTCAACCGCAAACTAATTTACGTTAATTACTAAAACCTTACACCACTAATTTATAAACCGATAAATAATTAAAACCGATAGATAACATTTTATAGATTCAAATTAAGTTATACGGAATACGGAATAATTTTACGGACAAATTTTTCGAATTAAAATAAATTGTACATTAATTTATTTCGTAGTGTTGGGCAGTTGATTTATAAATGGTGTGTAACGGTTGTGTTGCGTGGGTGTATCTTATCTTCGGCTGTCAGTGGCTGCTACCGTCGCCGCGTCGCCGTTGTCGTGTCGGAGTCGCCGGTGCATCGATATCTTACTCGTCATGTCCACAGATAAGCAGCACACGCTATTAAATACACGGTTTATGAGCGCTTAGAAGCTAAGAGACGGGGTTTTGTTTGAAAAATTACGAAGCGTTGCGTTTAATCGGGTATTTATGTTAAGCTGTGTTGGTTGGATTTTGGAGTCTTATTTGAGAAAAAAGTGGTTCCACAACGGTTGGAAACTAACGAGTTAAAAATCAGTTCAAATTGCTTTTTGTAAAAATACCAATTTTAAGCGCACATATTTTCAGAGCTGCATCAAGATGAAGTAAATTAATTTCCGTACTCCGTTAATCAAGAAAGCGTCTAGGTTCATTTTCCAGCTATTTTGTTTGCGTCCCGATCACGTCGTTTCTCAACGCTCCTGAGACATCTTTGCTGACCTAAAAACTAGAGCACTATCTCTGAAAACTTTTTTTATTTTCTTCGAAATAAAAAGGAAATTATAAGAACGTAAAGGATTACTTATCTTTAGACTCGGCTATGTCCAACGGGCGCCGCAATGAGCCCTCTTCACCCGCAACGCTATCTTGAAGGATTCTCTCATTAGAAAACGTTAGGACCAGATTCTTAATTAACGATAAAGAGAGTTTCTAGTATTCACGGATAGTCAGAACCGTTAGATGAACAGAAGGACAAGACTTATAAAATAAACAGATTGGAGAAACAAACAAAAAAATTGGTCCTTATCGCGTAGGATTATAGTTACGACTACAAAGAAAAATAACAAGGAAATGGAACAATTTCCTGACCACATAAACTGAGCATGAGACAAATGTTTGTTTAACAAAATAACAAGAAAGTTGGTTTGGTATCATTTTTCAGTACAGGCCGTTCCACCCACGTTTCGTTGCCGTGGTCTCAATAAGGACTTCAAAACATAGGCCGGTTACACCGCAGCGATTATCTAACACGATTACCCGAGGTTTAATGCAGGCATTTTTATTGAAACATTTTTTAATAGCTTCTCTTCTTGTGGGAGAGTTTGTTAGACCATAATGTTATTTCGTGTTGGGTTCGCGTGTATTGACATCCAAGTGTAACGTCCATGATTTCAATATTTTTAAACTACCTCTAATACAGTATAAGGTGGTATAAAGGGCGGCAGGGACATCGATGCGTAACCTGTTACGATGGATTCAGTAGAACCCCAATGTTTGAAAAAAAAAAAAATGCCGTTCCATACATTTTTACCGCGAAGGTATTTTACTTTTCTATGCAACATCAGATTTTTTTTTTTGATAACCGGCGAATAATTTCTACTCATGTGCTGAATTCATGGTTTACAGTTTGCGCGACGATGTCCCTGCCACCTTGTATAGTAGGTAGCTCTAATTACTGCCAGTCCTCCTGTTACAAACGTACAGTCTAAACGTAGCCCTGTCCGGAAATAAAGCGTTTCTGTAGACAGCCTAACTTGTCTTATTTCTTGCAGTCGGCACTGATAAGTGGATGAGTACCTATAATGCGATTGTTGATCGCTTCCTAGTGTGTTGCAATCCAAGTGTTTGGCATTAACGACGGTCACTCCTAGCCCTTATCTGGCACTCACGAAGGCTTTCCGTTAACAGCTCAGTGGATACGTTTTAATGTATTTGATAGTTACTATTGTGAAACTCTTCAGTATCCTGTCTGTTAGAACTTAATGTAGTCAAGTGACATTTTCCCTTGATATAATTATTAGGTAGGTAGGTAAATCGCCCAAGTTTCTTGTTTTAGAAAGCAATTTATATATTGTAAATTGTAATTAAGTATAACTCAATTTGGTTTTGGTTTGACACATTTCTTCTTTTCGATTTCTTATAAAATCCGACTCGAAGGATTGCGCAATGTTTCTGTGTGGTCTAATATTTTTATTTATTTTGTATTAAAACTTTATGCACAAGTACTAAAAAAATACTGTGCAAAGGCAGACGTAATGCCTGAGGCATTTTTATGTCTCATGCTAAGAACAATAATAAACTGAGATTTTATTTAAATACATTGTTATTACAAGCAGAGAATATTGAGGTTAGGCTCGACTTACTAACAGTACGAGTGTCAATATTCATAACAACTCGCAGATTTAAAACAAAAATCGCAATAAAAGTCACATGAATGAAAAATGAATGGTCAAAAAATTAATAATTCATGTTGCTACCTATGCGTTTATTAATTCCATGCATTTATTGATATTTTACACGGGACATGGTCCAGTTGTAGCGTAAAACAAAAACTAACAACACGACTACGTGTGTGGCGAGTTATGGCCACAGTCGACTGTTGGGCTGAGTAAAGGTAGACTGTTAACGTAGGTACTTGTTGTGAGTAAATATTATGTACTATGCTTGTAAAGTCAATTACTCTAAGACAGGAAGGCAGTTGTCGTCACTATACAAAAATAAGAATAATACAAGAGCTAACATCGGTAATTAGCTAATTAATATGCAGGACCAGGAATTTCATTAATAATCAACGAGCGTAATACGTAATCTATAGAGTAATTTATGTTTCATAATAATTATATAGACAGTAATTTCTGTTTCATAGAGTAGTGGTGGCCCAGTAGTAACGGATACGACTTACGAGTTTGTATATAGGTCGTAAGTTCGAATCCAGACAGGCGCTTTACTTTGTGTAAATTATTTCATCACCACTGCTCTCAAAACGGTGAAGGAAAACATCGTGAGGAAACCTGCATGTCCTAGAACCATAAATTCGAAGACATGTTACATCCACCAACCCGCACTGGGCCCGCGTGGTGGATTACGGCTCTCTCCCTCTCACTGACAATGAGAGAAGGCCTGTATCCCAGCAGTGAGAACATTATAGGCTGATTATGATGAACAAATATAAGACAAGATATGATTTTCTTCAACAAGTTAGTCATCTAGAATTACTTGAAATTACTGTAGTTTCCCAGTTTGTATCTGCAGTGAGTCAGAATGAAATAATACCTAAAAATTTTTAGATGGTCCCACGTAAGAATGTTTTAGATAAAGTAAATAAATAAAAACATAAAGATTAAATAGTTCTTACGTAGTTTACAGACGTAATAACATACTGTTATCTTTGAGTATAGTGACTCATAAGTAGTAATTTCCGTTCAACGTACTACACAATTTTCTTTTAACCGGTATCGAAATAAGGGGAAATGTTAGTGATTCATATTCATTCATAATTCCTATTACTTCCCCTAATCAAATTATTGATTGTGTGATAAGCCATGTTTCACACGTGTAAACCTACGTCTCCTCAGTCTCGTATTTTTACAATACCACCTAGCCACCTAAATAAGCAGCCTATAATTTTCCCACTGCTGGGACACAGGCCTCCTCTCTATGAGAGGGAGTAGTTCATAATGATGATGTCTTGAATTTTTGGTTCTAAGACATCATCGGTATCTTTACGATGTTTTCCTTTACCGTCTTAAGAGCAGTGGTGATGACTTTGTTCGGGTTTGACTCACGACCCTTGCGATCTACAACTCGTAAGTCAGGGCCGATACCACATGAGCTTAGGAATTAAAGTTGAACAACCAATTAAGGTATTATAACAATTAAACCATTATCATACAATGATACCCAGCACCCTAATTGCGTAACACAATACCTATCAATCGCAATCTGAATCATTTTGAAGGATATTGCTAATCCATTGCTTCATATTATGATCGATAAAATTGTCTGCTCAACAACGTAAATAACGCAATGAATGTTGTTGAACTTTCAAAATGAAACCCATTGCTGCTGATAGTGTGTTATGAAATTACCCCGCTGGTTTCTTTACAACATGAAGATACAAAACAACCGCGCGAGAATATTTTTATAGAGTATAAAGTATAAGAAGACAATGTAAGAATCACTAATAGACGCATGATTAATTTAAACCGAGTTCACCGGTAAAAAGCCAGCAAACCTAACCTAACTAACTAAAAAGAAGAAATAAAATACAGGTAGCTCCGTAATTGTTTAAATAACTTGCTCTCACCTAATTTCTTTTGCTGCGCTCAAGACAAAGAAAATTGCATTTCGCATGACTTGAAGCAAATTGTTCTTGAAAAACTTAATTGCTACCGACCTTGGAATTCTTTCTAGAAAATTAGGTCGCTGTTACATGCAGGTCTAAGAAACTGTAACAATCTAATGCGAGTTACATGAAGGACCACAGCCCTTGGGCCGTGTGAGAATAAATAACTAATAAACCCCGATAAGGCAAAGTTTCTACGTAGGAACAAGACGAAGGAAACGTGGCAGAAGTTTTGGGTACAAGGGCATCGATATATTCTTCCAAGAAATGCTCCCTGAGGAATAAAAATGGACTGACAAAATTGTTTTCGATTGGGGGATGTTCCTAAAGTTGATCGGTTTTTATTAACGAGGACAGAACACAGAAATATTATACCAAGTTGTTGTCTAATTTTTGTGTTTATAGCCAACACACTGTATTGTATATTATACTCGTATATGTATGTATTATATATTCCAATTCAGTCTCATGACATTTGATACGAAAAGGACACATGTTCTGGATCAATAAATGTCGTAGTGATGACTAATTGATAAATAATAAGGTGTTTTTCTCGATTATTTGTTATAGATATAAAAAAGAACTCTTTTTCTCGTTTACGATTACGATCACGTCCCGAAGGACCAGATACGTTATTCCTATTTCACATACTGCGCCCTGCCTGTATTGTGGCAAGGGCCACTTAAAGAGATTGCTTCGAGACTCCACGCACCACATTCATTCTCACAAGATAGGATTCAGTTAATATGAGCATTCTTCGCAAAAAATATACTGCCCCTAGTGCCGAAATAAATATTGTTAAGTACCGTAAGGCCGTCTGGTGCAGAGATGTCCTGATATATCTTTGTTGTGTAGATAATGCTGGCTGATAATATAGAAGGAGGAAAATACTCCTTTGTAAGGCAGGATTAAATACAATTGATGTTGTTTTGATTGGTTTAATAGCTGTTGTTATTAAATGGGAGGCAACTAGCAATTGTAGGGAGTTGAGTGATAAGTGGATTTGGGTCTGATTACTGTCTTTAAGTTTTTTGGTAATGTTATTTTTTCTGATTCCACATAAGAAAGGCCTCGTTTGTAATCACCATGTACGTTGTACTTACATGTATTTGATCAAATCGTTCAAGGGGAATTTCTATGACAGGGATTTTATCTGGAAAACTACAATTCTATCAATGTACTTTCCTACACTTTTGCTACCAAGTATTGATTGTCACTATTTATTTATTTATTTAATACTTCAACCACATAAATGTACCTATAAAGGCGGACTTAATGCCATAGGCATTTTCTACCAGTCAACCTTTGGGTGCTGCAGAGATAAACAGTGGTAGGTGCAATCATGAACATTAAGGAATAAATATTTTAAATATAAAAATACGTATAAACTTATTAAAACTATGAATATAATATATACCTACTATTGTCCCAGCTTTTATCTAAATTGATTCCACTTTATCGTCCATTCATTTGCTTAACACTCGAAAAGCTACTCCTAATCTAATTTTAATTACCAACGAATTTACTGGCACGGTAATTGAAGTTAAAAACAACACACCTTTCTTGTAATCACAACACTTGCCCAAATTAATATTGACTCTTCATATAGTACCTAAGGTTGGGGGTCATGGTTAATTTACGAACCTGCGAGTTACTTATCGATTTAACTGTAGACTTTTTGTCGCTTGAGTAACTGATTTTTCTCTACTTATTTCTGGGTTAGATTGCTACTAATCATTTTGTTACCTACTTTGCAAGACTCCGGCGTACAAATACTACGATAAAAAGAAATTCAAGAAAGCCCGCTCGTTAATCTAAATTCAATACGCATAATCATCCTAGACATTTCCAAAGTGTTAGGAACTTAGGACCAAATCTCCAGTCTAGCCAAACGCGGCAGACCATCAGTATTTGTAGAAGCAATCTGCTCACAGTAAGCCGTGCCAAGCCGCAGGCTTTAGCAGTGTATCACTCTCTCTGTAGCCGACGGGCGGCTACTAACGAAAATATTTACTTTCTATTACCTGCTGCAAGTCGGTGGCGACGCGAAATGGTCCTCTGAATAATTCCTGTGTGATTGATACCCTTCGTCTTTGCGATAAGAATGGCTTGGAGATAAAACTGAAAAATATTTGCTAGCTAGTTTATTATAGTAGTAATAGTACTAGTTTATAGTTCTTAGGTTTAAAACAAAGATGAATTGTCCAGATTTGGACTATTAACCTTTTTAATTGAGTGTCAATAACAATTTGTCCTAATAAAATCTAACACGCGTATGGTTAGTCGGTATTTAATAACCTACCTACCGTAGTATAAACGGCACAAAGACATTTTTGTACATTCGTTTTTACACACTGGTCTCTTTTTTCTTTACTAGGTTAAGAGGAATCCTGGCAACGCTACCACGAGGTGTGAACAGCTCTTAAAGCAACGTAAAGCTGCGGACAACATAGCATATTTAGCATATTTGAACTTCCATACACTTCTACCTTTGCCATAAAAATACTGAAACATTTTGTTTATTTTCAGGGTTGGCGTAGTAACAAACACGATGATGATTTAATATTTTATCGAAGATTATTATAAGATTTTTTCTAGTTATATAATATTTTTTTTTTAAATATAATAAGCTTAATTCTTAAGCCTCGAGTTTATTTCATTACTTATGCTATTTATTCGTACATAAACTAAGCCTTAACTATAAAAGTAAAAGTCGTAGCATCAGTTAGTTTTCTTTTACAAAATGCTTCTAAAACTGAATAGATTTAGGCAGGTTCAGTTTGGTCCTACGGTACAAGATTTTGATCAAAACTTCCACGGTTTATTAAACTTAAGACATTTCTCGGCGTCACGAAAACTTTCACAGGCAATCTTGTCACAGATAGTCGTCTTAAGTAAAACCAAGATCGCTGAAAAAAGTTCAGTGTCAAGAATATAAATATGAAAAGTTTTACTATTCTCTTCAGCGTTTTTTTTATCTCTACTAAGTTTATAAAAATATAAAATATTATAAAGGCTACAACATACTTTCGAAACGTACGCGCCGTGCCTAGGCGTTCTGAGGTGTTGCAGACATTTCCAATCTCGCACCGAATACTTATCAACTTATTATCGATACGTATTATCATAACCAGGCAAATGGAATATGTAGGAGGTTTTCCAGACGTATTTACTTTCACGCGTTGTCCTAGTTATTACGCGGAACGAATACGTGCCGCGCGTGGTTGAAATATTTTCATTCCTATTACCTGCCTGCGTGTCTATGTCCTCCTGGTATCTGGTAGCTTTTTCTTTATTAATTTAATTCGGATGCTTGTCAAGAAAAATATCTGTTACAAATAGAATTATTTCTGTGAATAGAATATTATGTTATTCTGTTTTTTCAGTGTCGAGGGTCGAGTCACAGTACAGTAAATATACAGTACGTTATCTAAGGCCGCCCGTCGAGTTATTAGCCTACTCTTGCGTTGATCCCCAGGGTTGTCACTTTTACTTTTAGTTAATATTTTCGAACAAGCAGCACTTGATCTAAATTTATGAAATAAAAAAAAAAACAACCGACTTCAAAAAAAAAAACACTACAAAGTGAAAAATAACTTTAATTTCGGAAGTCGGTGTCGTTGGTTCAGTATTTTCGTTTTTTGACACCGACTTCCGAAATTAAAGTTATTTTTCACTTTGTAGTGTTTTTTTTTGTAAAAAAGTTTTTATTTTTCACTTTTTAGTTGTACCTACCCCACACAAATTCAATTAACACTAGTGCATTGAAGAATTGAAGACACGACTCGAAGAATCATCAAAATTCACATAGAAATGCCGGAGAGGCAGTACATTTATGCATATAACTTCGTACATAAGAATAATTACCTAATGTATTATATACTAAAACCTTCCTGAAAGTATGCAGATTACACTAATGAAAGAATTATCAAAATCGGTTCAGTAGTTTTTGAGATAATCGCGGACATACAAACATACATACATACATACATACATAAATACATACATACATACGGGTCGAATACAGAACCTCCTTTTTTAAAGTCGGTTAATAAAAAGTCGGTTAAAAAGCATATTATGATTGAATATTTTACCAATTTATAAATTTAGTAAAAATAAAAAGCCTTTATTCACATAACATTAATTATACTAAGTTACAAATTTGATACCGAGAAAATTTTTCTCCTGTTTCTGCACGTCCGGAACGCTTTATTATTATTTGTTAAGGGGCTTACAGGACCTAAACGCAAAAAAACGGTAGTTTTCGAAACAATAAAAGTATATGATCGCCTACAGTAAACAAAATCAGAAAAATATATGATATTCTTCAGGATATATGCTAGATAGATAGTGTTTTGAAAACACAATACAACTAATTTGGTACGATAGAAAAAAATCATGAACATACCTCTAAAAAACTTTCTTATTACAATAAAAACCATACTAATATACATACAATCATTCTGATTTTTTGTCAGATTATTCTACAAGTAACATACTAAAATGATAGTGTTTTATTTTTTTATTTAAAACAATAGTTTTTTTGTAAATCGAATATTCATAGTTCCGAACATAAAAAGTGCGCATGTGTGCGTGAACGCCCGTGTAGCGACACTGCCGGCCGAGGCCTGATGCTATACGGACGTGTCGCTCTTTTCGCCGCACTATTTCCGTCAAGATTGTTATGTTTTTGTTAAGTTTTATTTGTAAATTCATTGTTTATTATTATTTGCATATCTTCTTTCCGTAAATATTTTTATTTCGTGTAAATATAAAATACTTTTAAGTTTGTTATGTATGGGGTGCAAGGCGCGCGCCATCTATTGTACGGCGAGTCCCAACTCCCGGGCGTTTCACTTGTGTCTCCCGGCAGTGGTCCGCGTAACCTAACAAAGTTATAAAATAGGGTAATAATTTGTAAATAAATGGGAAATATAGTGAAACATTCCGTTAGGAGGACTACAAAACGTTCATATAAAACAAAAGCCGAACATAATATGAACGAAAGTAAAAAGTATGAGCATTTTATTTTTAACTGAATATTTTTATTTTTGCAATAAAATGCATAAGGTAAGTATTTTCGACTCCGCGTACATCTGTCACACCGGCGCATGTGGACGACGTGTAGATTTGTATTCGAGAGTCCCTGGGTTCGATTCCCAAGGTTACGAAATCGTACTTTCTTTTTAAATTTTATTTAAATGTATTTTGAATTTTTAGATAGATAGTGTTTTGAAAACATAATACAACTAATTTTGTACGATAGAAAAAAATCATGAAGATACCTCTAAAAACTTTCTTTTTACAATAGAATCCATACTAATATACATACAATCATTCTGATTTTTTGTCAGATCATTCTACAAGCAACATACTAAAATAATAGTGTTTTATTTTTTTAGTTCAAACAATAGTTTTATTGTAAATAGCATATTCATAGTTCCGAACATAATAAGTGCGCATGTGTACGTAAACGGTAAACCCCCGTGTAGCAATAATGCCGGCCGAGGCCTGATACTATAACTATACGGACATGTCGCTCTTTTCGCCGCATTATTTATTTGTACACACATTCATTGTTTATTATTACTATTTGCATATCTTCTTTCTGTAAATATTTTTATTTCATGTAAATATAAAATACTTTAAGTTAAAATAGCGTAATAATTTGCTATCAATTATATCATTTGTAAATATGGGAAATAAAGTGAAACATTCCCTTAGGAGGACTACAAAACGTTCATATAAAACAAACACCGAACATATAAACGAAATTAAAAAGTAAGAGCATTTTATTATTACTGAATATTTTTTTTCGCTATGAATTTTGGTAGTTTAAGAAAATGCACTTATTACGCATAAGCTCAGTTTTTTCGACGAGGTACGCAATCGTTACATTGGCTCATGTAGACGACGCGCAGGTTTGTGTTCGAGGGTCCCCGGGTTCGATTCCCAGTGATACGGAATCGATTTAATTTTATTAAAATGTATTTTGAATTTTTAAACATATTTTTATAACTAAAAAAACGTCTACAATGTAATTATCTTTCACAGGAGAAAGAAAGTCGAAAATATCAACACGGAAGTTACTTCTAATGCGTAAGTACCTACACGTTTTCTAAGCCATTGTAACAATAAAAAAAACCTAAATTTATTAACAGACCGCGACTTATTGATAATGTGCATAAAGAAATCACAGATTCATCCGAAAATTGCGAAAAAATGATCACAAGCAAGAGTTTAATTTTTATTGATTGTGTTTATAATAAGTAAATAGAAATCATAATAATTATGTATGAATGTTAGGTACGAGTACCTAATCCTTGAGGCCGTTTACACATCATGCCGCAGCTGCAGCGGCATCGCCGCCGCCGCGGCGCCGCTGCATCAGTCACCCTTGGATTTGTATGAAAACACGGCGCCGCCGCGCCGCCGGCGGTGCGGCGCGGCGACGAGTTTTGATAAGATCTATCAAAACTCGCCGCCGCACAGTGGTTTGAAAATCGAGCTCCATACTCATAGAAACTTAAAGTACGGAAATAAAAAAACAAAAATTGTAATGGGTCTATTATACCTCCCTTTACGTAATATTAACGTATGGATGGTATCAGTCGCTCCACGCGTGAGAAAAAAATGTTTTTTGTTTTTTTTTGTATGGGAGAAAACACTTAATGTACATTTTTTTGAAACTGAATGGAACTGATAGGCTGGAGCTCACACGAGCTATTGTACCATACACGGCCACCAAGATGACATACAATTCATGCACCGTTGGGCGCCGCTTTGCACGTAGCAAATTTTTGAAATTTTGTGTTTTCGATATGTGATTTTTCAAATCTTTGACGTGAATAAACGAACATGCCGATCGATTTACTTATACTATCGTTACTTTAAGCCTGCTTATGACCTTTATGATGACAACAATTAAAAATTATGTTGATTATAAGTACCTATACGTTTTTTTTAGAACTACTTAACTTATTTAATCACCGTTGTAGTGTATCTATTAAATAGATATGTAAACACTGTCTCATTCACACAAGCGGGGTAGCTGCTGTCAGTTATGTTATGTCATCTGTCAGTTACGAGGAATGGCGGGAAACAGACAAAGTGAAGCAGGCTATATACGATGGCGCTTGGTGTGGTAGTGAGCCAGTGAAGTGATATGTTCAACATAAGTACGGAATCAACAGGATTCTACAACCGTGATTATGGTTGAGTTGTAATTAGATACTGCTTCAATCTGAGCCTCAATCAGAGCCTGTTCTTCCACGATGTTCAACTTGTTTTCGTTTGAAAACTTAAAATAAATTGGTCAGCAGAACATTGTGGAAGATGGCTTTGGATTCTCCCATACCTTTTCTTCGCCACAAACTAAGCGCAGAGGCACAAAAGAACACATAAACATACTGGAATCGTCTTCGTCTGCCATAGTTTGCTTATACAAACTTTGCCCTGAAGCACCATCAAAGCCATACTTGCATATAATTGTTAACTCTTTGCCATCCAGCGAAGGTTCCACACGTAGGAATTTTCCAAGCTTTGCACAGTTTTATCCAAAATTTAGCTTTACTTTTACCTCTCCTTCCGTGATGTACAATGGTAACTTTTGGAGGGCAGCAGTCCTTCTTCGCCTCAAGGATGGCAGTATAAGGACACAGTGGTACTCCTTCTTCTTTTGCACAAGATCTTAATGTTATATACTGCCACTTCGAAAGCTTCAATGAGGTCAAAATAAATAAAGCTTTATCAGCGGAATATATAGGCACAGTTTCCTTGGGCTTTAACAATTTATTTATCCTTGTAGCCTCTTTGCTCCGAGACTAGTTTAACGATATCTGCTATATTCTTGTCATGTGCTTTCAAACCGGTTGCATGAGCAAGGCTTTCAGTGCTATACGTTAGGAGGTCTTCCGCTCTCCTTCTCTTCTGTAGCGGGCTTAGCTCTTTAAATGGTTTTCTCGGCCTCACAACTGATGTTGATGTTCCAACACTGCACGTCTCCGGTGTGTAGGATGTTGATGCACCCTCATTTACAACAAAGTCAGAACTGGAACGGGTTTGCTGCTCTACTGACACTAAATAAGGGGTCATCTTTCCTTTCATGATCTCAGGCCATTTTATGTTCTCTTGCAGCCATGTCTCATACTTTGTTATGTATGTACGTCTCGTGCGATTACACGAGATCCATTTGTTCCTCAACGAACAAACATAAGTCTGACAGAATTGTTTCAATACCCTCTTTTCATTTTCTGACAAATCAATAGTATTCTCAAAAACTTCAAATAAAACATTGGGCTGTGAAAAACAATTGTTGTTTGTCACAAACATGACAATGTCCAAATTGGTATCACAACTTTCCATCACAGCACAATAAAAAAAATAACGTAATAAGTTAGCGCGCACAAGTACTGAGAGCTACTGATAAAAGTAAGCTCAAACGTCCTATTTTTATACAACTACCCTCATTATCGTTCGCTATTCTTTAATTAGGTTTTACAGACTTTAATATTACAGACAATAGAATTTTATTGTGACTAGGGCCCATTTGGCCCTGCTAGAGCTGGTTGATGCTCATGTCATTAGTATATAATTATAAGTCAACCATAATCACGGTGATTAAATGAGTTAGTTCTTGGAATGAAATAAAAAAAAAACGTATATAATCAATATAATTTTTAATTGTTGTCATCACAAAGGTCATAAGCAGGCTAAAACTAACGATAGTATAAGTAAATCGATCGGCAAGTTAATTTAACCTCGTCAAAGATTTGAAAAATCACCTATCGAAAATTCAAAATTTCAAAAATTTGCTACGTGCAAAGCGGCGCCGAACGGTGCATGAATTGTATGTCATCTTGATGGCCGTGTATCGTACAATTGCTCGTGTGAGCTCCAGCCTATCAGTTCCATTCAGTTTAAAAAAAATGTACATTAAGTGTTTTCTCCCATACAAAAAAAATAAAAAACTTTTTTTTCTCACGCGTGGAGCGACTGATACCATCCATACGTTAATATTACGTAAAGGGAGGTATACTAGACCCATTACAATTTTTGTTTTTTTATTTCCGAACTTTAAGTTTCTATGAGTATGGAGCTCGATTTTCAGACCACTGTGCGCCGCCCGCGGTGCCATACTATTATATTCTGTGGCGATGCCGCTGTATTGGTTTCTCTTGGATTTGTAAGAGCCCTCACGGCGCGCCGCCGCGGCGCCGTGTGTTCATACAAATCCAAGGGTGACTGATGCAGCGACGACGCGACGGCGGTGCCGCTGCAGCTGCGGCATAATGTGTAAACGGCCTCAAAGATTAGGTAGGTACATAACATTCATATATAACTATGATTCCTATTTATTATAAACAAAATCAATTTTAAATCTAATTTCTTGCTTTTAATCATTTTCATCGCAATTTTCAGATGAATCTGTTACCTATTTCATTATGCCCATTATCAATAAGTCGCGGTCTGTTAATAAAAACATTAGGTCAGAATTTTTTTTATTTTTGTAATAGCTTAGATAACATGTAGGTACTTGCGCATTAGAAATACCTATATATACCTGTACCTGTTTATATTTTCGACTTTCTTTCTCCTGCAGACTTTTTTTAGTTATTTATAAAAATATTTAATAGATATACATATTTAAAAATTCAAAATAACATTTAAATAGAAAATTTGATTTCGTAACCTTGGGAATCGAACCCGGGGACTCTCGAATACAAATCTACACGTCGTCCACATACGTCACTGTGACAGTTGTACGTGAAGTCGAAAATACCGACTGCACTTTCTTAGATGTTTCCAAAATTCATAGTTTTAGAAAAAAACACTGCAAAGTGATAACTTTTATTTCGGAAGTCGGTGTCGCTGGTTCCGCATTTTCGTTTTTTGACACCGACTTCCGAAATTATAGTTATTTATCACGCTGTAGTGCTTTTTTTGAAGTCGGTTGTTTTTTTTTCTTTCTAATTGTACCTACCCCACAAAAATTCAATTAACACTAGTGCATTGAAGAATCATCAAAATTCGCATAGAAATGCCGGAGATGCAGTACATTTATGCATATTAACTTCGGACATACTACATAAGAATAATTACCTAATGTATTATATACTAAAACCTTCCTGGAAGTATGTAGGTAGATCACATTAGTGAAAGAATGATCAAAATTGGTTCATCAGTTTTTTAGAAAATCTACAAATATATATACAAACATACACACATACATACATTACATAGGTACATACATACGGGTCGAATACACAACCTCCTTTTTTGAAGTCGGTTAAAAATGCTTTAAATTTCATTGAATCAGTTTTATTTCAAAATCACCCACATCCTTAAGTTTTTCAAGTCACACTCAAAACGAATAAAATTTATTATGTTGTCACACATAACTACATAATTTGTTTGTTAGATCTTTAACTTATTTGCACATCGTTTCTGCGCCATCTATTAGAATACTAGGGCGTAATCTCACAAAACCGTTACTTCTAAATCTCATGTATGCTTTATGTCATAATTGTGATGGGCGTCGTCGTTAGATGGCGTTTGCGTCGATTCTGCATATGTGTGCATGCGTTTTTCAAGGACACTTAGGTCTAGTAAGCCTCTTAATGTAAAGTAAATTCTCATTCTCATGTAAAGTTTTTGTAAAAAGCTTTTGGGAAAGCATGGACAGGGCATCTTAAATTCTATATCATTCAGTTGATCGTAAATTGACCGGCCAATTTTAATGTTGATGTGGTCCTTTTCGAACGCTTTGCGAAACACCTGCTCCATCCTTTCTACATTATCGACAAAATCATCAGGTGGGATCATGAGTAAATTTCGATCTTTGCCGTAATTCCTGTAATGGGTGTATCTAGATTCTACACTTAAATTACACGCTCGTTGATTAACGTCGACGTAATTATTTAAAAAATTGCAGTTCTTATGGTAAGCAACACATTTTTTTAACAAAGCGCCACAAACATAAAAAAATGCATGTTTTTCCGGTAGCTCATGTTGTATTGGTACATAGTCAGAACGTAAGATTTCCGACAAAATATTTTCATTTCCTTGTGTTTGATTGCTACTGGTAACTAACTTTAGCTCTAAACATAGTATTCAGAAAGTAAATTTGGGAATACATTTATATGGAAAAATGCGACTCGGCTACGCTCTTAATAAAGCAAATAAACTGTGAAATAAACAATACAATACCACATTTTCTAATAATATTTAAGTATAAGTAGGTACTTACATTTCTGGTTGAGTAGGAACTATGAAGAATGATAAGTCCGGGTTTGCGAAATCATTATTGAGGCACCCGAAAACACTACAATATTTTTTTCCCCTTTTTGAAGTCATCATGATACTCGTAATTTAAGTGGCCGCCGCCGGCGAGAGTTGACGAACGCAACCGGTCATGTAGCGTACGCGCGTGCTCACAGTCGCGCTGCACAGCCCGCACTGCCGCCACCTTATTCCCTCATATATTATGCTAGCGTGTGCGTGAAATCGCGTGCCGACACGGCGCGCGGCGCGCACGCACACATTCAAACCGAGAGCGGCACGTTTGTATGAAGATGTTCTACTGTATTATACTGTGGTCGAGTTGAGCCGGCTTAATAAATTATGTACCTTGCTTGGTTACTAACAGCCTAGTAACACAAAACAGAAAGGTATGCTTCGATGATCTGCGACGCTTACACATATTTTTTGAGTAGGTGGATGTGTTATTTTATCGACAGTCACTTTGTACTGTTGGTCTCCGGACAAATTGTACGTTATTTATTTTTGATAAGACCTGATTCAGATAGTCACAAACGACAACGCGTGCTTCAAGTCATCACCAATTCGAACAGTTTCAATTCTTCAATGAAGATATGTAGGTAGTTTAAGTTATACGCGTCAGAAAAATATTCATCTCATATTCGCCCCACCTTATGGACTTAATCTTATCATTCCCGAAATCCGGACAGATAAGATTTTGCAACAAATCAGCGGGAAAAAAAAATACACTTTAAGTACACGAAACATTTACGAGTACCTTACCTTTATTTACCTTTCTCGGAATACGTCAGGATTCTGATATTATCGCTGTGACGTGTTACCCACTGTTACGAGAACGATAAAAAAAATGCGATAAGTGCTAAGAAATGTGTGTCAATTCGGCGAAACAATACTAGAACATCAAGTACTTGAGGGGATAATAGTGTTAGATCGACTTGCGTATGAAAAAAAAACGTGTTGTCAAAACTGTTTCTTCGAACATTGTAGGTGTACCTAAGTAATTTCATTTCATCAACACGAGTCGAAGACAACGTAATTTTGTAACATACAGTAATCTTGTTTGTTCTGTTGTTTCATCAGAGAAAGCAAGTCAAAATATCACAAAGAATAAGATCTGCTAGCTGTTTATTTGAGTAGAGTTCGCTATAAATGGTGATTATTCAATTAATGAAAATGATACATGAAAGAGTGAAAGAAAGTGCTTCCTTACCCAAACCGTTCGTTCCACCCGCTGAGGACCTCCCACCTGGACATGAGTTACCTTGGGTAAGCTGGAAGTCTTTAAACAGACTCCGGACCCAGGTTGGCCGAAGCAAGGAAAACCTGTTCAGGTGGAGATTTATAGACGACTCCGCCTTGGAGTGTAAATGTGGTGCTGTTCCACAAACGATGGGACACTTAATATCGTGCCCTGCGTGTCCTGTCAACTGCACATTACAGGAACTGATGGACGCTAGTGATGGCGCCAAACAAGTGGCCGAATTCTGGGCCGAGTACATTTAGATTGCTATCGACACGTTAAGAAGAAGAAGATACATGAAATAAGACCAGTCACGAACGCTGTTGAAGACAAACTTTTGCTTTATGTACCCAAATACAGTGATTCAATAGGGCACTTAATTATCGTGCCCAGCGTGTCGAGTAGCCTGCACGTTACAGTAACTGATAGACATTACTGAAGGTGCCAAATTCGTAGACAAATTCTGCGTAAATTCAATTTAGATTGCCATCGACACGGAGAGAATAATACAGTGATGACATGCATTTTTGTAAAAAAAAAACAGGCTCGTAGTCAAAGTTATCCAAACTCTACATGAAAAACTAATTCTCGTGTGCGAACTGTCTCACAGCGAGTTAAAGTTAGCATGCAAATGAAGACACGGGCTTCAACTAATTTAACACAGTGTTAAGACCATTTTAATGCCTAGGTAATCCATGAAATTGTTTCAGCGAATTTTGTCTGAATACTTGGCAGAGTGCCTTAGGCCTAATAACAATATTTCAGTAGATACGCTTCTCGGTGCAAATATAAAAGACCACCCGCATAAGTTTCAATCCCGTGGGAATAACGGGAGAAAAAGTATTTTATGTGTTAATCCAAGGTGTCAGCTACCTACATACCAAATTTTATCAAAATTGGTATAGCCGTTTGTGCATGAAGAAGTAAGAAACGTACAAACACACTCATAAACATTCGCCTTTATAATATTAGTGTGAAGTGTGATATGCTGATGAGATTACATGTCAAGTATTTATATATTCTGTTTCAAGAATTTGTTTTATTAACGTGCTGGGTAATGCATGATGAGTAGTGATTATTTTTGGTAACAAAACAATATTGACAATACATATTACCTACGAAGTAAAAGTCGGTTTGGAGCTCTCTCCCGATAATATTCTTTTAGGCGAAGACTGGGATTTCTTCAGGAGAATCGGCAAACTGCGGAATTAATATATCCATTAATTTTACGAATTTAATCTAATTGTTGGCTTTATTTACTTAAGCACAACTGCTAAGTTGTGCTTAAGTTCACCATATTCTTGGTTTTGTGGCGTTCTTGTTGGTTTGATAGTTCCTAAATAATTTTCAGGACATCTGTCTAACGGGTCTGGAATTCTCGGTCGTCCCGTGGGACCTGTCCCCAATGTACCTGCAGTATACAACCAATATATGCCTGGATCTAGGTCAACATACAATGTAGACGAACCATCCTAATGTTTGTCTACTAAAGGGTAACCTTGTTTTAATTCATGTCATTACTAGCGCATGAGCTTTCGCCGCTCCAAGAATTCTTCCCGTAAATAATTGCTATGAATATACATGGACTTGGTTATAATTTCAAAAGTACCGCGACGTCTTTTTACCGGAATATAACCCTTACATCTAAAATCCTTTTGGTGATTACCAACCCCGAAAAATTTTCAGAAAAAAAAAAAACTCTTATGAGTATTTTTAAGGTTTCCTTTGCGAATATTTCGCGGAAGTTGTCAGTGTCGTCACGGCCCCAGTCTCCGGATATTTCCATAAAGAAGCCTTAAAAAACAAATTGTTTTAACATTTAGGAATTCTGCGAGTTTCTGACTTAAACGGGTCTCTAGGCTTTGTTCCTGAAATAAACTTTTTTTTTGTTTCGCAATTTTTGTTTAGGTAAGGTCTTTTATTCGGTAGCAAAGGCGTAACCAAGTCGTTGAAGAGTTTATAATCAAATACTCAAATTATATAAGGTTAGAGAAATTATTATTTTGTTATGCGAATCACACATTCTTTGTCCATTTCTTTATTTCATCCACCCATTTTTATTTCATACAACTGCCATTTACAGTTGTGATTTGAATATACGGCCAATTTAAGTTGACTTAACCTACACAAACATATTTTCCATTATACTCACTATTTCTTAAACAATACAACATTGGCGAAGAAGAGTTATGTTAGTTTTTCCATCAAAAATATTGTAGTCGCTTTCCCAGCTAAATAAACAAACATTATTTATTAGACTGCCAATCACTTTGACGTATGTTTGACAGTACATTTAACAATCGAGCGAAATGTGGTCTGACCTGAACACGGTCGTGTGTTTGAAGCTTTATGATTAACTTCTCTGAACCACAAGTTATGGTTACAAAACAATAGTTCATAATTATGCCATCTTTTGGAATACTTCGAGTAAAATTCTAAAATTTATGCCACCGCTAACTTAGCATAATCAGCCTATACCTAACGTTCCCACTACTGGGACACAGGCCTCCTCTCTTCGAGAGGAAGTGGGCTGTAATCTACCACGCGGGCCCAGTGCGAGTTGGTAGATGTCACATATATTCGAATTTTTTGTTCTAGGACATACCGGTTTCCTCACGATGTTTTACCTCACCGTTTTGAGAGCAGTGGTGATGAAATTGTTTACACAAAGTATAGCGACTGCCTGGGTTCGAATCCACGACCTGTAACTCGTAAGTCGGAGCCGTTACCACTGGGCCACCACTGCTCCGCACCGCTAACTTGCGGGAGAAATATCTCGAACTAATACCAATCGAATCGTTTCTTGTTAGTAAAACTAAGCTAAACCTTTCCCATTTAGCAAATAGGAGCCAGATTCCCTCTTACATTCAAGAAGAACTAACTAATACCCACATAATGTATCAGCACACAACTACTTACGGTACTCAGCCGGTCCTCCGAGCCGCGTGAGGTCCAATCTCCACAAACTGTTAGTGCAAACAACCTAATCTGATACTTACGCCTGTTTAAAAGAAAAATCACAACTTTCCCTAAACACATACGATTCACAAACATGGCACCGTGATCACTCACTTAGACAGAAGTTTTGTACATGATGAGTAAATATGGCAGTTTATTTGGAGGCTCTGCGGGTGGCTCAAGGGCTTTGTTTTTCAAGTAAAGGTCTTTAAAATAAGGTTGTCCTTATAAGTGCAATTTTATTCTTTGCATGGGAATTTGTTTCAATAGCCGAACACTGAACTAAAGCATAATCCTGAAGCTACCGATTGCTTCTTCTCATAATGAAAATCTATGAACATGTTAATGAAAAGGCATAAGTCCTTTGTTGAACCATCATGGTAAAGTCTTGAACTACCAGCTAAAACAAAACATATCTTTTCCTTATTAAATACTGACTTCGTTCGCGTGCATGACGGAAAACGTTTTAATTTTTTTTTGCGCGGAACGTAATTCTTTTTCTAAAATAAAAGTAGTCTAAGTTACTTCTTATTACATCAGCTATCTGCCAGTCAAAGTCCCGTCAAAATCGGCCTAGCCGTTTCAGAGATAAGCCGGAACAAACAGACAGACAGACAAAAATTGTAAAAAATGTTATTTTGGTATATGTACCATGTATAGATCCATATGCATTTAGTAAAAGCGGTTATTTTAATACTACAAACAGACTCTCCAATTTTATTTATTTGTATAGAAGACTACAAACTGACACTCCAATTTTATTTATTTGTATAGATGTATAGATATTTATTAATTACTAGCTGCGCCCCGCGGTTTCACCCGCGTAAATGTCGATCCCGTGGGAATATCGGGATAAAAACTATCCTATGTCCTTTCCCGGGACTCAAACTATCTCTATACCAAATTTCATCGAAATCGATCCAGCCGTTTTCATGTTATGTCGTGACAACGGAAAACGGGTTTCATTTTTATATACAGGGTGTTACAGAAAGGGTATATCAATACAAACGGGTTGAAGAGTGTATCTGGTCTAGAATCTCTGTACAAAATTTCAGCTCAAAAGCACTAACTTTGAAAATACTTAATATTTTTTTATTTCGACATCACGGCGCTGCAATGGCGCGCGGCGGCGTGATGTGCGTGTACTAGGCGCACAGACACACTACAGATAATGGATAATGACCCTCGTAGTGCGGTGACACGTTTGTTATGATTTCAATTTAATAAACTATCGAAATAAAAAAAATTAAGCATTTTAAAAGTTACAAAATTTCAGCTCAAAATGAGCTGAAATTTTGTACAGAGATTCTAGACCAGATACACTCTTCAACCCGTTTGTATTGATATACCCTTTCTGTAACACCCTGTATATAGATTTATTAATTTAATTTTTTAAGAACCGCCTATACACAATCCATCAATATGATAAGCTCAATTTTAAAAACCTTCTATCCGAATCATTCACCCTTCGTGCATCACACAGGAGCTCAGAATTGTAGATGTCATCGGTTGTCTCATTACCGTTGCGGCACGTTCCTAACAAGACGCGTGACAGACGTGGCGCCTTCGATACCCGGCTTCTTACTCACATTCTAGTTGAACGAAATGTAATGTACCGACAGAAAGTATTTTGTGGCACGTAGATGACCCTATGTATACGTTTCTGTCCTATTTTTGGAGTGTATGCTTTTTTGGTAACCGAAACGTTACAGATTATTTTCTGGCTTCGATGTGGAAATAAATGTCCATGTTTAGATGTTGCGACATACATAAAATTCTGTCAAAACCACATTTTATTTCATCAACATACATCCACCTACTCAAACAGCTAGAGCAGGTAAGCTGCTAAAATTAAGAGTCTGAACTTTAAACATACATACATTTAGTTATGGACTTTGCTTATCTAAAGACCACTAACACTTAACTATGGATCAACTATTCAGGCCTCTGCCGATATAAGTGTGTTGCTTACCTATAATTGTCAATCGTAGGAAAATAGTTTGGGTAACCGTTAGAATGGTCTAACCAGTAATATCTTTAACTAGCAGCGCCCCGCGGTTTCACCCGCGTAAGTTTCGGTCTCGTGGGAATATCGGAATAAAAGTATACTATGTGTTGTTAATCCAGGAAATAGTCTATCTACGTGCCAATTTTCATCCAAATCTATTCAACGGTTTACGCGTGATTGAGCAACAAACATCCAAACATCTTCACAAACTTTCACATTTATAATACATATTATAGTAGGAAGTATTATTATCTCATTTTTGCAAATTGAAGTTGTTATAGATAGAATATGCCAAGGGAAACTTGAACGTTATGAGGAAAATTGCTTGACTCGGTTTACCGGAAAATTTTACTATAAGGAACATGCTGGAATCGATTAATTAACGTGTTCTAAGAAATATGTTAAAAGTTTATAACGTAGATAAACATAGGTATTTTATTAACGTTGTAGGTAAGTTTTTTATACATTTTATTATGATGCCTATGAAAGTATTCTTCAGGTTTAAAGGGGTTTGAAGGTTTTGGCGCTAAAATCAGCCGCCATTTTAATTTTTTTTCAGAATCGCGGTGCAAAACAAAAGTTATATATTTAGATAGAGGATATAGGACAATAGTTCAATGTGCTTACCTGGAGGGAAAAAAAACAAAAAAATCCTTGTTGTTTTCGACTTACATTTCGGTGAATAACTCCGAAACCTGACGCTTTAGGATATTATGTTATATACATTTTTTGTTTGTATAAGTGTCCTCTATCTAAATATATAACTTTGGTTGTGCACCGCGATTCTGAAAAAAAATCAAAATGGCGGCTGACCTTAGGGCCACCCTCCATACAAAAATCTTCAAACCCCTTTATTTGCCTTTTTACAATGTGTAGAACTAACTGTGCAGGTAGATTATTATCGGAGTTTACGGTTCGATTACGCTGTCTGTATTATTTACTATGGCCTCACTATTTAACCCTTTCACACGAAACGTTCGTGAAATCGCCTCACCTATATTAGGTGAGTAATGTCAATGACTTGTACCAAACGACCCTGCAAAACCATTATCTAATGACTCCAATGATTTTCGTTTTAAATAAACAAATTGGCATTTCACATTCCAATGTATACGTAATCTACTCAGTGTTGGACTTTACTTCATACTATTATAACAAATAATGAGCATTTGGCATTCGCCGACATCTGTACAATGTACTAAGGCATATTTTTATCAACAGTGATTTATTTGTCTGAGAGTTTCTTTCTATTTTTACGTTCTGAGTAAACTATGAAAGAAGTTACAGCGTGTGTCGCCGGAGCCGAAGTCTGGATTTGTGCCCGATTGATGGCAATAGGCCTATTTATTACATGGGACTTAAACATAACTAACAAAATGTAACACACATAGGTACGGTGTGTACTACAGGTACACCTCTGGCTAACCCTTTAGAGATTACAGGCATGATGATATGTGTTTTGAATATTTGAATATTGTTTTTAGATTCACATTGTAAGCCATATAGGTCAGCAAAAATGTTTATAGTTCTATTGACTGTATTGCTTTTCACATCCCTCTGTTAGATACTATTTCCACGAAGTCAAATTTTCGAGTACATACCACAAACATTGGTTTGGTACGGTATTTGATTTTGAATAACTGGAAATTCAGACAGCCATTCAGCGATGCTATGCCATTTATAAATTCTATTCTATGTTTGTTACGTAGGTACAGTTTGGCTGTACCTACCTATTACACATTTGATTTCATAGAATGATTTTGATTATTTTTGAATTGTGAGACTGACTGCAATGGAAATTAATTCTTCTCTTTCCTGCCCTCGCAACTTTAGCTTTGTCTTGCCGACTAATATTCAAGCATTCAATTTTGTAAAAGCCGTCCCCGATTCTAAATGAACGCCTTGCGACATCAACCTCAGTTGAGTTTATTTTATGTGCGTCAAAGATCAAATACTCATGTTGAATTTTAATGGGACTCTGTCATACAACATGGCAATTTATCATCGTTTGAATGATATCCATACTTATGTTGTCCTTACCTTGTGTTTGCGGCGCGACCCAATTTAAAAAATAACGTCACGTCTTAGAAAAACATTATGTGACTAAATTCCAAGTGGGCTTTTGAAGAATTACCATTAAATTGGACTCTTGTTTGAGTAGGGTCTTTACTTATCATAATTTTAGGTAATATTACTTGTTCCAAAAAGTGCCTCAACTGTTTTTATGATACTTTGACATAAACATTAATTTACTTCAGTCACATCTTGAATTATTTAACTGTTCCTAAATTACGATAATTTCTTAGTAGGGAAGATTGTTTTACGGTAGCTGTATTATATTATTTACTTTCAGTTTCAGTAAAACTTTCAGATTTATTGTGATATCTGTGTCTTTCTCACTTATTTACGTTTTTGAATCTGCACCGATGTACACCAATTTGTCTAATTTTATTTCAGTCAGAAATAAATTATTCTACTCTATATACTTTTCTTCAATATATATTTCTATATTAATATTATAAAGAGGCAAAATTTATTTGTTTGTATGTGGGTAGGGGATAATCTCAGGAACTACTAGTCGGATTAAAAAAAAATCTTTTTGCATTTGATATGAGGAAGGCTATACACTATCTAACATTACGCTATGACTCTTAGGAGCCGAGCAAAAAGAACGCTGAAAACAAAGTGACAGGGCAGTCAGGTTATGCGATGCGAGGGGGTAGGTCGAGAGAACAAGAACTTTCATGCGGACGAAGTCGCGGCCAGAAGCTAGTCATTTATATGTTACAACTATCTCAGTGTATTTTTACTTCTTCATCTATAAAGTCATTATTTTAAGCAACATTGTTTCCCTTGTCAACAGGACCAAGAAGTAAAAGAGCTACCAATAGTTCCGAAATGCTGTCCAAGCGGACAGAACCTCACCGTCTCGATTACCGATGGGACTGTCAAGACCGTCTGCTCCCGGTCTACCCTGACCTTCCAGCCGATCTTCTTCGATGCTAATGAGACCCACATGTTCAGCTTCGACAGCAATGTGTACGAGACCATCGTCGGGAGCCCGTGTAAATATGAAAAGTAAATATAGGTTTTATTTTATTTCTACTGCTTTACGTTAGGCGTTTGCCCCAACATTAAAACTATATTTCACTTATTTTTCTCGGTATTCATTAACATGTATGTTGTCATGAATCGTTATGGAACTTCTGAATAAGAAATTCATAGTACCTATTGGTTGATTTGGCAATTAGCAACGTACACAAATATCCCGAAATGGGCAGATTGTGGTTTGCCGATCGATTTCAACCTAGAATCTCGCCTTGATTACGATAAACAAACGAAGTAAAACTTCAAAATAAAAGGTAAAGCCGGATACAGGATAAAACACAAGATTTGTTATAAAATGCACTTTGAAACTGAAACAGTAGATATTGCTAGATGGCAACAGCGGTAAATTAGGTAGATATCAGAAAGTTCTTCGAATCTAGTGATAATAATATTATAATAAAAGACAATTAATGTTGTATTGGCATTACACAAAATCGCTATCATTATAAAACGAAAATTTAAGATATGCTGTCTGATTCTGATAAAATTCCATTTCCATTGAAAAAGCAAGATTACAATACCCCTATCAAAGGAAATGACTAATAATATTTAATTGGGGTATACCCAATTAGGATGACTTAATCTTTTATTTTCTTGTGTAAGAATTCTATATTCTGGGGTCCTAAGCTCATTAGTCGTAGAAAAAATTCCTCCATCCATGAAATTGCGACTGTCCCGTCTAAAACGATTTGTAGTGGTTAATTCACTAGAGGAAAGTGCTTTATTAATTTGATCTTGAGATGTTTTCCATACTCATTGGTTTTTATTACTAAGACCGTACTTATTTATTCTTGGCTGCATAATATGCCTCAAAGCGAATTTTCCATACGAGATCAAAAGTTGATGTAGTGGGGTCAGTTTCAAACTTATTCTGAAAATATTTATCTTTAAAGAAGCTTTAACTCTAGTAATAAGTCATCAAATTCAATGACAATTGTCATCTGTCTTAAACACCTTCCAGAACGTAAACGGGAATAGCCATAATAACAGTAAAACTTCTTTTGTTGTGTAACAAAGTGTTAATGAAAAACATTTTCCTCAGATACAAACTAGAGCCGCACATACATAGTGAAGACGAGTTCTATCTGCTAGTAAACGGGTCCCTCTTCGTTCCGTACTCAAGACCGCCACTGTTGGGCACTCGAGACTATTGCATGGAAACCTTCTGGAACGAGTCGGTGCCAGCAGGCATAACATTACCCGTAGTATGTTTTACTACCCCCATGGAAGATACTAAGGCGTCGGCTACACTTATCGCTTATGCTACAGGTTTGTACTTACACCTGGTGATAGTGCTGCAATAAATCAATATCTTTTTGATATGATTTTTGTCTGTATCTTTTATAAATATGGGATTTATTTTAATTCCCTTCAAGCGTAAAGTGCAAAGATGGGGAATTACCGAATACAAAAGAGTCATTTCGTCCTAGTAACATTTGATTATTATTTTATCGTATCTATCCGTTATCGAATTTGCAAGCATTTATACTAATATGTATGGCATTGTGTGCCATTTATCGATAAATATAAACGAAGACCAGCCCGGTATCTGATTTCGAAATCACGAAATAATAATTTCGTATCAATGAAGTTGCGGATAGCAATAGCAAATAATAATACTATAACTTATTTATTGTGTAAACACGAACTACTTGACCAATTTACTATATCGACTCCTGTGGGAAAAAAACCCAGCTGTATGTTTTTCGCCCAAAGTAAATACTAACTGAGTTGATCATTAATTAATTCCACTTTTTGTTGTTGGCAACAAGAACAAAATTGTTAACTTTGTTACGAAGACTCTAGTTACCGAGTTACTGAACTATTTGATCGTTGCTCTAGTCTCCAAAAGATTTTGTAAGACTTTTATAATATGTACAAGTTATTTGAGAGTTGATACTATGAAAGCTTTTATTAAAGGATTTTAAGCTTGGGGCGAGGTTAAGGGTTACCAGAATTATAAATTACATTTTAATTAATTTTATCTCGTCATTCAATTTATACACAAGCGCTTTTCATTTCTTGTGATCTCTAAAGATTACGAAACGCAAATTGCTAAAGGTACAATTTCTAGCATCTTATTAATCAGATTACTCTTGGTTTTAAGATTAGCTATGACTTTTTTGTTCTTTTTCGAAATGCTTCACTGCAGTCCCAATACATTATATACAAATAAGCCTCTTTAGGCACCCCAATAAATAAATCTGCCTTCCAAAACTACAGCGTAGTTTCCTTTTCAGGGCTCCTAATATCGGTTCCATTCCTGTTAGCGACGGCCGCTGTGTACCTATTCATTACTGAACTACGGGACACTCATGGAAAGGCTCTTGCCTGCCACACCGTGTGTTTGGCGCTCGCCTTCACTTGTTTAGCTGCCACACAGCTTGCTGGACATGCTTTTCCTGCAGCCGCGTGCACTATTATGGGTAAGTTATGATGTTCTATAGGAATTTTTGATGAATATGTTATCGAAGTCTTAAAATTATGTGTGCTTTAAGATTCAAATAATTTAATACTGAAAAATTAAAATCAATATAATAGTGTATAGAATTAGCACACCTGCTTTAATCTGTCAAGCTCCGCTAGTGAGACACAATTGATTTTCTATTTTTTTGTCGCCAATGGGCGACGCGCGCCGCTTGACCGGTTAATTTGAATATAAACAACGTTTTATATGTCTAGCTTAATCAAAAATATAAGACAAATCCTTAGCTATAGATGAGTCTCAATATTTTATTGCTACGGAATTATGGTTTGATTATGTCTGACTATAATGGATGACTATTAAGGTTATACGACGGAACTTGAGAAAGGATTTAAATATATTTCACTAAAGGCTTACTAAAACACCCACATTGATTTCGTTTAAGTGTAAAGGGCTTGTATAAACAAGTTGCTCTCTTCTTAGAGCTCCCTTTTAAGTGTCTGATGTCTCCAAAGATGGTTGGTCTAAAATGAGCACGAATTTGTTTACAAATTCAATAGAATTTAATTTTAAAGTATGAATTTTAAGGGCTTCGTTTATGCATAAAATTATAGAAAATAGTTAGTTATCATGTACCCTCAGGCTTATCTAAACATTACTCACAGTATATACGATATTATTAAAATATTTTCTGTTACAGCGTACTTGATCCAGTTTTCGTTCGTATCCTGTTTCTTCTGGCTAAACGTGATGTGTTTCGATATATTCTTGAACGTTCGGTAAGTACTTATACTTAAATGTAACGTTGTTAAATGTAACATTATTAAATGTATCCTTATTACATTTATTAGTCATGCCTACTGCACGAGCTTTTAAATGCTTTTAGCGCTTATTATGTTAAGCGTTTACGTGTGAGGAGTACGTAATTGATATTTCAAATTTTTTGTCGAATATTTTTTTTTAATGTTACGTTTGAGTTATTTTCTCTTTAAAAATATCTTTCTGTAAGTGTAGAGCTGTTAACTGGGTAGCTAAAAACCGTAGGTGGGTTGATTTAAATCCGTATATTTAATATCATTAATGGGTTTATAATCTTCGAGAGATTATTTTTTAAATTGATTAACATCAACATGAAGGTTGAATTATTAATGTAAAAGGGCCATTTACGGCCTTATCACACTTCACACTAATATTATAAAGGCGAAAGTTTGTGAGTGTGTGTGTGTGTTTATATGTTTGTTACTTCTTCACGCTCAAACGGCTGGACCAATTTTGATGAAATTTGGTATAGAGATAGCTTGAGTCCCGGAAAAGGATATAGGGTACTTTTTATCCCGATATTCCCACGAGATCGAGACTTATGCGGGTAAAACCGCGGGGCGCAGCTTGTAGTAATATATTTTTGTTGTTTTGTGCCTCTTTTAACTAGCGTTACAAATAGAGCAAAAAGGTACTACCACCAACAGTACCTTATAACATTTAAAAGTATATTTTTATATTGCGACAATTTTCTTTCTCCTGCCTAATCGTCATCATCAGCCGAGCATCATTAGAACAGTCCACTGCTGGACATAGGACTCTTCAATTGTACACCACTTAGCTCGATTCTCGGCAACTTTCATCCAGCTGCTACCAGCCTGCTAAGATGGTCACTCCTGCCTCAAATAAAACAGTTTTACAATCACTTCCATTTCGCAGGAGATACATAAACGCATCAGTGACAAGACGCAGTATGAGACGAAGGTTCGCGTGGTACTGCGTATACGCGGTGCTCTTCCCAATACTTCTCCTGATAGTGACCATCACTATGGACCTGTCTCCGGCTGTGCCCAGCACTTATCTGAAGCCTAACTTCGGAGTTAAGGGGTGCTGGTTTAAGAGTAAGTTGGTTATATCTTTGGTTTACTGGTATTGTTTTTATGGAATTTTGCGCCAAAATGTAATACATATAATTTTTGCCATTGACATGCTACGAAGTAAAGAAGAAGAATGTTTTCAGGTTTATTACTTACGTATTTATTTCGGGTTAGTTCAACTAGTTTCGACCTCGTACACAGATGTCAAAATATATATGCACTGACTTAGAAATCCGAAATAAATAGGTACTTATATGAGAAGTAACTATTACATTTTAATAATTCAAAATTAATATGTCTTCTATGTCTTGACATCGACGAAGGAAAACAAATTGAGGATACCTAGACTTATCTATACATACATGCACACATACAAATAAATAAAAATTTAAGTGTCTGTTTGTAATGTCAAAATAACAGCTTTTTACTTGATGCATATGAAAGTTAATACGGTACTTTTAAGAAAAAACAATTGTTAAAATGTTTGTCTGTCTGCCTGTTTGTTCGGGCTAATCTCTGAGACAGCATGATCGATTTTGACGAGACTCTCACTAGATGAAAGCTGATGTTATAAGGAGTGACATACACTTTTCGTCCCGGTAGCACGTTCCCTTGGGATTATTTCTGACTTCTACGCCTTCAAAGCCGCGGGCAGCAGCTAGTAGTCAATATAAGTCTGACATCGTCAACCCGTCTTGAGCAAGCGCGGTGATCAGGCTTCTACCTTCTCAATATGAGAAGAGGCCTTTGCCTAGCAGTGGAATAATAATAGGCACTTATAAAAATGGTCAGAATTTTTCTTCTCGGTGATAATTCATTATTATTATTAGGTTAAACCACAGAATACTTAAAGTACTACGTACAGAAAGGCCACTCCCTTCCCCGCACTAACATCAGTTACCGCACCTCACCCCGCACTTCGGCGTATTCATCGCAGTTCTTTAGCAAGAGCACTCGCAAACACAAGTACCTCACGCACACATTCATACGTATACAAACGTCATTTTTTAATGTAGGTAGTAGTAGTAGGTAAATATTTTGCGAGCGTTGTATGGAGTGTCCGGGGTGTGGTTAAACATCTAAGGGTACCCGTGCGCCAGACTGGAGATTGTTCTAGATATTTTCGCAGTTGTTTGAGATGATTATTATTTGTTTTCCAACAAATATTTTCCTTTATGAAATTCAATATTTCGTTTATTTGTAAAGGGTTAGTTCGTTATCGTTAGTGAAATCGGATTACTGTCAGTTGCAGAAAGTTTGTTTGATTCTTATAAGAAAGTACAATGAAACCAAAATACAGAAGCAGCTATCATATTTATTTTGAGAATACATATACAGGGTGTTACAGAAAGGGTATATCAATACAAACGGGTTGAAGAGTGTATCTGGTCTAGAATCTCTGTACAAAATTTCAGCTCAAAAGCATAAACTATGGAAATGCTTAATATTTTTTTATTTCGACATCACGGCGCTGCACTGGCGCGCGGCGGCGTGATGTGCGTGTACTAGGCGCACAGACACACTACAGATAATGGATAATGACCCTCGTAGTGCGGTGACACGTTTGTTATGATTTCAATTTAATAAACAATCGAAATAAAAAAATATTAAGCATTTTCAAAGTTACTGCTTTTGAGCTGAAATTTTGTAGAGAGATTCTAGACCAGATACACTCTTCAACCCGTTTGTATTGATATACCCTTTCTGTAACACCCTGTATGTATTAAAGCTATGATAAAAAATTAAACCTATGATACTCGTGTAAATATTGTAATTAAGAATCTCTCTTTATATTTTCCACATAGATTTTTCTAATGTTTTTCTTTATAGAATAAAGGTCCTTAAATAATATACATAGGAAATTGGCGTGTTGTCGAACTGGCCACTTTGATCTCAAATATCTGGCGTTTGGTTAAGAATTGGACTGTTTCGACTTTAGTGATTCATTTGTTTTCATTTCGCTTTTTCCATAACAAACGCCAATTTCATATGTAAGGACCTAATACTATATAGTACTAAGTGTGTTGTGCATTAGTATTGTCTTGTAACCAATTCGTTTGTTTCACAGCGGACGAAGCAGCGTTGCCATACTTCTACGGACCGGTGGCTCTGATCCTATTCAGCAATCTTTGTATATTTTTCTTCACGTCACGAGCTATTGCAACGCATTATGATAAACTTAAGGATGTCACCCGTAAGTGCTTTTCTTAATATAGTATAATAGTACACACGACGGAATATCAAGCCTCGCATTGTAGAGGCTTTCCGTACAAAAAACGTAAATGTATAGTTTAATATGCTGTGGTGGGCACATAGTATGCTTAGAATATTAGTAAGTACAACTGTACTGAATAGATTTACTTCTAGTTCTTCAATAATTTAATTTGTCATGAATCAATTTAAGAGTTCCATACCAAAGGGTGCCAACGGAACCTTATTACTAAGCCTACGCTGCCCGTCCGGCCGTTTGTCTGTCAGCGGGCTGTATCTTATGAACCGTAATAGGTGGACAGTTGAAATTTTGACAGAGTATGTATTTTTATTGCCGCAATAACAACAAGTAACAAAAATGAAATTGAAGTCGGTTAAAAATTAAAGGAATTTAGGAAACATATTTTTTTCGGCGTTTTATATGCCTCGTAGTATGGAACCTTTCGTGTCCTAATCCGAGGTTTTTCACTGTCAAATTAATGCTTTTTCAATTTTATCGTCATAGTACCTATTTGATTTGATATTGTGTTAAAGTAATAGCCTTCAAACAATGGTTTTACGAGTCAAATGCTTTGTTTATGATTCATAAAACGGTTATAGCAAAACTTTTATTGGTCATTTCTAAGATAATCAAATCTTTGAACAATGAAATACGGGTTTTCAGTAAATATTTTTATTATTCGCAATCAGTATGTGCACATCGCAACGTTTTGCAATGTTTTGGCCTTAGAGATAAGCTCTATCATTTTGTAGACAAAACATAATGCAAGTGGTCCTATCTTTATTTTATTGAATGAACCTTGAACGTTTCAGAATATTGGTGTCTTGAATAATTGTGTTGCCTTTTAGCTTTTGTGTTAATGATTTAGCGGAACTCCCATTGGATTGGGAATTCTTCGCAGTATTTTGAGTTTTGTTATTTCAGTTCCATTTTTCAAAATATCTTTGATAAAGTATACTTGCTTTATAGAAAATTGTATTTAGTTTATTATATTTTATCATGTCTTTATTTCCTTTAATATGTTAGTAACTGTTCCAAATGTTACCTATTATTAATATTTTAACTTATTTAGCTTAGTTGTTAATGTTATTGTGCATGCTGTGGTCTCCTATAAGTGAAGGAGTGCACCTACTTAATACCAGAGAGGCAATTTTCGTAGTTTTAAGAATGTTCGCAGTATGATCTCAATGTCAATGTGTCAAAAATACCTCGGAAATCCGGTTTATTTTCGTTGGATCCCACTTTTGAATCCCATTTTTTTATGTATTAACGATGGATCCCGTTTGCTATTTCCGTTGAATCCCATGTTATAACAATATGTGTACATTTCAGAAGTGCCAGAAACGACTAGATTATATAGAAAATGAGTTATTTGTGAAATAAATAGTATATGAAACGTTGGTTGTAAACTAAAAATTTGTCAATGGAGTTTTGGTGAAACATTAGTGAACCCCTCATTTTATTATAAACAATTTTGTTGTTGAAAGTACCCGCATTCAGATTTTTTTAAGCATTCGGGATCCAACGGAAATACTTTTCGGGATTCAACGACAATAAAACGTAATTATCTTGCATTTTTTAAATTCGGGATCCAACGGAAATACATAATAATGTTTTGCGGGATCCAACGCCAAAAATATTAACATGGGATTCAAAAGCGGGATCCAACGAAAATAAATCGGAAATCCCTAGATTTATGACAAGTTTTTTGACATTGATTTCGCTGAGATGAAATTGCGACTAGATTTTGAACGTTTTTAATTACGGGAATTGGCCGTCGGATGTTGCCCTTTATTTGAAGTGTCATGTAGGTATTGTGTACATCTTTTGTTGAAGATCCTAAATAAATAAAGGCAAGAAGCAAAATACTACTCTGAGTAATAGCGATAGTGGCAATTGCCATCGGTCATTGTCCTCTTCAGTAATATCCCTCATTGCTGTGGATCGTGACTGGCGACTTAATGTACTGTTTTGGCATGCACTCTTTGGCTTACTTTGTTATCTAGTACCCGTCTCGTTGACTTATCGCCTTTTATGATGCCAAAGCAGATTGCAATCGGTTGCCATCCTTATGAAATAATTATGATTACGGTAGAACGATATCAAATTATCAAGAATTCTAGTGAGTGAATACACAGGATAGCATTCGCAACCGATAACGGTCACTTACAAGTGGCCATACCTACAGTTGTTACGGGTAGTCAGAAGGTCGAAAGTCTGACAACCACTTTTACCAAGGGATATTGTGTTACCCAGTAACAGGGTTATGGAGATAAGATAGGCAGTCGCTCCATGTAAAATTATTGAGCTGCATCTGATTAGACTGGAAGCCAACCCGAAGTAGGGCAAAGACAAGGCAGATAATAAACTGATGTTTCATACATTATTTCTAACACATTTTACCTCTCTCAAACAGCGTTAGACTTGACGCACTCAGACTTCAGTACGTCAGACGACTGGGTGCGGCTCGGCACAGTGCTGGGGCAGCCGCTGCCGGTACACGAGCCCACGTCGTCGCCGCCGGTGGAGGCACCCACTAACTTCAACCAGAGGCTCAAGAAGTACAAGAAATTGTAAGTATTCATACTTTATAAGGTATTTTATGTATATGTTACCGGCCAAACCCGATTTCAGGACAAACTAGTTTAGCCTAGGCTAAACTAGTTCCGTCGACATTGGATGCAAGGGCGAGCGAAGGGCACCCCTAGGTTCGGTTTGGTTAGGTTACTTTAAACCCTTTACACAGAAATAGGGGCCCCGCGAAGCTGGGCTCCGTCGACATAAGATCCAAGGGCGAGCGAAGGGCACCCCCTATCGCGTATAGGAAGAACTAGTTTAGCCTAGGCTAAACTAGTTTGTCCTGAAATCGGGTTTGGCCGGTAACATATATATAATGCAGGAGATGTAGTACTTCCACCATATTTATTCCTCTATGCAGCTTTGAATTTTGCTGTGTTCCGCTTTGAAAGGTTTGAGAATCGATGACATCACAGGCATATGATATATTTCAGCTTTGTCTCTGAAACGGCAACACGACATACCATACCGACATAACATACATATAAGAAAGTCTTTGAAAGTCGTTACGGTGTTTCATAGATATCAATGGAATTTATTGGCAAACATTGTGAGTAATGTCTGTTTTTCTTCGCTCCCCGCGTAAAATTAGATTACTGGAAGAGACTAGTCAAATCGTTAGATACTAATTAAGGAAGAGAAACCACAAGATTCAACAGCGTAATAATTAACTGCAATGAACTTACTGGCAAGCGAGTAATTCTGTGTAAAATCAATACTGGATCTGATAACTATGCAGTTGCTTTGGCCTCAAATTAGCAGATCTAAAGCGATGTTAATTTAATAAGCTTCTGATTACCTAACAATTCCTATTCCAATAAGACTGTTAATTACAGTTGTTTAGTATATTCCGAAGAGTAATTAACAAGCTAGGATATGACTACCCAGGTAAAGTAGGTTCATTGGCAGCAGAATCTCCACCGCATTATTTCGTTAAAGGTTTTATTTAAATTGTTTTCCTAAAACGTACTCTTTAAATTCTTCAAAGTCATATTCAATTTTTTATATATTCCCCACCAGGTTCCGTATGTGCTGCCTCCTATCCTTCATCATGGGCCTGTCGTGGGTGCTGGAGGTGGTGTCGTGGGCGGCGGGCGCGGGCTCTGACGTCATGTCCGTGTGGTCGGTGTTCGACCTCGTCAACGCGCTGCAGGGCGTCGTCATCTTCGCCATCTTCGTGCTGCAACAGCCCGTCCGGTCTCTTGTTAAGGTATGGCTATTAATATGTTACCATTCAAGTACAAATCCGATATGGTCTGTAAAAATCTCACCGTGAATACTTAGGTGTAGTGCGCCTGAAATGAGCTGTTAATAGTGTCAATCCCTAGCATCAGTTGGAATAACAGCAGCTCATTTTAAACTCATTTTACATACTTTTTCAACGTGTGATATGTAAATAGACAAGCTGAATTAAGTAAAGCATGTTGAATTTCAGAATTCCTATAAACTAATCGAGTAAAAATGTATATTATCGTTGAGAATTTTTAAAAGAGCATTTAAAATAAACTCTAGTAACGAGCTTGCACGAAACCGGTAGCTATATCCTATATGTTCTGCTCGTGACCTGACGCTATGCAATAAAACTATTCTCAATGAGGATAAAGGAAATAATAAAAAGTAAATAATAGTAAATAATAATACTAATAAAATATAAATAGTAGGTACGTAATAAAGTATCAATAGAAACAATAGCAATTGCAATCGAATATAGGTAATAAATAGTATAAAACTTCTGTAATTAAAATAGGAACACAAAATAATAAAGAAACTATATATTTTCTCAACAGGCCTCAAATCTGTTCTCATTCTGCAAAAGGAAAAAGGACGGCTCGGAAGTATCGGTGGTGAGTGAACGGAATAGCATCATAGGAGCCGGCAGAAGAGACTATGTGTGAAGTGAAGTGAATTACAATGTTGATGATCAAGTGAATGACAATGAACGAGACTCGGTTGGTGAACAACTTGACAACATTCAAGGTAATACACTCGAGACTGATAATGGTAACAGTATTATTGGCTTTGAAGATTTAGTGATGAGTGGTGCTCCTCAAGAATTTGAACGCGGTAAATGTAAAATGGCCGATTATTATAATAATATTATTCTAAGTATTTAAGTTCTTAACCAACGACGAGTTAGAACGAACAGCGGACGTTTGACTCTATTAAAATTTAAATTAGGTGTAAATATTTATGTAATACTTGTTGTTTGAAAGTTATTTTGGCACTGAATTAGTCACATCGAAATGTTTGACAGTAGCTTTACTTATTGATTGGTGTTAACATTAGTCTTGAATTCTCTTCAAAAATCTTGTGAATGAAATTGCGCTTCTCCTAAAATGAGATTAGGATTTGCTTCCAAACCACTCACATTAAAATCTTCAAAGCATTGCGGAGCGACTGTGTAAGGTGTATGAACTTCATTCATGATTTTTCATTCCTGTGATAGCGCCTTAAAACTTGTTTATAATATTATTTTGCAAAATTCTATTGTCTTATTGTTTTGCTTGAATAGTTTGATAATATATAAATTAATTAGCTTTACGTTGAACTACGAAGTAACGAGCTGTTTACAGATTATTTAAGAGTTTAAGTTACCTTTTCTTTAGGCTGGGTCTAGTTGATACAACGATACACAAGGCTTATTTTATCATTTAGGTTATGTATTTTTATGCAATTGTTATATTGATTATTTGAGTTTATTTGAGGCAGCCGTGGCTAAGATCTGCCTAACCCCAGCCTAATCGCTTGTTAAACGTATGGTTGTTAATACTTAGTATAAGAAAATTACATATTTTTATAAATTACATGACCAAGTTAATGATTTTATCTAAGCATTAGCTGATGTGACCTCAGCATCGGAACCTACATTCTTGATAAACGAAAATGTGTAGTGCCATACGATAGAAAATAGTGAACTAAAAAAAAGTGGTGCATTTTATTTCCTTTACGAAAGCTAGTCATAATGTATAATTAATGAATGTTATAAGCAAATAGGTTATTTAATTTATTTTCGTAATTAAAGTTAAGGTGGACAATTTTGGACATGTACAGTTTTGTATAAAATTCTTGGGTTCGGCTGAAAAGGATGAGTAAGATAGTTTGAGAAATGACGTCAACTGGTTCATAATATGCAATGGTAGTTACCAAAGCTTGAAAAACTAAATCGAGTATTCTGAGAAAGATAAATTAATAAGTAAGGTTTTCATCAAAAACATGCCAATTTACATAGAAATACTGCGAAGAAACTTTATTGCAGGAAAAATAATAACTACGAATATTAATAAAATATAATATCCTTGTCATTCTAGAAACTGTAAACAATTTATTTTAAATGCTCAATTATTATGATTTATTATGAATGGGGACAGGAAAATTAAATGTTGTGGACTTAGCATGCGTGGAACGTAGGTATCTAAGTTTGACTCAACATGGCGTCACTCAGGCGCAGTTTTTGAATTCACATTCAGGGATTGTCCGAAAAAAAAATTTGCAAAGGAATACGACATTCTTAAGGAAAATACTAAAATAACTCGAAACGGCACAATTTGGCATAGATTGATTCATTTGATCGAATTCCTTTACGAATCATGTTTACTTCATAAAATTTCAATTTAGGTGTAAGGAAAGAAAGTTTTCTCACACCTCTGAATAAACGATATAATTTCATCAAAGTTTTTGGGATCTAACCAAAGGCAATAAATCGGTTGATGTTATTTCTAAAAAGTCGAGGGTCTACCACGACAAGGAGTGGAACAGAAATGCCTATATCAAATATTTCGAAATCAGCAAAATTACGGAATGTTCACACTCGACTCACCAATGAAATTCGGCTGTATACTCAGACGGAATTAATTTATCGAACAAACTTTTCTACCCACAAATTGTTTATTGATTTGGAACTAAATTGCAAACGTTATCGGTACTAAATTATAATATTCTGGATAAGACTGGTCGTATGAATAATGAAACGGGAATACGTAATAAAGTTATTAAAATACCATTACGTGTAGATAAGGAAAAGTAAATGTAAGGCTTGACGGAGAACGTTGGAAGAGATATAAATCGTGCTCGGTCGGGAGCAAATGTTGCGCGTCATTATGTGACGTATCTTTTTGAAAACATCATGACATCACGCTTTTAGACGGCTCCTAGTATTTTTGTAATGGTTCTGGGTTTTCATTACATAATAAATTTTGAATTTCTACAGAAGAAAAATTGGTCGGATTTAGGATTGAGCTCCGTAACAACAAAAAAGATTCTGTGTTACTTGTAGTAACAAAGAATCTTTTTTTATTATTATAGATATTCTTGATATTTCTCGGAACCCTGGTTTCCCAAACCTTTGGAAGGCATACGAGGGGCTGAAGCCAACTCGTAGAGGCCTGTTAGACGTTTTTAATTAAATGAAATTATAGTTTTATGTAAAAATTTAATGAAAAAAGAATGTAAACGATGAATGAAAAGTCCCCAACTAGGAACATTATGACACGCAACGCTTAGCCATATACCGAATATGAAATCAAGCCCTTCTCACCCTGTTTATCTTTTGTTAGCTTTGCTTTCGCCAATCAAATTTTTTCGTGTGGAATAAAAATTGAATCAAAATTAAAGGACCCACGACAATAATTAGTGTTGTAACTTTAAGTACATTTAATTTGTTTATACACCATCTGTTATGTTCGATTATGAAATATTGAATTTTTTTGTACAGTAAATGACTAAAATTATGTAATTAATGTATAGCTATGAGTTTGTATAAAGTGTATTTATCTTAAAGGCTAAAACACGTTTATTGTAAATTACAAGATGGGCAGACCGTGAACTGACTTCTTAATTGTACATTTTATACGATAAACGTTGGCAACGAGATTTATTTTAAAGAATCCAGTTCATAAGGTGGTGTAATGACGCAACGTCCTGTAACGTATGATAAATGTGTTTTGTGCGTTAAAGTTAGCGTGTATGCGTGTGTAACTATGTATTATATTAATTGTTAAATGTTGATGCGGAATTTTTAAGTGAAATGACAATTTTAAAGTGTATATTTGTCTATTTTGCAAAACATGACGTTAATAAACAAGCTTTATATAAAATGAAATTCGTGTTTTTTTTTTATAAAATCCTATATTTTAAATTATAAATTCTAGAATTGAACCTTGGATAGGTTATGAATACAGGGTGGCATCCCAAATTGCCGCGCAACCCGTAGCCATGGGTTCAGTACATGATTCTGAAACAATGAATCCCTGATCTTTAGGTAACATTGGGCCAACGTCCATACTACGTTGAATCTTTAGGTAACATCACTGTAAAAGCAGTGCAGTGCGATGATGGCCGCAACCTGCAAGTTGTAGGTCGTAGGTTCGAACCCAGACATGAGCTTTACTTTGTGTAAATTATTTCATTAACACGAGCAGTGTTGATGAAATATTTTCTAAACGGTGACGGAAAACATCGTGAGGAAACTGTTCTCGAACTAAAATATTCGAGGACATGACATCTACCAGCCCGCACTGGGTCCGCGTGGTGGATTACAGCCTACTCCCTCTCGAAGCGAGGAGGCCTGTGTTTCAGCAGTAGGCACATTATAGGCTGATTACGATAAGCCCTTGAAAGTATGAAAAAGATTGCAGGTAGTTGCAATATTATGTAATTATTATAATTGTTTTAAATTAAATACGACAGAGAGCTTTGTGCGTCGCGGAGAAAGTCGGGCTTTCGGCACGTTGTGTCCACAAATGTCAAGTATTTTAACAATTTTGTGATGCTATATCTGAATGTTTTAGTACTGAACAAAAAACAATTATTTATTACCTACAAACGGGGTGAATAGGGATGCAGGGGTGAATGGGGACGAAACTTTAAAATGGATTTCAGCGTTGAAATGATATAGTTTTTTGCCGACAACGGCACTTAATTATTTCAATGTTAAAATCGCTTTAAAAGTTTCGTCCCGATTCACCCCTGCATCTCTATTCGCCCCGTTTGACGGTACTTGAACAAAAATATCTTAATATTTCAATGTTGATAAAAAAATCTGGCTGAATACCAATGTATGTAATTTTGAATCTAATAGTAGTCTTGCAGCATCGATAAATAGCTTCGAACTTTAAGCATAATACGCTCATAAATATCATAAACAACCCCTAAACAAACTTGGCCAGTTACGAACAACTTTACTATTTTGTATGGATTACTTCTTCATCGCAATTAGTTAGGGTCCATTGTTTGATCTGTCGTCTCAATTGGCATTGGTAATAATAACGGACCACAATAAGGGCCGAAGGAATCCTCCATCGCAAGAGGAGGGGGGGGGGGCAATAAGGGGGATCGTTGTGCTTCCTCCAGCAGACGTTAATCTTGCGGAATTCCGAGCAAATGCGGATAGATCCATCGTCGCTATCCGCTCGTCTCGATTCCGTTTCGAATTGCTGCGAATTATTTTTCGCATTACGAAATCGACTTGGATTTGTGGAGCGGTATTGTTGAAAAGTCGACTGATGTAAAGTTTGAAATGCTAGCAATACGTTGATGGTTTTTGTTGTACAATGTTTTGTAAGAAGACTTTGCTACTGTAATGAAAAGATAATTACTAAGGTTTTGAAAAGGGAAAGTGTACGGTCAGCATCAAAAGTTGATTAACACTTCAGTTTTTTTAATCTTAGTTATTGAGCAAAATATTTGTTCAAAATTGCAGCAGAAGAATTTTTTTAGAGTCTATTACCTATGTGAAAAGCTAAAAATCAGTTTATTGAAAAAAGTTGTGGTCAATTTAATAACATGTAAAAATGATAGTGTTAATCGACTTTGATGCTGACTGTACCTAGGTACTAAAGTTACTTTTAATTGAAAACAGGCACTTGTGGCACAGCTGGTAAATTTGCCACATGCCTCACGTGGTACAGTCTAAAGACAACTAACCTTCACTTGTTTTACAATAGCCTTAAATACGACAAAGCACCTTTCCCCTCAAAACGTCAAATCCCAGCAGCTTCAAACCAGGCAATATAACACCACGTTTAACATACATACAGGTGCACACAACCTTCGTAACACAGGTACAAACAATATCTAGATTTATATGTTCCCCGTATATTACGTCACTAGGAGGGTATTGCCACTAGAATTTCGGTGGAGGCAAGGAATGGATAGGCTACAGAAGGCTGACTTCTTACAACGAGTGCAAGCACATAGTCACGGCTCACGTACAGCGAGTTCAAGCGCACTCGCGACATCTACTCTGTAAGTCCGTCAACAAAGTTATGGGCCCGTCCGAAAGTAGTTGATACATCAAAACAAGTGACATATTTATGATTTTTTTCGAACGGGAAATAAAACATAGTAGCGAGTAGGGACTACTGTCAAATTGTATTGTCATTCATTCTCCGACCTAATCATATTTCCGTTGGTGATACGGAGTAGGCAACTTCGACCGAAACTACGGATTTCGTGCTTAGGGTTAGATCCGCGCCGTACGTGGGCGGTTATGTGTGCTTGAGTCTGATTTCGCTCTTTGTATGTAACCTTCTGTAGCTATCTATTCTGTGACCCGGTATGTGAGAGACAGTTTCGGTACACTACACCGAAAGATCCCGCAATATGCTTTGTACTTATGATACTTTATGCTTTTTGATATTGAAGTGAAGCTTTACGAATTTAAAATTGTTTGAAAATGGTACGAGAAGTTTATGGAATTTTTCATTTTGACGGAAGTAGGTTGTTGTATTCTTTATTCTTCAATTCTCATATGGGAGGGGCAATAGCCCTACTATTGCTGTGAACTCATTTCAAGCATAAGTATAAAATAATAAGCTTGGTAAGTTACCAGTAATACCTATTAATAATTTTGTGGTGTCGAAGTGGTAATGGCCGCGAGTTGTAGGCGCTTTACTTTGTGTAAATTATTCAATTACCAATGCTCTTAAAACGGTGAAGGAAAACATCGAGAAGAAGCCGGCATTTCCTAGAACCAAAAATTCGAAGATATGTGACATCCACCAACCCGCACTGGGCCCGCGTGGTGGATTATGGCCAACTCCCTCTCATCTAGAGGAGGCTTGTGTCCCTGTAGTGGGAACATTATAGGCTGATTATGCGAAGATGCTCAGAATCACTATTTGAACGTCACGTAAAACATTTCCCCAAAACGCCCACCCTTCCCTACTTCCTAATGCTTTAACTGGAAAGAAGAAGGGTCGTAACATACTTTCCAGCAGCAAAGCTGTCTGTTAAATTAGAAGAACTTGAGTTAGTCAAGTGAATATAAAAAATTGAGTGTCATATCGACGACACCATTTCGGTACCAAATACTGGTTGATATTAAACTGAAGGCTCTCGTAATAAAAACGTTCAAAATAGTGTCGCAATCTCATCTCAGCGTCAATCAAGGTCAATTTTTTTTCAAAAATGTATAGAAAATAGAGGTATTTTTGACAGATTGAGACTGGAATTAGAATGCGAACGTTCCTAAAAATACGAGAATTACCCCTCTGTTATTTTTAGAACAGGCGAAGGTCGTTCACCTAATTTAAATTTTCAATCATTCCCGAGAATGAATTGAAGCAAACAAAGTGATTGGGTTCATTATTATGTTAAATCCGACGATTCTTGTTTAAAAATCTGCCTTCATTTGCATAAAATAAAAGTCTATAACATCCAAGAACAATTTCACACACAATTTCTCTATAAAAAACAGAAAACGAATCTGCTACTGTACATAATAAATATGCCATGAAATATGGCTTCCCAAAGGGTTTCCATCCAGGAGGGGTAACGGTGTTGCTCTGTTTATAGCCAAGTGTGATTGATGGGCTCTTATCTGCAGGTGCACGTGGCCCAGCGTGGCCTGGCCCCCACCTTGAAATATGGGCCATGCATATTTGGGGGATTATTAAGGAATAAAAATAGTGTAGGGTGTGCGTTAGGCGATATTGGGTTAGCACTCTGCTTTTATAGATGTATACCCACGTAAATGTACAAAGGTTATTGATATTTGACGTGTGACCTTACTTTGTTTTACTGGAAAGCTTTGAAGGCTGAAAAGAATTATTGGCTTTATTACCTAATTGCTAGTTGCATGTTGTAGGTCAATTGGTTTACAAGCTTTTTAAATAAATAAGAGTGGTGTTTTTCTGTTTAATGCTACAAATAACTTTTGCTGCGGTTAAAATTGTTCACGCTAAGCTTTGATTTCTGACTTCGCTTTGGGCCTTTATGCAAATAAATAGGTTGGTAATGACCTTCTTTATGTTAAGTAACAGATATTATCAAAATCTTTGTTTAAAATATCTGATATCAGCTTCAACATACTTAACTATATTCTAGTTTCCAGCGTTCCCACTTTTTCATACCTGAACATCAATACTATTCATTCATACGTGTTCAGAATCTTAAAAGAACTATTAGCTTCCCTGTACCCATACACTTCCTTGCAAAATTATCTAATTCCAAGATTCCTTCAAACGTCTTCCAGATCTTCCAAGAAAACCCAGCTCCCATACTTGTAAAATTATCTAATTCCAAGATCACTTGTCATTGAACCTGCAAATTGATAAGTGTATTATTTGAATCACTCGGGAGCCCATTGCAAGAAGGCTCAGCATCACAGATTTGTTCCCGTTCACTACATTACCGATGGAAGCAGGCAGCTGTCGTTTGAGATTAATGGCCGTACCATGAGTTTGATGCGATTTTTGATAGACTTGTGTTAGTTGAGTTAGGTATATGAATATTATCATTATCTAGAAAAATAGTTTTAGATCTACCCTAGCTACCTAGAAATAGAGGCTTGTGTTACTGTAGAAGTTAAAGCAGACAGGTAAAAAGGGTTTCTAAACAGAATTTTGAAATGTTTTATTTTTTTATTTTGATATTCTTTTGATTGGTTATTAAAATACGCTAACTATTTAGAGTTCTAGCAATAAGATTAAATTAAATTGATTTAACAGCTTTATGTTAATTAAGAACAAAAAATCCATCCTTACCTTCTGGAGCTGTTGCATATTGACACAACATCGAATAATAAATCTTCCTATCGAAAAATGAAGGGAGCGATTATTATCCGCGCTTCAAACTTTCCTCCAAATTATGATTAATACGATCGAGTTAAAGCAGTGAACGGTTAATCCATCAACTAGTAGGGGCCTTAGCGAACGTGACTTATCTCTGTATTTCGCTAACATCCCTCATTCGCATCGATTCGTTTCGCTTCGCTACATAAAACGTGATCGACGGAACACACGAGAAATTCGCTTTCGAAACATTGCATCCGAGGATCCGAGGGCTTCTTGTACTTGATATACGGGGCTTTAGGTCGGTTTGTTTGTGCTTAGCTGAGGAAGTAATGGTCTTTATTGGATTATGGGTAAGTCATGGTACCTGGGAAGTATCTGCGTCAGCGAAGCAGCGCAGGGGCAAGACGAGTGTGCGGAGTACGCCATTTGTTTGCTTAGCAGAGGTAAGTTTATTCATTTATTCATAGGAGAACCAACAGCTATAACAGAAGCATAACAATATTATATGAGACATAAAGCCAATTACAGGTTCTCACGGGTAGAAACAGAAAATGTAGTAGAGATCTTAGGATCACTAACAAGCACGATAGAACGAAATTAGAATTTTGTGACATATCCCCTTCATCCACTCACGTCTTCAAATATAAGACATACATGACTTATGTTGTGAAGGAAGCACAGGCATTCTTCTATTATTTTTTTTTTGGATTTCGATAATAGTACAGGGCAACATAATCTACTTATCATATTAAAGATAACAATGATGATATGCTGACGATATTACAAGTAAACAAATAAAATAGTTGGTGAAAATAAAGTTGCCTGAAAATACAAAAATAAGTCTGATGGGATCACAATTAGGTATTTGTAATTAATTACAAAGGAGACGTGTACAAAACGAACGATCGAAGAAAACTAATAGAAGTAAAAGTTAATAAACATAGTGGTAGTTCTCGGTAACTTCAAATCAGTCAGTTGTTGAGTTTCAACACCTGGCCTGGAACGTCGGGAAATGTAAATAAAACTAGTTTAACTTCGCTGTATAACGTGCGGTAAGTGGAGAAAGTAAGCAAATAATTGACTTCGTCGGAAAGCCGCAGTTGGACCCTTGGATAAGAATGTCGCAACCATTCTCTAGCAGGGAAAACTGCGTTATCTAAGAAACAGTTTAGATAAAAACCTCATAATCAGCCTATAATGTTCCCACTGCCACAGACCGCCTTTTCTCTCTGTGAGAAGGAGTGGGCCGTAATCCACCACGCGGGCCCAGTGCGGGTTGGTAGATGTCAAATGTCTTCGAATTTTGGTACCTACTAGGACATGCCGGTTTCCTCACGATGTTTCCATTCATCGGTTTGAGAGCAGTGGTGATGAAATTATTTATACAATGTAAAGCGCCTGTCAGGGTTGGAACCGAGGACTTACAACTCGTAAGTCGCGGTCGTTATACAGCTAATTATACAGGATATTGGGTTTTTCTATAAGGAAGAGTATGCTTAGATGGTTTGGGCAAGTTGAGAGGATGAGTGAAAGGGGACTAACAAATTGTATTCACAAGACAGATGTGAGTTGAAACGCCGGGACGCCCTAGGGGGACTCAATAGTGACCTTATTGGTGATGTTCTTTAGAAAGGTAAGGTGCGTAGAACTCGAAACCGGCGTTGAGAGCAGTTGTAATGCAGTCTACGGTTACTGAACTCCGAGATCTATCTATTTTTTAAGTAAAAACTTCTTTAAGCGCGTTGGGCATTTTTTGAGATGGGAAAAAACCATTGAATTCGCGCCACTGTTACCGTAACCGACACCGCTTCGGATGTGTTCGGCTGTTCTCGGGATGTACTCGGTTTTAATGTATATCTGATATGCCAGTAAGTGATAGCAAAGTATTCTGTTTGTGTTTTGTTTTCACTTCTGTTGGCACTCCCGGAGTGCCACTGTTTTTTTTTCACTTTTACTGACTTGCTAGTCATTAAAAGTGAAAAAAAACAGACATTGCTATGTCAATAAAAATATATCATTACACTCTGTCCACCGTAATGTGGAATAGTTACGTTCTAAGGCAGATGTCAAAAAACGGTAAAATTAGTGGACAGAGTTTAATTAAATTGTATTATAAAATGAATGTTTTTTTACTGTCCAGGCTTATTTTGTTTAATTATTGAGGGTTGGCTAGCTTGATTGCTTAATTACAAACATTTGTACGTCCTATAGCATAACATAGCGCACTCTTTATTATCTTTTAGTACTGTAGCGGTATCTACAACGCCATATGCGAACTACGCGTCAAAATTGTGTCACGCAAAATCCTGCATCTCGCAAGCAGAGTTTACCGCGCAACTAGACATGAACCATCGGGCAGTTGCCAGACAGACACAACATCGACCGTCTAGTCGGAGGATCCTTCCTTTTCTATAGAGTATGAGTGAACTTTACACCCTGTTCCTCATACCTCTATAATACCATGATTATTACTTACTTTTAGTACCTATATTAAACAAACGAATAAGTAAATGATTTATGACTTAGCAAGATAACTGACTCACAAAGATAACTGATGTCACTTGGAAAGCTGCCACGCTAAAATGGAACTAGGCTGAAAACATCTGCCGCATGTCAGACGAACAATGGGCCAAACTAACGACCCAATGGGTCCCTCCTAATGGCAAACGACATCGTGACAGGCCCAGACGGAGATGGCGGGATGAGCTGGACTCCTTCAACAAGAACTGGTCCTTAGCAGCTTTGAACAGAGAAAAGTGGAAAGAGAGTAGGGAGGCCTTTACCCAAACTCAAACTCAAAGCATTTATTTCAATTAAACAGGCACTTTTGAATTGTCCAAATTAAATAGTCGGTCAGTTAGTCAGAAAGTTGAAGCTAGTTGCCCATTCCAAAACGTAGATCTCTATGGAGAAGAACGGGCAAGAAACTCCATGGAAATTCTTTTAAATCAAGATATTACAAAATCCTGGGTACATTATTCTTGTTACTTCTATATTTGAGAACAATGAAAAAAAAAAACAAACAAATGAAGAAAAATTTCAAAAAATAAAATTCAAAATAAGCCTTGGCAGTTAAGTAGGTACACCCTGCAGTGGGACTTCACAGGCTAATAATAATTATGACTTAGCATTTTGCTTCTTTTGATTATTACATATTTCATTGGTTTCGAAATTCCAAATATTAATTTGTCTCGGTTGTCAGTGTCTACAACAGCTTTCAACTTGATAATTAAAGACCTTGGTTTCAATTACTTGCTCTAGTTAACTAACGATTAATATAAATCACAATAGAACCCATCAAAACTATTAGACATAGCAATTTTCATATATCAAGTGCACTTCCCATCAATTTTAAGAAGCAATTTGTTTGATAAATTAACAGAGCACATGATTTCAATGATAGGAATGACATAAATGTTTGTGGCCTTAAATGTTCATTTGTCAGATATTGACCTTTATGGTAGTATAAATAAAGTTAATGAAAATGCATTATTGTTCTATTACATACTGGTGTCGATAAAAGGTACCTTGTAAATTTATTACTATAGTTCAACAGTGAATAATTTTAGAATGATGATATAATTATAGCCAGCCTGTAACGTTCCCATTGCTGGGACACAGGCCTCCTCTCTCTTTCTCTCTCTCGTGAGAGGGAATGGGCCGTAATTCACCACTCGGGGCCAGTGCGGGTTGATAGATGTCACATGTCTTCGTATTTTTTTAGTTTCTCTCTTTCTTCACCGTTTTTGAGAGCAGTGGTGATGAAATAAATTACACAAAGTAAAGCACCTGGCTGGGTTCTAATCCACGACGTACAAATCATAAGTCAGAGCCGTTCCTGGTCTCCCTGTTATCCATACTTATATACTTATCCATACTTTAATATTATAAATTCGAAAGTAACTCTGTCTGTCTGTTTGTATTTTACCTTTTCACGCCTAAACCACTGAACCGATTTAGATGAAATTTGGTATAGAGATAGTTTGAGTCCCGGAAAAGGACATAGGATAGTTTTAATCCCGATATTCCCACAGGATCGAAACTTATGCGGGTAAAACCGAGGGCGCAGCTAGTAGGTACCTAAATTTATAATACACTAGCTGCGCCCCGCAGTATAAGTACACTATACTTTGTAAGGTAGACTGAACAGTTTTCCTCCAGCAACCGTAGTGTCGGGATTATAGTATTACCCTCCAAGATGCGTTGCAGCGATCTAAACGGAGAAGGTTCAGTAAGCCCTGTAATAAGTGTTAAAGTTACAACTTGAAAGCCTCCAATGCTGCTTGGAAACTCAATGTTATTACACTTTGAGTTGTATTTGCACATAAGAAAAATTCCAGTTAGTTTTTCAGAAAACTGTCAATCCAATCGACTTTATACATACATAAAACTTTTAAGCCCGCTTGTACAGTCAGCCCCAAAAAAATGTATACTTACACGGACAAAAAATAATTTATCTTGGTTATATTTTATAGCAACAAAACATAATATTTACTACACATTCTGTACTTACTCAAATGTAGCCACAAATTGATACAACATTATTAAACAAGGATAGTAGACAATTAAATGAATCTTGGTCCGTGTATACAATCACCGCTAAACGTATTCAAAACATCATTTTCGATGTGTCATCTTCAAACTATTGAAAGAAATAAAATATTTTTTTGTTTCATTAGTTGAGCGCTAACTTTAGGTACCTATTTAATGATTTGTTTGACCCATTCTTCTTCAAATAATAAGTTCGAGTTACTTAGCTTCATCAAAACACAAGTATATCAACAGGTAAGCAAATTTTGCCAGCTCTGAAGCTCGCATATTTCTTAATATCAGCAATAATTCCCGGGAAACGTCGTTCCCGAGTACCTACCTACGGTGACACGCCATCCATCTCGCTCATTTTTACTTCGAAGCCCGTCCGTACCGATACACAGTTAGATTTTGATTGGATGGAGCTCAGTCGAATAAAAAGGAGTGGGAACTGGGAAAATTGTTTTTTGAAGCCGTATGAAGCTGTCGCCAATTTTACGGCGTTCAAATTTCTACGCGGTTTTTTGCCGTGTTTGTTGAACTGGGAATATCCTTTGAGGAAGCGGAGTAGTCTGTTTTGTTTACTTACGAGTTAGTAGAGAGCATTAGTTTTCTTTTGATGGAACTGTAACTAATATTTGGTGCTTGAAAATGTAGCATTATGCCACAGTATAATATACAGTAAGTTATCTAAGGCCGCCCGCCGAGTTATTAGCCTACTCTTGCTTTGATCCCCAGGGTTGTCACTTTTACTTTTAGTTAATATTTTCGAACAAGCAGCACTTGATCTAAATTTATGAAATAAAAAAGCATATTATGATTGAATATTTTACCAATTTATAAATTTTGTAAAAATAAAAAGCCTTTATTCACATAACATTTATAATACTAAGTTACAAATTTGATACCGAGAAAATTTTTCTCCTGTTTCTGCACGTCCGGAACGCTTTATTATTATTTGTTAATGTAAAGTAAATTCTTATTCTTATGTAAAGTTTTTGTAAAAAGCTTTTGGGAAAGCATGGACAGGGCATCTTAAATTCTATATCATTCAGTTGATCGTAAATTGACCGGCCAATTTTAATGTTGATGTGGTCCTTTTCGAACGTTTTGCGAAACACCTGCTTCATCCTTTCTACATTATCGACAAAATCATCAGGTGGGATCATGAGTAAATTTCGATCTTTGCCGTAATTCCTGTAATGGGTGTATAAGACACCATATTTGGATTGAACAACACATCAGACAATAGAAAAAATAATAATTTCAATAGTAATTAATTTGCAATATTAATTATTGTGAAATTGCCCTTATTACATCTATACGCGACAAATACGTTTACCTAAACGATGTTTCGAACTCAATCCTCTGTTTTATAGTAAAACTGGACTTCTTAAAATAAACTTTAGCTCTAAACATAGTATTCAGAAAGTAAATTTGGGAATACATTTATATGGAAAAATGCGACTCGGCTACGCTCTTAATAAAGCAAATAAACTGTGAAATAAACAATACAATACCACATTTTCTAATAATATTTAAGTATAAGTAGGTACTTACATTTCTGGTTGAGCAGGAACTATGAAGAATGATAAGTCCGGGTTTGCGAAATCATTATTGAGGCACCCGAAAACACTACAATATTTGTTTCCCCTTTTTGAAGTCATGATACTCGTAATTTAAGTGGCCGCCGCCGGCGAGAGTTGACGAACGCAAGCGGTCATGTAGCGTACGCGCGTGCTCACAGTCGCGCTGCACAGCCCGCACTGCCGCCACCTTATTCCCTCATATATTATGCTAGCGTGTGCGTGAAATCGCGTGCCGACATGGCGCGCGGCGCGCACGCACACATTCAAACCGAGAGCGGCACGTTTGTATGAAGATGTTTTACTGTATATTATACTGTGATTATGCTGAGCGATTGACGCTTTGCGTGGATGTGACGCATATTTTCTCCAAACTGGTTATTTTTTGTGTTTTACTCTGTGTCTGTTTGCCGCAAACAAACGTGTTTTCTTTCTTTTAAAACGCTTACTATATTTCGTTGCTTGGATAGGTATTTTTGTGGCAGAATGTTAACGTAGAAGGCTCTATGCAATGAGTTTGTTCTGTTTTCGCTGAGAATAATATAGGTACTATGATCACAAGTTTACACGTCCATCGCGGTGTTTCTTTATTAAATCTTATCTTTTAAAGCAAGATTTGCTAACTCCAAATTGTTATGTAAATATTCTGACCTTTAAATTAAATTAAATATTTGTTAATTAATGGCAACTAGGCCCATATTGTTAGTAACATTGTTCTTAAAAACTATTGTTAGAAAACAGACACAGAAACAAAAACAAAACAAAAATAAAATTGCAAGGTCTGTGTTTACCTATTTCCTTTATTTTAATAACTTTAATACATATAAATTATATTTTATATGCCAGCCTTTTGGGCACTGTTCCTGTTGACAGCGATGCGGATGAATTCTTTGATGCCCTATAATGATTGTGTATTTTTTCATATAATTGTACATAATATTATAGTTTATATTTTAGCTTATATTATGTAAATATTTAATTTTTGGAGAAATAAAAAAGGGAATTTAATAAAAAAAAAAATATATTTTTAAATATTAGAATATAAAAAAATATAAAAACACTTAAAATAGTAGCCCACCGGTATCAGGACCACGGTCCAAACTACCTGCGGTCAGGGCTCCAGATAGAGGAACCTAATGACAATGCGAGCCGTGTCCAGACGTACTGCTTTCTGAATTAAGCCCTATTTTGTTATTAGGGCTGCGTATGGTATAAAATAGGCAGCGTTGTCTCAAATATATTTGGGTCTGCCTAAGGACTTAACAAACCTAACAAAACAAAACATTCCCGGTCTCTCGTTATATTATTATTATTATTTATTATTATTATTATTATTTATTCATCAAGTAACATGGACTCATACAATTATTAGGCATACAATGTCAATAATACACACACAATAAAAATATATAAAAATTAAATTAAAAATAATATTAAATTAAATCACATTGCCCGGTCATAAGATAAAATAATACAAATTAAAATAAATAAATAAGACAGTACAATTAAAATTTTCTGACCGGCATTCGAACAGCAACATGCCTGTCACAGCCATGCCGGATATAAGGGCAGTCCAGCCTGTCAGCGATCATTGCCAAGATGGTATTGGGGCTGGCCCGCACCCGGCGCACCAGGGACGCACACCGCTTGCGCATAGAAGCGTGGAAACAGTCAGTGCGTGCCATCGCGAACATCCCTGATGCGCTACAGAAACGAGGCAGCCCCAACACCGCCCTAAACGCGTTGTTGTACTGGACACGGAGGGCACTGTATGCCCTTTCAGTATAGTCAACCCACAGGCTGCACGTGTACAAGGATGTGCAGTACGCTCTGAAAAGCGTATCCCTAGGACAGGTCCACTCAATCTGCGTGGTTCTTTCTTCAAAAGACCATCTCAGATATCGATCTACATGGTCTTCACATGATCTGACTAAAATCATGTCTGGACTTTAAAAGAGGCTGTGACCTCTGAGTTTGTTTCAGCCTTTTTTCTCAGACTAGTCAGGCAGGAAACGCCAACCTCGTCTAGTTTTTAAAATATGATTGACGAGTAAAAAAGTTTGTGCAAACCTACTTACAGAAATAAAACGTACCTATGTATTTCAATAAACCCTGTACCTACGAATAAGTAATTACTTATTCGTAGCCCTGTATATTTTGATGCTGACGATCCTTCAGGAATAAAAACAAAAGAAAAATTGGATCACACCGGAATGAGAAAGTTAATAGTGGATAAGACAGAGATTAAAACAGAAGAAGAACTAGCAGGGAATCGAGGAGGGGGGTGGACGGGGTGTTCAAGGGATAAATAACTCTATCATTTATCTCTACTGGAAAGAAACAACAAAATACCTATTTTTTGGGATGCCTCAGTACCTACGTCCCGAAAAAGAATTATTTTGTCAGAGATTATGTCTAGTGTCATGCGAACTCCAGTAAACTTTTTTAGTCCATATCGTGCCACGTACTGCAAACAGGCCAAAGGGATTAAGCTGCCATGTGCGAGCTTGTAACTTCATTGCATCCAGGATCAACAAAATGTAATCAACGATAATTTAATCGATGGCCAATGGCGACCGGATTACTGCTCGGATTACTTTTAAAAAATCCCAACATAAACCGTTTAATGTGTATAAAAATAACACAAATGTTTTGTGATACGGAAAAAACTTTTTTTTTTTTTGTGGCAATAATTCTGGCACTTAATGCGTTCTTCAGACAGAGGCGGTGGCGGTAGTGGACTAGTGTCTTATAGTACACACTACAGACGCCAACACATCAAGCTACCCGAAACTGTCAAATTTTCCCAATTAACTTTGAACCTTCTAATTAAGCGATAAAGTTGAAAATCTATTAAAGAAATTTGACAGATTGTAGTAGCTTGATGTGCTGGCGTCTGTACAATTAATGTCAAATGGCAGCAGTAGTCGCCAAAACCACCAACTCAGTCTGAACAACGCATAATACTTTCGCATAGAACTAGTTGTCACAGCCCGAGTTACGTTTAGGTAACCTAGTTTCGCACGAACCACACAGGGTAATAACGACACACTAAACTACTAATATATTGCTACAGCTGTATTTAAAGTCCATCACAATATTGACGCTAAAATCAGATTTTCCAGGCGTATTACGTGATCATGCAAATAGGCTTGTGAAATTAGTCATTAAGTTCGATCGCGATACCAACGCCAAAGCGTCCACGATTGCTATCGAACGTCATCAGTTGATGTAATTAGCAGTTAATCTAATGGAACTTGATTGAAGTGTTTTGCTTTTACTATTTTCTTGGAAACTTCGCGGGGCGGAGCTGTGGACTGTGAACTTTTTATTTATAATATTTATATATTTTTTTTTACGGTGTTTATTTTAGAAATCTAGCCTGTGGCACAATTACCGGTTACGTGATATTATTATAATTGATTCAAGTCTTCGATCTTATCATGTTTGTGGGGTCAACATGACCAGAGATCATAAAACAATAGAGAGGGTTGGGAGGAAAAAAGAGAGGTCTTTGCCCAGAAGTGGGACATCACGCAGGCTAACAAAAAAAAAAAAAAAAGATTTTTCTATTATTGGTTTTGAAAAAAAATTACGTTCTGATTTGGATACAGAATAGTAAAGCTCCACTTTCTCATTTCCTCTCAGAATAATTATTATTAAAGGTTTGTGTTTTTAACCGACTTCAAAAAAAGGAGGAGGTTCTCAATTCGACGGTATGTTTTATTTGTGTCACTTTTTTGTGATCTTCCTGTACGAGTCGCAATAAATACTTTTTCTTTCTTTCTTTCTTTAATTTTGTGCAAGCATTCCACTTTGCCCCACCAGTGGGGCGGCTGGTGGGGCAAGCGGAATAATTCCAAATAAGTAGTTCACCATTTATTGATATTTGTACGCCATCATCGCGCAACGGTAAAACATAATGTTACCCATATATATTTTATTAACAACACCTGTTTTTAGAAATAAAAACTTTGAATTTGACTATGGTTTTCCACACTCTAGGATCACCCGCAACACCACATATCCCCAAAACATAAACACCAGAATCGTCAATCTATTCCATGTTCACCGATCACGAACGCGTCCATTTCACAAAGTCATTATAAAAATGAATGCGTCCAGCAGTGTCGTTTGCGATTATGTACCGGATGTTGTTCCGGGGGAGGGCGCTGACGTCAATTTCCGGCGTGGGCGCTCGTGCCGGAAGCTGCGAAAAACACTTCACTCTCCATACGATTATTATGCAGTGACTGGAAACCGGAATGACATAAGGGAAATTAGTTTGATGATTTTGTAATCGTTTGATTAAGTATAATTCGTTAAAGTTTTTATTTATTCTTCAGAAAGCTTACATGTGTGCATGCTTACGTCAAAACTCATTCATAACTTAGCTTTGGGGACAAATAAAATAAAATAGCGTCAAATGAGGTATTCTAACCAGAGCAGATTTTAAAGTTAGGTTTGGATTTGTAAATGTTTGTAAATATTTTAAATTGTTTGTGAATATTTCGATGGTCCCTATTAACAATGTCGGTTCTGCAAAAAGACTACTGTTCAGTAGAACAACTTCGAATATTCAACATCGAATTTCCTATAGATGTTACTTGTTCTGTAAATAAAGATTTAAATAGGAAAATGCCACCCGTTGCATGAATTACGTGAGTTTGCGAGAGTTTTTCTACAATTTGCAATAAATAAATTGGAATTATCAAAGTTGGAAACGGCTATTTTATTTGAGTGGGTTCTATAGATATCGTAACCCGTTTGTTTAAGAAAAAGACCGAAGATGAATTTTAGTTTAGTCCTGTCAAATTAATCAACGCCTGACACTACTCCATACAAGTTTAGACGCGTGATTAAAAACTTGCCTACTAAAATTACGTGAATTTATGTCAGGCGCGCTGAATAATTTGACTGGACTAGGTAAACTAAAATTTATCTTTTAATAATTTATTTCTGTCCTTTTCTTAATTAAATAGAAAGAAAAAGTTTGTGAAAGGGGGGAATTGGCACCAATAACCCCCTTTTTAATAAATTGTATGTATTATATCAGATGAATAGTTACACACCGATTTCTCTCTTTCAGTCGTCTGTAATTTGACTTTCGAAAGAAGGAGACAAGGCGTTGTGTAACTATACAGCAACATTTATTAGTAAGGGAGTAAATAAATAAAGTTACATGTATGCGTGACATAGACGGATTATTTTGAAATATAATATATGTCCAGGTGGATACAATACCTAATGTATGATAAATAAACCTACTTTTTCAAGGAGTGGGAGGTCCCAAGTCCCCGTGTGATTGATATACCTATTTTCTTTAACGGTATGATGTTTTTATTTCAATTACTTATAATACATATATTTTATTTATTGATGATAGATATTGTAATATCGTTTGTATCTATTTATACTAATTAAAAAGCTGAAGAGTTTGTTTGTTTGAACGCGCTTACCTCTGGAACTCCAAGTCGGATTTAATAAATTATTTTTGCGTTTGATAGCCCAATTTTTGAGAAAGGCTATAGGCGAATAACATCACACTATAATGCTTGGGAGCCGAGCAAAAGGAAAAAATCGGAGAGAATGGTTATCATTCTTTCTGACTTTTTTTCTTTTTGATCGGCAAGCATGAAATAACAGCACGGGTAGGCGATGCGATGCGACGGGGTGGGTCGGGGGAACAAGAAATTTCACGCGGACGAAGTCGCGGGCAGAAGCTAGTACGTAGTATAATATAACATATTGCTTTTACCAACAGTGCGGCCGACGAGAGAATGCGTTCTTCATACAAACGAATACGTGTTTTGCGAAATTGACCTTTATTAGCTAATAGAATTGTCGCACTGACAGGTATCAAGAACACATTCTCTAGACGGCAGGAATGTACATACGTGGCGGTAATCCATACTAATATTATAAATGCGAAAGTAACTCTTTCTGTCTCTGTCTATCTGTGACCTTTTCTTGGTTGATCTGATTTCGTTGAGGCACACAGGTAGTCCATGACCTGCATTAGATCATACGAGACTTTTTATTCTGCGAGGTAACTCTCCATAGTTTTTTTTACACTCTCTTGGTTATTTTAAAAGTTCGTTAAGTATGATTTTTTTACCATATCTTTTTCTGAATCTATGTGCAGTTTATCGAGATTTCTGATATATTTTTTTTTAAATTTTGGTATTATCCATGGTTTGATACTAAAATAATAAAGAGAGAAAGGTTTAAAAAGAGAGATTATTATCTCCTATTTGCAGCAATAGCGTGTTTATTTTAAAGCGCTTAATTGTGCATTAATTAAAATACGATTTTCACCTTTGGAACCATAGCCCTCTCAATCGACTTTCACAACTTTAGCATAATTACGAACCTTCAATGTTTCCGATTAGCATGAAAATAGGAAATAACCCAAGGTAATGGGTACCTTAGCTGGTAGCCCGAATTGACGGAGAGCGAGTAAAGTTTCATATGAATTATCCATACCTACTGTTGTATAGAAGCAACTTTTTCTAACTGAACCGACAGTTGTGCTGCTGGGGAGTTTGTTCCGCCACTTCTTCTTTCCAGCGAAAGCACTAGGCAGCGGTGAAGAGCATTTGGGAGAATGTCTTATGTAATTTTGACATTTGAAAAGTGCTGATTTTTAGTCTAATTTGAATAAATGGCTTTTGATTTTTCGCATTATTTTGAGCATATTCTTTACCTTTAAAATTCGTTTTTTGTTCAGTAGTTTTTACTTGTTAAATGTTGAGGAAACTATTAAGTTGGTATATTTAGAACTTATAAAAAAAAATTAACCACCATTTTTAGGGTTCTGTACCTCTTTAGGGTTCTGTACCTCAAAAGGAAAAACGGAACCCTTATAAAATCACTTCGTTGTCCGTCTGTCTGTCCGTCTGTCAAGATCCGTTTTCTCAGGAACGCGTAGAGTTATCAAGTTGAAATGAATATCAAATACTCAAGGCAGCAATAACTTGAAGCAGTGAAAAAATCAAACTTTTAAATCAACGCAATCAAAAGATAAGGGCGTTTATGTTCCGTTTATGCCGCATATTTTGACACTCGCACGGGAATCAAAACCGATAGGGTACTTCCCGTTGACCTAGAATCATGAAATTTGGCAAAAAGCAATGTCATGTAGCATAAGTAAAGGAAAAAATCCGAAAACCGTTCATACCTACAAATTTATACGGGAGTGCGCAAGTCCGACTCGCAGTTGGCAGGTTTTTTTAAATAAGGAAAGTAAATAATTATTATAACGTCCTTAAGTTATAATATTTACATTATTTTGGACCTAGTGGAATTTTATATACGCAAAGTTCAGTTTTTCTCATCCTTCTACGCGCAGATGAATATGGAATCTTCAATAATAACACTAGGAATTACTCCCACTTTTCGATCTTAAAAACTGAAACAAAAGAAACGTAGTAAGTTCCCTAAATGCGAGGGACATAGCTTGACATGCGACTCGAATGTCAAGTGAGCTAATGCCATTTTCGAATACCGCCTCAGGTATCACCACTGAGTAATAAATAAATGGAGTGCTAACACGCGTGGTTTTTCGAAGAATTGCACTCACTTTTCATGAGAAAAGTTATCAGAAAAGAACATTGAGTTGAGTTGTGCAATTTTTATTCAACAGTATTTTTTTTGCAATGTTTTACATGAACGACATTTTTTTTTTAATTGTAGGATAACTAACTATTTCAAACAAAAACTTACTGACACAAATGACAGCTTTTTGAATATATTGTTTGCAAAAAACTTCCCAAAAATTGCTCTAGGTATAGGTATTTTCCTTTTTTTTCTGATAGGCATTTTGCACTAGCTTATTATTTTCTTTAAGATATGTGCAGTAGTAACCCGTGTTTCAGGAAACATTGTCACTCTGTGAGTTTCTTACTCTGTGGCCAGGTCGGCTTACGTCTGAGCCGGTTTTAGGCCACCGCCAGATTTGCGTATGAAAATTATAAAGGAAAAGTGGCAGTAAGCTCCCGGATTATTTTAGTATGGCGAATGTTGTTTTAGTGTTTAGTTTGCTCAGTACACTGCATAAGTTAGACGTAGTTTGATATGATAATATTCAAAGAACAAGGATTCAAGGCTTTGTGGAAGATTTTGGTAGCAATTTTCAGCAAACAATTTTCATTCTGACCGAGTTCTGAGTAATTGGAATAAAGCTTGTTTAATTTGATGTTCTCTTTCTCGTTCCGTTTATTGTGAAATAGTTCCACTTTTTCTCATCATAGAAAACTCATTCTGACTTTACTTTTGAGAAGCAAACGTTATTTATTCAAGACTTCAACGTTAACAAAGAATATTAGTTTTGAAAACAAAGATACTGTGTAACTGTGAATTACTTTGAAATATTTATTTTTAATTATTCTTCGAGGTCATATTTATGTCATGTCATAAGTACCTATTCTCCGTTCAAAGTTCTAATAAACATAAAGAAAGTCTTAAGACCAAAGCCCGTACAGTGTCACGTTTCCGAAATATTAATGTTCAAAGTTGATCACGTGAGGTCCATATTTTTTTAACTTGCTTACTTTTTACCCGACTGCGCCAGAAGGAGGGTTATGTTTTTCGAGCGTATGTATGTATGTATAATTGTTTGGCACGCTCTGCGCCTTGAACGGCTCGATGGATTTTAGCTTGAAAGGTGACGTTAGATTCGTCTTAATTGTGAGAGTGACAATATTATGTCTTCAAACATTTTTTTTTTCTCAAAACCTATCGAGAGGGGTATCAAAATAAAGGGTTTTAAAAGGTGATTACAAAAATATATACAACTTATATGGATAAAAGTAATTCGAAGTGACAAATCGTAAAAAAACACGTACCAAGAACTAAATCGCCTGCGAAATCTTTTACATTTGTAAACTAAAAAGCTGGAAATAAAATATATATAAGTAGTAGAAGTAGTATAAAATATAATAGTTTTTAACTTAAGTTTTTTACCGCAGTCGGGTTTTTAATTTTTTAATGACTTTTTCTTTTATTGTTGCATAGATGTTTGAAATAATCACTCTGCAAGTTTTCAAACATCAAACATCTATAAGATCTAAGCAATTTAAAAAAAATGTGGATGTCACGTGATCAACTTTGAACGTTTAATCCTAATAATCTACAAATTCTAAAGTTTAAACAAGTAACTAACTCTATTTTGTTTGACAACAGCATGACTTGCGGAGGCGCTGGCAAGTCATTTACCTACATCATAATAACTCTTATTTACTTTCGTGTCTGGCAAACTAGTTAAGTACTTACTTGGTTAAACGAAGTAAAGTCATGGTGGTTTCTGCTACGTATATTATTATTTTAATTCTGGAACTGTATCGATAGTTTAAATGAAAACTGTCCTTAGTTCGGCAATAAGGTGACTTCACCTTATTGCCGAACTAAGGACAGTTTCAGAAAAAAAAAATAGATACTTAAACACGTACTTACGTGTTTAAGAATATTATAACTATTTTTTTTTCTAAAATGCAATGATTTAATTAGCTACGATACAATACAATGTGCAAGAGTTGACTTCAGGACTTTCGGGTCCCCAAAGTTAGGGCAGATGTTTATGATAAAGCTCCAGTAGACATTTTGGAAGGTAAAACCCAACCTTTCACCCCAAATTCGCTTTCAAAACGCCACCAACCACCATTACCTTTAACCGTTCACTTCGTCCCTGATTCAGATCAAAAGTAACCTTCAATACAGTGAACAGACTATATAGTTTCCATTTAAAAAGTTCCTGTAAGCCGGCAGTCGGATCAAGTGTACTGGAGCGGCATAACACCGTCCTATGTGTGTCGGATTACCTATCGGTATCGGTATTCACGACTATCGACTAATTGTCGGATAATCGCTTTCGATTTTTATTGTAGGGATCGATTACTTTTGAAGTGAGTTTGGTGATTTTGACTGTAAGGTTCGGCTGGAGTTTTTTTTGGATGTTCTGCGACATTGTTTTGGTTCAGCATCCGATCTATAGCTTCATAATGTTCGAAAAATTATCTGTTCAACAACGTAAATAATGCAATGACTATTGATGAACTATCAAAATGAAAGCCATTCCTAGTTAGTGTGTTATGCAATTACCTCTTAGACGTAGGTAATTAGTTTCTACCCAATAATACCACTTACGATAGTGAAGCCAGTGTTAAATTAGGTACTAAAACGAACCTCAAATTGAATTGAAAGATATTATCTCCAAAAAGAAGTCAAATCTATTCACAAAATATATAATCAAACATTGAACTTCAAGAATGTCAAGTCCAAGATACTTTTAAAGTAGATCCGGTACCTAATAAATATGCGGAGGTTCCTAGTAAAATCAGGAATGTTCCCGTTGCAGGCGCGTGCGCTGAATTTGTTACAGTTTTTTAGTGTCAGGTGGCCCTTGTTTAACTACCGCCTCGCCTCTGAATTGTCTCAGCCTGGGTGATTCTAACTAGATTGTACGTGAGTGGCATTTCTTTTTGCGTAGGCCTCTAAGGTTTTGATTGTGTTTGAGCCTTTTCTCGGAGTAAATTTAATCAGCCGAGCTCAGACCAAATAAAAAAGTCAAGACATAGCGCCGCGAACAATACAGTGAAGCATGCCAAAACTACACCTCGGCTCTGTGCATACATGCTCACACGCACACATTTACAATCAAACTACACCTTACTAAGGGCACAAATGTTTACGAAACCGGCATCACTTTACTTTTGACAGCCCTCTGTGTTGGTGACCAAACCACCTTTTATTTTGTTTTTATTTATTTAGGCACCCAGTGAAGCAGTGGTGGCCCAGTGGTAACGGCCGCGACTTACGAGTTGTAGGTTCGAACCCAGTCAGGCGGTTTTGTGTAATTTGTTTCATCACCACGGCTCTCAAAGCGGTGAAGGAAAACATCGTGAGGAAACCGGCATGTCCTAGAACCAAAATTTCCAAGACATGTGACATCTACCTACCCGCACTGAGACGTCGTGGTGGACGGCCTACTCTCTCATTGAGTGGAGGCTTGTGTCCCAGCATCAAAGGCAGATAAGCGCCACACTTTCAAAAAATTAAGTAAGCGTGGAGAATAAACTCAGAGAGTATGAAATCCCCTGACTCTTAAATTAGAAAAACTTTTTTTCGGTTCCTGAAAATTTGACATGGAGGCACTTAGCTACCTTTGATTCTATATGCCTCAATTGTGCTTATAGGCAACCAACAGCGATACCGATGCGTATAGTATGTTACAGAGTATATGCGTTACAGTATTGTGTTATCTTAAATGTCGTCCATTTTGCATAAATCCATTAACACCTTTTATTTACAGTTTGGATACCTAATTTATCTATATCCACTATTGAAGTACATTAGTAGCGTGTAAACGTTCACCATTTTCTTCTAAATAAAGGACTTTCTCTGAGCTCTCTAAATTGTTTCGGGATTTATTTATTCAAAATGTTGGAATCGAATGGACATTGCTGATAGTCTGATGTAGTGAGCAGTCTAAATGCGTTCAGCCTGAGAATTTTGATAGTAAATTGTGCACTGAAGATTTTTATTTAACAACGTGATTGAATATCCAATTTAATTGTTATTAAAATTCTGCCTAAGTAACAAAAATGTACCTACATTGCGAGTTGCGATTTTGGCTAGTTTAAAAATAACCAACCAACCAAACCAAGTGTATGGTCACCAAAGGAGATAAGTAACCAGGGTCGTCGGATATAGTTGAAGTTTATTAAGAAACTGATGGGTGTTTTCGAATGAAATTGAATTTAATTAATAGAAAGCAAACAGTTTATAATATATCAAGTTCAATTTCATTCAAAAACATCCATTGGTTTCTCACTAAACTTCAACTATACCCGACGACCCTGGTTACTTATCTCTTTTGGTGACTGTACCTACATACAAACACACTGTGAATGTGTGCGTGAAGACGAGTAGCGTCAGCACGTAACACACACGCACATACACACGGACACTTCCGAATTTCTTTTTTGTCTCGGACGGTATCGAGAGCTCCTGCGCTTACACACACATTCACAGCGTGTTTGTACACTTGGTAACTACAAGTAAAGCGCGCGTCGCTTCGTGAGATAAAAATACTGTACAAGATGATACTGGAAGACGAAGTGTCAGTCGTCCGGCGGTGAGATATCGACGACATCCTTACAATCCCGGGTGGAACCTGGATGATACTGGCACAGGAGCATAAGGATTAGCACAAGAAAAGAGAGGGCTATGCTCAGCAGTGCGTGGAGTCGGGCTGTAAATGATGATGATGATTAGATACAAGCAAAAAAATAAATAAATGAACATCCGAATTAAGAACCTCCGCCTTTTTTGAAGTCGGTTATAAATGTTTGTTCTTTACAAAATCGCAATTCCCAACGAAGAATTCCACCCTGAAAATCACCACACAATTTTTCACACCAAAACAGAATACATTTTATTCTGTTTTCCATAATGCATTCACGAACTTTACCCTACCCATGCATCTTAAAAACAGATAAACACATTTTAATCCGAACTCGACTACTACACACTAGCGTTACCGACATGAATGTTCCACACACTAGCGTGAATTGCACACACTAACGTACTGATATCCCAAGAAAAGTATGCGCTTCGGAAACCGTCGTTCTATGTTCGGAAATACGAACGCGCGATGATGAGATCTACACACATCAAAAGTGTCTAGGGATCAACATATATTTTTGCAATAACTTTTCTCCTGATTGATATTAATTAAAATTTTCTTTAAGGATTCATCAAATAAAGTGTTTTCGTTTGTCACAGTAACGATAAACCAAGTCACCTTTGCATCAATAAAGAAATTTGCCATTTTCCTAATAAAGGGATTTTTGACATTTGAACCACTAACACAAAAGTTCGAAAAAAAGACTGAAATAACAGTTTTCTTTAAAATGTTATTGGGTAACTTAAACAATTAATAATCCGTGTTTCTACCGCGAACACTAACAACACAAGAACATCGGTTTGGCATACTCAAAATGAGTTCATCCAAATCACGCTGTGGAATGGCCGCCCATGTTCGTTGCAACAACAAAAAAAGGTCTTCTTGCGACTGGATACCCTCCATATTCGGCAGAGCTCTTCTCTGTAGCATATCCCATGCATGCTCAATCGGGTTCAAGTCTGGCGACTGAGCAGGCCAGGGCAGGACATTGATGTTAGCTGCGGCGAGAGTCTGTCTTACAACTCTTGCGGTGTGCGGTCGTGCATTATCATGCATTAACTGAAATAAGGGACCGATTTGCACTTGTAGAGGAACGATGACGTCTGATACAATCGTCTCAGCATAAATTTGAGCGTTGAGGTTGCCTCTGATCCAAATCAACTCAGTTCTTCCGCCGATCCAAATACCCGCCCATACCATGATGGTTCCACCACTATAAGGATGGACTTCCTGGCAGGATTTTAATCGCTGTTGGCGTCCAGGGGTTCTCCAGTGTCGTATACGTCTTGTATCCGGTCTCATAACAAAACGAGACTCATCAGAAAAGCACACGAAACGCCATTGTTCTTCTGCCCAATTTCTGTGTTCAAGAGCCCATTGATATCGAATCCTACGATTGTGCATTGCTATAGGTGGTACCCGTAGCGGTCTTCGGGAATGAAGGTTCACTTCATGCAAGCGGTTTCTGACTGTTTGGTCGCTAATTAAGTTCCCTGAAGAGTGATGAAGCCTCACGGCTAACATCATGGCGGTTATTGTTGGAGCTCTTCGAGTTAAGATTTGAATGTATCGGTCTTGTCTCCGTGTGGTGCAGCGATACCGTCCTCCATGGCGCTCAGCCACGGTACCAGTGCTTCGGTAACGTGTCCAAAGTCGACTGATAACACTCTGACTTGTATTCAGAGCTAAAGCCACAGTACGTTGCCGGGAACCAGCTTCTATCATTCCCACGGCTCTGAGCATTTCTTCCCTGCTTAAATGACGTCGCCGCTCCATAATAACGTTGGTTTTAATCAGTAGTAGGGAAACAGTAGCACTAATAATGTCTTCAATGCGTTGTATGTTTTTATAGGGAAAATATTGACAGCTGATTTTCATCTTTTACTCGAATTTGATTCACAGTTCCTGATTCAAATTATGAAATGCACCAAAAAGGATCCATATAAATTTATAAAATCATAAATTTATTACAAAGCCACATCTCAATCTCAAGAAATCCGCATAAAAATGCTTGATCCCTAGACACTTTTGATGTGTGTAATATAGAGCTGTTACAACCATGGAAGTACTTTCCTATTTCGTATTAGCATGATTATAAAATTACAGATAAACAACTCTAAGTATTCAAATCTAAAAAAAACTTTTCAAAACGTTTTAGTGACCGATGATGATCAGCGACCGGAGTAAGTAACCCGACAGAAAGAAAACTACATACAAGCGTGCAATGATAGGTGCATTACTACAAATCGCGGTAGTACAACATTTAGAAGTCTGCCTCTGTTGGGGTTTAGTCGGCGGCGCGACGTTCGTACTAATTCCAGAACACGAAAATTACCGGGGTGCATACCGTTTCTGGTTTACCTGTATCAACATGAATGTTCCACATAAAGCCATTCATGCGCCGCCCGGCTTTTCAAGTAAACTTTGAACCAACTTTATCTCATGAGTCGTGCGTGCTTTGAAGTAAATTTTCCTCTTGCGCTCATTTGGCCAAACTACACCATTGTTTTGTGCCCCTCATTTCCATTCGAGGAATAAGTAAGGTTGTTCAGCAAGAGTAGCATTGTAAGTAAGGCCAATGTTTGGCGATAGTCACGGAAGTGTTTGTGGTTGCTTATTTTTGTAGATCTGCGCTTGTTTAGACATAATTTTGTAATTATTGTAAAGCATGGTTAAGGGTAAGGATATTCTGATATACTTTTTCAAATACCTAGTTACAATGAAACGAGAATTTAAAGTTTCCATAAGATGATTCGTAAAACTTTTCAAGCGAGCAAAAACAACTATATTTTATTGTTTGTCGACTGTTGAACCAAAAAGAGGTTTTCATTTTTAGGGTTCCGTAGTCAACTAGGAACCCTTATAGTTTCGCCATGTCTGTCTGTCCGTCCGTCCGTCCGTCTGTCCGTCCTCGCTTAATCTCTGTGACCGTTAGCACTAGAAAGCTGAAATTTGGTACCAATATGTATATCAATCACGCCGACAAAGTGGTAAAATAAAAAATGGAAAAAAATGTTTTATTAGGGTAGCCCCCCTATATGTAAAGTGGGAAGTGATTTTTTTTTAAATTTCAACCCTAACGTGTGATATATTGTTGGAAAGGTATTTAAAAATGAAAAGGGGTTTACTAAAATAATTTTTTGATAATGTCAATAATTTCGGAAATAATCGCTGCAAAAGTAAAAAACAATGTGTCCCCCCCCCTCTAACTTTTGAACCATAAGTTTAGAAAATATGAAAAAAATCTGAAAAGTAGAACTTTATAAGGACTTTCTAGGAAAATTATTTTGAACTTGATAGAAACAACAGTTTTTGTACAAAAAAAAAAACAAAAAGTTGTACAAAATCATTTCTGGACTAAGTTCGTAGTATAATCGTATATGCAAGCATTTTTTTTAACTTCGTTTACATATTTTATTATCCTGAACGTATCTTTTTTTCAAACAAAAAAAGAATTATTAAAATCGGTTCTCGCAATCCAAAATTACCACCGAAAACTTCTGGCACGTCTATGTATTAATTATCACTGGTAAACACTGTTTTTGTCACACGAACTTTGTGATGATTTTTGTTAATGTTAGTGTGTCCTCATTAACAATATGTAATAATTTTGTTTCAATTACGTCCAGTTTTTTTGTGACAGCTACATATTCATTTCTGACCTCATATAAGTGTCTTTTTTTGAATAACTTAATTTAGACGACTGTATAACTATTGCATTCAACTTACATCTTATATACGTTTGTTACATCGTAAACATGCCACGAAAGTGTTGTAACAACCCCGACAGTTTTTGTTATGTGTGTGGAGAATTAACTTTTACATCTCAGCGTCGAAATTTCACATCACTAATTGAAACAGTGCTATTTAAACTATTTTGGATTTCCTGTCAGAAATCAAGATAAATCCTGGGTTCCACAAAAATGTTGTGTAACGTGTGTGAGACTGCTATAAGGTTGGGATAAACTGGAACCCAGACATATGCCATTTGCTAAACCAATGATTTGGACCGAACCAAAGGATCATGGTTATTTTAACCTGACGTGTCAATTTTTTTTCATTCACATATTTTTGTTTGCTGGCCCTAGTACATTCAAAATTTGATGTAAGTTTTCATGTGACAAAAAAAAGTTAAAATTTTGTTGACCAGTGTTAGTAACCCAATTCCCCAAGAGATGGCGCTGTAGGTACTTATTACATTGGGTCGGGTATTATCGAATTGTACGTGGGAACACTTATTGTGACGGACGGGAAACTACGGAACCCTACACTGAGCGTGGCCCGACACGCTCTTGGCCGGTTTTTTTTTTGTAAGTCTGCGTGAATATCCACGACTCTGTCTTAGCTGTATAGTATATCTTAAAGAGCAGATTTTTTAGTGTTCCCAATTTAAAGTTTTCCACCCAATAAAACTCATTCGACTTGACAAGATTCGTGATCCTTTAGTTGGTGCCAATGTTGGTTGTTTGGCGCAGACTTCAACGAGTGGAGTAGGTACTAGACATAAAGATGGTGGTGAAATGTGACTTGGAATTGTTTCACCCAAGTCTCAACATTCTAGATGTTTCTGTTTATTTGTGAAACTGACCCCGGAGCGGACATTTTCGAATTAAATTAGCGTCTGAAAATTTTGCGAAGGAACGAAGTCGAGCTTGTAATATAATTATGTAGAATATCTTCCTCAGTTAGACAAACGCTATTGTTTGTGTTATTTTGTTGGTATAAAAGGATGTTATAAATGAAGGTTATTTACTACAAGATAAATCCAGGGTACGGGTAGTTGTCAAAATGATCAAAAGTTTTATCATAAACATTTTTCTCGGTACTGACTTTGACTCAGTGTTTTGTTTACTAAAACGTATATTTTTTCCAAACATATTATTTGATGAGGTCCATGGGAGTAGGTGGATCAGGTAGCACCCTTATACAGGGTCAAACTAAATTAACACTATAAAATAAAATTATAAAATAATTTGATGTTTTTTTGGGAGGTCAACGACCGCTGAAAGTAGGAGTTGAGAAAATCGGTTTTCTTTTGTTTTATCGTGTCCATTTAAGTATAGATATTTCTGTGAAGTTTTAACAAAAAACTATTAAGATAAGCTAAGTTTTTCAAAACTTTCTCTCTCCTGCTTGGCTGTGCCCGGCAGTGTCTTTAAAGATCTCATATAATTTTAAGTTATCTACATTGCGGCCGACGAGAGAATACGTTCTCGACACCTGTCAGCTTCATACAAACGAATAGTGAAAAACGAATAGTGTTTTGCGAATATGACCTTTATTAGCAACTAGAATTGTCGCACTGACAGGTATCAAGAACACATTCTCTAGACGGCAGGAATGTACAGTCAACAAAAGAGATAAGTATGCAGGATCGTCGGATATAGTTGAAGTTTAGTAAGAAAACGATGGACGTTCTCGAATAAAACTTAATTTTATTAATAGAAAACAAACAGCTCATTTATCAAATTAAATTTCAGTCGACAACATCCATCGGTTTCTTACTAAACTTCAACTATATCCGACGATCCTACATACTTATCTCATTTGTTGACTGTACATTTTTTGGAATGCAAATAAAGTATTAAGTATTGATGCTATAGGATATATTATAAGGTATTGTTGACTTCCACACGGACAAAGTTGTCGAACTAATAAAGAAACATTTACGCAACTCCGATGACGAATAGGTACACAAACCCTCCTAAAATACACGTGTGTCATTTGTTATTATAACCCACGTGTAAGCATAGCATCACTGATCAATAACAGTTAAAACTTGACAATTGAAATGGATTTCATAAGGCAAGTCGAAAGTTGTACAAGGACGGCTAACTTGGTGACATGTTCTGGCAGACTCTCGCGTGAGTGTGATAGTTTCACTTACTTCGTGTACACAGTGTAGGGAAAACAGTAGGTCAATTAGTGAAGAGCCTTCTTCGTGTATTAGGTAACTTCCTTCGCTTTGATTTGGTCTTGACTTGAGTTTAGTTTGGTCTTGAGTTAGCTTTTATTTATTTATTATATCATACATTACCAGTCGACAGCGATGCGGATACATTTTTCGACGCTATATTTTAGTTTGTTTATGTTTTAGTTAAGTTAGGATATACTTTTGTTATTTTTATTAATTAATTAGGTATTAGCTTTTGTTTTATTTATTAAAACTTTATGCACAAGTAAAAAAAGAAACTATATAAAGGCGGACTTAATGCCTGAAGCATTTTCAACCAGTAAACCTTAGAGTGATGCAGAGATAAAACATGGCAGGTGCAACATACGGGATAAATAGCTAGGAAATGACTATAAAATACAAGAAAAAATACTAATACATAGATGTATACATACATATAAACAAAATGAACTGTCAGGAGAAAAAAAGATCGGTAGAGGAGAAAACGAATCCAGCAAATCAGCGTTGGGATGTTACGGCCAACTTCTGGCGGATATGTTCACGTGACTTTATTTTAAAAGGTAACCGACTGGTTGCTTTTACTTGTTTTTACTGGCGAATAATGTGCCAAAAATTATGAACAGCAGTGATTCCTTGCATAAATAAAAGACCAAACTGCAATCGCTTATTTGGACCATGTTTAGTAATGCACGTTAACGATGATATATCGTGAAAGATGAGATGACTATAAGATTATGTCAATAGGATGGTTTGGGCGTCCTCAGTTTTGATTGCTAATAATATCAAAATTCGATCACATATACAGTTTATTGCAATTATCTCTTCGAGTGTTATAGCTTTTAGTTGCTTATGCTTAACACTCACTCTTACTCACACTCACTCTAAAACCGTCCTCGTAATTGAAGAAAACTATACTTCATCTTATTTCAAAATAATATTAGACATTTAAATAAACCTTTTTACAGTCCGTTCAACCGATTTTGACTTCCACCTGTACCGTAGGCATAAGGATGGTATTAAACGTAAAAAGTGTTTACAATACCAACTGTTTACTGCAGCTGCCATATGTAGGTGGCAGGATGGCTGAGGGAGAGAGCCTCACGTCCCAGCCGCCGCGGGAGACGCTCCGGGCGTCGGAAGCCGCGTGACGACTCCGGGCCACCGTAGGCGCGGGCCTGCGGACGGAGAGTAATGGGTAGCTCACCGTCCGATCAGGACCAGGCCTGTGCCGGACGGCGCGTACGTGTTCCACGCGCGCCTCAAAGAGATGTCAGCAAAAAGGAAGGGGCCAGGGGCCTGCCAGGGGCGAAGCCTGCCGGGGGTGCGGGATTGTCCGAAAGGGTTACCGCTACCCCGGAACATAAAGGGCTAAGGAAGGAACACGGATGGGTTTTAGTCAGTAAGAGTCTGACACTCCCTTCCGTTCCACCCAGAGCGGGACTCATTTGATGATGTCCCATCCATAAAAAAAAGCTGCCATATGTCATACCACCAACGCAATAGAATTCAAAATCGGTTGAACAGACTGTATAAAAGGTTTATTTTAATGTCTAATCTTATTTCAAATGGAGTATTACCTGTTAGCCTACTGTTTATTTTCATACTACGTAAAAGACCTGTCTCGTACAGGGTGGATTCTTGTTAGCTTGAGCCGGTGATAGCTGAAGTTAGTTACATCGTGGATTGGCCTGGATTATTATCTTAGCGACAACACTGATACCGTAGACATTTTAATTAGCTGCCTTGTTCTGCAAGTCTTAGTGACGAGCCCTTTCAAAGTATTTATAGTCGGGAAATTATTGAAGACCGTGATAGTGATAGTACTTTGAACCTGATGAATCTTGCAGTTCAATATTTAAGGAACTTGGTTTATTACCGCTACCCTCTCCCTATATCTATAAAGTATGCATGTTTGTTAAAAAGCATAAAGACTTATTTAAAAAGGCAGCGGATGTGTATCCTCGAAACCACCGAGATCCTCACAGGCTCATATTAAATGACTTGCCAAGACTGACTATATATAAGGTCCCATTAAAATAGATGGACAAACTTTTAGAAATCATTCAGACCACCAAAATAAGGACGATGGTAAAATAATTTTTTAAGAAAAACGCATTTAGATACAAGAAAAATATTCAGATAACGAAAATACACGAATGTACCGGCAATTTATTATTTTAGGTCAAAATAAAATCACTTTAATCAGTGTTTTTTTTGCTTGGATATCTTTGGTTAGACGTACCTACTGAGCGCTGTGCTAAAATTTGTCCATCTATTTTAATGGGACCCTGTATAGTAAAAGCTGTTAGCCATGTGTGTTCGGATATAATAAAATTCCAAGTGATTTTAAAACTTTAGATCTTATATTGTTAAAAAAAAACTACAAAAATGGTTGAATAATAATAATTTTTAAAGTATAAAAGAATTTGTTGATGAGAAACATTTTGTAATGTAAGCTATATTATTTGTATGCAAAACATGTATGCTCAACAATGTATTTTAACAACCTTATAGTATACCATGTTTTACGCAAATAAATATTATTCTTATTTTATTCTTTAGTAAGTTGTCTTTAAAAGAAGGTATTGGCGCCGATTCCCTTAAATTGTTCACAAACTAAACTAAATTTAAGTTCAGCGCATCTTTTTCTTTCTATTTAATTAAGAAAAGGACAGAACATATATATTAGTTTAGTCCTGTCAAATTAGTCAGCGCCTGACATAAACTGACCTATTTTTAGTAGCCAATTTTTTAATCGCGTCTAAACTTGTCTATGGTTATCTTGATTTGACAAGACTAAACTAATATTTATGTTCTGTCCTTTTCTTAATGAAATAGAAAGAAAAAGATGCACTGAACTTAAATTTAGTTTAGTTTGTGAACAAGGGAATCGGCGCCATTGTCATAAGTCGGCTGTCTTTAATTTAAATAGAGCAATGTCAATATCAATCTGCTTAGCCTTTTCCCAACTATTTTGGGGTCGGCTTCCAGTGTAACAAGATGCAGCTGAATACCATTTAATCATATTGTAGGTAATTACGTTAAGCCGTTGGTCCCGGCTGCCATTCGTGGATCTATGACCGTCGTTGTGAGTCAGATAGGCAGAAGCCCGAAAGTCTGACAACCAGTCTTACCAAGGGTATCATGTTACCCAGTAAACTGGGTTGTGGAGATCAGATAGGCAGTCGCTCCATGTAAAATACTGGTATTCAGCTGCATCCGGTTAGACTGGAAGCCGACACCAACATAGTTGGGAAAAGGCTAGGCAGATGATGATGATCTGTTCTTCGCCAACCTTTTGTTAGATCATTCTGCCACCTTTTCATCCGTCTTCCTTTACGTCTTTTTCCATTTCTTGAGTACCATCATCACCATTACCAACATACGGAATGATCCAATGATATGGGTAATATAACAGGAACTATCACCAATAAACACTATAAACTGGTGTGTTAAATTAATCTGTCAAGCTCCGCTAATGAGACAATTGATTTTCTATTGTTTCGTCGCCGATCGGCGAACCGCGCCGCTTGACCGGTTAAGTAATACTAACATTAGGCTAAGTTATACTAACACTATATGGATTTATCCGAAATAAAATATTTGAATGGAATTGAATTCTTCCTTTGAAAATAAATATAAAAGTAAAAATAAAAAAAGAATTTTCTTAATTATTTATCTAGACAAAACTAAATGACGTTTTCATACCTCTTAGCTGTAAATAAAATAATATAGGTTACTCCACTAATCCCCATTGACTATCCCCATTAATGGAGAATTTGTGAACTTTTCTTCCACAAATCTCCATTGAAGTCTCATAGATTGGAGATTTGTGGAAAAAAGTTCACAAATCCTTTATTTTGAAAGAAAGGCACATTTGTTTGATTACGATACCATAAAGTTTCAACGCAGACAATTAAAACCTTATGCCACATCTCCTCATACAAAAATACAACACAAAGCCTCTCATGATTAACCAATTACCATTATTTAATTAAACATTATCCTCCTTCATCCCATCTGGTGTTAAAATTAATACCTTTACAAATACGCGTTTGTTTTCAATACATACTTCCAGCTAATTATAATTGGGTGCTAATTAAGGCAGCTTCTTTAAAATGTCATTCTCGTCTGCAAATATATTTAGTTGTCTAATGAATTAATAGGTCAGCGACGAACTTTTAGCGTCTAATAAATGGTTTATAAGCGACCATATATTGTAAAACAAGCTACTGTAAATATGACGCAACATGGTGATAATTCTTAAGCAACTAAATTTGTGATATGTCTACTCATTGCCAGCTTCTAATAAGTGTATCAACTTCATCTATAAAATAATATCAACGTACTCTAATTTCATAGAGTCACCTTTATTTTTATACTTTAGCATAAGTAATTGATGAGTGAATCTACTATATTTGAACATAAAATTTCCTTATTATTGTCATCAAATAATGGTCAATGAAAGCTCTAATTTCATGTATTCGCCTATCTATTTATAATGTTACCACAAGTAATTGACTATTATACCTACCCAAATGAACATTCTTCGCGGGGCCCCTATTTCTGTGTAAAGGGTTTAAAGTAACCTAACCAAACCGAACCTCGGGGTGCCCATCGCTCGCTCTTGCATCCTATGCCGACGGAGCCCCGCTTCGCGGGGCCCCTATTTCTGTGTAAAGGGTTTAAAGTAACCTAACCAAACCGAACCTCGGAGTGCCCTTCGCTCGCTCTTGCATCCTACGTCGTCTATCGGTCGCGCCCCTCTGATTCCCAACGAGCGTCAGGTACACTCCCGCGCTTGTGTTGCAAACTTTCACGAAAAAAGAATATGATTTATTAATTTAGTTGTTGAATGAAAAACTTTGATTGCTAATTTTGAGGCTGGAACTTGATTTTATTAGCAGACAGATGTTGAATCTCTAAAATATATAAAGTAGCTCACTTACAACATTAGTCGCTGAGTTATCAAATCAGAAGTAAATATATTTATCGGTAGCTCGGAGTCATATTAATTTACGCTCGTAAATTGACGCTGGTTTTTTGATATTCTGTTGGAATAGTAAAGATGATGAATTAATATAATTGAAGCTGTTCTATTAACTCGTCGCCCACATATAAAAAAAGACGCTAGGTTGCAGGTGCTAAAGAAAACTTTTGTTGCCGCACATATAATTTCCCATTATAATTTATATTTCATTGGAGTTAATTAAATTATAACGAATGTACGTGACAATGGGATTGTGATAAAATTAATAACATTTCGAAGAGCGAACACGTTCAACTAAATTAACTCTCCGTCACTGAGTAAACATGCTGTCACAACTATGCTCCGGTAATGTACTGGCGATAGTGTTATTCATACTGAAATGACACGGGACTTTAACACGTATCTTGTAAGGAATAAAGGTGTGAATGTGGTGTGTATTCTTGGAAACGTGATGTTAATTTGTCGCTCTCGTACGAACTTATGTCGAAGTTAGTATTTGTTATGTTATTCATTTCGAAAATGACTTCGTTATTGAATAAGTGAAATATTTTTTGGTGTGTTTTGTGGTGAAAGGAGATTCCAATATTTCGGATAAGGTTTAATGTACTAGGTAGGTTCGGTCTACTACAAAAATTCCTTGAATTTTATTTTTATACTTACATGAAAAAGGAATTATTCAACGCTAGCTACGAATAAAACAAAAAAACAGTTATTATTTATTTAGTAAACTCCAATTGTCCGCTAGACCAGCACAATTTCATAAAACATTTACGAACAATCCAACAAAAACAAACTACAAAACAATCCCTTCCAATCCTCGTATTATAAACTCATGACTCATCATACGAAAATCCGCCAGCGTACTGCACTAATAGCCGACCAAAATGCGTATTCGAGCCAAAAACATTACCGTACTACGCGGCGTACCGTATTATCCGCGACAGCGCAACGATGAAATTGAAACCAATAAAATGCTGGTTGAAGTAAAACGCTTTTCGTGTAGCAGCCATGCACTGCACTACCCCACTATTTGACGAGCGTTGTCATAAATCTTCCTTGTACAGTCGGCTAAAAAAGCGGCCTCTCTCTAATAAAACACAAAACCGCAACTGCTTCATCAATTTCGTTCCAATTTTCTGCAATAGAGAACAATTCCAAAAGTACTCTGTGAAAAATTCTTTGCTCCTAAAGCTACGGTTTTCTATATAAGCGGTTCCCGTCACATTTCATGAACCGTCATCTGTCATTTTCACCAGTATTTTTGACATTAAGGTGTCAAAAAACCATGGAATTAGTATGTACTATAAAGTCAAAGTCATTTAGTGTGACTATTCACCGCTTACTTCAGGAACTAAGCTTTTTAAAGTGACTTCACCTGTTCCATGTTTAAATTTTAAACCAGGCATGTTTTCATTGCCTATTTAAGTTTAATGTTGTCAAAATTGATAGACCACTTTCTTGCCGACCGTATGTACGCGTGTCTGCTGCTCCGACTCTTTCGAGACAGTTGACAAGCGTGAAGATCTGACGTGTATTGGTTTGGGTTTGGTGATATTCTTTTAGATTAATTGGTAGTCTGGTTTGATATCCTGTCAGATGGAATTTTAGGCTCAGTTTCTCTTGTCTTATCGTCGTGTACAAGAGATCTGTTTCGGACTGGTCTTAGATTGAATTTGAGCTTTGGACGTCTTATCATTGTGAAATGGGTCATTCCTTTGCAGGCTCATCTGTTATCTTTAGCCAGTCATATCATCATTATCGTCAGTCAGTAGGTATCTACATGAGTGCCCTCCAAAAGTTAGTTGACATTTTCCCTTTTAGCTGTAATGCCACACATTACGATTTTAAATTCTAGTTTCAAATGTTTAAAACTGCACGCTTATACGTTTTTATTGACTAATTCATTTACCTATGATAAGCGGTGCTATTCTGTAAAAAGATCACCGTGATAACTTAGATGAAGTGAGCTTAAAGTGAGCTGTCATTCCACCCGATGCTAGGGATTGACACTATTGATAGCTCACTTTAAGCTCACTTCACCTTAGTTTTCACGATGAGATCTTTACAGAATATCCTTACCGCTTTCTTTTTGGCAGTGTATGTAGGTATATCTCTTGAATTAATTTTGGTGTTATCTACTTTATTTATTTGTCGTGCGCAGCATAGCATCTTAGTCACATATTTTACAAACACAATAACCTATCTTAATTACTATTCTATATGCGGATTTTGTGGCAAGTGCAGTAGTATCTAAGTTAATATTGCGCTTGGAAAAATATTTCTATAAAACAGTAGACCGTATTATTTTATGTTAAGGGAATTATTTTTCTCCTTACATAATCTTATTTATTAATTTCTTCGGTTTCTATTTCTATTCCAAATCATTTTTATACATTTCTTAGGTTTGTATAAATCGTATACCTAACCTGTGTTCTCGCTGTCGCTTCACTCCTGTAACCGTACTTCTGTACTCCCAGTATGTGACCAAGAACAGAGAGATCGATATATCGGGTGTCAAGCATCACGTTCTATGATTGACATTGATTGACTGGGCTAAGTATCTGCCTACCCAAGCACACGAAATTGACGAAGCGTATAATGTACTCTCTATGCTTGGGGTACGTAAACGTAAAGATGTTGGATTTTTAGGTATAAAAAAGTGATTTTTTGCGTTGCGAATTCAGGGGCAAAAACTGAAACTTTTAGAAATGGAACCATGGAAGGCAAGCTAACGAACTCACGGTGATATGGAGATAGAAAAACTGCATTGATTGGTTTTAGGATAAAATGCCAGCTTGTATTATTTCAATGAGCGTAAAAAATAGATACAGGTTAAATACTAAAAGGGAATAATTATTATGTACTTATGTTGTCTTTAGTGCATTTTCGTTTTTCCCTACAAGGTGTTGGGATTGTGTATTAATAAAATTGTTAATTGAATTGTGTGAAGTGGATGATTATGTCATAATTATTGAGAATATAAAGGTGGCTTTTGTTAAACTACCAATATTATGCGCAGACTTAAAATACGTTGAACATTATCGTTATATAATTATGCATGTGTGTCTATACATTCAGCACGTATAGGCGCGCATGCTTGTCGGTATCAGAACACTACATTTTGAATTTGGTGCCGACACAATGAAGATACTCATAACTACCTAAGCTGAGGTCAAATGAGGAACACAACTTTCGATTTTATTCTGTTTTTTATGTGTCAGTAAAGGTAGGATAATGGCCATTATTTTTTTATTCAAGGCATTGTAACGCTTATATACAATACGCTTATATATAGGTAATTTATTAGACAGCGTATTATTTACATTAGGTATTAGATTAAATAAGAAACTAACCCTCCGTGCTTAAGAAATCAAGTAAAGCCGTTACTCCCGGCTGGCATTCGTGGATCTTTGACAGTCCATTACTGGTAGTCAGAAGCCCGAAAGTCTAACAACCAGTCTTACCAAGGTGTATCGTATTACCCCGTAACTGGGTTGTGGAGGTCAGATAGGCGGTCGCTTCATGTAAAATACTGGCATTCAGCTGTATATTTTTTTATTGAGCAACGATGTATCTCTGCTTACTATAATATTAACAAAATAATCTTTAGAAGTCTCAATCCGGAGAGTAATCATTCACAGGGATTGCTATTAAAAGTGAATTAAATTCACATTAATTTGTTAACCAGTCACGTAATACATTAATTTATTACTGACATTGATATATTAGATAGATAGATAAACCATTTATATTCTCTTATTATCTTTATTTAATCTGGCGGTCGTCGACCGACCATGTGTGAAATTGAAATTAATACGAGTATAATGTGGCTTGGATATTATGTAATAAATTATTTTTTTTAGGCTTTTTGGGTGTGTGGTGGATTTTATAGAATGGAGTTTTGGGGCAGGTAAAACTATTTTTGCTAATGGGGGATTTATTTATTTATTATTGTCGATTTTCGCCATGCGGCTGGCTTACCAAATCCCCTCACAAGCCGAATCGCCACCCCATTTGTACGGGTCGATAAAAATCGCAGGTGACTAATTAATTTTTACCCGACTACGGCGAAGCAAAAAGGAGGGTTATGATTATTATGTATGTATGTAAGTTCTTCTCTTTCCTTATAACTTCTAAACTACTAGTCATAGTTAGACAAATGAGGTATCGTTGGAAACGTCTTGATTGTCCGCTGGTTACAGGCTACGTGAATTCACATTAAATTGAACATGGCGCCCTCTAGCAGACATAAAGTCATGATTTAAAAAAAAATATCATGCCGTGTTGGGTATCAAATGAAAGGGCTTAATTAGCACATTTCAAAAATATAAATATTACTGAAATAAGCCCCAAAATAATTAATTCAATTAAAAAATAAGTTTAAAAACTAAAACCCGACTACTGAAAAGGATGAAACAAGAAAGTACCTTCCCGTGGTCGCATACCGCTGTACTAACTTACAAAGATATGGTAGCATGCGACCACGGGAAGGTACTTTCTTGTTTCATCCTTTTCAGCAGTCGGGTTGTCGACCTTCATGCGGTGGGCGATCACAAAGCAGCATTTTCACGGTCGATTTTAGTAACTCGCCGCATGCGACCTGTCGCCGCACGACAAATGTCGAAACCTATTCTACTTTGGAACTTGCGATTTTAGTCACCTTAGGCCTTTTTTTTTCTCTCGCGGTGGAAATCCTCATGGACTTCTTCTACCGTGGGGGTGACAGAGGGGCATGTCGGACTCTTACCGGCTAAAACCACCGCGGTGTTCCACCTCTACCTATGTGAATGCTTATGCTTATTCGCATAAGCATTCACCGCTCCAAAGTCACCTAAGGCCTAGCCGAATTGCCATTTAGACGGCTATGGTCACATAAGGATTTTATAAGGTAATGGTTTTCAGTTTGGCAACTAGTTGGCAGTACCGTAGTTACTGCCGCCTTTGATCACCGAAAAGTCGCCTGGTTCTGTATTTTTGAAGTGAAAACTTCTTTAGCGGCGTTGAACACTTTTTGTAATGGGTAAAAAATGTTAAACTCGCGTCAGGGCATCGCGTCAGGACACGTGACCGTCAGGAGAGATTTCCCCCCCTCCCCTCTCTTTCTACGACGGCGCCAACCGAAGTGAACCAAGTTTAGTGACACACGACAATGGATGGATGGATGGATGGATGGATGGAGTGGAAGTGGAACCGGAAGTGGAAGTGGAAGTGGAAGTCGAAGTCGGAGTCGGAGTCGAAGTCGAAGTCGAAGTCGAAGTCAAAGTCGAAGTCAAAGTCGAAGTCAAAGTCGAAGTCCAAGTCAAAGTCGAAGTCAAAGTCAAAGTCGAAGTCAAACTCGAAGTCAAAGTCAAAGTCGAAGTCGAAGTCAAAGTCAAAATCGAAGTCAAAGTCGAAGTCGAAGTCAAAGTCAAAGTCAAAGTCGAAGTCGAAGTCAAAGTCGAAGTCAAAGTCAAAGTCGAAGTCAAAGTCAAAGTCAACGTCAAAGTCAAAGTCAAAGTCGAAGTCGAAGTCGAAGTCGAAGTCGAAGTCGAAGTGGAAGTGGAAGTGGACACACTGCTGTGTATTCGTAACATTCGTGTATATAAAGTGTTTAAAATATGGAAATTGAACAAAGTGCATCTATTAATGAAAAAAGGGACGCAGAAATAGTGAAAAAAAATGAGTTTTTTAACTCATTTTTTAATTGAATAAATCAATTATTAATTGAATTAATATTCACTTAATAATTGATTTATTTCAACGTTAATATTCAAGTTTTCACTTCTGCCGGCACTCCCGGAGTGCAACCCGTCTTTTTTTTTTTCTTAATGAAAATTCTTTGACCACAATTTCTCTCTTTACCTACTTTACTTTTCGCCAAATAGCATTCCAATAGTAACTTTGCTCCTCTCTTACATCCATAATCCATAATATAATATTATAAATGCGAAAGTGTGTCTGTCTGTCTGTCTGTTACCTCTTCACGATTAAACCGCTGAACCAATTTAGATGAAATTTGATATAGAGATAGTTTGAGTCCCGGGAAAGGATATAGGACAGTTTTTATTCCGATATTATCACGAAATCGAAACTTATGCGGGTGAAACCGCGGGGCGCTGCTAGTATTTCCATTTATAATATAATTACTTATTTATCGCCTCTCACTCGCAGAACCCATACCTACACTTGGGTTAAAATAAATCCTTTTCTCTCGTATCAGTAAATAAGGTATCTGTTCACAAGCTCGAGTTCCTAATAACCTGGCGATATTAACGTATCGCGAAAGCTTTGATAGCAGCCTCTTTGGTAATTAAAATATGTGGATTATACGTCGGCGTCGCTGTTTTAAACATGTTGTTAGTGGCTCCGCCTAGCAAGTTAAGAAGGTATTATCGGTGAAATAAACACACTATATGCGCTTTTATCACACTAATATTTTAAAGGCGAAAGTTTGTGAGTATGTGTGTTTATATGTTTGTTACTTCTTCACGCTCAAATGGCTGGACCAATTTTGATAAAATTTTGTTTGGAGATAGCTGACACCCTGGATTAACATATAGGCTACTTTTTATCCCGATATTCCCACGGGATCGACATTTACGCGGGAGAAACCGCGGGGCGCAGCTAATAATTTCTGAAGCGGCGATGTTCTCGTTGACGTCTACGTCACGACATCACGCTAACACAGGGAAGTAAAATGTATGGAGAGAATTATATGAAGACGCTTTTAAATTTCTATCTACGATAACATTATAACGTGCACGGGTTTCCATACATTTTACGATTATATCATCACGTTAGAAATTATAAAAGCGAATTGGAAATTATTAAGTGAATCGTGCAGGTAATTTTCAGAAAATGACCGCGTGCCCAAATCACCAGAAATCTTAACCATGGTCTTAGCATCATGAACCAAACCCAAAGAACTGCCGAAGTCATTACGTTAGCGCCGGCTGTCGTTGAAAACCAGCACTGGGGCTCTGTCTTGCATAGGGTTGCAGCATAATCCTGAGCGATAGGTAGCCGTTTTGCGTGGATGTGACGCATGTTTCCCCTTACCTTTATTTTATTTTTTGTGTTTATGTTCTTTTTTGCGTCATCTTCACCGCAAATAAACGTATTTTCTTTCTTTCTTTAAATGTGTCATCGGCCTTATAGACAGAGTTGAAAAATGCTTTTAATGTCACGCGCACTGAAAATCTTTCAACCAAAACACAGCCATGCTGCTATGATGGTAAAAATAGACGTAGGTTTGGGTTATACACTGCTGGTACTTTCCTGCACCCTTTTTTTGTTATATCTGAAATTATTCGGAAAAGAACCGGAGTTACCGACATAGCTGAAGTGGCAGTGAGCTGGCCTTGTTTGACGAAGGACCGATGGCCGGTGGACCAGACGAGTCCTGGAGAGGAGACCGCCTATCGGCAACCACGGCGTAGTGTGGGATGCCCCCCGATTCGATAAACCGATGACCTTAAAAAGATGGCTGGGACACCCTGGATGCGGAAGGCGGAGGACAGGGTGTTGTGGCGTAGCCTGGGAGAGGCCTATGTCCAGCAGTGGACTGCGATAAGCCAAGTTGATTGACTGATTGACGCAATTAATCTGCTGGTGGAACCGTTTCATCAGGATCTCTTATAATGAAAATATCGTGTCAACATAAGCAAAAATAATGACAAAATCCTGTTTATGTATGAGAGATATGCTAGTATTGACATTAAATTAATGCTCTCCATTCTTTCCGCGGAACCCAATTAATCTCCTATACCACTAGGGAAATAAGCTTGACAATGTATCACTTTTCTTTAGGGCTCATTGTTCGCTCATAAAATGATATTGGCAAAAACGTCGCGTTGAAAAACATACGAGTTTATAGCAACAACCTTATATACCGAGGGCTTTTTTTTATCAAAATGAAAATATAATTTATTCAAATTAGGCTCTAAATGAGATCTTTTTGAACGTCAAAAAAAATATTATAAGACAGATTTTCCGGAATATATTCTCTAAGTCATGGCGTAAACCGAATCAAAATGCGCTCAAATTTCAATCCGTTGTGTAGTTTGGAAGTACAAAACTGCCATCCAGACAGACACGTAAAGTATATTAAAAAAAGCGTATACAACTCGTAAAGTTTATTATTATAAAAGAGAACAGTGTTCTTTACTGCCTTCTTTTTCCATCGCAAAATAGAGAAAAACCTGCAACAAAACAAAATCAATAGAAGGAAAAAGAAAATTCTCAAAACAAAAGTCCGTGCAATTTAATTTGAGTTTAATAATAAAAATAAGCGAAGGATTGGAGCTAACAAGAAGCGACGGGAGTCTGAACAATCTCCTTAAGAGACCCTCGGCTCTTCCTGATTGAGTCGAGGGCTGAAATATCGAGAGAATTCAAGAGACCAACTTTGTGAACAACGTAACGTTTTGTGATACGTATTGCGTTGTTTACCAGTAGTGGGAGTTATTGGATTTGAGTTATGAAGGTAAGTCCTAAGAGTAGACGGGTTCATTCTTAGAAGTACAATAAAGAATAATTAATATACAGGCTGGAACACACATATACTAAAGGGTATCATTTAAGCTATCACCAATTTAATTAGTTTTGTGTTTCTGAAATAATAGGGTTTGTCCTCCAAATAGTAGATCTGTCACCAAAATGTAGTCACCAAACAATGCAAGTGACCTAACCAAACCGAACCTCGGGGTGCCCTTCGCTCGCTCTTGCATCCTATGTCGACGGAGCCCCGCTTCGCGGGGCCCCTATTTCTGTGTAAAGGGTTTAAAGTAACCTAACCAAACCGAACCTCGGGGTGCCCTTCGCTCGTTCTTGCATCCTATGTCGACGGAGCCCCGCTATCTTAGAACGAAAATATTTAGTGGCGATAGATCTATTTATTAGGTGATACAAATATTTCGTGGCGATAGATCTATTTATTAGGTGATACAACTTGATGACAAATATAAATTTTGGTGATAGAAAATATAGTTCCCTATACTAAATATCCATCGGACGGCTTGGGAATGAGTCGATATACCTACACCATGAAATCTGATGAATGGCCATCAGATCCATTTAAACATCTCTCCCTCCCTTTTCCAGTTGGCCTCCGTATACAACTGTCATAAATAAACTCTTTTGTGTTACTGACCAAAAAGTAATAATTTAAGATTAAATATCAGAAAATACATTTTCTTTATATAAATATAACTTCGAAGGAAAAAATAGGCACAGAGCGTGTTTTTACACTTGGTAACCACAAGTAAAACGCGCGTCGCGTCGTAAGATAAGAATATTGTACTAAAGTATACTGGAACAACACTACTTGGTAACAATGCCGTAGCTACTACGAAAATCAGCATCCGTAAAAGTTTGCGTAACGGCTGCCTTCTACCGCGTAGCAGCTACGAGTACGCGTAGCACAAAATACTTGTCTTAATTCAGATAAAACTTATTATCGATCAAGATACACTGCTGTTGAAGGGGTTCAATTAAAGCGAAGAGTTTCTTAGCAACAAATTGGGGGGAATAAAATTATAAAGAAGTTAACAAGAGCGGTGTTTTTGACTACAGTCTTGTCATGGTCTTGTCATAATCAACAACGGTAGGTATCGTTAGTTTACAACAGAAATTTTGCCTTCGAATAAATGATCACGAACAAAAACTAATTACTCAACTTGCTGTCTTGATTGGTACATGTAGGTACATTTATATTATTAATTAAAAATCAAAAACATTGTTTCAACTTCAGATTATTCTGAACTTTAATACACGAACTTAAAGTAAGTAACAAAAGGTAGGTACCTAGGTATTAATGTTTACAACTGACTGTCATCGGAGAAAATGTAAGAACAAATTCGCTTGAAGCATGAAAAAAAGTAATTTTGAAATAAAAGTTTAATTTTTCTAAAATAAAACTTAAAAGTTATTGTTGTTGTGAATGTGTTAGTGTTACGTTGTTTGTGTGTAAATGTGTGTTGTTTTTGTGATGTAATGTTTATGTTAAAAACAAATGGAAATATTAAATTTGTTCTAAAATATTAAAAAATAATTAAAAAAAAAATGGAAAATGGTGCTTATTCTATTTTAGATCGCACACCATATGGCCACGTTGCCTTATTTGAGTCGTTAATAATTCTGAATGCAGTTTAATGTTGAGTGAAGACAACAGTCAAAAATGTACCCATACAAATACCAAAGATCTTCCAACATCATAATACCACAGTGACAATTAACCCTAAAACTCAAACTATTCACTCAAAATTAAAGCCACATAGCGTGAAATTTCACACCTCCTAGCTTTGGAGTGATAACACAAATTCCAGCATTGTTTACATTGCGAAGTTGTCTGCAAGTTGGAGCTCACATGACTTGGTGCTCGGTGATGCGGAGCTAACTTTAGCTTGGGGATATCGGTTTATGAAGGTGTGAATATAATGCGACTTATTGATATCTGATAGAGTTGTGCCTACAGAAAATCTGTATAGAAAGAAAAGAAAAGAAAGAAAGAAAATACTTACATTTATTTAGCACAGACTAAAAGACACACAATACGCCATCTATTCATACATCAAATAAAAACAAAAAGTAAAGATGCGATGCGGATGAATTTTTCGACGCTATATTTTAGTTTTTATATATGTAGTTTTAGTTAAGTTAGGTTTTAATTTTGTTATTTCTGTTAACACTCGTTTGGATGATATTAAAAGTAAAGATTAAATAAAAAAAGTATAACATCCGATGTTAAAAAAAAATAAGCAGGAAAGCTTCTACCTATGGACTATAAGTTTTGAATGCATACTTTCTCTTGGTTGCGAACACAGGATATAGATACACCTAGATAATGCAAGAGCTTGCCCAGTTTACGTACAAAAATCGTAAGCCGCCACCTTCGCGCTCAGTCCTGTGTACTGCTGGCTGGGTGAGCGTCAGCGCTAGGGGGGGGGGGGGCGAGACGGAAGCCGCACGCGGCGACGTCTTTGAATCGATTTGATTTTCCCATCACTAAATAGTGCCTGTGACGTCATAGTAGGTAGACAAAAAATGGCACGCTTGCTTTTCATGCAGATCATGATACTTGCGTTATCTAGGTCTATCTATATCTGTGGTTGCGAATGAAACAGGAAACAGCTTTAAATTCTATGACCTGTACGCATGACTACACATCAAGCTATACATAACCATTAAAAGCTGACTTCTGATTTTACGATAAACCTATACAATGCGGGGTCAGCTAATCATAATCAGCCTATAATGTTCCCACTGCTGGGACACAGGCCTTCTCTCTATGAGACGGAGTGGGCCGTAATCTACCACGCGGGCCCAGTGCGGGTTGGTAGATGTCACGTCTTCAAATTTTTGGTTCTAGAACATGCCGGTTTCCTCACGATGTTTTCCTTCACCGTTTTGAGAGCAGTGGTGATGAAATAATTTACACAAAGTACAGCGCCTGTCTGGGTTCGAACCTACGACCTACAACTCGTAAGTCGCGGCCGATACCACTGGTCCACCACTGCTCAGCTAAATAGAATTTTAATTACCAAGTATGTTAGGTACCTAATTCAAATCGCCCTAATCTTAAAGTTATTTCGTCAAACATCGTCACTACTCCAAGTTCTGCCTAACTTCTAGCCCACAATAGACAAGTTTATAGGTACGCCTTGTATCAAACACATCAGAATACTCAATAGTTCTAACTGAGCAAACTCAGCCTTCCGAAACGTCACGAACTAACTTCAACAAGTAATGTGACATGGGTTGTGTTAAGTTTTACCCTAATTTTAATTGTCTTGTTAATAATTATGTCTAAAGTTCCCGTTACTCCCCTGTGTGCGACCGTATTCGGCGCGTAACAGGGTTTCGGCATAGAGTAAAAAGGAATAGAAAGGAAACTCGCGCTACGAATGCGAACGCTTTCTAAATACAAAAAAAAAACAACCGACTTAAAAAAAAAACAATAAAAATTGATAAATAACTTTAATTTCGGAAGTCGGTGTCGTTGGTTCCGCATTTTTGTTTTTGACACCGACTAGACTAGAAAACAAAAACATCAAAATTCGCATAGAAATGCTGAAGATGCAGTACATTTATGCATATAACTTCGTACATAAGAATAATTACCTAATGTATGTATAATTAATCGCCAAGCGGTTGGTCGACTCATCACGTGACCAGAGGCTGGCCTATTTTTTGGCCAAAGAATCAGCATTGCCATACAACGTGGCAATGCTGCCAGCCTTTTGGGCACGTTTCCCGTTAACAGTGATGCGGACGAATTTTTTGATGCCCTTTGATTATTTTCCCTCCCTTTTTATATACTTGTACATATTATTATTTTAAAATTGTTAGCTTTTATGTAAATATCCAAATAAATATGATCACCCTAATGTATTATATACTATACCTTCCTGAAAGTATGTAGATCACATTAGTGAAAAAAATATCAAAATTGGTTCATTAGTTTTTGAGAAAAATGCGGACTTACAAGCATACATACATACGGGTCGAATACAGAACCTCCTTTTTTGAAGTCGGTTGAAAAAATGCAGCATGTTAGGCGGGAAAACGCAGTCTGGGCTTCACAGATTAGTGCTTCAACAACAACAATACAGGGTGTCGGAAACATCGTCGCGTAAACTGAAACCAACTGATCGAACTAACTGATTGAAGTTTTCGTTTTAATAATCGTCGAAAAAAAAACGCGTGGGGGTTCAGAATTATGTACTGAATCCATGGTAACAGGTTATTCATCGATGTCCCTGCCACGCTGTATAGTCAGTGTGAGAGATATGTTTTGAATTAGACGAGTGTGGGTCGTAAGTCTATGGTCGTAAAAAACAATCACTATTCTATTACTTATTCTAATCACTATTTCGGCGGTCTCAGTGTACGTGGAAAAAGAATATTTTCGGTCAGGAAAATGGATTGTTTAGCAAATTGACGACCAACTTAAATTGATCATATTATTATCTTCAAATCACAACAGTACAGTCCGTTCACAGTTATTTTTACCTGTGACAGCAGCAACCCAACAGTAACCTTATAGGAATGACAATAAAGATCACTATGATTTGGTCATGATACAAAATCAGAGGTAATTCTTAAACAGTCGTATGAATTAGCAATAACTCGGCAAAGTTACGGAGAGTGCTATAATACGTTTCTCCGACTCCGCAGGTACATGAGTTTCGTTTCTCTACAGTTTTATTAATCTATGGTTTCGGGGAAATAATTGAGTTGATTATTTATTTGGTCGTAGGCGTCGGGTGTAGTGTAGGTTGGTTAGGTAATCAAAATGTAAGGTTCCGTAGGTAGCTGGTCTGTTTTGATTTCGGTGGGTAGATGTTTGAGAAACTCCGAAAGATTTTCTCATCCGGAATATTGAAGTTCTAGAAGTTTTAAACCAGTGTTTATTCATGCAGTGAACTTTGGTTTGAAAGTTCTATGACATACTCTCTTCTATAAACATTAGCTATTGGTCTCAGAGAGGTTGTAGGTTCGAAGTCAGACAGGCGCTTTACTTGGTGTAAATTATTTCATCACCACTGCTCTCAAAACAATGAAGGAATATAATATTTCTCCGTTTCTCCGCTCCGCTGCCTCGCTCCGCGGCCTCGCTCCGCGTCAATGGACAGGCAGCCTTGGATTGCCGTCCTATCGGACTAAGATGGAGTGCACCCGTGTCTGCGCACACACTTGTGCACTATAATATCTCCTGCGCCGAAGTTGACCCGTAGACCCGTTGAAATTGGCCGTTAGTGCCGAAATACGGCCTGGAGGACTTTATATTGTTATTACCTAGTTACTTGCTTCTCGTATTGTGTATAAACAACCAACCAACTTACTTAATTGAAGTAACATGCCAAGTACACAAGACTAAAGAAGATGCACACGAACTAATAAACATCCAATCAAAGTTTCTCACATGCTAATGTTATTCACATAAAATGAATTTTCCAACTAAAACATTTGAAATTGTAGTCTGGTAACATTTTGTATACCGGCTTTGTGAATAGGTCTGTAATGAGCGCCTAAGTTAAAACTTTGTTAGGCTTCATATGAAATGTATGTGAGCAGTGAGCGTCATGTGAAAGTTCAGTTGCGAGGCATTCTTAGTTCCTAACTAGGATCTCATTTCATGATTATGTCGTTGAGTTTTATTGAGCGAGTAAGTAGGTCAAAAATGTGGGCTTCGGAAATAACTGACTAGTGGATGTAAATGCGAGTCTACCACGCGGGCCCAGTGCGGGTTGGTAGATGTCATCACATGTCTTCGAATTTTTGGTTCTAGGACATGTTCATTTCTTCACGATGCTTTCCTTTACCGTTTTGAGACCAGTGATGATAAATTATTTACACAATGTAAAGGGCCTGACTGGGTTCAAACCTACAACTCGTATGAGTCGGGGCCGTTACCACTGGCCACTACTCATCTATTTTTGATTAAGCTATATCTATAATCTGCAGCCGTTTCGTTTACTGTCAAAATAAACAAAAACCCACACATTTATTTTAATGGATAACACACATAGCTAATCCGCGGGCTTAGTTGCCTGTAAATAAAGCAAACCGACTCGTGATGTAGACTACTGCGCACACGTACTACAATAATTGTATTGGATTTGTAGATTACAAGCTAGAGTAGCGAATGCTGCGAGGTTGCAGCAACTACAGCTAAGTACCTAAATAGTACATACGTTGCGTCACGCTTGTAATTTGCAAATGAGTTCGCATGCAGTTTGAAAATTTGTATTTCGAAGCTGTCGAAGAAATCATTTCTCGATAGTTTTTTTGACAAAAAAAAAAAAACAAATTGGATTCCGTTTATTTTTGCGATGGTTAAATGAATATTTATCCTAGAGGATTTTTTAAGCATCTACTTATGTTTGCCAATACTGTGAGTAAATATTTAAATGTAAGTAACAGCAGCTTTATAATTTTACTAGTAGCGCCCTGCGTTTTCACCCGCATAAGTTTCGATCCTGTGGGAATATCGGGATCAAGTAACAGTATTCTATGTGTGAATCCAGCGGGGCAATTGCGTAACACTTTATCAATCGGAATCAGTTTCATTTTGACAGTTCAACAATATTCATTGCGTTATTTACGTGTTGAGCAGACAAATTTTTCGAACTTATGAAGCAATGGATTAGCAATTGGCTTTGAAATGATTCTGATTCCGATTGATAGTGTGTTACGCAATTAGGGTGCTGGTTATAAACTATGTGTGTGCCAAATTTCATCCAAATCTGTTCAGTAGTTTTTGCGTGAAAGAGTAACAATTATCCATCCATCCTCACAAATTTTCGCTTTTATAGTATTAAGTAGGATTTGAGTGTCTTCACATGAATTGTCTCTCAATTCTTTGTTAATGTTTTTGCTTTGTTTCTATTTACATATCTCCGGAACTCTTTATCCAGCATGGGCAAAATTTTTAAGGGGAACTGTGGAACTAAACACATTCAAATGCTAAGTGGCATTTTCCTGTAAAGAAACCAATAATAAAATTAGTATAATTATCTGAAATCTTTTAAACCACAATGTAAATACTCAAAGGCTCGGATTCACACGCCAGTCCAATTTCCGCTTACTGGATCTAAATACAACAATTCCGTATTTCGTAGAATCACTTAATTGTAGCACAATCTTAGTGCTTGTTCACGTACAACTTTCGGGTGTGGCATGGTGGCAAGTGGAGCGGGCTTGGCAACTTCGCCATTACCTTGAATGTGAAGCGTTCCGTGTGATGAAACCAACCGACGTAGTTCAAAGATGAACTCTATTTTACATGGAGCGACTGCCTATCTGACCTCCACAACCCAGTTACTGGGTAATACGATACCCCTAACGTACTACCCGTAACGACTGTCAAAGATCCACGAATAACAGCCGGGACCAACGGTTTAACGTGCTTTCCGAAGCACGGAGGGGTCTTAGTGTGTAAATATGGTCACCCATCCACAGACCAACCGCGGCAAGCATAGCTTAACCTGATTGATCGACCTGTGCGGGTGTTATTATTTTATACACCTAAAATAAGAATTGAACTGGCTTTGAAATGGCTTAAATTTGCTTCATATAGACTGGTGTAGGTATTAGCGTTAGCCCATTCAAATGTAAAATATTTCATAACGCGATGCGAGCTGAATTTAGTTTGATATAATTTTATAAAACGTTGGCTTAATATAATTTTGATTTCATTAAACCAGTTTAAAATAGTCACAGGTACGTTTCCTATGAAAAAAAAACAGCGCGTATTACATGATACATTTAATATTTTGTAACCGCGCCCACTAGTAAATGTGAACAACCCCTTACTCCTCATATATCCACGCGTTCCGTGCGATCATTATATGGTACCGGCCATATAGCAAACGGGAAGTTTGTTGGTTGCTTCTATATTCCAGCTTATCGTTCATATATCTTACATAGAAATTGTATAATTCCGACTACCGAGCGTTCTAAAACAAAGCATTATGGTTGGAGGTAAAATTGAAAATGGTAGTCGAGATTTAAGTAGAATTAACAAGGAATTTTAGTTCATTGTTCTGGAATAATTACGTAAATGCTAACAAGTAAATGAAAAGCAAATATACAATAGTTTCCTGCGGGGTGATTACGTAACACACTGTCAGTAGCAATGGCTTTCATTTTTACAGTTCAACAACATTCATTGCGTTATGTTGAGCAGATAAATTTTTCGAACATATAAAGCAATAGATTAGCAATATCCTTCAAAATGATTCAGATTGTTATTGAAATTGTGTAATAATAATAAAATAATGTATTTCCTGCTCATCTACCTCGACCCTTGCTGTGGGTCTTGTTTTACACCGCTTCATCGCGAGTTAACCTTGAGGCTTGCCGTGCTTAGGTTTGGAAGCATAGTCTGTAGTTCCAGAGCTGTGCGGGCAAAAAGGACTATGCCGTCGGAAAATCGGAGGTTTGTCAACCTCCTGCTGCTGACTTCGATGCCTTTGGTTGTCCATGAGGCTGCCAGTGTTCTAAGTATCTCCTCGAGAATGCTTGTGAATAATTTCGAGTAATTCCGGTATGACCCCTGAAACCCCCTCCACCTCCCCCGAGCGGGACACCCTGCTTAACACATTTTTGTATTTTAATTTACGGGATTGTAGTATTTAGTTTCATGTCTGCAGTGCTGTTGTGGTATATATTTCTTAGAAGGTCTATATATTGCTGTTCCAGTTCTTGGTTTTTTGTGAGTGAAAATGGTAATTTGTACGTGGCACTACAAATTTCTCGGGTACGTTTTCTGAACCATTTGTTTAAATTTTCATCAGATACCTTTGGAACGGCCTACACGTGCGAAAGACTCGACTTTTGTGCCATTCCAAGGAACGCGCAATATTGCTCGTTTATTTTTGAGAGCGTATGCATTATTCGATCATGTGCAGAGGTACCCACCTGCGGAGTGTACAGACGCCAGCACATCAAGCTGCTACAATCCGTCAAATTTCTGTAATAGATTTTTAACTTTTTCGATACGGCATAAGGTTCAATGTTGATTGGGAAAATTTGACAGTTACGGGTAGCTTGATGTGCTGGCGTCTGTACCTAATTATTATTTTGTCATACATGAAGAAGATATTGGTTAGCTACTATAACCTCGTAAAAATCGTGTTTCACGTCATACAGTTGAAATTAAATCAAAAATGAAAGTTTAACAGATAAAGATAAAGATATACCTTAAAAGCAAGTAAATAACAGAGAGTAACAGAAACTTGAAACTAAATAACTAGATGGGGTTAACGCTCCCAAATGGCCCCCTAGACTCGGCTCGGCAAACTAATTTAAAAGTTCTTGATTACAAATCGGTTGACTTCATTGCAAAGCAGGTCAAAGGTTCAAGGACTATTTAGAACGAAGAAGGTGGTTTAAATAGATATCCGGGATAATGTTTGTTGTTCTTTGAGTTACAGGATCATCATCACCATCTGCCTGGCGACTGCCTATCTGACCCCCACAACCCAGTAACTGGGTAATACGATATCCCTTGGTAAGACTAGTTGTCAGACTTTCGGGCTTCTGACGACCCGTATCGACTGTCAAAGATCCACGAATGACAGACGGGACCAACGGCTTAACGTGCCTAACATTGAATCACAGATTACAGTTTTTTTTTTTTCCAGCCAAGATATTTCTAGTACACAGAAGCAACTCAAAGTCAAAGTCAAAGCATTTATTTCAAATAGGCACATAAAAGGCACTTTTGAACGTCAAAAATTATCTTAAAATAGAATTGATTCTAGTCGCCCATTCCAAAAGGTAGTTTTCGTATGGAGAAGAATGGGCAAGAAACTCCACCGTTACTCTTTTAAAATGTTTTAGGTACAATATTTTCCATGGGTACATTAATTGTATAACAACATGTGAGGACGATGCACCTAAAATAAAATTACTATACCACAATAGGTAAAAGAATTAAAAACGAAACCATGACATATAAATTAATTATCTGATAGATATATGGTGCTCACATATCTACAAACATGGTACAAGCAAAACGATATGATTAAAAAAAAAATACAAGTAATAAGTCAGGGTGTGAGTAATGAATGTAAAAACGAATATAAAAAAAATTGCAATTAAATTAGCAACCAGTTTGATTTTGTCTAGACTCTAGATTGTCCTACTGCTACTAACTAGCGTTGAACATCTCTTCTTTCTTTCTGCGAAAGAAAAAAACGTGTGCGGATACTCGCACAAACACACACTCGTATTTTATAATAGAAAGAGATTGAGAAACTGTGAATTTAATACGCGTTTCTAATACAGGTCACCTAGTATAAGTTTTTAGAAGCTCTATAAAGTTTCAGCATCTTGTATTATCGTTTTGATCTCGCTATCGTCTTAAGCTCCCTCAAAAACCATGAGAACGACACCCATGAAGAAAAATTTTAAAATGTTTGCAGCCGCCATCTTGGATTTTCATTTTGAACTCACTATTATTGGCTCAGCACCCTCGAAACCCATGAAAACTATCTCTATCTCTGTCTCTTTCTATTATAAAAAGAAAACGTCGTATGGAGGGAGCTTATTAACGCTTTCTAGCTACAACACGACAATTTCTACCAGTTTATTTCTACCGCAACTCGCTTTAAAGAATTTCGTTCCAAAAAGAAGCGGACACGAACACAAGAACAGTTTGACATGTTGCGACAAAAAAATTTGCCGATCAGCAAATTGGTAGCGGGGCTGACTGCCCAAGGTACACTGAACTTGCATTACCTACATTTAAGTATTGTCGACCATTAATCTACACGAAAAGTAAAAAACATTGGCACTCCGGGAGTGCCGACAGAAGTGAAAACAAAACACAAACAGAATACTTTGCCATCACTCACTGACATATCGGATATACATCCTATACATCCCGATATACATCGGAGTACATCCCGAGGACAGCCGAACACATCCGAAGCGGTGTCGCTTACGGTAACAGTGGCGCGAATTCAATGGTTTAATCCCACCTCAAAAAATGCCTAACGTGTCTAAAGAAGTGTTCACTTCAAAAACCTGAAGACGCCAAAATAATGCACAGACGTAAAACTTCAATTCAATACATAAAATCTAGGTAGGTAAGATTTCTATTTATGAAAGTTTGTTAGCCTACAAAATATGAAATCCCGCTCGTTTCGCCCCGCGTTGAAACTAACGAAGCGCCGCATCGTAAGAAGGTCGTAACTAAACGTGGAGGTCGGTAACAAGTAACAAGCTGTACGGTTGTTTATTTGGTTTTATTGAGTAAAGTTAAACAATGTTCTTTGTATAGGAGTCCCTTGTTTGACTCAAAAATCCTACATAATTTTACAAATTTTTGAGGCTCTCGATCAAAAATTTTTCAGACTTATCTGAAGGGCTTTTCTTTCAAGAACAGACAGACAAAAGACAAGGAAGTCGAAAGTCGAGTCCAAAATGCTTAGAAGGCCTACTGGTCCCTTAAAGAACATATGGAATGTAATGTTCCTATAATGCTTTTAAAAGGAAACTCATCGACATGTGCATCCTGCCCATCCTAACCTACGGTACACAAAGTTATGGTCACTTACTGAACAACAGGAGTCCAAGCCCAAGATTTGCCAACGGGCAATGGAGTGCAGCAAGTGTCAAGCATACATACCGAGTTAGTAACACCACCCTGCGCTCCATAACTCAAGTGGCGGTTTTTGGAGAAAAAACAGCCAGGCCGAAGTGGGAGTGAGCCGGACACGTTTCACGAATGCACCCGGAGAGATGGGCAAAGATCGTCACTCACTGGATGCCCGAGGGAAGACACCGCCGTCAAGGTAGACTAAGGCGAAGGTAGTGTGATGATCTGATAACGTTTGCAGGACCAATATGGCCAGAGATAGCATAAGACAGGGTTTGGAAGGAACAAGGAGAGGCCTTTGCCCAGCAGTGGGAATCAAAATAGGTTAACAAAAAAAAAACTGACGGATATTTTTGATTAACATTGGTATAGGTAGGTATTCCTATGAAATTTCGGTACGCTATGTGTCTGGACAGTCTAAAGGATTGGCCCGTGGCTAAATAATAACACCGTCGACCGATCAGGTTAAGCTACGCTTGCCGCGGTTGGTCTGTGAATGGGTGACCATCTTTACATACCGAGACCCCTCCGTGCCGGGGTCGGTCCAGGCTGTCATTTGTGAATCTTTGACAGTCGTTACGGATAGTCAGAAGTCCGAAAGTCTGGCAACCAGTCTTACCAATGGGTATCGTATTACCCAGTAGCTGGGTTGTGGAGGTCAAATAGGCAGTCGCTCCATGTAAAATACTGGTATTCAGCTGCATCCGGTTAGACTGGAAGCCAACCTCAACATAGTTGGGAAAAGGCTAGGCAGATGATGGTGTGTCAGGACAGTCTGACACAGAAGAGGGTACTTCACTTAAAATGTAATTTTGGCATCTTTACCTACCTACTCCTTGTTTTTACAGTTACCGTAATAGGTATAGGTACTAACTTTCCCAATGATTGAATATTATTTAGTACCTACTTACCAATGTAATATGTGAGGCCATCAATCGAACTAATCTACATGGTAATAAATGAAAAGGTAATTCCTTAAGGGATGTCTTAGCGAGACTAATGAATATTCGGTAGGATATTCAATTTATCCCTCAGAATAGTTAGAGTGTTTATATCGGATCGGAGTGAATGTTTTCTTGGGTGTGGTCCTGTTAGGTGTGACTTTAAGGGGTTTACAGGACCTAAACGCAAAAAACGCAAGTTTTATAATGCCTGAAAGTATATGATCGACTACAGTAAACAAAATCAGAAAAATATATGATATTCTTCAGGATATATGCAAGGTAGACAGTGACCACGCTTCAGGTCATGTGAATATTTTAAAAAAAATTAAAGAAAATAATGCACTGTTTCCTAAAGATTTAATGTGACTTTTCAAAATATGTAGCACGGGACTGTTGTAAAAAGTGTTTCAAAATGGATGGTACAATATTTCTTAAATAGGTAATTTACAAAATTAGTCACTATAGCATGACAATTCATAACCTCCCCCCACCGCCTCCTTCTTTTTAAGGAATAGATAAACGACGGTCTAAAAATTAAGATTATTTCCTTTCAAAACTTACTTTTACAGGCAACTAACACGTAATATTACTAAAGGCACACTTTGTTTACTTGATGTCTTAATAGCGCCGAACCACATGTGCTGAACTTAAAATCTCATGAGAAATATTTTTGAAAGTCACATTAGATTCATCCAAGTTCGAGTGTTCGTTGTCAGTCTTCATATGTATGCAATCCCCTCTAATGTTCGTAATGTAACTGTCGCTCACTCTAATGTCTAATGCCATTTGGGAATTTGCATACTTGGTAACACACTTACTGTGGCAAAATCTCGGGAGATTAGCTTAGCAATTATTTTATAATGGTTAGTTTTGTTTTCATGTTGACATGGAGCTTTTCTCCGATATGGGCTGATTTTTCAATTAATCATTTTTGAACAGCAGTGGCCCAGTGGTAACGGACACGACTTACGAGATGTAGGTCGTAGGCTCGAACCCAGACAGGCGCTTTACTTTGTGTTAATTATTTCATCACCACTACTCACAAAACGGTGAAGGAAAACATTGTGAGAAAAACCGGCATGTCTTAGAACCAACAATTCGAAGATATGTGACATTTACCAACCCGCGCTGGGTCCGTATGGCCAACTCCCTCTAACTGAGAGGAGGCCTGAAATATTTTCGTGTCCATTTCCCCAGGGTCGTATATCTACGACCAAATACCACAGCTCATTTTAATCTGCTTTTTTATTTAATTACGCTGTATTCTGTATTTAAAAGGTTAACCAATTATTTTTATAAAATAAAAGTAAGCCTCAGTTACTCCTTATAACATCAGGTATCTGTCATTTGTCAAAAAAAAAAAAAAGGTATCTGTCAGTGAAAATTGATCCAGCCGTTTCGGAGATTACCTGGAACAAACAGACAGACTTAAATAAAAATTTAAAAAAGAAAATAATCATAAGTACCGTATATATATACTTTCATAATTATACATTTAGTAAAATCTTTTATTTTGACTATTACAAACAGACACTTAAAATTTTATTTATTTGTATAGATCGGTAAGCTATATTATGCAAAAGATTTCCAAATCCGAATTTCAAATTTTTTGTCACAAAAAAATCAAAACGTTAACTTTACAATCAAACAGGTCATTTCACTAAGCAACCGCGCTAGCTACTACTACACCATAAATCATAAGCAATCGATACCACAACCAAATCCTAACTTGTTACTTAAATCCCCTTTACATATCACCCTAAATACCGTCAGAAAACCGTAAAACAATTCCTTGGCACCCAATCCAATAGATGGCACGCAATAAATCAACAATTTAGCTGAGCAATTTTCATAATTCACGCAATATCAACTTACCCGAGTATAAAGAAAAAAAGCAATTTCCTTAGGTTGTAATACTGGAGGGACGAAGGAGGCTCGCCCTCCGTCCACACTGGGCCGATGATATCGTGTTGTAGTTTTATACTACCGGGATGTAAATCTGGGTGAAGTGATGAAGGTAATATGGGTCGTAGGGCACGGCTCTAGACTGTTATGACTATATTCATGGTTTATGTGGAGGTGTTTTTGTGGGAATCCTACAAGTAGTTTGAGGCGAACTTGTGTAGCTTGGGTTGCAATTTTTTATGATAAAAGCTAAGTATCAATTTGTTATGGATTCTCTACACAATGGGTAGTATTTTTACCAGATTAGATCTACAATTGTAGATTAGACGTACAGATAAGGTAAAATAATTGTAATTCTATTTACTTAGCTTTTATTGGTATAGGAAAATATATCACAAATATTCTTTCTGTAAACCATTTAATAATTGGAAATCCATTATACTTTATCTACTTAAGTTCCAACCTTATTTAAATATGCATTACTTCTAATAAAATAATCTTACTACCAAAGCTTTTAACTAAGTATTCCAAAAGGAATTTCAAGATCGTAATCGTTCTTAACAACCCTTTAATTCAGCAATTTTATTACTACTTCAAGTATAACACAAATGTAATCAATATTTAAGTAAATAAATCGGCTATCGAAAAATGGCTCAAACTAAATCCAGATTTAGTTAAAGAACTTAAATGTAATGAAGTATTCTCGAAGAGAATTACCCAACAGACGCCTTCGCCAATAACTAAGTTAATCAAGTTAAGAGCTCTTACTTAAGTGTGTCGCACACAGCTTAAAAAGGCTAATGTAAGTTGGTTTTGGCTCTAGACTTTTGGTAAGACTTAATTGTAGTTTTGTGATGGATGTTTGGCTGTCATTCGATTTTTAAAAGTCTTTACGGGTCGTCAGAAGCCCGTAATTCTCTAAAACCAGTCTTACCAAGAAATATCGTATTACCCAGACATTATGTCGGATAGGCAGTCGCTCCATGTAAAATGCTGATATATTTCTCATCAAAAATTATGGCGGATGTGAAGTGCGTTACTTTCTGCGCAGTACCTCACGCCCCTCACCCCCGCTGACCCATGAATTTGATACTGCGCAGCGACTCGCCTCATGTTCCGAGTTGTCATAAAGTTCGAATCGGGCTGTATTCAGCTGCATCCGGTAACATAGTTGGGAGAAAGCTAGGCAAACTGATTTTGACTTATCTTTGTGGCTGAATTGCGAGGAAGTTTTCAGTCTATGGTAGTCGGAATTCCGGGCATATCTGCAGAAAAAGAGCATTCTATTCTATTGTCTAAAGAATAGGTATAGCAGACAAGAGGCAACCGCAACCGTGTTTTGTTTTTTTACTATTATTTTTAACTTTTCTACGATAATGTGGCCCCTTTGTGGCTCTCCAGGAGTGGGACGTTTTGGGCAAAGAACAAAATGTACCTATGTAATTAACCGGTCAAGCGGCGCGCGTCGCCCATTGGCGACGAAACAATAGAACATTAATTGTGTCTCATTAGCGGAGCTTGACAGATTAAATTGTAGTGGAAGTTCGTTGTTTCAAACTTTATTCACGTAACTGTAACTTTAACAAAAATCTTTTAAAATTTAGTTTAGTGCCTAACAAGATATTACGCCAGCATCCCAAAATTAAGCAACATTAATCCTTAATGAGTTACAAAACATGTTACCATCAATTTATTAGACCCGCGGTCCCAAGTGTGACCGCGTCCCTAGGAAGGTGTTTCGGATATGAGCGATTATTCAGGGCCACAGTAACAATAGGGTAATAAATTATGATTGATGAACGCCCCCGGGAAAAGCGCACCTCTTTAAGGGAACAATAACAATATTTATTTATATCTGTTGTGACCGGGAACATTTGGGTGATTAGAGGCACAACGGGTGTTCGAGATTCTGTGCAGTTTGTTTCGTTACGGAGAAACAATGTAGCTTAGTAATAGAATGTTTATCAAAGTAATATTATCTATACAGGGTGAAATAGAATTCATGGGCATTCTTTTAAAGGGTCATTGTAATCATCATTATGAACAACTTTTACTATGGGACTAAACCTTAAATCGCGAAAAACAATCAGCTGTTCCTTCCATTTATGTTCACATAACTCGTCAAAATATAGGGAAGAGCTGATTTTTTTTCACGATTTCAGGTTTGGTCCCATAGTAATAGTTGTTCAAAATGATGGTTACAATGACCCCTTAAAAGGATGCCCATGAATTCAATTTCACCTTGTATATCTATCTATATCTATACTAATAATAAAGCTAAAGAGTCTGTTTGTTTGTTTAAACGCGTTAATATCTGAAACATCCAGTCGAATGGGAAAAATTATTTTTGCATTTGATAGCCCAATTCCTGAGGAAGGTCCAGCCCTAAAGAGCCGGGCAAAAAGAAAAAACAAGGACGCTAAGCGAAAATGAAGTAAAAGCCGGCGAGCGATACGATGCGACGCGGTGGGTTGGGGGCTGAAATCGCGGGCCAGAAGCTCGTAATAAGATATACGCCAATACAAATTGAGAAGTGAGGAAAAAAACAGTAGGCGCAAGATTTGCCTGACAAGTCAAGAGAACAAAAAAGATGTAATAATGTGAAACGATTCTATAACAATTATTTTAAACTAGCTTTGCCCGCGACTTCGTTCGCGTGCACGACGGAAAACGTTTTAATTTTTTTGCGCGGAACCCTAATTATTTTTCTAAAATAAAAGGAGCCTATGTTACTGCTTATTACATCAGCTATCTGCCAGTGAAAGTCCTGTCAAAATCGGTCCAGCCGTTTTAGAGATTAGCCGGAAAAAACAGACAGACAGACAAAAATTGTAAAAAATGTTATTTTGGTGTATGTGCCGTGTATATCTGTTACTGTAAAACCCCGAACTGCGGTAAATCTTAGAATTTACCGGTTAATCCTAAGATTCACCAAGTCTCACCTTTAAAAGTCCGAATTGTTCTATAATAATATTTAATTTCGGACTTTTACCGGCATTCAGTCGGTAAATCCTAAGATTTATCGCAGTTCGGACTTTTACAGTAACATATCTACATCCATACCTATGCATTTAGTAAAAAGCGGGTATTTTAATGTTACAAACAGAGACTCCAATTTTATTTATTTGTATAGATGTAAGGTATTGTAGGAGAGGTAACTCTCATACAATACCTACATACATGTACATAAATGTAGATAATACTGTATATATTTAATAATAATAATAAAATATTTATTTCACAAAAACATAGCACTTTGCACAGTATACATTGTTTGAAAATAATATTTACATTATTATGCAATAGTAGACTCTATCTTTTAAACTAGGACTAGCCTGTATCTTAAAAGATGTATATAGAGGTTAGCTATGTTAGACTGAAAGTCGACCTTAATTTAGTTAGGTAAAGGCTACACAGATTACAGGCTCTTTATACTCCTACTTCACAAACAAACCTAGAAATTAATTCATTCTTAGTTGCTTTCACCAGCTTTCAATTCCGGTAGCTCAAGTTACTACACTTTCCTTCACAGAATTAATCCTATAAAAGGTTTCAATTGCTCTAGAACTCATGTTCACTCCACCAGACAACTACTTAGTTCGAAGATAACAAACCTTCCACCAGATAGTTGCTATTAATCAAAGTCGCATATTGAAAGTAAACAATATAGTGAAAACCGTGAACCCTCGACCATTTCAGTTTCAACAAACAACATTTGTCATCTGTCACACCGTACCCTTTCCGACAAAGACAAACATTCTATGGACGCTGTTTCAAACGGAAATATTACTTTTCGAGCACATATGGATGGTTGCAGAAATATTTATAAACAAGATGTATTACGGTGTGAATAGGTCCGGGGCTCGTAAATGGAATGGGTACGTCTCAATTTTGCGTTTGGATTTACAACTAGCTTTTGTCCGCTGTTTCACTTGCGTCTTTGAACTGCTTTATGTACGCAGATAAGTATTCTATGTGTTAAACCAGGAATGGTCTCTCCGTGTGCAAACCACCAGATTTTATCCTTTCTGCCGTTTGTGCATAATTGAGTGGCAACCGCAAGGCACGCTATGTTTGCCGCGATTGGTTCGTGGATGGGTGACCATCCATTACGTAACGAGACTCCTCCGTGCCTTGGAAAGATATTTAAGCCATTGGTCCCGTTTGCTGTTGGTACGGTTAGCCAGAACCAGAAGTACAAAAGTCTGAAAACCAGTCTTAACCAGGGGTACAGTTTATCGTGTTTCCCAATAACTTTGTTGTGGATAGTGAGTCAGTTGATCCATGTCATCATCATCATCAGCCGAAAGACGTGCACTGCTGGACATAGGCGTCCCTCAAGCACCTCCGCTTCGACCAGTTCTGTGCTTTTCGCATCCAACGGGTTCCTGTGGCCTTCACAAGGTCGTCAGTCCACCTTGTGGGAGGCCTTCCAACGCTACATCGATAAAATACTGGTATTCAGCTGCATCTGGTTAGACTGCAAGCCGGCCCCAACATAGTTGGCCAAAGGCTAGGCAGATTGATTGAGTGGGACGGGATAAGAAACAATTCGAAGGAGGATAGGCAGCATTCATTTTCTGGCAAAATACAAAAACAAAAGATGATGGGATTACCAATGCATTAGCCAAATGCAGTTAAAGGTTTCTTTAGAGGGCATTTTAGATACTGATGCTTAGTAGTCGACGTTTAGAGGCTGTCTATATCATGCTTGTATTGTCATATTGATCACAAATGTGTTTATTTATTTATTTAATTAAGTACTGCCACGTTACATACATTTAACATACTTGGTATATAGTTAGGAGCATTTTCTCTCATGTATATGACAATAACGGCGTAGCACTTGCAATTAATTGGCTACGTGATAAAAAGAAAGAACAATTAAAATGTATAACATGCTCAAAATCATGACATTAGTGTTATTATCTAACAAAGAAAAAAAAATACTAGAAGCAACGCTCAATGGAGACCGTTTATTTTATTTTTCATTGATGTAGGTTGTAACGATCTCCGGTTTAACCTTGCGCAAAATCCATTATGAGACAGTACCTTGCAAGAAAATGTAGTTAGTTCTTGTTTCCGGCTGTCGATTTCAGTGAGTCGTATTCAAAGACAACATTTTTATAAAATATCGTATAAAATATATAATATACGTACTTACTTATAGAATTATTTTTTATTCGTATGTCGGAGCCCCTTGGTATATGTAGGTATGTACTTAATGGAAGATGCTCTGTTTGCGTGACAGGCTATCAATCACAATATGAACCATTTTGATAGATATTGCTAATCCATTGCTTAAAATGTTCGAAAAATTTGTCTGCTCAACCACGTAAACAACGCAGTGAATGTTGTTGAACTGACAAAATTAAAGCCTAAATTAAAGCTTAGTGTGTTACGCAATTCCCCGCTGGTTTCAAATAGATGGCGTAAATTAGCGTAGCGCATAAATTGGTGCAGACGCCAGTACATCAAGCAACCCGAAACTGTAAAATTTTCCCAATCAATTTTGAACCTTATATTTTATAATAAAGTTGAATATTTATTGAATGACAGATTGTAGTAGGTTGATGTGCAGGCGTTTGTACTTATCTGCTACTAAATTTTAAAAGATGGGAGAAAAATATGCTGCGTTGTTGAGAAATATTTCACAAAAATCGTTAGATAATCCAAACGAAACTTTTCGTGTTAAACGGCGTTTAAAATTTTAAGCAAAGAAACTTCGAAAAATCCATTATGGAAAGCATCAGCTTGCCCCAATACGGTGAAAATATTTCAGTCTAATGCGTGCTTCTGAAACTTTCAGGTATAAAGAAGTATACCGCTAACTGCTTCGCTTCGAAACTTTGTGGTGTGAACAACGGTATTGTTTTAAAAATTTATGATGTTGCTCTTATAGACAGAAATTCGTGCTTTTTAAATACTTGAGTTTTGTTCGTAATGCTTTTGTTTGTTTTAAATTTCTACTTGGAGCTTTTCTAAAGTTGATTTTTCGAATACTTAAGGAGCAGTTTTGATGAAATAGCTATTGGAAAAATGCAAAATCATTAACACTTTTCTGCTTGATAGCAGACACAATAGTTGAATAATCCCCATGAATCGTAGGTACGGGATTCGGAACTTAGAAAAAAAGGGTATATAGAGGTATGAGGAACAGGGTATAAAGTTCACTCAACCTCCATAGAAAAGAGAGGATCCTCCGACCAGACGGGTGTTGTGTCTGGTGGGCAACTGCCCAATGATTCATGTCGGGCTGTTGTATCTATGCTAGTTGCGCGGTAAACTCTGCTTGCGAGATGCAGGATTTGCGTGACGTCATTATGACGCGTTGTTCGCATGTGGCGTTGTATATATCGCTACAGGTTCATTAAACAAGGCATATTGTGAAATAGGCAGGGCACCTCCAGGTGGATGCGCAATAAAATTAGAATTACGTTTTTATCAATGCCAGGTTGTAATGTTGATGAAAAGATGATTCGGTACCGTATCAAACATGACTTACAGAATTACATAGCATAATCAGCCCACGGTATGTTCCCACTTCTGGGACACAGGCCTCCTCTCGGTGAGAGGGAGTGGGCCGTAATCCACGACGCGGGCTCAGTGTGAGTTGGTAGTTAACATAGGTCTTCAAATTTTTGGTTCTTGGACATGCCGGTTTCCTCACGATGTTTCCTTCACCGTTTTGAGACCAATGGTGATGAAATAATTTACATAGAGTAAAGCTTCAGTCTAGGTTCGAACCTATGACCGTAAGTAATGACCGACTCGTAAGTCACGGCTGTTACCACTGGGCCACAACTGCTCCGCTATACAGAATTACATATAGTCATTATAATCATCAATACAACTCTTTAATCTGTAAAGCGCCTCTAATGAGACACAATTGATTTTCTATTGTTTCGTCGCCAATAGGCGACGCGCGGTGCTTGACTGGTTAAGCTAGAATGGCCTCAAATGTCACAATTTCTCGGAATAGTCATTATACAGGTTAAAATTGAAAACATGCGACAAATCGAAATGGGAGATTGTACTCATCATTATGAACAACTTTTACTATGGGACCAAACATTAAAACGCAAAAAAAAATCTGCTGTTCCCCACATTTTCACGAATTATGCGAACATAAATGTAAGGAACAGCTGATTTTTTTTTTCACGATTTCAGGTTTGGTCCCATAGTAAAAGTTGTTCATAATGATGCGTACAATCTCCCATTTCGATTTGTCGCATGTTTTCAATTTCATCCTGTATAGGGTAATTCGAACTTTAGAGAGTTGTATTGACGATATTAATCATTTGGATTTCGCGGGTTACCCTGACGCGTCTTAACTAATTACACTAAACAGTCTAGTCACATTGCATTGCAATAGTTACACAACTTTACAGTACGGTAGCTGTTTGTTGTCAGCATTTAATTACCTACTACATCAGAACTGCCAATTACTCTTTAAGCGACAATGTTGATTTCATTACATTCTCTTTACACAGTATACATAATGTAACTGGTTGGTCGCCTCACAATAGGGCGTCTCACGCGAGGCCTAGAAGAACTCGTAAACTTCCTCCGGCATTTCACCCACAGATGTTAAAGAAAAAAAAAAAAAACTAATTGAAATTATGTTGGCCGCAATACGGACTAAGTTTCAGACGGTGAGGGCTGCAATACCGAGTTTTATTATCTTAATAAAAAGCGGAAAACTTGGAGGTTATTTTTAACTGCGGGTTTCTGAGTGTCTCTGGTAGGATTTAAGTTTGGTAATTAAAAGTTGCGGTTCGTTAGTATCGTGCGGGTAACACTTGTACTGTGGAGCCAATTTGCGAAGCGCATGGTCTGTTGGCTGACGCGTTTTGTGTTAAAGTTAACACGCGCCCTTTTTGACGTTTTTCGTATTTTAACAACGCATTTAATTCGTCAAAGTTATGAGTTTTTTTTAATGCGGAATGGATTTAAGTCTGTAAAATGAGAACAATTGGTTGTTTTGGGGTTTTCCGAATTTATGAGGACTCGAAAGGAAAGCTTTTTCGTGAGAACTCGATGTATGAATGGAACACACGAAAAGTAAATATGTTTATGTAATATATGTAAATACATACCTACATTAATATTATTAAACTAGAAAAAAAAAAAAAAAAGACGGGTTGCACTCCGGGAGTGCCGGCAGAAGTGAAAACTTGAATATTAACGTTGAAATAAATCAATTATTAATTGAATTAATATATCTAATTTTTTTTCACTATTTCTGCGTCCCTTTTTCCATTAATAGATGCACTTTGTTCAATTTCCATATTTTAAACACTTTATAAACACGAATGTTACGAATACACAGTGCAGTGTGTCCACATCCACTTCCACTTCCACTTCCACTTCCACTTCGACTTCGACTTCGACTTCGACTTCGACTTCGACTTCGACTTCGACTTCTACTTCGACTTCGACTTCGACTTCGACTTCGACTTCGACTTTGACTTCGACTTCGACTTTGACTTTGACTTCGACTTCGACTCTGACTTTGACTTCGACTCTGACTCCGACTTCGACTCCGACTTCGACTTCGACTTCGACTTCGACTTCGACTTCGACTTCAACTTCCTCTTCCGCTTCCACTTCTGCTTCCACTTCCACTTCCACTTCCACTTCCACGTCCACTTCCACTCCATCCATCCATCCATCCATCCATCCATCCATCCATCCATCCATACGTTGTCGTGTGTCACTAAACTTGGTTCACTTCGGTTGGCGCCGCCGTAGAAAGAGAGGCTGGGGGGGGGAAATCTCTCCTGACGGTCACGTGTCCTGACGCGATGCCCTGACGCGAGTTTAACATTTTTTACCCATTACAAAAAGTGTTCAACGCCGCTAAAGAAGTTTTCACTTCAAAAAATAGTTTGTGGACACGACTTGCTATTTTATAAATAAAAAATATATATTACGATCAACGGAGCAGGCTAACAGTATATATGTCTATACGTGATATTTCCTTTTCATTTAGTTTCTTCTATCTTACCAAAATCCTATTAAAAAAAAGAAACCTACGTCACATATTCTTTTCTGTTCAATTTCAGTTTCGCTGCGTAAGGTTTTTTAGCGTGACACGAAGCTGAGCCGCTTAAATATTCAGTAGCACAAGATAGTTTGACGTCTGTCAAGGCCTGTATTGTTATGTGAAAAATAGGCTAGAAAAACGGTAGGAACGAGAAAAAATTAAATGTAAAGAAAAAATACGTGCGGAAAATAAACATACTTCTACTATTATCATTTTGCTCAGTTGTTAAGTTACCTTCCTAGTCATCATCATCTGCCTAACCTTTTCTCAACTATGTTGGGGTCGGCTTAAAGTTACCTACCTACTATGTAATAAAATATATATTAGATATCTTTCATCGTAATATTCTTTTTTTTTTACCGACATCAAAAAAGGCGGTTCTGTATTCGATCCGTATGTATGTATGTTTATATGTCCGCCATTTTCTCAAAAACTAATGAGCCGATTTTGATAATTATTCTTTCACTAATGTGATTTGCATACTTTCAGCAAAGTTTTAGTATATAATACACTAGCTGCGCCCCGCGGTTTCACCCGCATAAGTGTCGATCCCGTGGGAATATCGGGATGAAAACTATCTTATGCCCTTCCCCGGGACTCAAACTATCTCTATACCAAATTTCATCTAAATCGGTTCAGTGGTTTACGCGTGAAAAGGTAACACACAGAATCTAACAGTTGTGAAAAGCTGTGCAGGTCTGTGTTAGTCTCGACCAGCAGCCTAATTGCGGAACGCCAAATCGTCAAATGATTCTGATCAGTTGGCTTCATTTCTATCACAATTGGCTTCATTTTACGATTTTCGAATTGCGAAACTCTAGTTTATTATGAAACCAATTATGAACGTTAAGGCCCTGCGCAGAAACTAGAGTTTCGCAATTCGAAAATCGTAAAACGAAGCCAATTGTGATAGAAATGAAGCCAACTGATCAGAATCATTTGACGATTTGGCGTTCCGCAATTAGGCTGCAGGTCTTACCCATGATCTTCTGGCACACAGTAGGTACCAATGAAATTCCAATAGAAAATAATTTGTTTTCGCTTCACGCTCATTTCAGAACGTCCCTTTCATCTGTAATTACGACACGATATTATGTATAAGTTCACGCTCATATTCCTTTGTCGAGCAGTCAATCTAACATACACGGGTAGGTAGAAGTGATGATGCGGTAATTTGTATAGATAGCGGTAATTCCCCCCTTCCTCATCGATTTTTGAGCGTCGTGTATTTAAATTTCGAAGTGTATCTCTACAGAATTACATATCAGGAATTTGTTACGTTTGGATCAATGTCTTGGTATATTTATTTATTTAATACTTCAAGCACATAAATGTACAGAGGCGGACTTACTACCATAGGCATTTTCTACCAGTCAATCTTTGGGTGATGCAGAGACAAACATTGGTAGGTGCAATCATGAAAATTGAGGAATAAATATTTTATATATAAAGATACGCATAAACCTCTTAAAACTATGAATATAATATATAGGTAACTAATTACATAATAATATAATTATAAGCACAAATAAATATACATGAATGCATGAATATAGTTACTAACTAACTAAAAAGAAATACGACAAACAATGAGAAAATAGTAATAGCATAACTTTTTACAGAGCAGTTCGATTTTGATAATTCTTTTTTTATTGGAAAGGGTTTATCCCGAAATTGGTCCCATATAAATTTTTGTAAGTATATTAAGTTTGGGAAAGGTGGTGTTACGATCTGATAAGGTTTGCAGGGCCAACAATACTAGATATTGCTAAAGACATGGAGGTTTGGAAGGAAACAGGGGAGGTCTTTGCCCAGCAGTGGGACACAATATAGGCAAAAAAATAAGTTTGGCTAGTTAAAGACTGATCGTAGGGATAAGATTTTATTGATCAGGCCAACTGAATTAATAATTCTAAGCAATATTACTGACTAATTTGTAACAAAAAAGACGGGTTGCACTCCGGGAGTGCCGGCAGAAGTGAAAACTTGAATATAAACGTTGAAATAAATCAATTATTAATTGAATGAATAAAACTAATTTTTTTTCACTATTTCTGCGTCACTTTTTTCATTAATCGATGCACTTTGTTCAATTTCCATATTTTAAACACTTTATATACACGAATTTTACGAATACACAGCAGTGTGTCTACTACACAGACGGTCGAGCCATCAGCTGTCCATCCATCCATCCACATCCACGTCCACCGTCACCGTCACCGTCACCGTCCGTCCGTCCGTCCGTCCGTCCGTCCGTCCGTCCGTCCGTCCGTTCGTCCGTCCGTCCGCCCGTCCGTCCGTCCATCCATCCATCCATTATCGTGTCTCACTTATTTCACTTCGGTTGGCGCCGCCGTATAAAGAGAGGGGGGGGGGAATCTCTCCTGACGGTCACGTGTCCTGACGCGATGTCCTGACGCGAGTTTAACATTTTTTACCCATTACAAAATGTGTGCAACGCCGCTAAACAAGTTTCAGTTCAAAAACCAGCGTGAAACAAGACGTTTTAGTGCTATTTTATGCGTGTATAAAATCATAAAGCCGCCCTCAGCCTAATCGAAACAATCGCGTGACAAGACCCTATCTGACGGGCCGTCCACCAAAAATGTACGCATATTGCGAAGTTCCAAACTTTCTGTCAAGTCACATAGGCTGAAATAGGCACTTAACCTTAATGGCAAATGCCATTAATTTTCTGCGAGATGCCTTAATGCTTTTGTCGCTGAAAAAATTGCCAGTGAATAGGTGGGGGCCGACCACGGGGTCACTTGTTTTTTTTTATCACTAATACCATGTTTTAAAGCTTAAAGCGCTTCAGAGATGAATGAGTAAGCATTTTTTGCGCTGTTTTGTATAAATATTTTTATACCGCAGCGGTGTTCGTGTCGGTTAAGTAAATAATGGTGTAAAGCTATTATAGAAATATTTTCTTTTTAATTTTGGGAGTGGATTATTGTTGATTGAATGGTGGTTGCATTTTAATTGTTAAAATTGGTAAGTAAATAACGAAAAATAACTTTTGCAAGTAAAATAAAAATACCGGTCAAGTGCCAGTCGGATTCGCGCACCGAGGATTCCGTACAAATTTGTAGGTATAAAAACTACAAATTTACGATTTTCTCCTTTACTTGTGCTACATGACATTGCTTCTTGCCAAATATCACGATTCTAGGTCAACGGCAAGTACCTGCCCTATAGGTTTTGATTCCCTTGCGGGTGTCAAATATTCGTCATATTCGCCCGTATCTTTTGATTGCATTGACCTAGAAGTTTGATTTTTTCACTGCTTCAAGGGATTGAATAGCCTCAGTATTAGATATTAATTTCACTTTATAACGCGCGTTCCTGAGAAAAAGGGTGTTGACAGACGGACAGACAGACGGACAACGAAGTGATCTTATTAGGGTTCCGTTTTTCCTTTTGAGGTACGGAACCCTAAAAATGCGATGGTAGTTAAATGCTTTAAGCGAATTAAAGTTAATCTGACAAAAGTAAATAAACTCGGCAAATACTTAATAATAAAATAGAGATAAACGCACACTAAATATTCAGCTAAAATTTACTTAACCTTTTAGGGTTTATGTAAATACTCTGTTTTTCAAACAACGTTTTGTAAAAGGCAAAACAATGAGCGACCCCACGGGAAAACTTTATGGTCCTTTCTATTGTTTTCTTACTCTAGTTTGCAGCAACTTTTATCTTACAGACACAATAATATCCGGAATTTTCTTCACCCTTATCTAAACATTTATTTAGCTCAAAAACCTTAATTAGTCTAGAAAACCCGGACGGCAAAACCAAATAACAGCCAAAAATAACTTCGAAGTTATTTTCGTTAAAATGTACGCTTACTTTAACGTCTTAAGTTCGTCCTCACATAAAACAAGCAAAGGAAAACAACGAAATATTCTGAACCTTTCCTAAGGATGACAACCTTGAGTAGGTAAGTATATACTCGTACATACATACGAAACCTTAGCCAGGGCTGGCGAACCTTTTTACATGCGTTTTCTTCTTTCGTATCAAACTCAAAACTCAAACTCAAAGCATTTATTTCAATTAAACCATTTACAGGCACTTTTGAATTGTCAAGAAGTCAGTCAGTCAGAAAAAGTGAAGCTAGTTGCCCATTCCAAAGCGTAGGTACCTATGGAGAAGAACGGGCAAGAAACTCCATGGACACTCTTTTAAATCAAAATAATGTGGTTACAAAGTCTTGGTTACATCATTCATGTTAAAAATTATACATGTGAGAACGATGCAGAACGTTAAAAGCGTCCATAATGAAAAGATGAGAAAAAACAACAATTCAAATAATAAATTAAAATAAGCCATGGCAGCAAAGAGATGACCAGTCCCTACTGACGGCGCCCGTTCACGAACATGACGCATGCATCAGCACCATTCAGCTCAACCATTTTGAAGGGAGCTAAATGATCCAACACATGCGCCACCATCAGCGAGACATTTGAGTGAGCATGACATACTCTCAGCCGCCAGAGCACATTCAAGTCAATGAAAGACGTACCCAGTAAATGGTAGCTTTATAGTGTGTACATAGTACTCACACATGTGTTATGCAATTATACAATACTAGGAGATTGAATTTATACAATGCAAAGATAGACTTACAATCTTCAGCAGCTCCAACAGTATTTTCAAGTGTTAATCAATTAGTTGTGGTTGAGGAGCAGGACCAGTATCTATGGTACGTCTTGTCAAATGGCTTGGGCCTAGTCGATAGCCCAGTAGATTTAATCATTTGTTTTGGGCCAAGTCCTGCCGAAAAAGTTAGTAAAAATGAAAACAGAAATTATCCAGATACATCCTTTGGTTATGACGATTTCTGACACAGTATTATCTTAAATGAAATAGGCTAGTTTCCTAAAAAATTCTAATTAGTCCGTCAGTTAGATTATCAAAAAATATTGGACCCTTATTTTTGTCTTTTGTCAATTAGGTATAAAAAAAATGATGAAGATATCGCCCGTTAAGGTTCCGCGTAACGTCACGCCGTGCGACACTTTTTAGCACGGCGTGACGTCACGACCCCCCACTCCCAAATTTTGACGCGCTTTATCTTTGTCATTTTTTGTTTGATTGACAAAAGAAAAAATAAGGGTCCATTATTTTTCGATAATCTAACAGACGGACTAAATCTAATTATTATTTTTTTACCCAGGAAAATACCCTATTGGTAGTTTACTAAGCAGCACTGTCTAATGAACTGACAATGGATGAACATTATTGTACCTATTATATTGTACTTAGTTCAATTTTTACCCGAATGCGAGACAGGAAAGATGTATATTTATGTCTTTTTAAATCAATCATTATTATTATTACTGAGGGAGCTGCGTTATGTTCGTTTATGGGCCCTATTGTATTTGGAAAATGCATTTTTTCTGATCTTACGATTGCTCTATTTTGGTTTTTTGTTTTTTACTGTATTTAGTCTAATTTGTGATCTTCCTGTACGAGTCGCAAAAAATACTTTTTCTTTCTTTCTTACTCGTTCTACATCCGTCAATTTCTTTCACATTACATTGTGCCAATTTTCTTTCGGTATAGGTTCGCCATCCCTGCCTAAGTCCTTCATTTTTATTTCATCGTTCCTTCCATTCATGTCTCATCGATTGGAAAATTATTCATCAAATCAGGACGATACGCAGACACCGAGATGGGACCCGCTCACGATAAAACCCGGTAATTGGCCCCTTTATAAAAAGAGAAGTAACAATCGTTTGTTTTTCCATGTTTATTTTTCTTTTTTTCTTTTTTGGGTTGTTACTGTTATTTGTATAGTTACGTGGTGAGTTTTTGAGATGATTTGTTGGTACTCTACCTATTATGATTGGAGTAGATGTTGTGAGTGACATTTCAACTTGTTACATAATATTATTTAGAGTTTTAGGTACAGAGACCTCGGGAAAGGAGGCTTTGAACTCTTGAGTTAGTTTCGGAGTTAGATAGGAAATATCGGGCTCGTCAAGACTTAAATTAATTGATGAGTAACCGTTTTACACACATCACCTATTTATGTAGGTGCTAAAGAAATAATAATTTATATGAGACACGCACAGGAAATACAAACAATAAAAAGAACATGAAATCTAACAAAATCATAAAAACGATAAAAAAAATAAATAAAGAACATTAAAACTTTTAAGTTTATTTAATATCATAACTAGCAAAATAGTGAAAACAGCAAAAAAAAAGAAGATCTGTACGAGCCCAAAAAGCCTCCCATCTCATTGAAAAAAAAATATCTCAGCGTTGGTATTCTGATAGGGCCCGCTGTGATCCACGGACACACCTAGGAACACGAAATAAATCTCACTAGAGGAATAAAATATAATACAAATACAAAAGTAAACGAAAACCGTATCTATTATAGGTACGTTAGGTACTCTGATCGTTTTATCATTTTGTTCGGTTAAGTTATAATAGAGCCAAAATCAAACCTGAGCCCTGATTCATAACCATACGACAGGCTATCGTATCGAAAACCTGACATTTTGATAACCTGATTTGACTTGCCCTCAACAGCAAATAGCTGTTGGAAGAATAGCGGACATCTATTTGATTTAAACTGACAAAATTTTCAGGTTTTGGACTTGTGAACAGCGTTTAAAAGACTCCTACGACAACAATGATTAATGTTCGATACGATATGGAAGCATATCGAGTGTTTGTGAATAGCTATGCTGGTTTAATAATGTGGTGTACGAATGTTTGATTTCATTGTAGTCAATCATTTTCCCGACACTATTCTGTTGTTGACAAAGTTCCATAGTTACAAAAATGAGCGTAGTAACAGAGCTCATTGCACTGTAGTGATCAAAACAGTGCTTTCCGAGTCCCATTTAAACCAGTTCCCAGGGCAATTAGAAAGAGTTACTGCGACAAAGCAACCAAAACCGCAACGAAACAAAATCGGGTTAATGCTGAAAATTAACAACCAAAACCCCCTTACTTTTAAATGTATTATATCAGATGAGTAGTTACACACCGATTTCTCTCTTTCAGTCGTCAGTAATTTGATTTTCGAAAGAAGAAGACAAAGCGTTGTGTAACTATACAGACGCTATACAACTTTTATTAGTAAGGGGGTTTAAGGCTACGTTTCCACCAGAAATGAGTAAGGATCCTCCGGTCATTTTCACAACTGCGATTCGCAACCAGTTGATGCGTAGCGAGCGATGTGCGTAAAACTAACCAATAACAACACTAACTTAGCAGCTATCGAAATGAAGCGATGTTATTCGTTAGTTTCACACACATCCCTCGCTACGCATCCTCACTCAGTTCTGGTGGAAACGCAGCCTAACTGTAAGAAAACTGCATAGTTACCAAAACTGCCAAAAGTGTTCGTTTACAATCGTCGGTTTGTGATAATTAAGAAGTTGTACCATCGTTAGTATCTAGTTAAGTCGAGTTCGTTAGCGAAACTCAGTTACCGCCCGTTACTCGTTGATTGTCGGTGAAAGTGAGAACACGAGAATGTTCCCGGTAACTTACTTATACGCCGAAGAAGTGTGCTCACTTACAAATTGTCTATTAAACGTGTGTTTGTACCGCGTGAGTTTAACCATGGGGTTGGAATTTTCAGTGTGTTCAGTTTTATTGAGGACCAGCTGCGCCCCACGGTTTCACCCGCATTAATCTCGATCCCGTGAGAATATCGGAATAAAAAGTATCCTATATGTTAATCCCGGTTATAAACTATCCGTGTAACAAATTTCATCCAAATGCGTTTAGTAGTTTTTGCGTGAAAGAGTAACAAACATCCACCCATCCCCACAAACTTTCGGGTTTATAATACCTACTAGCTGCGCCCCGCGGTTTCACCCGCATAAGTGTCGATCCCGTAGGAATGTCGGGATGAAAACTATCATTATGTCCTTCCCTGGGACTCAAACTATCTCTATACCAAACATCTAAATCGGTTCAGTGGTTTAAGCGTGAAAAGGTAACAGACAGACAGAGTTACTTTCGAATTTATAATATTATAGTATGGATTAGTAGGATTATGATATCTTAGAAGGCAGATATGAGTGGAAACGCCGGGAGGAAACGCCCTTGGAGAACACAATAGTGAACTTATTGGATGTTCTTATGAACGGACAGGTGCGTCGTGCTTGCAACCGGCGTGCGTGTATGACCAGATGTATGAAAGTAAAAGATGCAAAAAGAGTATGTGTAGCGGTATCTACAACGCCACATGCGAACAACGCGTCATACTGACGTCACGCAAATCCTGCATCTCGCAAGCAGAGTTTACCGCGCAGCTAGCATAGATACAACAGCCCGACATGAATCATCGGGCAGTTGCCCGCCAGACACAACACCCGTCTGGTCGGAGGTTTCTCCCTTTTCTATAGAGTATGAGGATCGTACACTACACTCACACCTTCTTCTCTTGGGGATCCAAGAGAAGAAGGTGTGAGTTTATACGATATCTTAACAATATGTCCCTTCCGTTACCGTGGCTGAAGATAAAAGATCGAAGCGCCCTAATCTGGAAAGCTTACCCTAAGCAGCTTAGAGAAAACTATCAAGCTGAAAAAAAAACTGCAAAGACAAGGATAAAAAAAAATCAGCTGTTCCCTGCATTTATGTTCGCATAACTCGTCAAAATGTAGGGAACAGCTGATTTTTTTTCGCGATTGCATCGTTGGTCCCTTGGTGAAAGTTGTTCATAATGATGAAAAATGTCTCCAATTTCGGTTTGTCGCATGTTTTCAATTTCAACCTGTATAAAAAGCTTTAATTATTCAAATATTTACACAATTTAAAAAGTTAACAATATTGAAATAATAATATGTACAAACAAATAAAATAAACTAAACAAACTTTGTTTATTTATACCTGTATAAAAAAAACAAAGTCGGGTTAGTTACACCATTTATAACTCAAGAACGGCTGGACAGATTTTTGTGATCTTTGATTTATTGCATTTGTGCCCACCCCGAATAGCAGAATAACTAAAAAAAATCATGAAAAAAATATAATAAAGATAATTCATTTTCTCACACATTTTGTAGTTATTGATTCTGAAGCGGTACGAAGTTCGCCGGGGTCAGCTAGTAGGTATTATAAATACAAAAGTACATAATACGAGTATAGTGATTAGCGACTGTTTAACCATACATTTTTGATATTTAAACGTCACTTAACTTTAATCATAATATTATAAATAAACCCTTTGTTTAATTTAAAACTTTAAACAACTTTTAAACGTTTACCCTCTTACTAATAAACGTATTATATCCGATTAATAGTTACACACCGATTTCTCTCTTTCAGTCGTCAATGATTTGACTTTCGAAAGAAGAAGATAAAGCGTTGTGTAACTATACAGACGCTATACAACATCTACTAGTAAGTAACCCTCCTTATTATTATGAATACTTGAGGGTTGTTTAAAGTTTACACCCAAATCTTCAAACACCAGTTTCTATTTTTAGTCAACTCCCGAACTTCATAAAGCTCGCACTTTGCAAACATAACACACCCGTACCAAGCTAATTACGTGGCTCAGTAAAGTGCTAGTACAGTACTAACTCTGATACCAGCGCGGCATACAAATGAATCGGTGGGTTATCGTCGAAACCGCAGGTGTTATCGTTACTCGTATCGTTAAAAGCGGTTACTGTGGCAACGTTCAATTCGAATAATCGTTATTTATTTTAGCGAGAAGTATCGGATTTTATGTTATGATATCGGTTGGAGGTTTAGTGTGAACGGTCTTAAGGTAAGTGGGTTATGAGTTTTCTGGTTTAGGATGAGAATGGTTTTTTATTATTATTATTATTAGGTCCTTACATATGAAATTGGCGTTTTGTATGGAAGGAACAAAAAGTCGAATATTTTTTAATATAATATTTATTTAATTAATCAAAGTATGAACCATTGTTTTCAATGCACTTTTGCCATCTTATAGGTAGTTCATTGATCCCTTTACTAAAAAAACCAGTCGGACGGGAATCAATAAAATCTTTGAAGGCGATTTGGACTGCCCCATCGGAGTTGAATTTTTTCCCTTGCAAAAAGTTATCCAAATTGCGAAAAAAATGGTAATCTGTTGGAGCAAGGTCCGGGGAGTACGGAGGATGTCTAAGACATTCCAATTCAAGCTCTTCTAATTTGGTAGCCGTCTGTTGCGCAGTGTGTGGTCTGGCGTTGTCGTGAAGCAGCAGTGGCGTGGAGCGATTGACCAGCCTTGGTTGTTTAGCCGCTAGCTTTTCCATCATGGTTTGTAATTGCTGACAATAGACATCAGCTGTAATAGTCTGGCCAGATTTGAGAAAACTGTAATGAACAATACCGGCACTAGTCCACCAAACGCTTACAAGTAACTTTTTTGGGGTTAATTTTCGCTTGGGGCAGGATTTGGCTGGCTGGCCAGGATCCAACCATTGCGCTGAGCGCTTCCGATTATCGTAAAGAATCCATTTTTCATCACAGGTAATGATTCGGTTTAAAATACCTTCATTGTTGTGCCGGTTCAGTAATGTAACGCAGCAGTCGACGCGCGTTTGCCGGTTTGCTTCAGTCAATTCGTGAGGTACCCACCTTTCAAGCTTTTTAATCTTCCCAATTTGCTTCAAGTGAATTAAAACAGTTTTATCACTAACATCGAAGCCTGCAGCTAACTCGGACGTGGTTTGCGATGGGTCCGCTTCCACAATAGCCTTCAATTCTCCATTATCAACTTGGGTCTCAGGCCGTCCACGGGGCTTGTTCTGCAGGTCGAAATTTCCAGAACGAAAACGTTGGAACCAAAAACGAACTGTGTTTTCTTTTGCAACATGACCGCCATACACATCATTCACCCTTCGAGTCGTTTCCGCAGCACTAGTGCCACGGCGGAACTCGTACTCGTAAATAATGCGATATTTTAAATTTTCCATTTTGTAAAATGAGTAACGCAAACAGAAAAAACAGAAGAAAAAAAACAAATGAATGACGGTCATCGAAGCACAAATACATGAGTAAATAGCTGTACAAATTTGAATTTGGAATTCCTTACCAAAGAGGAGAAATTCGTGATTAAAGTGGCCAGTACGAAAAACGCCAATTTCATATGTAAGGACCTAATATTATCAGCCATTTCTGTCCCACTGCAGGGCAAAGGCCTCCCTTCCCTCCTTCCACTTATCCCGGTTTTACATTATTTAAAAAAATATTAGACTACGTCGCCCGCTACGTGCCCGAGGCTAGATAGTAACAGCCGTACAGGTCGATCGATCAGATTAAGCTACGCTTCCCGCGGTTGGTCTGTGGATGGGTGACCATCTTTACATACTGAGACCCCTCCGTGCCTCGGAAAGCAATTCGAGATGTTAAACCGTTGGTCCCGGCTGTCATTCGTGGATCTTTGACAGTCGTTACGGGTAATTTCAGATCGAAAAACCCAATAACACTTTGCCCGACCCGGGAATCGAACCCAGGACCCCACGCTCAGCAGTTGCGCTTGCGACTACAAGACCAACGGGGCGTTAAGTTTAGTTAGCACAGAGATAGCTAGGTACTAAAATGTAAAAGCCATTAGCTATTCTATTTTTCTCCAAAATAAAAAAGAAATTAATGTAATATACGACGTTTATTTTGTTTATTTCATACTCTTAAATCGTATTAAATGAAATTCTCAAGAGGAATCAGTTACAACTTAAATTATGTTACAGGCTGGGATTGTTTCTTTTCACAGCAATTGCCCGCAGGGAGTCGAAACTTCTTATTATGTAGATGAAATCTAATTTAAATGAAATTAAGAAATAAAGGTCTGTTGTTTTTGTAATCAACTGTTTACTCTTTCATCGTGTGATGATAACAAACTGTTTTTTATTTAGTTCTAAATAATAATTTTTAGTAATTAAATTTTCTTATTCTTTGCTCTTTTTACATTTTCCATAGACATAAAGCCTACCTACCTAATAATTCTAAAAGTTAAATTTAATATAATCACACTTCACACTAATATTATAAAGGCGAAAGTTTGTGAGTGTGTGTGTATGTGTGTGTTTATATGTTTGTTACTTCTTCACGTTCAAAAGGCTGGACCAATTTTGATAAAATTTTGTATGGGGGTAGCTGACACCCTGGATTAACATATAGGCTACTTTTATCCCGATATTCCCACGGGATCGACATTTACGCGGGTGAAACCGCGGGGCGCAGCTAGTTAATAATAAAAATGTTACATAAAATGTTTTTATTTCAGTACTTACTATTATTCGTTTAAGTACAGACGCCAGCACATCAAGTTACTACAATCTGTCAAATTCCTTTAATAGATTTTCAACTTTATCGCTAAATTATAAGGTGCAAAGTTGATTGGGAAAATTTGACAGTTTCGGGTAGCTTGATGTGCTGGCGTCTGTACATCCTCGTTGAATCAATCGTATTATTTGTTGCTTCAAGAAAAAAAAATCAAACCACCATTACAAATAAACATACTGCAATAGAGATAAAAATAAAATATGACCCTCGGTTATGCTTCAAGTGAAGATGATGGTTTCGTCTAGATAAAGCTATGATAAATACTTCACATTGCTTTCCCCACTCACCGTTCCAGTTTTTCTCATTTATTTTTCACTTCTCTGTGTAATATTATAAGTTGAAACATCAATTTTGGAGTGGCTCGTGGCTAAATACAACATACAACAGGCTAAACAGCCGCACGGGTCGATCAAAGGTTAAGCTACGCTTGCCGTGGTCGGCTCGTAGGTGGGTGACCATCCATTAGATATCGAGACTCCTTCGGGCCTCGAAAAGTCCTTTAAGGCGAATGGTTACGCCAAACTTCAAAGTAGACCTCTCTTTGAAGGCCTACTCCTCCCAAATTGATAGCCCAAATATATTTAAAAAAATATATGATATGTGACATATGTTTACAAATATAATTTAAGTTTGATTTTTTTAATATTACTGTTAGTTTTAACAATAAAAAATCATATCCATCCTCTTATTTTACGCAAGAATTTTCTTTCTACTTTCAAACGCCTGAAGCGATTTTGATGATTCTTTCACCAAATTATAGCAAATTTAATGGTTTATAAAAATTAAGTTTGTTTTTTTTAATAATTATTATTTAAGTGGGAAAAAATCAATAACACCATGGTTTTACCTATACGGGCGCGGGCAGCAGCCGCCCGGCCAGTCTCGCTGTATCGTTCGCACGGGGAGGTTGTGTCGCATGTCGGCTCGCTCCGATCTGCATTTTTGTGGCAAAGACTAAATAGCGTAGATAGTACACTCGGACTGTTCGTTTACGCTTGGACGTTGATAGTATTAGTAGTAGTGATAGTTTGTTTGCGAGTGGACGCTATATTATTGTCTATTGAATACTAATATAATAATAATAATATCAATAAAACACGTTTATTCAGTATACAGTTCGTTTATTCACGTATACAGTTTATAAAAAAATACAATTACAAAAAAAAAATTAAAACTAACTTATGACTAATACCGCTCTTAACAGTGGTAGTTTTTAGGGTTCCGTACCCAAAGGGTAAAAACGGGACCTTATTACTAAGACTCCTCTCTCCGTCTGTCTGTCTGTCACCAGGCTGTATCTCACGAACCGTGATAGCCAGAAGAAGGGTTATGTTTTTCGAGAGTATATAATATATACTCTCGAAAAACAATTATACATACATAATAGTAGATTGTACAACTAAGGCATAAAAGAAGCTATTTTACCCCGAGACGTTTATATCCACCCGAGCCGCAGGCGAGAGTGGATAGTTAAGTCGAGGGGTAAAATGGCTCGTTTACGCCTGAGTTATACACTCTGCTTTAGGTACACTTCGATTGCGAGAAAATGAAACAGACATAAAGTATACAGTACATAATTAATCAAAAATGTTGCATCCATAGCTAATTCCTGCCACCACAGATAATACCGCCAAGAAACTTTTTAAAAGATTTTTTTTTAATTTTCAACATTTGTCATTCGACTTGGGTACTTCATACTGCCAAAAAATGAAAACGTTTCTTTGCCTTTTTAAATAATAAATGACAACTATTTCACCTGATTTTATTAAATTAACGATAGAAAATACGGAAGTAGTATAAATTAAAGAAAATGAAATAAATCACGAAAGTTCTATTGTGCGTGTGGCTGTTGGGCCTGATTACTTTCGTCTTAGAAAAAAAAATTACTTTATGCACTAGAACATAAAAAGCGATTTTATGTCGCCTAAGCACATCATAAAGACGGACTTTTAGAGCATGAGAAGTGAAAACACATATTATTATGTATGTATGTATAATTGTTTGGCACGCTCTGCGGCCAGAACGGCTCGATGGATTTTAGCTTGAGAGGTGTCGTTAGATTCGTATGTACTGTGAGAGTGACACTGGGTATATCAAAATAAAAAATACAAAATGGCGGATTTTTGGCGCCATATTATTTCTTCAAAAATTTTTTTTTCTCATAACCTATCGAGTGGGGTATCAAAATAAAAGGTTTTAAAATGTGATTACAAAAATATATACAACTTATAATATGGTAAAAAATAATTCAAAGTGACAAATCGTAAAAAAACACCTACCAAGAACTAAATCGTCTGCGAAATCTTTCACATTTGTAAACTAAAAAGCAGGAAATATAAAATTTAAAATACCCGACTGCAACCTTATGCTAAAACTAACTGAAAAGCTAAAAACAAGCCCATTTTAAATTAAATAAAAGTTGGAAGCAGGCGGGACCCATTTGAGTTTGAAACTATAATAATGGTATTCTTCTGGCAATCACGGTTCGTGAGATACAGCCCGGTGACAGACAGACAGACGGACAGAGGAGTCTTAGTAATAAGGTCCCGTTTTTACCCTTTGGGTACGGAACCCTAAAAACTACCACTGTTAAAAGCGGTATTAGTCATGTTTTTTTTTTTGTAATTGTATTTTTTTATAATCTGTATACGTGAAAAAACGAAGTGTATACTGAATGAACGTTTTTTATTGTTTTTTTTTTTTTATTTGTCTTTAAGAAAGCAGTATTTTTACTGTACAATAGCATTCATACTCACAACATAAATATTGTACGTATTCTCGATCCATCTACACTCAGTAGGTAGCGTCATAAAACTGCGTAAGACAAAATGCGTCCCACGCCGCCGCATCTGCATGCGCTACGTACGAGTACGACACTCTTTGACATTGGGGAGGTAAGCGGGCGCGCGGGGTGAGGCACTGAGTTCGCCTATGCTCCGCCCAAACGCTCAAGGACATTCGAGGCTATAATCGCCTTAAGCCGTGGGTCCAGCAGTCTAATTGCGGAACGCCAAATCGTCAAATGATTCTGATCAGTTGGCTTCATTTCTATCACAATTGGCTTCATTTTACGATTTTCGAATTGCGAAACTCTAGTTTATTATGAAACCAATTATGAACGTTAAGGCCCTGCGCAGAAACTAGAGTTTCGCAATTCGAAAATCGTAAAATGAATCCAATTGTGATAGAAATGAAGCCAACTGATCAGAATCATTTGACGATTTGGCGTTCCGCAATTAGGCTGCCGGCTGTCATGTGTGGATCTTTGGCAGTCTTCTACAAACGTCTGACAACCAGTCTTACCATGAGGTATCGCGTTACCCAGTGACTGAGTTGTGGAGGTCAGATAGGCAGTTGCTCCATGCAACACAATAATACCCCTTGGCTTACCAAGGCGTGCTATCGCTAGAAAGTTTGACAACCATTCTTAACTGGTTGTCAAACTTTCGTGCTTCTGACTACTCGTAACGGCTGTCAAAGATCCACGAATGGTAGCCAGGATCAACGGCTTTCGAAGGGGTTTCGGTAGGTCACCCATCCACGCAACGGCCACGTTCGATCGACCCGAGTGGCTACACAGGTCCAGTTGAAAACCAGCGTCAGGCACTAGTTGTCTGGCATTATTGCTGAACTGGGCCTTTTTGGCGCAGCCGTGAGGCACACTTTCCTGCTAATTATTTACATCGGACTTTAAGCTTTTTATTTGATCTTTGTTTTGTTTTTTTATCTGATGTATCTGGTGTATTGTGTGTCTTTTAGTCTGTGCTAAATAAATGTATTTTCTTTCTTTCTATTATTTCTCAGCCACGAGCCCCGAGGTTTATGAAACTAAAAAACCGGCCAAGTGCGAGTCGGACTCGCCCATGAAGGGTTCCGTAGCAGCAAGTAACATAATATAAAAGTTCTTGTAGTTCGTTGTAACTTTGTGAAAGGTAAATTGCGGTTTTCGATTTATGACGTATTAAAAAAAAACTACTTACTAGATCTCATTCAAACCAATTTTTGGTGGAAGTTTACATGGTAATGTACATTATATATATTTTTTTAATTTTATCATTCTCTTATTTTAGAAGTTAGAGGGTGGGGGACACACATTTTACCACTTTGGAAGTGTCTCTCGCGCAAACTATTCAGTTCAGAAAAAAATGATATTAGAAACCTCAATATCATTTTTGAAGACCTATCCATAGATACCCCACACGTACAGGTTTGATGAAAAAAAATTTTTGGAGTTTCAGTTGTAAGTATGGGGAACCCCAAAATTTATTGTTTTTTTTCTATTTTTGTGTGAAAATCTTACTGCGGTTCACAGAATACATCTACGTACCAATTTTCAACAGTATAGTTCTTATACACTCGGCGTCACAAAAATCGCACCTCTTTAAAAATTCCCTTCAAAGTCATTTTAACCCTATTAATCAATGGCAGACATATGACTATAAGGTATCATTGGAAAGGCAATTTATTTAAATTTCAGAATAAATCAATGGATTTGGTTTTTTGTTTACCAGGGAATAAAAAAAAGCAAGCTAATGCAAATGATTAAAAAGTTAAATTTTATTTTATCAGCAAAAATTACAACAAAGTCCTTAAAAACAACTTAAAACCTAGTGTTACCCCCCCTAGCCCTGATGACTGCTTCCATGCGTTCTCTCATGGACGTAATTAATGTGACAACAGTCTCTTGCGGAATGTTGTCCCATTCTGCAATGACGGCATCTTGGAGGTCTTGGAGAGTGGTAGGGGCAGGATCACGTGCCCGTACTCGCCGTTTCAGTTCATCCCAAAGGTGCTCAATAGGGTTTAGGTCTGGACTTCGCGTCGGCCAGCGCATAACCGGGATTCCAACTTCTTGCAGGTAGTCTTTTACAATTAAAGCGGTGTGACAGCGGGCGTTATCGTGCATTAACGTGAACCCACTGCCAACAAAACCCGCATAAGGGACAACCTGCTCCTCTAAGATCTCTGTTATGTACCGAGCAGCAGTCAGCGACCCTTGCCCGCGAGCACTTCCAGTCCGAGAAACACACACAAGGTTCGTTTTGCCGTCGATTGACATGCCGCCCCAGAACATGCACGAGCCACCCCCGTATTCCACTGTCTCTTGAATACAGGCTTGTGCAAATCGTTCCCTTTGCCTCCTATACACTCTTCGACGCCTGTCGTTGCAGAAAAGACACACCCTCGTCTCATCCGAGAAGAGCACAGCCCTCTATTGGTCTATTGTCCAATCCACATGGTCACGGGCAAATTGCAACCGGTCTCTCCTATGCTGTGCAGTCAATTTTGGCCCTGTAGCAACCCTATGAGCTGCAATTTTCATTTCCTGCAGTCTTCTTCTAATCGTAGAGACGCTTACAGAAGTTCTGCGAGCTGATCGCAGTTGTTGTTGCAGCTCAACAGCATTGGAGAACCGATTACGTAAAGACGTCGAAACAATGAAGCGATCGTCTCTTTCGGATGTGCACCGTTGTCTTCCAGATCCACGTCTTCGGATATAGCCACCAGTCTCTTGGAAGCGTTGGAACACTCGTCGAACGGCAAAACGACTCAAGTTCAGTTGCCGAGCAACATCACATTGCCGCATCCCTGATTGCAGTAGTGCAATGACTTGAGCGGCTTCATCTGCAGTGGTATCCATCTTCTGGGGTATTTTTCTTGCTGTAGCTGTTCACGTGTGTTCACTTCAAAGATTGAATAGCGAATGACCCACATTTAACCCGGGTCGCCCGTTTTATACCCTTGTAGGGAGATGCAATTAAGTGACCGTTGTAATGCGTATTTTGACAACATTTTTTTTAACGTCACGTGCTAATGAGATCTGTTGTGTTTAGGAATTCTAACTGTTGTTAATTTAAAGGTCGTTAAACATACTTTCAATTGATACCAATATTAATTGGGTTTAATGTATTCGTTGCTGGCGGGATATGCTTTAAACTTATTTTCGAAGAGGTGCGATTTATGTGAAGCCGAGTGTAGTTTCGGAAAAAAGTGGCTGTGACATACGGACGGACGGACAGACAGACAGACATGACGAATCCATAAGGGTTCCGTTTTTTGCCATTTGGCTACGGAACCCTAAAAATAGCAATACATTTTCATATCAAAATGTTTCTATTAAAAGTCATTTGCACATAGATTCCAAATAGTGTCGCGAAGAATATTGAATATCTTCACTGCCGTTTACTGAAAGTATCAAGTACGTCCGGGAAATTCATTTCCGGTCACGTACAGACTTCCGGCCAGTGACTAAGGAGCTGATGGAATAAAAAAGTTCCTCGACTACTTTATAAATATTTGTGAGGAAAATGTCACAAACAAGAAAACGAGATAAAAAATGGACGGTTGATGGAAGAACTTCTTACAAAAGTAACAATTAGGTAATATACTTTGAAACTTTTGGAAAATGAAGAATTGAGAAAAAAGGTTTTGGGTATGTAGTCTTGTTAGTTCCATAGACTGCAGGCACTTTATAATTAGTGCAAAGAAATTGTTTTAACTATGCGTACGGGAACAGACGAAGGTAGCCTAAAACTTTTATTATTTAGGAAACCTGGATAAAACGCTTTATTAGATACCTTTAGTAGGTAGGTATACCAACAATAACGACATTTGAAAAGTGCTGATTCTCAGCCTAGTTTGAATAAATGACTTCTGATTTAGATTTTTCTGATTTTGATAATATCAAACCTACCAAAATAAATGTTGTATAGAGTATTTTCAAAACTAATACAACAATACGTATGCTCTGCTCTTTGAATCTACTAAAATTGAAAACCAGGCTTGTACAGTCGCAAAAAGATATAAGTAACCAGGGTCGTCGGACGTGGTTGAAGTTTAGCAAGAAACTGATGGATGTTTTCGAATTAAATTTGATTTGATAGATGAACTGTTTGTTTTCTATTCATTAAATAAAAATTTATGCAAAAACATCCACCGGTTTCTTATTAAACTTCAACTATATCCGACGACCCTGGTTACTTATCTTCTTTGGTGACCATACCTAATAGTTTTGACTACCCATGCAAACAACTATTTGCGGAATAATTCAAATTAATACAATTTGGCGGCCCCTGAAGTCCAGCACTTCAACTTACACTAGGAACAAAAACGGTCATGAAATTTATAACGCGTTTTGCAGTAGCGAAGCCGTGGAGTTTGTTTGTTTGTCCTACCTTGGGGAGTGGCTCTTATGTCATCAGTTTGCTCTAGCCATGAGGGACATAAGACATTCATTGTGACAGTTCAACAACATTCATTGCGTTATTTCTGTTGTTCAACAGACAAACTTTTTGAACTTATGAAGCAATGGATTAGCAATAACCTTCAAAATGATTCAGATTGTGATTGATAGTGTGTTACGCAATTGTGTGCTGAAGTAAGATTAAATTTTAAAACATCCTAAAGAACGTTTTTAATTCTATCAGTATTGTTCCGTGGAAGTGGCGAAGTTTGGGATCAGATAAATCTGATACACTGTGTCGCCATCGACACGATGAAGTAGAGTTCTATAATACAGGGTGGCAGAGACATCGCCGCGCAAAGTGGTATTGGAATCTATTTTTTTTTTTTTTGTTGATGTGAAATCATCAAATGATCCCCCCGCTCTGGGTGGAGCGGAAGGGATTTTTAGACTCTTACTGACTAAAACCCACCCGTGTTCCTTCCTTAGCCCTTTATTCTTTCTTTATTCTTGACCCCCTAGGGTAGACACTTTGAGCCAGTTGTAAAAAAAAAAAACTGTTATTTCATACAAAAGTGCAATTATTATTATTTATTTAAATCGAACACAAATGTTGTTGTTAGTAACACTTATAAAACTACGTTAGTAACATTTCTTAGTAAAAAAAAAAAAAACAATACTAAAATATAAAACATTAATTCATAAACCTAACCCATGTCCGCTTCCCGCTGCACCAGACCTGCAGTTGTGCATACGGGTCCAGTATCTACCACGGGCAAGCTGACTTATTATCAATACCTACGCGGTCAATGTATGGAACAGCAATTTAAAAAAAAATAATTGACGTAAAATTTCAACGCAGTGGGTTTTAGAATCATGTACTGCCTGTATAACATGCAAAATGTTTATCCACACAAGAATAGTTAATTCTGTACTGCTATGTACAAACTGTGTTTAAGTTAACGTAATCTTGCATATGTGCCGTTCTACCGTAGCTACGTCTTAGTTTATAACATTAGCTGAGATGCTGTTTCTATTAGATTACATTACGGAGATGGATTATCTTATACGTGAGGGGGAAGAGTGTTTCGTTAATAAATAATGAAATGCATACTAATATTATAAATGCGAAAGTGTGTCCGATTTAGATGAAATTTGGTATAGAGACAGTTTGAGTCCCGGGAAAGGACATAGGCTAGTTTTTATCCCGATATTCCCACGGGATCGAAACTTATGCGGGTGAAACTGCGGGGCCCTGCTAGTTTATAATAAAAAGTGTTGTTTAGAACTCCAAGTCGTTTCTTAAACACATTTCAGAAATTTGATAAATAAGGTATGAATAATATTTATTTGAATTGTAGAATTTATCTTGGAATGGTTCTGACCTGGTTCTGGATCAAAATCAAAAGTAATTTATCCAAATTATACTGAGAATCAGCATTTTTTGATCCTCAAAATTATATAAGACAGTCCCCCAAAACGCCCGTCCTTCAACACTTCCTAATGCTTTAGCTAGGAAGAAGAAGTAACGCAAAAAAATCCGCAGCAGCACAGTTGGCTGTGCTTTGAGCTAAGTATTGAAGTCCAAGACAATAGTGGCAATCGCTTTCAAACCGTTTCTTATTTCTACCTTCAACAAAAAAAAAAAAAAACATACCTATTAAAAAGTGTTTATTCCCAGAAATAATTTTTTGCAAGATATATTACCTCCGCCAAACTGCAAAGCATGTTATGTCATGTTATGCCTATGTTAATATAATATATATTTCGCCTTTTCATGATCGTAATCGCTGGTAGAATGCCACTTTGTCTAGCCCTGAAACTAATCTATTCGGGATAAAATATATTATTTGACAAATGCGTGCACTGACTGGACAGGTCCGCTCAATCTGTGTGGTTCTTTCCTCAAAAGACCATTTCAGACAATAATCTACATGGTCTTCACATGATCTGACCAAGATTTTGTCTGGACTTTAAAAGAGACTGACCTCCGAGTTCGTTTCGGCCTTTCTTCTCAGAGTAGTCAGATAGGAAACGCCGACCTCATCTAGCTTAAAAAAAATATGATTGACGTGTAAAAGTGTTTGTACAAGCCTACTTACAGAAAATAAATCATTTATCATTTTGACTCATTGGGTCGTTTCCACAGTTTCATTACGAGAGTAGTTATTATATTCAAACCGCCCCTGCTTCGAACGGGTACGATGTACTGATGTAGCGATACGTCAAAACATCGAGATTTCTGTGAAATACTACTTAACTACTTAAGTTAAATAATTCACATAAACCTTCCGGAATAAATTCTCTAAATGAAGGTGAAAAGTGCTGAAAACCGCATTTAAATCGCTTAATTTAGAAGAACAACGAGGTCACACCGAGAGACACGAAAAGCAACTTTAGTTTATAATTTATGTATAGATAGATATAGATATTTTTACCCGACTACGGAAGGTATATGATTTTAACCGGTATGTATGTTCATCTGTTCCCTCATAACTTCCAAAGTACTTATAATAATTTAACAAATGAGGTATCGTTAGAAGCGTCTTGACCGTCCGCTGGTTATAGGCTATGTGACGTCACACTAAGTTTAATATGGCGCCCTTTAGATGACATAAAGCAATGAATTCAAAAATAAATATTTTGGATGGTGCCTTGTTGGGTATCAAATGAAAAACATTCCAGAAATATTAATAAGCCCCAAAATAATTAAATAAAAAATAAGTTTAAAATCTAAAATCTAATTACTGAAAAGGATGAAACAGTACCTTCCCGTGGTCGCATGCTACCATAGCCTATAAGTATGTTAGTACAGCGGCATGCGACCACGGGAAAGTAACTTTCTTGTTTCATCCTTTTCAGTAGTCGGGTTTTAGATTTTAAACTTATTTATTATTTACTTGTTAAATCCCTATTCACACATGATACAATCGCTTCATATCTTCTCCGCTTCATTCCTCTTAAAATGATCACCCTTTTTAACTATCTCAATGGGACCTTAAAATACATGCGCCCTCTGACTTACCAACCACTTTCGATCTTGTTCGTAATAATAAAAGTATGAGATATCCCTTCACTTGAACGATATATTACTGCCTGCGGAAACATAAAAACTATGGAAGAAGCACGGATTTAGGGGACGGGTTGCAAGGGTCCCCCAGATTAGATTTGTTTTTAAAGAATTTGCTTACGTATCTCAGGAATTTATCATTTTAATGTGACATTTTCGGAGAGAGGATGCAAGCGAATTTTGAAATACAAAATTGGTATGCCCCTCTTTAATCATGATCTATCGACGGAAAGGTTGTTTCATGTACCTACTGTGCAGTTATATCTATGTAGGGACAAGTTAAGTGTATCAGAAAATCCATACTTATCACACTATCACACTAGTCACATCACATCACACTAATATTATAAAGGCGAAAGTTTGTGAGTGTGTGTGTGTGTGTGGGTGTTTATATGTTTGTTACTTCTTCACGCCTAAACCACTGAACCGATTTAGATGAAATTTGGTATAGAGATAGTTTGAGTCCCGGAAAAGGACATAGGATACTTTTTATCCCGATATTCCTACAGGATCGACACTTATGCGAGTGAAACCGCGGAGCGGTGCTAGTAATATTATAAATGCAAAAGTGTGTCTGTCAGTTACCTCTTCACGCTTAAACCGCTGCACCGATTTAGATGAAATTTGGTATAGTGATAGTTTAAGTCCCGAGAAAGGATATAGGGTAACTTTTATCCCAGAAATCATTCTTTAAGAGGGTGAAAAGGGGGGTGGAAGTTTGTATGGGAAATAAATAACCGCTGAACCGATTTAGATAAAATTTGGCACCTGGGTAGACCATGACCCGGATTCGGACATAGGATACTTTTTATCCCGATATTTCTACGGGATCTCTGCTGCTAGTATTTTTTTATAAATAAACATAATGTAGGTATTGAGGCTAAATGAACTAAACCAAGTCATTACATCATCATCTGCCTAGCTTTTTCCCAACTATGTTGGAGTTGGCTTCCAGTCTAACCGAATACGGCTGAATATCAGTATATTACATGGAGCGACTGCCTATCTGACCTCCACAAGTCAGTTACCGGGTACAACACGATACCCATTGGTAAGACTGGTTGTCAGACTTTCAATCTTCTGACGACCCGTAACGACTGTCAAAGATAGAATAACAGCTGGGAACGTGCTTTTCGAGGCACGCGGGTTCTCGGTGTGTAAAGATTGTCACCCATCCACGAGCTGACCGCAGCAAGTGTAGCTTAACCTGATCGATCGACCCGTGCGGCTGTCATTACATAGCCCCGAGCCCCCCCCCCCCCCCCCTCAAAGCAAGACCAAGCCAAACCAAGAACTAAACCAAAGTATGTATTCTTTTACAAGCGCGTATCCTGTCATCTTTTAAGAATACTAAGAAAGAACTAGGGACCTAATAACAAAACAGGTAAAAAAAAAAACTGGCCCCAAAATGTAAAAGTAGTTAAAAGACAACTAAACTTTGTTTAATTTCTTTCAAGGCCCAATTTTCTCGTCTTTCCAAAATATTTTAATTTAATTTTGTAACCTATAAAACAAAACTAGATAATGTAACCTCAAACCATCTTCCAAATCCCTACCTGTCTCTCGGCAGTTATTCCAACATCACTCGCCATAGGGGCGTTGCGTTAACAGGATGTTTACTTTCCTCCCGTAGATAAATGTGCACTAGATGGAGGGTTAAGTATCCCTTTCTTTCTATCAAACCGAGATAGAGCGTAAATATCTTCTTGTTGGCATTATCTTGATAGATGTGTTGACTTACTGGATATACCGTCTTAATTGTAGGTATTCGTCGCACTATTTCTGTTCGTGTTCTTGTACGACAATTTAGCTTTGTTTTAAAGTAAACTTCGGTAAATTTACCTGGCGTATAGATTTATACCAATTCAATTCCAATGTATCCGGTAGCATAAACAGACAACACTTCGCAATATTTCGCGAAATACCAATGTGAAATTGGTCAACACGCTGGTCTTTTCAATTTTCGGATACGGAGCAGAAACTTGGACCTTGAGAAAGGCCGACCGAGCTCGTATAGACACCTTCGAGATGTGGTGTTGGAGGAAGTTGCTCCAGATACGCTGGACTGCATTCCGCACCAACGAGTCCATCCTACGCGAGCTCAGAATAAAGACCAGACTCTCTACGACCTGTCGCCGCAGAGTTTTGAAATTTTTCGGTCATATAGCGAGAAAAGATGGCAATAACCTCGAACAACTGATAGTTACTGGCAACATGGATGGTAAACGACCAAGAGGTTGCAGCCCTTTGCGATGGTCTGACCAGATAAGCTCTTCTCTTGACACGAATTTTCATGATGCGTTTCACTTGGACAAGGATAGACAGAGATGGCGAAACATCGTCAGGGAAAAGATGTTTTCAACAGAGGATCACGACCCCCAGTAATGGGGAGTACGACATGAGGAGCAGGAAATAGACAATGACATTCACACTGCTGGAAAACCAGCCTCCTATCTGTGAGAGGGAGTGGGCTATAATTAAATAAAGGAGTATTTAAAACTAACAAAGTTAGAGTAAAAACAACCAAAATAAAAAAATAAAATCTGTGCGAGGGCAAAAAGGCTCCTATCTCGACATAATGCAGCGATAAATACGAGCTGGTATTCTGTAAGGGCCAGCTGTGGCAGGCGATCTATACAAGTCAATCTTGATAACAAATATTGTCATTTACAGTTTCAACGATGTCAAGATGGAAAGAAATAACTCCTACACATGCACATAAAACAAATTGGAACAATAATCATCACATCCGGAATCAAACACCAGCTGACATCCCACAGCATCCTGTCAGACATTACAACAACATGTTCACTTTGTTCCGCAAAACCGACCTAGACACGTAGATTTATTAGACTGCCTGTATATTGGAGCGGAAAGGAGTAGAGCGGTGCGAAGCTAAGGAAATAATTAAATATTTTTAAGCTATTGAATTCCATGAACAAAATTGGCGTCTCCGTCTCCAGTGACCAGTGAAGCTATTTCCAGCAGAGTAAGTCCACTAACCCCGTCTACCCATATTTGCCCCAAAAGCGTTGAAGCCTTGTCGCTCTCCACCGAACCCTCGCGCCGCTCTGCTACAGTAAAAATGGCTACAGCCTGATCTACAGCCGATCGGAGATTAGTTTTATTTTCAACAGCGCAATGTAGGTATGAACTGTAGGTGTGTCCTCTGAGCATCTTGTCACTCCTGCACCACGGCTTGGCATGACTTTGTTAGATGCTGTTCTCCTCGTACTTTAACCAAATAGAATTCTACTAAATTCACGTCATTCTCACTTGAGTGAACAGGGACACTCCGCTCCGCAATGGTTCCTCATCGCTCTTCTCCGCCTACTCGCTCCGCTTCAATAGTCAGGCAGCCTTACTCTCGCTCCTGATGAAACTGAAACAAAGTTAGGTTCAAATTACAAATTAGAGTTTATTTCAGACACTTTGTTACAATTTAATGTTTAACTAGCTCCAGGGTATATTGTTTGGAGTTTAAGGAATCTTGTTTCTTTGACAACCAATTGATTAGTTCATTATTTTGGTGTTCGATTACTTCAATTAAAATGATTTGATGGATTTAAATGGTTGGTTATTATCAGGGGAGATTCTTTGGCTGCTTTTGGCAAACCATTGTTTTCTGTTGGAAAAGTACCTACACGAACTTAAAATTCTCTGTTGCTGCTCAGAATTTGGATTTGGGTCTTGCCAATGGCGATAGGTTCGACCCCTATTCCTCCGACTTATTTAATAGGAAACTTGCGAAATGTGGCCTGCTATTGAGTCCTCTGCCTCACCCTTTGGAGAAAATAAGCATGAACTTACATAAACTCTACGAACGAAACAGTTCCTAATCATAACTAGCAAATTATTTCTACAGAGTATTCGATCTGTAAACAGTCACCGGTAATATTGTGTACATCGATAGTTTTGTTTGCGTTAAGCCTAGCCAATTTGAACTCCCCGGTAAATGGATTTTGAATTTCCAAAATAACACACTTTATGCTCATGATGTAGTCATATTATGTGAGTAGTGTATTTGCCGAAGGTTTATCGAGGCCTAATTTGTCCAATTAGTTTGCATTATTCCGTGCCAGTGCCGAAACTAGTGGTAATTTTGAGGCTAGGGAACCGGCGGCGGCGGTGAGGTTGCCTAATGTTTCTCTTAGTGCTATACTTGGGTGTATGCTTATGTTACCGCAGAAGTCGTTTAAGGAACTAAGGAGGGGTTAGCAAGACTCTTATCGAGTTAAAGGACTTTTATAAAAACAATTAGCTGAGTTATTTTCCGAATTATGTAATTAACTTTTTGTATAGGTAGGTACCAAGTAGGACATACCGATTGCTTGCAGGGACGGCGCGGCGCACTCTTGAAACGCCGAGTGTGGTATATTAAGATGATTAAGTGCGTATGGTATCCTGTAGTGCGTCTGGAATTGCGGTTACAAAAGTTCTAGTAACTATGTTATCGTCAATACTGAATATTGGCTGTTTGAGCAAATGAAGCAATGTATAATGGGGACTGTTGACAGATTTAGTTACAAACCTTCAAAGAACAAAGACAATGACCAACAAACAAATGAATGATACGAATTTGCAAACCAAATCGAGTGATTCCAGAATACGTCATGTCCGATTGCTACAAGTCTTTTGTTGTTTTGTTAAACAAATTCCACTCATCCCCCTTATGGCTTTAGCTGTAAACATTTTTATGTTGACATCATAATATTGTTTTATTGTTAGAAAATTTACGATCATCCCCTCTGTGGCTTGTGTGATCTCGCATGGCGACGAATAATCTGTCACTGATCTGTACGTTTTGATTTATGAGAGTAAATTCGAGTGTTTGGATCATAAAATACAAATAGTAGTACGTAGAAGTATTTTTCTTTTTTGCAATGTTTAGTTTTGTATAGAATATTAGTTGATTTGGAAATTAGGGTAGACTGAGGTCAAGCAAGGAGAGAGGTTTACATCTTTCAACTTTATTATAGGCAGCAATGAAAGGGTCAGCGCAGACAGAACGGAGCGCAGCGGAGAGGATTTTATTAACGCACTTGAAAATAAACTTTAAAATTATTACAATAAAGTGCATAAATGCTTGAACCTGACAAAAAATGCTCGCGCGTCCTCGAAGATAATGCGGGAATCCCCGCACGACTTTATTTTAATAACTTTAAAGTTTATTTTCAAGTGCGTTAATAAAATCCTCTCCGCTGCGCTCCGTTCTGTCTGCGCTGGCCCAAATAGGTAAACAAAATCTTTTAAATAAAAAAAAAGCCAGGTCGTCATTCTATCTTGGATGGCTTTTAACAGAAAGGTAGATTTCCAGCGAACGTATAAATATCAATAAATTCACTAGCAGGATCTAGGTTGGCTATATTCGACAAAATGTCAGCAGTTATTCTGAGCCCCATCGTTTCCGGAGTTCCGGCAAGCCTGGAGTAATTGTATTACCTACTGCTGTATCTCGACGCAAACCCAAAACTGACATTCGTATATATCGTATGTCGTAAAATATACCTCCATTTACTGAAATACAGGTTACATTTACAGCTCAACAACCGCTCACACGAACATAAAATTCGACAATTAGGAAGAAAGGAGGGAAAACAATAAACCTTGGAGTATTGTGATATTTTTACAAGCAAATTTACCGTTGTTAGAGATAGAGCGGTCCCCTTCCCAAAATGAAATACTAGACATTTATGGGCTGTTTACGAGCCAACTCTTTACCGAACGCGGACAACGATGTTTGTCTTTTTATTGTACACTTCCGCGTCATAAAGAGCTAGATGGATTTGTTTTATTTCTTTTGTTTGTAATCGTATCGTGCTGATTTCGTATGCGAAAATGGCAGAATCAAAAGGTTTTACATGTGTCAGTGCGGTTTTAGCATACTGTAAGTACGCCATTCTCTTTAGGGTCTTATGTTTAGTGTCGATATAGGTGGAAAGAAATAGCGAATATAGTATACCACCTTCAAAACTTTTCAATTTTACTGATACCGTATCTGGTAATAAATAATAGACGTTGAAAATATAGTCATGATTTTACATTTTCACACAGATTTTGAGCTCGTGTGTTTTTAGTAAACAACAACATCGAAAAAAGTCAATAAGGAATCGCTATATTAATATCTATTTGTATATTTCATTTCATTCTGCATTAATCTTACAAGATTAACTCCAAAGGATAGAATTGAAGAATGAGGAAAGAATTACCGGAATATTTTTTAAGCAGTATCAGATTCGCAATGTCATAAAAATTCTAGAGGTCCACGGGGTGCTTATAAATATTCAAATTTGTACAAGTACTGGGCCAGGTGGGCAGGTAGGTTTGCATAAGTAAACTTGCGAAGGGAGCGGACACGAAGCACAATAATCCGGCTTCGGTTCGATAGAAAAAGCAAAATCAAAATTCATTCCGTTGACCCGAGCTCCAGTCGTAATTCCACGACAGGGCCGGAAACTATTTCTATTCCGAGGGGATCCAACCCCAAGGCGGCACGCCTCCTTGTTTCCAAATATTTTCCTCTCCTGCCTTAATGCAGCACAATCGTAATTTAAAACATGCTCCCTCGTTTAAAATGAACGCACGCTCGGTTTCTGCCTCCAGATTTGTGGACGGAATGTGTTAATTGTTTCGTTCCGTACGCACGGCTGCGGTCGCGATACACTGATATGCTCTCGCTTGACCATGTAATGAAACGGGTTTAATGGTCACAATTAATGAGCGGCTACCGAATTTAGAATTTCGCCGACTTACATCGAGACGGCCTCAATAAAAGTTGGAAGTAATAGAGTTGTCGTAATCTCTGTGGCGATATACTGCGTGGAGGGCGTGTTATCGCCGGCGGAACGGTAATGACGGTGCGATAAGATGCTCGGTGAGGAAGCGAGGGCGAATCGACTGATCTCAGACTGCGGCCAGATTAAATCTCTGTAGGAACTGCCCGCAACATTAACTAATGACACTCCGGAGATGGGACGAACTCCGATAGCCCCCGAATACTCCCGATCCACTCGACACCGACTCGTTTCAGTTCATTTGAGGGAGTCGCCGGGTAATCAGCATTCAAGAGCTCATCGTCGAAGATAAGACAAGTTTGTGACGGCTGTTTCGGAGTCCAATTGACTTGTTTCATTATCAAACACCTCGGATATTTGATGATATGGTGGCACTTAATATTTTATCGCATAGGTAATTTTCGTTTATGTTTGGGGTATCTTGGGAACTTACGAACTCAAAATAAATAAATGCTTTCACGTAAATAAATACTACTTCCACCCTGTATTATACCGTCCATATACCGTCGAATTGTTATAAATAGCTATTGTAAATTGGTATTAAATGAGCTAAAAAAAAGGTCTGACTTCAAGTCTCCCCTTCCGAAGTCGACAATAGGGAAATTCGATATCGCATAGGAGAGTCCCATTAAGTTCGAGACCGGTTCGAGATTGCGATAAGTATGTATATTTTATTGTTAGTCGAGCTGTTGAGATTCGACGTACAAAATGTATCAGCTGCATTATGATTCGAGTGGGTACAAGAACTCTCTGGTAAAAACGATCGTATTGGTAGGATTGGTGTAACTATGACCACAAATTACTGACTTGCTATCTTACGTAGGTAGATATTACAACCGCAAATGATGATGAGTAAACCATGAAAGCCCAGAAATAAAAGTTTTGATGTCACTTATGCATTTCGAAAAAGCTTGATCGAAACAATAACTGTTTTAGTTTTGGTTTTACTCCAAATTTTAGTATAGGCACAGTGTATTATTTGAAATGATACCGGTTATACGAGTATGTGTGAAGTCAGTGGGGGTGTGTGTATGTGTGTTTCACTATTTAATTTTATCCTGTTTGACATCATCATCGTCATTTTTACATTTAAAGTATAATTAATTTACGTACTAGGGGCCCGGCCTGCTTCGCGCGATTTTTACGACTCGACAAAACAAAGAGATATCTTTATTATGTGTATGTTTAATATTTTCCGATTACATTTTCTAAATTAAGGTCAAATTCGCTTTAAAATAAGTTGCGGAGTTTAGAAGAACAACGCGGCGACTACAGACAGACACGAAAAACGACTTTAGTTTATAATGAACTAGCAGCGCCCCGCGGTTTCTCCCGCATAAGTTTCGATCCCGTAGGAATATTGGGATAAAAAGTACCCTATGTGTTAATCCTGATTATAAATTATCTGTGTCCCCATTTTCATCCAAATCCGTCCAGCCGTTTGTGCGTGATGAAGTAACAAACATACAAACACACTCACAAACTTTCGCCTTTATTAGTGTTATATTAATATGTAGATTATGCAATACATTGTGTAATTTCATTAAACAAGCCCAAGAAAAACATAAACGCTACAAAATCATTTGCTATCTACAAAACTTATGTAAAAAGTACTAAACTAAAAGTAATAACAGTTTGCAAAGTCGTATACCAAAATGACTTGTTGGTAGTTCCAAGTTATTTCGGTACCAGCATGCAGTTTTACGAGGTAAGATAGATCTCATCGATCTTTAGTACTTTGATTTGCATGATATTGTGCCGTAAAAACGCCGTAAAACTACACTTTATAGCCAAATGATGAACTGAAAGACAATATTCGAACATTATTAGGTTGATAATGACTTAACATGTCGTGATGGCCTTGTGATTATAAAGGCCTCGGCACCCCTGCAAGAGGTTGTGGGTTTTAATCCGAGCAAGTAGTTTAAAAATTTGCGTGGGCATTCCCTAATGTTATGAGAAAATTCATCAAAGAAAAAGTACTTACGAATTGTAAAAGCCATATTGGTACTTATTATTATTATTATTTGGACATAGTAGCAGTTAATTTGCTGATGCATGTGTACCGAATAGCCTGGCAGTGGCGTGCATTGGTTTTCAGAATAGGTAGGCACTAGGCCGGGTCTAGTCTAGGCAAAAGCGATCACTAAGTAATCAGAAAAAACAGTGAGGTCAAAAGTGTGGTTATTTGAGTAGGCATGCCTACTTAAGGGTGATAAATTGCGAAGGTCGAACGTCATGGTATTACGCGTGAGACGTACGTATGTTTAATTTTGTCGTATTAACTTGAACGAGTAAAGACCAATGTCAATGTGCGAATAGTACGGGAGCCGAGTAGGCCGTCCGGCGACTGCCGACTGCCGCGCGCGTTTGTATGAAGATTTTGTTTTTTCTTTAGGTATGATAATTTAGTGAGTTTCTTAATTGTGGGGCACACTAAAATGTAATTGACAGGCTTATGTTGATATATCGAGGTAGGCACTGCTTATATGCCTATATGCAATGCACGCCACTGGTAGCCTGGAGATATTTAATCTGTCCAGTTGATTCTTGAAGCAGTTCAGTGTGGGAGCCGTCACAACATTTTCCGCGAGCGTATTCCATGCTGGTAGAACTCGGTTAGACAAGAATTGCTTGTGTTTTGTGAGCCTTTTAATCCTTTTTCAAGACCTACAGCATCTCGGCTGATACTGACACTGCACACAAAGAAAAATTAACCGCCTCTCTAGTGGTCGCACAGACATAAGTATATTTCTATGAACGCTACTGCCGTGCACGAGGTCCTGAATACGATTCCCAGGTCCGGCATTGTTACTGAGTTTTTTTTTATCAGGAATGTTCAGTAGCAGCCCTGAGTATGGATTTGTGTCCGGTTGATGGCAATATGCTCTCCCCTTTATTACATGGGACTTAAACATAACTGGTGAAACTTGGGTGTACTATAGGTACCTCCACCTGTGCCTAACCCTTCTGGGATTATAGGCGTGATGTTATGTCAGTCAACTCAGCCTATCGCAGTACACTGCTGGACATAGGCCTCTCCCAGGCTGCGTCACAACACCCTGTCCTCCGTCTTCCGCATCCACTCTGTCCCAGCCCAGCTACCTTTTTAAGGTCGTCGGTCCATCTATCTGGGAGGTGTCCCCACACTACGCATATATTATTTACATACATAATCAGCCTATAATGTTCCCACTGCTGGGACACAGACCTCCTCTCAGTGAGAGGGAGTGGGCCGTAATCCACCACGCGGGCCCAGTGTGGGTTGGCAGATGTCACATGTCTTCGAATTTTTGGTTCTAGGACATGCCGGTTTCCTCACGATGTTTTCCTTCACCGTTTTGAGAGCAGTGGTGATGAAATAATTTACACAAAGTAAAGCGCCTGTCTGGGTTTGAACCAACGACCAACACCTCGTAAGTCGCGGCCGTTACCACTTGGCCGCCACTGCTCTATGTTATTTAAAAAGCATTAAATCTTACCACCATTTTCTTAGGAAGCCACAAATATTTCTGTAGCTCGGTGCTACATTGCTAATTTCCAGCGGTATTGTTTGCATGCCATTTGATGTCCGATGTTTAGTGCTGCCGGATCTTCATTGTTCCAGACAATGCCTGCCTACAACACAATAGAACGCTACCTCGCTACCTGGCCAAAGTGTTAGGAAGCCGTTAGAAAGTCTTCATTGACGTTTTCAACGGATTTAGCTTAGATACTGATTGGTTGGAATGTTGGGAGCATATACGAGAATCGATTTCAGTAACTTTTAATTTTGGGGTTTTTTTTATATTTTGTCTTGCCATACTGACCACCGATAGAGCCAAAGAATATTACGTCTTATTTTAAGGGCAATTATAATACTCAATTTTAAATGCATAAAGTAATGTTGGGGTCAACACAATGTTCTTAATAATAATAGTTAGCTTAAAAATAATCGATTTGGTCATTGTATTATACTTTAAACTCAATACTCTAATTGGGGTGTATGAGATCTCATATTGTACAAAGGTGGTTGATTTTATTTTAGATGAGACAGTAAGTACATAGGTACTTTTTTTTTTCAAACTGTAAAGCCCATTTATTTTATTATTAACTCCACACCCGGAAAAGCCAAGGGTTTCTTTTCCCAACAAGTTTCTTGCACCAGGAAATTCTTTTGTATCGTTAAATTCAAATACCACATAATTATAAAATTAGGTTTAGTAGGCAACTAATAAGGTTTGAACTTAAAACGGTGAAGGAAAACATCATGAGGAAACCGACATGTCCTAGAAACAAAAATTCGAAGACATGTGACGTCCACCAACCTGCACTGGGCCCGCGTAGTGGATTACGGGTACGCACTCCCTCTCACGCAGACGAGGCCTGTGTCCCAGCAGTGTAAACATTATAGGCTGTTTATGTTGAGCAGGTTTGTAATTTCACCTTGGAACTCAAATTCCTGGCATAGTTACGTTTTAATAGGCATAATAATGACTATTTATCACTTCACGTGTAACTGTGTTGTATGCCCCTTTTTACTTTATTTTTATTTATTAAAAAGGTGGCCGACGGACAGTGACCGCGTCGTTTTTCACATATTAAATTCACTGGTAATTTAATTAACGTTGTATGCAAAATTCTCCTGCATTAAATACTTTCAGCTTTTTACAACGAAATTCTTGTGAAGTCCCGGGATTGTGTGTCGAAATATCCACCACTAAAGTTATTAAAATTCTGAATTTTAATTGTATTATTTTTTTAATTATTATTTAACTTGGTAATAAATGATTGTTAATAAAACCGTTCTCCTTAACTTTTATCATCGAATTGAGTAAATAATTCGATACGTTTGCCATCTGCAATACTAATATCTAAACATTGAATGGTGAGGTTTTTTTATTAACCGACTTCAAACAAGAAAAAAGGTAAAAGTTCTTAAGAACTTTAAAATTAACGTAGTATTTAGGTATTTGGGGTCTGCGCAACATGTATTTTTCTTCCATACTTCTCTATTAGTCATCATTTTCAGCATAATCAGTGTATGTTTCCACTGTTGGAACACTGGCCACGTCTCTTCGAGAGGGAGTTTACTGGAATCTACCACACGGGCCCAGTGCGGTTTGGTAGACATCACATCATAACTATTCTTTATTAAAACAACTGTATTTTTTTCTGTTGCTATGATGCCATTGCATACTTACATTAAAATACGTTTGTTTGTGGCTAGGATTTGTCTACTAATACAATATATCTACACTATAACTCCATCAAAAATTAATGAATTCAAGTTCAAATATGTATTTAAAAAAAATTATTTGGAGAACATAGGTAAAATGAACGCTACGTCTTGCCGGCAAAAGCGTGCAAATATTCTAATTATAATCTTTAATGAATTCGTATTAAAAACAATTTAAACATCACAAATCAATTAAATAAAAAATTAAATAAAACAAAATTACAACATTCGTTCATTTTTAAGCAGATCTGATTACTTTTATACTTTCTCCGTCTGTCAAATCCCTCAGCAAAACTTCGGAAACCAAAGCCCTCAACAAAACAAAGTTTGATCAAATCACATTAGAAATCATTGACCATAGCTGATCCCAAAATAGGGCGCATCTTGGGTCGTTTATAGTAAATAGGGGGCGAATCGTCTAAATTAATTAATTCGTTCGGCGGGACCCACTAATGGACTTTTGTTGTGATACAGACTGTTACCGACCGGTCGGCGTTCTTGTAGCGGCTCGTTGTAATTACCGATGATAAGAAACCCCGGATTGATCGGTGGCTGGCCCTTATTGGTTAGATGGTCGGTTTATTGCGAAAGATGGCCGAATTAAGAGCTCTTATGAGGCGAAAAAGGTAAAGACTTTCGTCAAGATAAATTCTGCATCGATGTTGCCTTTTTTGGTTGTGAGAAACTTTCACTGACGCGCGTGTGACGATCTTTAGTTGAACGCTACATGGACTTTTTCCTGCACCTTCCGTGCGATTTTGTACACAAATCCTATAACATCAACATTTTTTCATTGGGCATTTTTTGAGATGGGAAAAAACCCTTGAATTCGCGCCACTGTTACCGTAACCCGTTTCGGATACGTTTGGCTGTCCTAGGGATGTACTTACCTACTTGGTTTTAATGTATATCCGATATTGTATTTTATTTATATTCAAAAACAAGTAACAAGGACTCAAAAATAATGTTAGTAACAATATTTCTTAACAACTACGTACGATATGCCAGTGAGTGATGGCAAAGTATTCTGTTTGTTTTTCATTTATATGACGATTCAAAAAATACACACGTAAGTAATTGTTCAAGATTTCACTTCTGTCCGCACTCCCGGAGTGCCACTTTTTTTTATTTGCTGTTAATGTTCCTTTGCTGGGTAAAGGCCTCCCTACTCTTTTTCGACCTCTCTCTGTCCAGAGCTGCTGAAGTGTCAACATAGCAAAATGAATCTTAATCCCCACAATTTCGGTCCTTACTTAATGAATATCCCTCCGTCTCATCGTTACACAACATAGCAGCAACAATGACCGTCATCCCGCATCCAATAAGTCATCCTCCCTTACCTTGAACAATACGCCGTCAGTTCAGCGTAGACTGACGTCATAACTCATGGCTAATGATGGTGCACGTCAGCGTATTGTGTGGCAGCATCGATAGTTGAGTCTGATGGTTCGATCGGGAATTGAGAACTCAATTGAGTAAGATTTCGTCTATGCTTAGAGTTTTGTAAAGGATGGACACATGGTGAACTCATAAAAATGCTGCGTTTACAAAACATATCTATTGAAAATGTTAATGAGAGCAGTAGTAGCCCCGACTTACGAGTTGTAGGTCGTGGGTACGAACTCAGACAGGCGCTTTACTTTGTGTACATTATTTTCATCACCACTACTTTCAAAACGGCGAAGGAAAACATCGTGAGGAAATCGGCATTTCCTAGAACCAAAAATTCCCAGCAATGTGTAAATATGATGATAGGCTGATTATTTAAGAATACTTAGCGACGTGAAACTCACATCTGAAAAAGAACATAAAGGAGATGTTTGATTTTGGGCTACCACCATGTACCTACACTACATAAATAAATAGGAAAAAAATAGGGGATTTTCATAAAAATACAAAGAAATTCATTTGAAGTAAAGTACAGGTGTACAGTAAATAATTATTGGGAAGTTTTTTAATAGGATAACCCTATTTTTATGGTAGCCATGACAGTTGTTTGACATGACGTTTGACGACTTTGACAGTTTGACTTTGTCTGTCTTCGAATCGTTGAATCGTTGTGTTCGCGCGTGTTGTATTGGATGTGTTTCGGTGTTTTTAATGTTTTTTTTTTGTTTTGCGACAACAGTTTGCTACTACAGACATTGATTGATTGCTTCCCTGTTGACCTCAGCTTTGTTAAATGGTTTCTGATTCGCCTGTGATTTCGATACTAATACTAGGAACTAAATATCATAGAACTTGTGTGAAAAACTGTTACTCCCTAGTTGGTTGGTTGGTTGGTCGTAGTTCTTTGGTTGGCTGTCGCTGTAATATAGTTGGTTTCTTCCCAGCTGTTTCTGTGTAATAGGAATAGTCCACCATTCTAACAATAACTTGCAGTTGTCAGGTACTGCACAGCTCACTACTCTCCTATGAATTATAAAAGTCCAGGGTATATTAATAGGCATTAAAGAATGAAACACCAGGACAGTTTGATCAACAAAACAACGTTCAAGCCTTCGTTTCTTGCTCCTCTTGACACCGATATGACCAATAGTTTAAATAGGTAATATAACTTGTACTGAAGCAATCAAGTAGAATATTCTGTAGTCCTATTTTATTATTAAGTAACTATAACGAAACTCAAGTAGCAGATATTATATCGACCACAGAGCATGTAATGATATAGACACCATCAGTTAAACGTCATTGTCATAGTGACATTTCGCATATTGCTGATCCACCATATTTATTTTATGTTGCTCTCCTTGACCGAGTGAATTTTAATGTACATTAATACGAAGTCAAATTATAGAAAATTGACATTAAAAAAGGGTTACTATATTGTACAGCGATATTTACATTTAGTGTACATAGTGCTAGCCCAGGCTCCATACATTTTTAGAACATCTCCTTTGTAATAGATTGCATTAGGTTTTTCTGGTTAATTTAGTTTCCACTAGCTGCGCCCGCGACTTCGTTCGCGTGGATGTCGGAAAACAATAATGTGTGTGTGTGTGTGTGTGTGTAATAAAAGTAGCCTAAATTACTCCTTATAACATCAGCTATCTGCCAGTCAAAATCGGTCTAGCCGTTCCGCAGATTAGCCGGAACAAACAGACAGAAAGATAGACAAAAACAATTGTTTTTTGTTATAAGTAGATACCGTATTTAATAAAAGAAAGAAAGAAAAATGTTTATTAGGACACAGTTCGTAAAGTAAGTAAAAAGTAAAGTAAAATCATTTATTCCATATTTTAAAATTACAATATCGAGGTATTGTTGGTCCCAAACTAGGCACAGCCTGTGTCTTGGGCACCATTACAATGGTACAAGATTTTAATAATTAAGGGAAAACTAAGATCAACAAATGAAATAAAAAATAACAAAAATAAAAATTAAGTAGCCACATCGGGACTATAAGTCTAAATGTACACATAAATAGACTTACTAATAATTAAGGGAACGCTGAGATCAACAAATGATGATAAAATAACAGTTGGTACAATTTCCTTTTATACACTATTGAATAGGAATAACATTATGATAATTTAAAAAAAAAAATAATTTAGAAGTTAAAATTGGCTACAGTTGACGTAGTTTCGTGAAACACAAAATTAATAAAAAATAATGTTTCAGACAACAATAGTGTGTGCCTCACGGCTGCGCCAAAAAGGTTCATTTCAGGCTGGTTTTCTAATGAACCCTTAGGGAAAAGTGACTGTTAGGGTAAAGACTCCTCCGTGTCTCAGAAAGCACGTTAAGCTGTTGGTCCCGGCTGTCATTCGTGGATCTTTGAGAGTCGTTCCGAGTAGTCAAAAGCCCGAAAGTCTGACAACCAGTCTTACCGAGGGGTATCGTATTACCCAGTAACTGGATTGTGGAGGTCAGATAGGCAGTCGCTCCATGTAAAACACCGGTATTCCGCTGCATCCGGTTAGACTGGAAGCCGACCCCAACATAAGTAGTTGGGAAAAGGCTAGGCGGATGATGATGAAGTACCGTATTTAATACTTTCATTTGTGCGTTTACTAAAAAGCTGTTATTACAAACAGACACTTCAATTTTATTTCTATTTGTATGTGTGTATGCATGTATTTATTAGAAAGACGTACGACACCTATAATATTGTAATAAATACATGAAACATAATTTATTACCGAGTCTTGAGAAATCAATACTAATATTATAAATTCGAATGTAACTCTGTCTGTCTGTATGTTACCTTTTCACGCCTAAACCGCTGAACCGACTTAGATGAAATTTGGTATAGAGATAGTTTGAGTTCCGGGAAAGGACATAGGATACTTTTTATCCCGATATTCCCACGAGATCGATACTTATGCGGGTGAAACCGCGGGGCGCAGCTAGTGTCTACATAAAAAAAGAAGAAACAAATATTTTCCGCCAGTATTTGTAATAAAATCAGTCAATATTTGATTGCAAAATAAATAATCAAGCTTGGCGCAATATTAAATGAGAATAAATTAAAGTTAATCCTGTCTGTAATCCGTATTTCAGTTTATTTGTAAATCAGGGAGGTCATATAAAATGTAAATCATGCTGAAACCACATTCGATAAGTAATTGATTACTTAATCATATTTATTTTATTTTAATAAATTGTATTTTAAGTAGCGAATATTAAATATTTGGGAAAGAGTATGGAAAAATATGCATAATCAGCCTATAATGTTCCCCCACTACTGGGACACAGGCCTCCTTCCAGTGAGAGTGAGTGGGCTGTAATCCACCACGCGGGCCCAGTGCGGATTGGTGGGTCATTCCGCGGAAATCCGTAACGGCGAATAATATGCTAATAATAAATTAAATATCATAGCTGCATTCTTTTTTTACTTTATATGACATTTCTTACATGTTTTTACGTATGGCGCCGCTATCTAAAAAAGTATAACACCTTTATTTAATTTATTATTGCAATCAACACGCACCAAATGTCCTTACCATTTCCAAACAAAAGTCGGCCTAATTGCGCGGAATGGCCCTGGTAGATGTCACATGTCTTCGAGTTTTTGGTTCTAGGATATGCCGGTTTCCTCAAGATGTTTTCTATTGCCGTTTTAAGAGAAGTGGTGGTGAAACAATTTACACAAAGCAAAGCGCCTGTCTGAGTTCGAACCTATGACCAACAACCTGTAAGTCGCGGCCGTTACCACTGGGCCACCACTGCTGCTAGGAAAAATAATACATGTAATTTAGTAACGAAATTACCAAGAAGCAAGGACAATCGTTTTTTTAGTGTCTAAATTTGATTTTACCCGACTGCTAAGAAGGGTTATCTTTTATCGTTTGCGATTTGTGAAACTGTACGAAATAAATGCAAGACTAAAGTCAAACTGGCTAAACACAAAATCCGACACACTGCGTTTTATGAAAGTGTTTGTTTTACCAACACGAACGAATATAACCTTGTTAGTCTATTAAAATCCATGTTCTCAATTAATGTTATTTCCAATCAAACGAAAATCAACTTTATGCAAGAGTGTTTGCACTTTTTGCAATTAAGTTGCTTTTATATCTTTGAAAATGTCATAAAAATTTTGGTAGTCGTACTGCAAACTGAACTCTATGTATAAACATTAAAGTTATTTTTTCAAAGCCACATATTTGTTTACATGATTGGAAAGTAAATCGCGAACACATTATAGGTACCTAAATAGAGTAAACCTACCTTTAAGCCAAGACCTTCCTTTAAAACCGCCTTCTATAGAATCGGAGAGATAGACACACATAAGTACGACAATTAAACCTGGTTGAAACACGAACATCATCATCACAATTCATACCCACTCAACAAACCGAGACAATGTAACGACATTAATAAATACTCGATATTGAGACAACTATGGGCCCTTTCATTAGGTCCTTACATACGCGTATTATACAGGGCGACTTGTTAAACAAGGGACATACATACATGTTACATACAAAGGAACGCACATACCTACATAATAATTTATTATCAAGAACATATTAAAAAAGAATAAAGAAAAATAGTTTAATTATCACAGGAGCACGTGTGTAATTCGGCACGAGATAATTTATACTCGCTAATATGATTGTAAAGATATATTTTTTTTTTATTGCTAAATGGGCGCACTCTTGACCCCGATCACGCCTGATGGAAAGCGATAGATGAGGTTTATGATGGAACGAGCGTGCCCAGAAGATGCCTGTTCACTCTTGATTTGAAGGCAGACGGGTTAAATTTGAAGTAACTAGTTTGAAACCGTCCTCAAACTAGTTTTTTCAAAGGGTGCACAAGCAATGTGCTTGTGGTAGGCCACAAGAACATTGATTGTGCAGAGCTAGGGCTCTTCTTGCCTGCATCCTGACTCCGCTGATCTCTCTGATTATTTCCATTGCTGGTTCAAATGTAGTTAAATCATTTCTCCGGGGCTCGTCTAGCTTCATTGCCTCAGCGCTTTTCCTGTCGTCACCACTATTGATTCTGGTCTTCAGAAGATGTGTAGAGTGAATAAAGTATGGCTGGCCGGTCTACAATCGAAGTATTTTAAAGGGTAATTAGTTTAAGGCGGTACCCCAACCAAAACCGCGTTTTTCTTCGTTATTCAGAGGCTATTAACTCAATAAATATGAGAAATAAACTACATCTGAAAGCACATTATTAATGTTATCTTATCATCACATTGCCAGTTATTATTTGTTTTAATATGTTACTAATACATTTAAAATCTCCTTTTAAAAAAGTGACTAAAATTATTGATTGCGTGCATCTTTTGCTAAAGTTGACGTTCTATTAATTTGATGATTTCACCAATGGACAGATAATTTAAAAATCTAAATAATCCATGTTTTAATTTATTTAAAAAGATCCCTATTCTTTTTTTATTAAAATAATTCCAAAAATTTTGCGAGTTTTATGATAAAAGAGCGTGCGCAGGGTATGCTGCATTCCTTTCGTACGAGGTAGACGTGTCGCTCTCTGTCTCTGCCGCGAATGCTCAAGGTTATTTGGTCGGTGTACCGCCTTAAACATTAAGGTCCTAGTCCTATTTATTTACATGTTAAGAATGAAAATCGATAACATAACATCTCGTTCAATATGTCCTTCGTTTAACCAGTCTCACTGTATATGATTCCCCCTGATTTATCTGATATCATTTGCAATAGGTACGCGTACGACCCGCCCCCCGGCCGGCGCGCGGCGCAGGCGTCTTCATTAATATTCGCGCGTAGGTTGCTCTGCCAATAAATAAGTAATGTAGGATTGCTCTTAAATTTCAAGGTGATAGCGATTATGGCGAAGTTGTCTGAGGACGATGCTGTTTTTGGCTTGTTATTTTTAAATTGTCGAGATATTTTATAAGCTCGTAACTAAGAAAGAAAAATTGTTTATTCTGCACAAACAAAACGCACATTAGGTATTACACCGGCAACTTCCAAACTCCAGGCTGTGACTAAGAAATTACCAATAGCAAAACCCAAAAACACTTTGCCCAACCCGGGAATCGAACCCAGGTCCGTGGAGTCCTCAGTAGTCGCGCTTGCGACCACGAGACCAAGGGGGCAGTTTAAAAAAAAACACTTACAAAGGTGCCAAAAGCCTTGTATTCAAACTAATCAATGGTTGACAATTTTATCCATTGCTTGATGTTAGGGCCAGGGACCAAAGACAATACACATTAATCTACGAGTCGATACTGGCAAGTGGCAAATGACAACAAACAAATAACAATCAAAACAAAAACAAAATGTTGATTGCAGAATAATATCCACACGGATCGATTTTCAAGGTAAAGCAATGTTTGCCGAGCGACCCCAACATAGATGGGAAAATTACAGACGATAAAATGCTGTGTTCTAGGTGTATGATTTTCTTGGTTTTGATTTTTGAAGTCAGTCAAACCAGAAAGCCAATCTAGTCGCAATCTCATCTCAGCGACAGTCAATGTCAAAAATTAATGGAAATTACAGTTATTTTTGGCAGATTGAGACTGAGATCAGGCTGTGAACGTTCATTAAATTATGAGAATCGCCCCTTAGATGTCGTGATTTAAAATGAAATCTGCATAATTTATTTATTATGGGGACGACTGATTCGAAAAAAAAGGCTGTATGCTTTGTCTCGATGTTTACACATTGGTCAAACATTCCAGCACCATAATCTGAATGATTTATTTTCGTTGGATCCCGCTTTTGAATCCCAGTTTAATATTTTTGGCGTTGGATCCCGCAAAACATTATTATGTATTTCCGTTGGATCCCGAATTTAAAAAATGCAAGATAATTACGTTTTATTGTCGTTGAATCCCGAAAAGTATTTCCGTTGGATCCCAAATGCTTAAAAAATCTGAATGCGGGTACTTTCAACAACAAAATTATTTATAATAAAATGAGGGGTTCACTAATGTTTCACCAAAACTCCATTGACAAATTTTTAGTTTACAACCAACGTTTCGTATAACTACTATTTATTTCACAAACAACTCATTTTCTATATAATCTAGTCGCTTCTGGCACTCGCCGGCCGCTCCCGCGGCACCGCTCGCTTCGCTCGCTCGGCTCGTGCGTAGGGGTCACAGTTTTAACCTAACCTAACCTAACATTTTTTCTTTAATAATTAATATAATCTAGTGTTTAATAAAGGTAAATCACTTTTCTTCTGAAATGTACACATGTTGTTATAACATGGGATTCAACGGAAATAGCAAACGGGATCCATCGTTAATACCTAAAAAATGGGATTCAAAAGTGGGATCCAACGAAAATAAACGATATGAATCATTTTGAAGGATAGGTATTGCTAATCCATTGCTTCATATTATTTATATTATTATGTTCGAAAAATGTGTCTGCTCAACAAAATAAATAACACGATGAATGTTGTTGAACTGTCAAAAGGAAACCCATTGCTACTGATAGTGTGTTACGCAATCACTCCACTGTTTTATACGCATTCACGATTGTCCTTAACTTTGTTTATGATATCTACCTTCTTCGTACAGTACGCTGTACGTCGTTGGTAATACTTTAATCTTGACCTAGCCTAGAATAGTACAGAGTTTCAATAGAATAAGTTAATACAATAGAATAATAATACTGGTTTCGTTAGCACTGATGTGTGGCTTACTGTACCCAGAATAGAATAGAATAGGTACTCTTTATTATGATATGATTTTCCCAAATACTGATTCTGTTTTTTTTTTTTTGATGATTTTCCCAGTTAGAATTCAAAAGTCATTATTGTAACGATGGAAGTACAGACGTCAGCACATCAAGCTACTACAATCTGTCAAATTTCTTTAATAGATTTTCAACTTCATCGTTATAGCATAAGGTTCAACGTTGATTGGGAAAATTTGACAGTTTCGGGTAGCTTGATGTGCTGGCGTTTGTACTATCCCGGTAGCTTCTGCGTAACCTTTCCCTAATATGTTGAGGTGAATATCCTATCAATATTTTCCACAGACGGACTGCCATCTGCCCTCTGCATCCCGTTTACTGGAATATCGATATTCTGCGGTAAGATCTGTAGTTTGGATTCGAGCCTCTATCCCGAATGTCGGTCATGGATATTATTATTTGTACATACATCAGTATCTTGTATTTCATTGGCTTTTCTAGCCTAAACAGGATCAAAGCCTGCTTGCACCTCAAATCACAAAAGGCATTTAGTGCTAAACATATTAAAATCATTATCCTGTTTGTCATCTTCAAAAAGTTGAGAGAAACAGAACGATGTTTGAGATTACGTTTAACAGTAAACGTATGAAGAGTCAAAGTCAAATCATTTATTTCAAAAAGGCAATTTTGAACGTCAAAATTTACAAAAAAAGTCGCCCCTTCAAACAGGTATATTTGTTGTGCAAACGGGACTGAGATTCGAAGGCACAACAGTCAAGGACCAAAGAAATTATACCACAGTACCACAAAACACTCCCATTCATTCTCCAAGTAACGATGGAAAAAAAGTGCAATCATCAAAACAAATACTAAAGTTGTCCTGTCTACGCTATCGTTAGGGTGCGGCTACACTGGCGCGTTTAAAACTGTTTACCTTACTAATGAAACACCATAACGTGACGCGAATATGCCACGTCATAATTAAATACCGCTAGGGTGCGCCTTTGTATTAGCTAAAAGATTTTCAGTAATTAAATTCCGCGATAAATTTTGTCGTAGTTTTTTGTGAAGTTTTGAGGTTCCCGAGGGTGATATGATGGTGTATTAATGGCCTTAAATGTTTTTTGTGCGTGAATATTGGTTTTTAATTGGAGTTAAATGTTACATAGATGCTATTTTATGGTAGTTTGACAATGTCTGTACCTAATGTAGGTTCCTAAGAATTGCGAGAATATCTTAAAAATATTAATAAAATGCATGAATGTACGCGAAGCAAAAGGAGTATGTAAGTATGGTAGCTGCAGCACCCTAATTGCGTAACACAATAAAAATCTCAATTTGAATCATTTTGAAGCATATTGTTAATCCATTGCTTCATATCATCGACAAGTTATCTGCTCAACAACGTAAATAACGTAATGAATGTTGTTGAACTGTCAAAATGAAAGCGATTGTTACTAATGGTGCGTTACGCAATTACCCCGCAGGTGTCTTTCTGTAGGTTCTGCCTAGTGTCCCGTGGTTTTACCCGCCTCGTTCGGCTCCTAAGGGTCGTAGCGTGATATTGAATAACCTTCCTCAAGAACAGGGCTATCAATTGCAAAAACATTTTTTTAAATTCGATTACGATGGTAATTTCAGAGATTAGCGCTTTCAAAAAAACTTCAGCTTTATTGTATAATAATAAATAATAATACTCGTAAATATAATATAATAAAGAATGTATTAGTTAGATGAATATGCAAATAATTCTCTAAAAGTTCGAATTTTGTGATTATTATGTTCTAAAGCCAGTTATAATCAGAGGGGCAATTCTCGTAATTTTAAGAACGTTCACAGTCTGATCTGTCTCAATCTGCCAAAAATACCTCTAATTTCCCTATATTTTGACAAGTTTTTGACATTTGTTTGTCACCGAGATGACTAGAATTTGAACGTTTTAAATTACGAGACAATTTTGGCTTTCAGATCTCTGGTTGGGTCGGATTGCCGTCCCATTGGACTATGAGAGTGGGGGAAGGGAGAGTGCACCTGTGTCTGTGCACACACTTGTGCACTATAATATGTCCCGCGCCGAAGGCTAGTCTCCGCCGAGATTGGTGACCAGCTCTTGGTAAGACTGCTTGTCAGATTCTTGGGCTTCTGACTACCCGTAACGACTGTCAAAGATGACATGATGATGGAATGACAGCCGGGACCAACGGCTTAACGTGTTTTCCGATGCACGGAGGGGTCTCGGTATATAATGGAAGGTCACCCATCCACAAAACGATCAGGGCAAGCGTAGCTTAACCTTCGATCGACACGTGTGGCTGTTATCATATATCTCTGTTGTTATAGCTACTTGTACAATTCATATCATGTACAATTTTGTTGGGTATAAGCGTCTATCCTTAACACAATTTCAGGTAAGGAGGGTTATGATTGGAATTTGATATCGAATCAAATACACGCTGCGCCAAAACACGCCACATTTGACGGGTGACGTCATAGACGTGCCTACCCACCTTTATCCGATTTCAATAAGAGATAGGTACATTGCCTGTTTGTAAATTTATGTTTGTTTTGGGAAATGACAGTTGGTTGAAATTGTTATAATTTAATCAAATATTTAATTCAATGTTACGCTGATACAATCAGTGTGTTTCTGATCAATTCATTAACACCGGCTAGGTACTTTTAATTTTTAACTGAATCTGCATTCGTTACCTATTTGCCAAAAATGTAAACAAATATGAGGTTATAGAAAAATAACTTTAATTCCTACACAATAAAGTGCAGTTTACGCTACAACTTCAAACATAAAGTTGATATTTGTTTAAACTTGAAATAACATCAATTTGAAACAGAATAGACTTTACATACATATATACACACAGTCAATACCTCACACCTACTTCCCCTGGGGGTTGCAGAAAGAACATAAAGATACCTGGGAGCCTATTCTCTAATTCTGTCAACGAAGACACGGGCCCGTCCAGAAGTAGCTTGATACATCGGAATGAATCCTACTCCCGATTAATTAACTTTGTCGGACAGGCAATAAAACATCGTACATCGGTAGTAAGGACAACTGTCAATCCGCGTTGTCATTTAATTTTATTCTTAGTTCGGACCCGAAGTAATCTTATGTCGGTAGGTGACACGAAGTAGTAAAGGCCCGTAACTTCGGCAGAAACTACGAATAGCGAGCTTTGAGTGTAGACAGTCTGCTACGATCCTCACATGGCTTGTTCCCAGAAGCTCCAAAACTATTGTTCTCCAAAAATTTTCATAATCCTTTTCCTTCGTTTATGTTCATACATCTGGTCATACAAGCACGCCGGTTGCAAGTAGGTATAGTCCACGCGGAATTAGTTGGCCGCTGAGGTGGGGACAGGGGTCAGGCGGGCGCGGCGGTTCGCATTCGTAACGCACGTACTGAGTAATGCGCCCCCGCCCCTCCGTCCCACCGCTCACATACCGAAGGCGAGGCCAACTAGTTCCGCGCGGACTATGGTACGCAATTACACTACCGCCGGTTATTAAAAAAAAAGACGGGTTGCACTCCGGGAGTGCCGGCAGAAGTGAAAACTTGAATATTAACGTTGAAATAAATCAACTATTAATTGAAGGGTATCATTTAAGCTATCACCAATTTAACTAGTTTTGTGTTTCTTAAATAATAGGGTTTGTCCTCCAAATAGTAGATCTGTCACCAAAATGTAGTCACCAAACAATGCAAGTGACCTAACCAAACCGAACCTCGGGGTGCCCTTCGCTCGCTCTTGCATCCTATGTCGACGGAGCCCCGCTTCGCGGGGCCCCTATTTCTGTGTAAAGGGTTTAAAGTAACCTAACCAAACCGAACCTCGGGGTGCCCTTCGCTCGTTCTTGCATCCTATGTCGACGGAGCCCCGCTATTTGAGAACGAAAATATTTCGTGGCGATAGATCTATTTATTAGGTGATACAACTTGATGACAAATATAAATTTTGGTGATAGAAAATATAGTTCCCTTAATTGAATTAATATAACTCATTTTCTTTCGCTATTTCTTCGTCACTTTTTTCATGAATAGATGCACTTTGTTCAATTTCCATATTTTAAACACTTTATACAGGGTGACTGGAAATTAGTGGCGGAGCCGTTAAGGGGAGGTAGTCTAGGGTTATTCCGACAGATATCACTATGAGACCTACCGTCCTTACTTAACCCTTTCCAAGATATTCCTACTTTTTGTTTAGCAGTTTTTGCATAAAATAATGACAGTAGCGGAAATTTTACAATTAATATTACTTATTTAGAATATCTTTGTTGCAAAACAAAAAAAAGTAGGCCAAAATCACTTTTTTTTAGGATTTATTACTATCTCTTTAAGTAGGAATATCTTGGAAAGGGTTAAGTAAGGACGGTAGGTCTCATAGTGATATCTGTCGGAAAAACCCTAGACTACCTCCCCTTAACGGCTCCGCCACTAATTTCCAGTCACCCTGTATACACGAATTTTACGAATACACAGAAGTGTGGCCACTACACAGACGGTCGAGCCATCAGCTGTCACCATCCATGGATGCGCGTGACACGCTGTAACATAAACACACACGAACGCTTTCACTTTCGCCGCGCCGTAGAAAGAGAGGGGGATACTTCCTCTCCTACGCCGCGCCGGCTGTCTACTCTCCATCCGTCTTACGAATTTTCGATCAGGTCACGTGTCCTGACGCGAGTTTAACATTTTTTACCCATTACAAAAAAAGTGTACAAAGCCGCTAAAGAGGTTTTCACTTCAAAAAAAAAAATTGCTGGTTTATATTATTTTATTTTCATCGCGTAGGGTATCGAACTTTTCTATGAACAGTAGATTTTTTTTGTTTTAACCGGCGATATATTTCTACGCTGGGAGGTATAATCAGTTAGAATCATGTGCTGAATTCACAGTAACAGTTAGCGCGTCGATTCCCTGCCATACTGTATATTCTGTCTATGGCACCCCATCCCGGAGTTTCCTCTCACATCTGCCTAGTAAATACCTCTAATTCTCGTAGTAATTCTCGTAATTTAAAACGTTCAGTCTCATCTCGGCGACAAAAAAAACGTCAAATATAGGGAAATTAGAGGTATTTTTGACAGATTGAGACTGAGATCAGACTGCGAACGTTGTTAAAATTAGGTACAAGAATTGCCCCTCAGTTATCTTGTCACAAACTTTCACAATAGGCTGAATTACCTACGTCACTTTTCTCTAAGATGAATTTATCACAACTTTTAAAAGAATACTCGAACTTTGTACGGAAAATAGGCAACTGAAATAAGAATTTACTATTCAGTACCGTCTGAGAATAAGAACGATTGTTTTGCCAGTTCTTGACACTTGGTATTAAAATTGATAGATACCCAGTCCGACTTCACAGACCTAGTTTTCTCATTTTATTTTTTACCTACTGTATTGGCCCGCGATTTTGTTCGTATTTTTAAACTTTGTTGAGTAGACAAACTTTTCGAACTTATGAAGGAATGGATTAGCAATATCCTTCAAAATGGTTCAACACCTCTGAATCATTCAACTCTGAATCTGAATCATTTTGAAGCAAATTGCTAATCCATTGCTTCATAAGTTCGAAAAATGTGTCTACTCTCACGTAAATAACGCAATGAGTGTTGTTGAACTGTCAAAATGAAACCGATTCCGATTGATAATGTGTTTCGCAATTGCCCCGCTGATTGGGATTAGTAGTGTGTTACGCAATTAGGGTTCTGATTTTTCATATTGAAAACTTTGACAATGAGACTGTGCTATTGAGTATAGTGTTACGAGGATTTTTTGGCACCTGAATGACATTGACAAGGGGGCGTTGTTGGTACACATTTTTGAAATTGTCACAGAAATTGTGTTGACAAAACAATATGATGGTGTTAGTTGCGATTTTGGTCACGCGCCAAAAGAAGTCTGTAGCATTGTATGTGCTCCATCGTCTGTATATCTATATTCTATACTAAAAATAAAGCTGAAGAGATGTTAGTGGAAGTCTATCTAAATAAAATAAATAAATGATAAATAAAGACAATATTGATTCAGTAAGTGCACAGCCTTAATGTATTCAAAAATGAATAAACTTATTTGTTAACGCATCGTTGAAGCACGTGCCCTTAACAAGGTGAAATAAGAACAAAATCACACAGGACCTTTGTTCTAAAATTGGATTATTCCACTTTACCCCACCGGCCGCCCCACTGGTGGGGCAATGGATTATTGACAAACATCTTGAACTTTATCAACGCCTGTCTTGGAAATTGTTTTCTTAAATTAAAATGGCTTTCACTTAAGGCTTCGTTCAAACGATTGGAAATCAATGACGTATAAGGAAATACATACAAATTATACATAAACTCAGGCCTTCATCTCGTGGGGTAGGTTGAAACTATAAAACGCCACTTGCTGCCACTGCCATGATTGGAAATTATTTTCTTTTGGCTCAATAAGTCGGCTACCAATTGCCGACTGCTAACCGATTGCCGACCGATTTTTACCCGACTGCGCCAGAAGGAGGGTTATGTTTTTCTAGAGTATGTATGTATGTTTGTATGTATGTATGTATAATTGTTTGGCACGCTCTGCGGCCTGAACGGCTCGATGGATTTTAGCTTGAGAGGTGTCGTTAGATTCGTATTTACTGTGAGAGTGACACTGGGTATGTCAAAATAAAAAAAAATAAAAACAAAATGGCGGATTATTGGCGCCTTCAAAATTTTTTTTTTCTCAAAACCTATCGATTAGGGTATCAAAATAAAGGGTTTTAAAAGGTGATTACAAAAATATATACAACTTATATGGTTAAAAGTAATTCAAAGTGACAAATCGTAAAAAACACGTACCAAGAACTAAATCGTCTGCGAAATCTTTCACATTTGTAAACTAAAAAGCTGGAAATAAAAAAAGTAATTAAAAAAATTAAAAAACCCGACTGCAACTTTATGCCAAACTTACTGAAAAACTAAAAACAAGCCCATTTTAAATTAAATAAAAGTTGGAAGCTGGCGGGGCCCATTCCATTATTATAGTTTCAAACTCAACTCAAATGGGTCCCGCCTGCTTCCAACTTTAATTTAATTTAAAATGGGCTTGTTTTTAGTATTTCAGTTAGTTTTAGTATAAGGTTGCAGTCGGGTTTTTTAATTTTTTTTTTACTGACTGTCTCCCACGTCTTGTAGGTAGGTACCACATGCATGCGTTCTTTCTCGACGCTTGCTTATACATGATTTTCTATCTCGTAATTTGCCAAGAGGGTAGGACCTAGAAGAAAAAAAAGAAAGAAAATAAGTTTTTTTGCGGTAAAAATGACGCAAAGAAAGAACAAAAACACAAAAGAACAAGTTGGGGGAAACTATGCGTCACATCCTCGCAAAATGGCAAGAGCTCAGCATAATGCTACGACCCTATGCGAGACAGGGCCCCAGCGCTGAGTTTCAGCGACAGCCGGGCGTTGACGTGAAGATACTATGGTTGGTTAAATTTTTGTAGATCATTACCATGAAAATCCATACTAATATTATAAATGCGAAAGTGTGTCCGTCTGTCTGTCTGTTACCTCGTCACGCTTAAACTGCTGAACCTATTTAGATGAAATTTGGTATAGAGATAGTATGAGCTCCGGGAAAGGACATAGGATACTTTTTATTCCGAAATTCCCACGGGATCAAGACTTATGCGAGTGAAACCGCGGGGCGCTGCTTGTATATTACATATTCAGTTCAAATTCAGCCCGATAAGTTGGCCTTTCGCTCCTCAGGCTCAAATTATTCACTCCTGAACTTTCCCCCTTTGTTTGTTTTATTTTTTTGCCAAGAGAAAACAAAACAGGGCTGAAAGACGTGACCTTTCTTAATCAGGCTATTATCATTCGAGCCAGCCGTCCGTTCCCCTTCGGAGCTGGGAAATAAGTGCTTACGTCGATAAAGGCATTCTGATATGGAACTAAACTGGTAGAGGAGCGTAATGAGGATAGCGGTAATCTAGATGTTCATATATCTTCTGTCTCCTCTCCTGAGTAAGGTTTAGTATGAGACAAGACACACGCCACGAACTTTCATCCTCCACTTATTATGAGACAATCTACACGAACTTTCATCCCAATGTAACCCCATTAGGGGATGAATGTTCAAAAATTCTTTCTTATTGCTCACCTCTCGTCAGATAGGCAGTCGCTCCATGTAAAATACTGGTATTCAGCTGCATCCGGTTAGACTGGAAGCCGACCCCAACATAGTTGGGAAAAGGCTAGGCAGATGATGATGATTGCTCACCTCTGTTAAAGAGCGTCTGCGTGCGACGTTTGACTTCAAGATTATATAATATCCCTGCCAGAACTTTTAATCATTTTCGGCGTAATGATGGAAATTATTTCCTTTGGAAAACAGGGAACACAGCATACCCTTTTGACACCTGAAATAAACGTACAGATAGCGGCAAACGATTATTTCCGATTTTAGCCGCGCGCAGACTTATTTTGCGCTCAATTTATAAGACATTCTTTTGCAAATGTTATGCATCTAGACCCCGCCAGCTGTTTAGACTGTGCTTTGTCTGTCAGTGAGGGAATAAATGAATGAATTTAATATTTTTTTACGGCACTCGTATGCAACTGCATACGAGTTAAGATCCGTTAAGATTGGATACCGCGTAGGAAGAAATACGGTTTGAAGGACTATTATTTTGCACACGATACATAATTATATCTTTTTATTTAAAGAATATTTCTATAGCAAATACATAGAAAACTATAAAGGAAAATCAGCTTAAATATCAACGCTTGAATAAAAAACGAACACAGTAGCATAAGAAATGAAATGGACTTCCAAAGAGAGAAAATAATATTAAAAGCGTTATAAAAACGTCCAGTCGGAAAGTATCATCTTATAAGGATTAAATGGCTAATGGAAAAAGATTTTACGTAATCTTTGCTTTTTGTTGTATTAGGTACAGACAGCGTCAGAGAAAAGGAACCCCCTTTGGTTGCTTACCAAAGGGGACTCATTACCAAAGGGGGTTCCTTTTCTCTGACGCTGTCCGTACTTATCGAATGGGAAAGTTGGAAAGGAAATAATTTATTAGTTTATTTTCCTATGTCCTTTATGCGCTATAAAATGAATGGAGTACCTAATTTCGAGTGTTCGTTTCAATATTGTTTTTTTTTTTTTAAGTGAAATCTTCTTTGGGTGCGTTAGGCATTTTTTAAGATGGGAAGAACCATTGAATTCGCGCCACTGTTACCGTAACCGACACAGCTTCGGTTGTGGTAGGCTGTCCTCGGGATGTACTCGATTTTAATGTACTCGTATATCCGACATGTCATTGAGTAATGGCAAAATTTTCTGTTCGTGTTCTGTTTTCACTTCTGTCGGCACTCCCGGAGTGTTTTTTTTTTTTAATGTGAGACTATATTTCGATGCTTCGAGTCTGGGAAACTGACATTCTAAGGAAAATTCAACATTTAACACTTTTTATAGGCTTTCGAATTAGTCATTCTCTTGGGTACATTACCAGTCGACAGCAATGCGGAGGAATTTTTCGACGCAATAGTTTAGTTTATAATTAAAAAAAAAACTATTAGTTTTAATTAGGTTGAGTTATTAAATTTTTTGTAATAATAGTTTGTTAGCTCATTTAGGGCTGATTTTTCAATCATCTGGTAACTTTATTCGAGGAATAATTTTGAAAATTTGACAATTATTTCAAACAAAAACTGTCAAACGTCAATTTTATTCCTCGAATAAAAGCTATCTGGCGATGGAAAAAATCAGCCCTTTGTATAAGAATTTAATCCAGTTTATATATTTTATCCTCCATAATAAATAATTAGGCATATCTGTAAAATTAAATCGCGATAAATTTAACTAGAAATTGATAAAACACTTACAGTACCTAAAAGACTGCTTCCATAAAATACCACTATCCATACAGAATTTTACGATATTATTATGCTGTCTGTAGAACAAAACGAGAATGTTTTCGTCCACTCACCCACTCTAAATGTACTCGCACTTGTTATTTTCATAAGAGGTAAACGACCTAATTTACCCAATACGAAAATTGCATGACATACAAAAGTGACTTTACAAAATTAAAAATTGTTTGTTGTTCTGTTTTAAGGGTGCGTTCACATTGGCAAACGCGAGTCATTGACCGATCGAACGATGTCAATAAATTGACTACGTTCATTGACGTTTCACGAGCGGTTTTTAAACGATTTATTCCAGTCAGATCTCCTGGGGGATGTTAGTAATGAAAGTCGCCCTAGGTCAGTATCGTAATAAAGTTATTTCAGTCCAGTGGCAACCTCTCCCGAAAAAAGGGTGCTAGGCAAATCGACGTCGGAAATATACCGGTGAAAAAAGATCTGATATTTATTTTGACGTGCATACTGATTTTAAAGCTTTACCGCGTTACGAAATGTCATGTCATGTCACCATTTTTAAATATCATTAATGGTCGATGAAAAAAAGACACTATTTTTAGTCATTGTCGTTTCACAGTAACCACAAATACCCAGACACAGTTGATCACAGTTCTATCTATCCCCCTAACTTACTCCACAGACAGACCGTAATCCAATCCTCAACCAGATTAAATTCGAACAATTTATAATTAACACATTCGGCCGCCGAAAGTGCCACATAAAATATTAATTACTGCTGCAATATGCTGAAAAACCTTTCTTCGATATCACAGATCTGCCCTAATGGTAATGGGGAATGCCGCGAAAGGATTAAAAGTATATGAGGACCCTTTAATATTAGGTCCTTACATATGAAATTGGCGTTTTGTATGGAAGGAACAAAAAGTCGAATATTTTTTAATATAATATATTTAATTAATCAAAGTATGAACCATTGTTTTCAATGCACTTTTGCCATCTTATAGGTAGTTCATTGATCCCTTTACTAAAAAAACCAGTCGGACGGGAATCAATAAAATCTTTGAAGGCGATTTGGACTGCCCCATCGGAGTTGAATTTTTTCCCTTGCAAAAAGTTATCCAAATTGCGAAAAAAATGGTAATCTGTTGGAGCAAGGTCCGGGGAGTACGGAGGATGTCTAAGACATTCCAATTCAAGCTCTTCTAATTTGGTAGCCGTCTGTTGCGCAGTGTGTGGTCTGGCGTTGTCGTGAAGCAGCAGTGGCGTGGAGCTTTTTAATCTTCCCAATTTGCTTCAAGTGAATTAAAACAGTTTTATCACTAACATCGAAGCCTGCAGCTAACTCGGACGTGGTTTGCGATGGGTCCGCTTCCACAATAGCCTTCAATTCTCCATTATCAACTTGGGTCTCAGGCCGTCCACGGGGCTTGTTCTGCAGGTCGAAATTTCCAGAACGAAAACGTTGGAACCAAAAACGAACTGTGTTTTCTTTTGCAACATGACCGCCATACACATCATTCACCCTTCGAGTCGTTTCCGCAGCACTAGTGCCACGGCGGAACTCGTACTCGTAAATAATGCGATATTTTAAATTTTCCATTTTGTAAAATGAGTGACGCAAACAGAAAAAACAGAAGAAAAAAAACAAATGAATGACGGTCATCGAAGCACAAATACATGAGTAAATAGCTGTACAAATTTGAATTTGGAATTCCTTACCAAAGAGGAGAAATTCGTGATTAAAGTGGCCAGTACGAAAAACGCCAATTTCATATGTAAGGACCTAATACAAATAAGGGTTAGGGTAGAAGGATTAATACGAAAATAAACAATGTGAAAGATTCAACAATGCGGTGCTCAAACAAAGTTTAATGAACAAAAGAAATTATGACAGTGTGGCAGGTGGGCTTAATTTTTAATACTAACGTGTTTTTTTATTGTTATTAGAAACATCCCATGTTTTGTGATATATTTTTTAGATCGGTAAACATGATATGATGGGAATTTAATGGAAGTTTAGGCATGGCAGCTATCCTGTGAATAATAGACAGGATGGCAGAGACATCGACACGCAACCTGCACCCTACAATTGCGTAACACACTGTCATCTCAATCTGAATCATTTTGAAAGATATTGCTAATCCATTGCTCCATATGTTCGAAAAATGTGTCAGCTCAACAACATAAATAACGCAATGAATGTTGTTGAACTGTCATAAAAACTTTTTTACAAAAAAAAACAACCGACTTCAAAAAAAACACATTAAAGTGATAAATAACTTTAATTTCAGAAGTCGGTGTCGTTGGTTCCGCATTTTCGTTTTTTGACACCGACTTCCGAAATTAAAGTTATTTATCACTTTGTAGTGGTTTTTTTTTTAAGTCGGTTGTTTTTTTTTTGTAAAAAAGTTTTTATTTTCCACTTTTTAGTTGTACCTACCCCACAAAAATGTAAACGAAAAGATCGTTAATGTAGACAATATACATAAATTTTTCGATTTTTGTTGATTTTTCGAAAACTGCTTGTCCGATTTCGATAAAATTTTCATGGGACCATTTGGGAAGTATACCCTTTCCAACAAAAAAAGAATTTTTCAAATCGGTTGGCAAGCGACGGAGTTATGCGCGAACAAAACAAAAAAAAAAAAAATATACAAACATCCGAATTGAGAACCTTCTCCTTTTTTAAAAGTCGGTTAAAAATGAAAGCCATTGCTACTGATAGTGTGTTACGCAAGAGCCCCGCTGTTACCAAGGATTCAGGACATAATTTTGAACCACATGGATGAAATACTACTACTACTACTCTTCTATTCACTACTTACATTCTTTATTACTAAATGAAAACAATAGCACACAATGTTTTTAGGTTATAAGATAATGAAATTGTCAGCCGAGTGCTATCTTCTGAGATACAGGCCCCGCCTAGTTCAGAAGATATAGTCAATACCCTAAGTAAACCTCTCTTTACCACCACAAATGCTATGAGATCATCATTGTATAATGTATATTATTATGACATTAGTAGGTATACTAGGTATGCTTACCCAGTATTAAGTCCTTTTTTTAATATGCAATCCTTGTTGCTATGCTGGTGAGATATAAACTTTTTTTTTTAATAACCGTTAAAAAGCTTTGACGCAGGTTTTAAAATTTTTCGTCGGTTATAAAAAAAAAATTAGATGTGCCATACATTTTGTCTTACATTACACTTTTCTATAATATAAAACTATTCATTTTCTCACTTTTACTATTTCCTATGAAGCAGCCAATTTTTTTTTACCACTGACGAAAAATTACATCGCAGGGAAATTTAGAGGGTCTAGAATCGTGTGCTGAATTAGTTTGCGCGTCGATGGCACTGCCACCCTGTATACCAACTATTGATTTGTGGAATTTGTACACTATCGAATTTCGTTATAAAAATTTGCACTATCAACGTTTGGTGTCACTATAAAAACGTTATTTTCACCGTTGTTACTGTGAGCTCGATAGTGAGTTATACAACAGTATTATTTTATTTGTATTTCTACATCTTCACGCTGCATTTAACAAACAAAATCTGAGTAGTGAATGGGGATTTCTAGTTATTATTATATCTACGAAGTTATGCACCAGTGCAAAGTTGTGAGCAGACTACTGAACTGTTGAACTGTTATGTAGCGAAACTATCCTTAGTGAAACACATTCGGATTAGTTGGATATTAGATACGTTAGGAATAGGTGCTAGTTGCACTAACCTGCATTGAAAGTTTTCTTCTATGAATATTGAAAGGATTACCGAGAGAATTTGCTATCGAATAATCCAGTAGCGGAATAATTCTATATCAGGTAATTCAGTTTCAAAAGTAAATGATTATGTGACCAGAAAAGCTTTTTTTTTTCAGTACGTCTGGTAAGCTCGAACATATTTTTCGGCCCAAAAATCCACGGGGGTCTGAGGAACCAAGTCCCCCAGTGCGTTAAAACTTGCCTTTTCAACCAATGTGTCCTGCCAACAATGACATACGGTGCCGAGACATGGACGCTTACAAAGGAGACTGTGCAACACATACAAGGGCCATGGAGAGAACCATGCTTGGCATAATCCTACTAGACCAAGTAACACCGAAATCCATCGTCTGTTGAAAGTTTACGACGTCGACTGTCAGGGCGATGCACCTCAAGTGCAGTTGGGCAGCGCATCTAGTTAGACGAGGAGATGGCAAATGGAATGAAGCTGTGACCGAATGGTGGCCAAGGATAGGTCAAAGAAACCATGTCAAGGAAATACCTGGATGAGGGACGTACGAAACCAGGAAGTATGCCAGAAAAAAGGACCAATACCCCGCAGTGAGCGATTCTGGGCAAAAATGATGATGATGACGTTGAAGGAGTAAAAAACATTGAATAAACTGTAATAAAACCATGGAGCACAACAACCAGTGCTCCATGAATAAAACGCATCAGTTAATAAAAGAGATGCAAGAATAAACAAAGGAAAAAATTGCACAAAGGCAGACTGGATGATGCAGATACAAAACATAGAACTGAAAAATTTCGAGCATCGAGTTTATCGAACACTTAGCGAGAAATCAGTAACATGTTTAAAAGAATCGTCCTTTTTCGTGTTCAAATGAACACGTCTAGTTCGCTTTTCTAACAAAAGCAGACTAAAAGATGAAGACTAGTGATCCACTAGTCTTTAGATAAAATTATGGTGTGTTCGCTTCGCACGGTTTTTACGACTTATAAAAGACTAGCTGCGCCCCGCGGTTTCACCCATTTTTTTGTTTTATTAAGTTAAGATATCGATAGGTACCCACACTACAGAGTTTCACAAGCCAATTTAAATTGATCCTATTTATAGATATGTAAAAACTCCGTTACGTACTTTCTCTTCAGAGCTTCAAAGTTTAATAATACATGTTTTCCTGTGAGAAAAACATATTTCGTTAAGTTAGCCGATATCGAATGGACAAAGTTCGGAATGGTTGGTGTTATATCGAGTGTGAAGAACACGACTGTCGTGTGCTCAATAATTTCTGATTTATTTTATCGTATTGAAAAGTTGTTACCAGCTTCTATCTGTTTTTTACTTCAGTATTTCAGTTGGATGATACAATGTTTTTCATTGTATGGCCTTTTTTATGTTTTAGTAGATACTGGCCTTTTTGGTACTTACATGCAACCTCTGCCACTCTGTTAATACTTAATAGCAAGAAGTAGGAAAAAACATTAATTTGTTTTTAGAGTAGCACTAGCTGCCCGGCGCGACTTCGTTCGCGTGGTGTACTACTCTTACCCTACACGTAACCATATTTTTTTTTTCTATTTTTTTGTGGTATCCCAAACGGTGTCTTGCTATGTATTTGTTTTTATATTGTAAATAGAGTACTATAGCATCATCAACAAAAAACAAGAAGATTGTACGTATTATTGAAGCTAACTGGTTAGACTTGAAGCCGAGCCCATCAACGTTGCGAAAAGGCTAGGCAGATGCTAACTCAAAACCATAAGTTAACACAAAAATACACCGACAAATCGTTACCTCCTCCTTTTTTAGAAATCAGGTTCATAAATCTAAAATAAATAAAAAACAAAAGCTCATCGCCCAGTAACAAAACCTTCAACTCTGAACAGCTCGCCACCTAAAGTCATGACGTCACACCATTAGACTACCTTTGTCTGATACTCGAAGCTGATTCTAAGGAAAAATATCAATGTCCCGTCTGACAAGCTCTTAGTGTTGAAAATTTATAATGGTAGTTTCCATTACCCGAAGTGCTCTCGCCAGAGATGCATGACGCACTTGCTGGAAAATATTAATATTATAGAATCGTGTAGTGCGCTCATGACATCGGGACGGGCTTAGCATGTGAATAGGACTTTAGCCTCGAATGTACTTAGTGTACTTAGGTGTGGGGGACTTGGTTTTGATGAGGTTTAGAGTAGAGATGATTGATGATTGTCGTGAAAAGGTGTTGGAGAGTAGTGTAGGTTATGAAGGTATTTTTTGAAGGACCATTTTTAATAAATTGCCAAAATCATGAAAACCATTAAATATCCTCCTCTCCTAGCTCCTAAAATTAAATTGAAGAGTTTACTGACTGAAAGAGCATATTACAGTATAGCAGAATTTATGAAAGAGGACAACTTTCTTCGTTTTTAAGATGACAATGTTGTATTTTTTTGACATATTATTGTAATCTTTTTAATTTTTATTCTGGAATTGAAAGTTTTAATGACAGTATTCATAATTTTATTAACTAATTTATTTAATGACTACTTTGATTTTTAATGAATAATGATGAAATGTAATTTTGATAAATATTATCACGGTTTATGCACCATCTCTTCCTACCAATTTGTACGCTACGATATGCGGCAGAACACGTTTGAACTTTTATGTACCCCATTATTATCCTGCATGCAATGTATCATGTACACCATGTTTAAACAAATAAAAATTACTTACCTTTTTTTTGCAATTTTTAGGAGAGTGCCAAGTTAAAATACCCATTTAAGTTTGACGGATTTAAGACCATGCTTATAATTTTTTAACCGTCTTCAAAAAAATACAAACATCCGAATTGAGAACCTCCTCCTGTTTAGAAGTCGGTTAAAAAGGAGGTTCTGTATTTTTTTGCAGGATTGGCCTGCTCTTTACCTTGATCTCGCCTGTCCTTACCAGTGGAGATACATCAGTAGGGATATATGGAACAGAGGGAAATTTCAGTCGTGTTATAGATTTATTAGTTACTTACTTTGAAAATATGACCGATAGGGCTGAAAAGTTTTGAAGCGGCGACCAGAAGACGTAGCGTTGCAAGTCCTTCCGCAAGGTGGACCGATAACCTGGTGAAGGTCGCAGGAATCCGCTGGATGCGAGAAACACATAATCGGTCCAAGGGGCAGTGCTTGAGGGAGGCCTTTGTCCAGCAGTGGACGTTTTTCAGCTGAAATGATGATAATGACTTTAAAAGTGAACTCATACTAAGGGTTCTGATTCCTTAAGCTCGTTTTCACTAACACTAGGAAATACCAAAAATGAATGGCTTATTAATAATAATGAAACTGTTGAATTTTCAACTAACTGCCGAGCCGCGAGTTGAAAATTCATTAGTGCGCTTTTATTTAGGCATTCATTTAGGACGTGCCACCTAGAGTTATTAAAAACAGGCAGTAGTTTTTAGTGGCTATGAGTTATCCAGCCTGACTTTGTTGACTAAAAACATTGTGATAACTTCTATTTTTAACACGTTTTTACGGTAGCGTGTACGAAGCGAAAACCTGTTCGATTTTCAAACATACAATGTAACTTTTGATTGGTTAGGTACATGCAGTCTGATTGGTTCAGATTCAGTTGTGAATCGACTAAAAAAAAACGTACAAACATGCATAACATTACGCATGCATTCTCCGAAGGGTTAGGCAGGGTTTACCTATAGTACACCCACATATCACTAGTTGTGTTTAAATTCCACGTTATAGGGGGCGAAAACAACTATTCTATCTTTAACAAGTAAATAAGCCTGGATAGAGGATAGAAATAAAATGCTGGGGAGTTTGTTACGACACTTCTTCTTCCCAGCTAAAGTACTAGGAAGTGGTGACGGGCGGTCGTTTCCAAAAATGATGCGGCGACTTAACCTTTTGAACGCCAGAGTATAAACGTATCGCCGTACCCCTGGCGCCAGGCCACTTTAACAAAACAACACACACACACACACTTAAAACAACAAATTTCTCGATATTGGTGGTTTATTTATATTAGTTTCATGCAATACAATATAGACGGAAGCTTAAACTTTTTAATTATATAAATAAAAACACACAAAGTAATGATTAAATTGTTTATTTCATAATATGGTGCGACCCGTGCGACGTGTATTTTGTCATATATTTGTTACGTTGGCGTTCAGGGTAAGATTTCGTTTGTCACATATATGTGACAATGGCGTTCAAAAGGTTAAAGCCTTGGGGTGAAAATCGAAATTTTCTTTAGTGGACTGTATGAGGGGAGGTTCGAAGATGCGAGTAGGTGTTGGTGGTGTGGGAAAATGATAATCGTACCTGCCTGGCGAGCTATGGCGGAGACACGCTGATGAGAGTTCCTTTAGCCACGTGGCGGCGGCGCGTCCATGATGTCACGTATGTACGGAAGAGGATCGACACTTTCCACAACACGAAGAGACGCATTTGCACTGTTTAATATCTATCTTTGTTCTTTGCGATGAATTTTAAGTTCTCTTGGACTTAGGGTTTGGACTGTCAATTGTGTAATTTGAGGCTATCAAATGCAGAAAATAATTTTTCAAACCCGTCTGGTAGTTCCAGAGGTTAGCGCGTTCAAACAAACAAAGTCTTCAGCTTTATTATTAGTACCTATATAGATAACCATCCTATCATTGTCCTGCAGACAATAAAAGACAACAACAAAATTGCTCCTCATACTCGTAGAAAATCGACATGCTACTATCGTACACGCCATACCCTTTGCAGATGGTCATTTGCACGGCCAATTATTGTCTGTCATTGCGGAAAATTACACAAGATGGCGCCACTTACGACGTTCTTCGGACCATGAATATTCGAAGACCGTGACACTAGTTTACAATGTATTATTAACGTAATGCCGAGCTGTTTCTTTGTGGTTACTAGTTAGTATCTGCACCTAATGGCAAATTATGGGTAGGTAAAAGCAAAAGGCTGGAAAGCAGTGGCGGCCCAGTGGTAACGGCCGTGACTTACGAGTTGTTGGTCGTAGGTTCGGACTCAGAGAGGCACACTACTGTTCTCAAAACGGTGAAGGAAATCATCGTGAGGAAACCGACATTTTCATGGAACCAAAAAATTTAATAGACGAAGATTTTTTGATCACCATCCAAATTTTTACAGGCTGTTCTACCCATGAATATGAACAACTTTCACTATGAGACCAACTCTGAAATCACGAAAAAAAAATCTGCTAATTCATACATTTTGGTCAAGTAGGTATTAAACTTTTTTATGAAACAGCTGTTTTTTTTCGTGATTTCAGAGTTGGTCTCATAGTGAAAGTTGTTCATATTCATGGTTAGAAACAACCTGTAAAAATTTGGATGGTGATCAAAAAATCTTCCTGTATGTGACGTGACATCTATCCCACTCCGTCACACAGAGAGCAGGCCTGTGTCCCAGCAGTGGGAACATTATAGGCAGATTATGCTAAAAGGCGCTAAATATAAAAATATCTTTAGATGTCAAGGGTTTAATAACTAGACCACTTTAAGAAGAGAATAAAATAACGTATAGGTACCTCGACGATCATCATCATCTGCCTAGCCAACTACAATGTTGGGTTCGGCTTCCAGTCTAATCGGATGCAGCTAAATAGCAGTATTTTACAATAGATGGACCGACAGCCTATCTGACGAACCAGTTACTGGGTGATACGATGCTCCTTGGTAAGACTGGTTGTCGAACTTACGGGCAACGTAAAAAAAAACTAAACTTATTTTACTTTCGGGTAACGTATACCTCAAAGACCTACCCTACCGACCTACTGCCAGTCGTTTTACTCGTGCAGCTTGTGGGTTAGGTATACGCAGCTAAGGCTTACAACGCTCTGAGCGTGTAGTAAGTATAATAATGCGCTGAGGATATTGTTGGGGCTGCCTCGGTTTTGCAGTGCATCGGGCATTTTCGCGGAAGCGCGAATAGATGACTTTCATGCCATCATACGCAAACGGTGTGCATCAATGTTGCGGCGATTACGGGGTAACCCTAATAGTACTTTAGCTACACTGGCGGACAAGGTTGACGGACCATTTATTACAATCTCGTCCTCATTGTATCCCAACCCTTCCCAGATAATCATCCTATACTTTAGGTGTATTGGATTGCCTTATTAAACCCCTTCTAGAAGTTGTGTTGTGCTGTATGCCGGGACTATACGATGCCCATGTAGGTCATCGTGAAGTCCCGTTCTTATGCTTTGAAAGAATGATTGACGGATGTCAGGAGACGGCGCCAACGACTGGACCACAGACAACATTTGTTTTTCTTTAGGATGAAAGAATTTGGCTTTCATCTTTAAACATTGTGACAGGTGTGCGCAATTGGCTACATGAACATGTCATGTTCATGTAGCCAATTAGTGTATTTTTAAGTTATTGTTATTTACTAACATAGGATAATTTAATCCTAACACTATAATATGGATCCACACTGGTCTGAATTAAAAAAATTGAATTTTAATTTGAAAGACATTAAATTACTTAAACCTCTTTGGTATACCTCGATGTGAGAAAAAGAATACTAGGTAGGTAGGTAATTAAGCAGAAGGAAGTTTAAAGGCCATAATATCATGTCTAAAGCTTACCAATATTATCAATAGACTGTTTCGTCAAAATCTGTCAACAAAATTGTAACGTTTTGAGAGTTGATAGGAATATACCTATGAGTAATTTGTCAAATATCGACGAAGCACAGAACACTACTAGACACGAGGAATATTCAGGAACAGTACATGACGTGTCCTGGTTTATTCCTTTTGTGTCCATCTCTGTTTCCCAAAGCTCGTAGATCACAAATCGTGATCGGATTTTAGTAACCAACTGCTAAATGGATAGGATAGGTACAGAACGTAGATAAAGAAAATATTCTATAATGACTAGTGATTTTTATCTAGGTACATTGGTAGGTACAGTGCGGCAAACGACTCGTGCGGCGAGCGTTCTTGACACCTACAAATGAAGGTACGTGTTTTGCGAATTTGAACTTTATTAGCTACTACAATTGTGACACTAACAGGTGTCAGGAAAGCATACTCTCGACGGTCGCACTGTAGTTAAAAATCAATACCAACAGGATATACAAACATCAGCAGATTAAATTATAATTAACTGTCTGGTTTCCTGGAGGTTACCTACCCGTAACAAGGTAAATGACCAATGGTTGTTGGCGACCCACGTGGCAAGCAGTGCAATTGAATAGCAGTCACGACAATATTTTAACCTACCCTATAAATATCCGTGTCACCTTATCAAACCGTTACGTCCCTCATTTCGCAAAACTGTTTCAGTGCAAACCCTGAAACTAGGGGACCCCCCAGACTTTGCAGACTTCTATATCATTATTATCTGCCTATGATGTCCCCACTTTTGGGACACAGGCCTCCTCTCAGTTAGAGGGAGTAGGCCGTAATCCACCACACGGACCAAATGCGGCTTGGTTGATGTCACACGTCTTCGAATTTTTGGTTCTAGGACATGCTGGTTTCCTCACGATGTTTTCCTTCACCGTTTTGGGAGCAGGTGGTGATGAAATGATTTCCACAAAGTAAAGCACCTAACTGGGTTCGAACCTATGACGTAGGTACAACTCGTATGTCGCGGCCACCACTGCTCTCATTTGTGATAAAGGGTGATATGTAAATTAATATACTGAAAATAAGAATCTAAAGTATCGGATCTACGAAGTACCAAATATCGTTCTTAAAGTAAACAGAACAGTTCCCAAAACACATATAGGTACACACATCAAATTTATTATTCCAATCCCAGTCAAAGCTCCAAGAGGAAACCGTCCGGTTACGTATCACTGATTTGTATTTAATCCCAACCCAGCATTTGAGAACGTTAAGCGATATCGGATAGTTCCGTATGAGTTGCAGACCGTATGTTTGCACTCGCTTATTTGGCCGAATCGAAAGTTTAATTATTGTTTCAGTTTACACTCCATTGAGCGCGCATATCATTAGTTCATGTGTTGCGGTCGGTGTACAGAGTAGGGTAAATACAAAACAAAAGTTAGGTTGCATTGGATCGCCTCGTTTGTGGTGTGAGCGTGAATTTTAGGTAGTGTAGCGTCGCTGAATATTGGTTTTAATCTGTCAAGCTCCGCTAATGAGCCAAAATCACGGATATCTATGGCCACAATTGATTTTCTATTGTTTCGTCACCGATTGGTAACGCGCGGGGCTTGACCGGTTAAGACTTAGGCATATTATACAGAGTGTTACGGAAAGGGTATATCAATACAAACGGGTTGAAAAGTGTATCTGGTCTAGAATCTCTGTACAAAATTTCAGCTCAAAAGCACTAACTTTGAAAATGCGTAATATTTTTTTATTTCGACATCACGGCGCTGCACCGGCGCGCGGCGGCGTGATGTGCGTGTACTAGGCGCACAGACACACTACAGATAATGGATAATGACCCTCGTAGTGCGGTGACACGTTTTTTATGATTTCAATTTAATAAACTATCGAAATAAAAAAATATTAAGCATTTTCAAAGTTACTGCTTTTGCTGAAATTTTGTACAGAGATTCTAGACCAGATACACTCTTCAACCCGTTTGTATTGATATACCCTTTCCGTAACACCCTGTATACCTCAGATAAAGTCTATATTCATGTTACCAACAAACACTATTGTAATGCTTCGTATACACAGTCCATACGGGCCAAAATGTAGAGAATTGCGTCTATTGCTCCATTTAATCGTACAATAGACCCATCGAAGAGGTTTATAATGGGGTGATAGGCGTAATTCTGACGAAGGCAGGCTAACGTGTAGAGACGGAGTAATAGTAGATGGGTACTGTGTGTTTACTGCCTTACTATTACAAGGTGCCACAGTGACTCGTATGTGGTCGAGCGCAAACATAAACGTAGAATGTATTGTAATACAAATCCTGTAAAATGTTATAATAAAGAGTATAAATGACATCCGTGAAGGTTTTTCAGTCTAATGGTATGTTATAACAACGCCTCGCTTCTCCGAAGGGTTGGGCAGAGGTGTAACTATAGTACAGCCACAGAATACTTAAAGTACTACATACAGAAAGGCCACTCCCTTCCCCGCACTAACATCAGTTACCGCACCTCACCCCGCACTTCGAGGTTACCGTCGCAGTTCTTTAACAAAGAGCGCTCGCAAACACAAGTACCTCACGCATACATTCATACGTATACAAACGTCATTTTTTGATGTAGTAGTAGTAGGTAATTATTTTGCGAGTGTTGTATGGAGTGTCCGGGGTGTGATACAGCCATATTTCGCCAGTTATGTTTAAGTCCCATGTAATAGCTAGGGGGCGAGCCTATTACCACCAACTTGGCATAAATCCAGACTCCAGAAGGGTAATTCACGTAATTAAAAACGTTTAAAATCTAGTCGCAATCTCATTTCAGCGACAGTAAATGTCAAAAATGTAGGGAAATAAGAGGTATTTTTGACAGATTGAGACTGAGATCAGACTGTGAACGTTCTTAAAATTAAGAGAATTGCCCCTCAGGCTGCTACTGAGAAATTCCAGATAGATAAACGCTTTAAAACTTTACCTGACCTGAGAATCAAACCCAGTACCTTTTAATCAGCAGTAGCGCTTGCGACCACTAGACTGAAGAGACAGCGAATGATGATGACATATGAAAACCTTTTGTATCTCCAAATATTTACGTTGGTAACATTAGAGCAATTTAAAAAGGTAAAACGAGCTCGCCTATATTCAAGCCATAAACTCAAAACCCTGTAAATCAGAGCCGAAAAAAAAATCTACATTCTCTAATCAGCTATCACCTAAAATCATTCTCAATTCGAAATTCGTAAATGGAATTGTCCGCCATATTGCAATACCAAGTGGAAGTTCATAACGTGCGGTTTCATATCCATTATTCTGGGTAAAGTTATAAGTGTTCGTACCCTTTGGGTCAAAGAGACCCTGATTCAATTCACCTGCTAGGCCCTTTGACAGTCGACTGTGCGGCGGATGGACCATATCGGCAGTTTAGGGTTGCTTTGAGGCCCGAATTATGTATGAATGGTGTAGGTTTTGTGGTGGCACCGTAAGGCTTGAATATGGATATAAAAGGGTGCTAAATAGTAGATTTTGTCGTGATTTAATAGCTTAATAATTGGAATAAATGATCGTTCTTATAATATACACGTTTTTTTTTTTTTCAAAATAGTATTTTAGTTGTGTGTATTGCTGCGTGTTTCTCTATCGTTTTAGGTACACCTTTTTTTCTAACGATTGTACAGACGCCAGCACATCAAGCTACTACAATCTGTCAAATTTCTTTAATAGATTTTAAACTTTATCGCTAAATCATAAGGTTCAATGTTTATTGAGAAAATTTGACAGTTTCGGGTAGCTTAATGTGCTGGCGTCTGTACATGACCCTTCATAACACCATAACAAAACCTAAACTTCATGGTGTCCCAATACTTAGGCTGCGTTTCGACTGAGGCGGAGTGGAGCGGTGCGGAGCGGGGCTGAGCTGAGCTGTGAAAAGAGGTAGGTGTTTCCACTGAAGTTTTTTTTCAAGCCATGTGATTGGTGAATGGCGGCACAGCTCGTCTCCGCTCTGCTCCGCTCCGCCTCTGACGTAAACCCACATTTCTATTGCTGACATTTAACTGTAATAGTCCAACACTCTAATCGCGTAACAAACTATCAATCAAAACCTGAATCATTTTCATGGATATTACTAATCCATTGCTTCATATGTTCGAAAAATTTGTCTTCTCAACAACAAATAACGCAATGAATCTTGTTGAACTGCCAGTGTGTTACTCAATTACCCCACAGAGTGATTTTCGTTTCTGAAACAGTTAAATATCCTCTTTCTTCCAAAACTCAATTTGTCTCTCAAAGAACAAATTCCAATGACACTCTTTGACATTCCCCCCAGTAATTCTAATTAATATTACGATTATTACTTTTCGACTAATTTCCGACAATATCTAAGTTTATAACGACATTGCCGTCTGAAGGCTTGGGTACAATCGCCAGGAAATTGCGGAGACTCGGCCGGATGGACAGAATTACTTCCTTGAAATTAATTACAACTGCTTTATGAACTAAAATAATTTGTGATTTAAATGATTCTGGTAACTTTGCCTTTTATGTTTGTTTAACGGTTAATTTTGAAATAATGTTTTAAAATTGCTTATTAAGGGGGATGCGCTTAAGGTGCCCAAGAAACTCAAATTCACTTAAGCTTTTTTGACGTGATAATGTCTTATAAATTGATGAACGCCGGCTGACCGCACGAAAAAGCATGACTCATTGTCACGTTCCGCCTGAGCCGAGCGTGCAAGCGAGAGCGTGGAACAAGCGATAGAGAGGTACGATCGGCCTAAGCGTTCGGCTTGTGACGCACCTATTTGATGTTTTCTTATGAAGTTATTTTTAATTTACAGGTCAGCGTCAGGTTGTATGTTGATTAAAATATGATTACCGTAACAAATATGGCTTTACATATTAGAATCACCAAGAATTGGCCTCAAATGTCAAGATTTCATCAAATACTCATAGGGTAATATGAACTTAGAGATCTGTATTTATGATTATAATTCTTTAAATAAATATTTGTTACGGTCGCGAATCATCATAGAATCTGATAACCTGCAAATTGCAAAAAACGTAAGAAAATTTCGACGCTTTCGCCTTAAGACAGGAGTCAATTTTGTGGCAGTCCAACAAAAAATTAAGGAATAAAAAGCAATTACCTAAATAGGTTCGATTTAAAATCTGAAATTCAAAAAGACTTATTGGTAGGATCTTTTTATTATAGTTATCAATACTTTACTGTTTTTGGATAAATTGTATAAAATCAAGCAAAAATGAAGTCATAATCATAATCAGCCTATAATGTTCCCAGTGCTGGGACATAAGCTTCCTCTCTTCGAGACGGAGTGGGCTATAATTTACCACGCGGGCCCATTGCGGGTAGGTATATGTCACATACTCGATTTTTTGGTTTTAGGACATGCTGGTTTCCTCACGATGTTTTCCTTCACCGTTTTGAGAGCAGAGGTGATGAAATAATTTACACAAAGTAAAGCGCCTGTCTGGGAGCCGTTAACACTGGGCCACTACTGCTCTCCAAAAAATAAGTACCTAATTTTCTTTTATTTTGTCTAGGTGTCTATCAAGCCGAGGCGTGACACAAAGGCTTTTAAATGGATTTAAAAAAATTCAATTTCGGATTGTTTGGATTTAGATTAAAAGTTAAATTAGTTTTATGGCTTTCTTTATTTCTCCTAGGATTAGTCTTAATACCACATTGCAGACTATGTTTCTCTTGTGCTAATATTTGGATTTATTTTCGTTGATCCCAGTTTTAGATCCCATTTTTTAGGTAGGTATTAACGATGTAGACAAATGGGACCCCATTTGTCTACAGCATGTATCAGAAAGGTGTGGTCATATTTAGGGTGGTGCAAACCATGAAACTGAACAAGATTCTCCGTGGGACCTACATCAATCGCAAAAAAAATATTAAAATCTCGACCCAAATGTATGGAGCGGCTGATTATTTTGGTCCCATGGAGTAGGTTGTTCAGTTTGGTTATCTGTATCACACCCTTAAAACGTCAAAAATGTATGGTTGAACAGTCGCTAATCACTACTTAACTTTAAGCAACTTTGTGAGGGTAAAGTATTGGAAACCCATTGACAGATAAAGTCTACAAACCTGTTGTTAAATTAAATTCTTTCTCCAATCCTTCCAAACGATTTAATCTTCTCTCAATAAATAACTCACGCACACAAAACACTCACATACATACATATTCATTCTCCTAAATAAAATCCGATTTTTCGCGATTTAAAGCAACAAGACAAAGGTATAAACCAATTTCACCGTTCCCGCGTTTCCCGATACCCGCATTGTTTGGAACCCGATAACTTAAATGAAAAGCAACTTTTGATTGTTCAGGGTACCGTGAACAATTTACGGATAGAAAAACGTGCCGAGTCCGATTTTAGCCCGGAAAAACTGTAGGTACGAGCAATTTTTCGAAGCTTTGCAAAAGCAAACAAGTAACGAATATAGTTTCAGTGGAAATTGTATGGATTTTTACGTAACTACGAATATGTTTTGAAGTTTGAGTTCGAGTTTTTTTACTCGACTGCGTTTATTTTTGTGTTCATCCTGGATGGTGTTTTCAGTTTTTTATCGTGTATTTGTTTTGTTCTGTTAAATTATTGGAAGAGACAGTGATTAAGTTTTAGATGGTAGGATCCTATAAAAGCATTCATTGCATTCTAAAAGCATTACCTAGCTTAAATATTAGTTATGTACTTGTTTTTTACTCAGTAATTTAAGCTCCTAAGCAGTTACGGGTTGAATTTAGAAATGTTCTTTTTGATGTTTAGAAACAAATCATCATCGTCATACCAGTGTGCAGTGTCATCTTTTGTCTTATAGGAAAAACAGCTGTTCAAAATGTTTTCATTAGGCTGGCTTCATAGCTATCCGGGAGACTCGTACGGGCTGTCAGTACGGGCGTCCGGAGCGGGAGCACATGTTAGGGGCTAGAACATCGTTTCACAGCGACGCGGCTTGATCCGTACACGACCCGCTCTGGGTTGAGCATGTACAGCGCATCTGTCTCCTGCTAGCAACCGTATCGTACTGAATCATCGTTTCAGAGCACTGCGGGTACTCCCCGTACGGGTCTCCCGTGTACGGTCGGCCCGTACGGGTCTCCCGGATAGCTGTGAAGCCAGCCTTAACGATTACTGACTATTTAAAAATAATGAAGGTATCTCTTAAAACGTTCTGTTCATAACATTGAATAGGTACCACAAAACCCTCTTAAACTCGTATAACAATAACCAAAATTGTTTGAGTACCTACAAAAATTTTATGCCGCTATTTTCTCACTTTTTATCGGCAATATCATGGAATAAACTCTAAAAGTGCGGATTATATCCAACTTTAGTATCATATTAAAACGAGTTGAAGGAAAACTTCGGCTGGCAGGACCAGAATACTTGAGTAGGTCGGTGACAAGTGAGGACCACAGAGTAATGAGGTAATGGAGAGCGGGGCCTTACAATATGCAATTGTTTGCATTTTACAGTGTGTACTTAGGTGGTAACTTAAATTTAAATGTGATAAATTTGGAGCCTGTCGACCGCAAAGTTGTAAATTTTCCCTAGCTAACCCTTGACCCCCTATTGAAAAATGATATGACTCGTAAAGGAAGATTAGGTATCACACACTGAAAAACTGCCCAATAATTGGTCAAATCGAGAATTTGCAAAAGTCACCTCGCTTGCAGACGTTTCATGATTGCAGTTTGTTATTTGAAGCAACACGAAGACTTTACCGAGCCTTTTCGCATAATTTTGTTGGTCCTTTACTTTACACTCGCACACAACATTTGTCTTGACTCGTCTATACTATAATATACTATAATATTATAAAGAGGTAAAATTTGTAAGTTTGTATGTAATGGGTAATCTCTGGAACTCATAATCCAATTCTAACAATTTTTTAACTGGCAGAAAGCTACATTATTCCTGAGTGCTATAGGCTATAAATTGTTTCTATAGCATGTATATTAACCGAGCTATCACAACTTTTGTCTAGCAAGTCGGAAAAAAATACCACATAAAACAGAATTATTTGCGTGCGCTGCCTAAACAGTTGCTTAAAATTAAAAACAATGTATGGCTACCTGGTTCGTCTTCATTATTTCTACAAAAAAGTCCGCGATACCATATCTCTATCTTTTATATTTTATCTTTTATACTTCTTTTATTGCATTAAAAAAATTTTTTTTCGGTATACTTACGTTTGGTTGATTATTTGAGCAATAAAATATTAATTCTTATGACAATAAATTATTTCAGTATCACAAGAACATCATACAGATAAGATTTGCCATTTACAGTATATCAATTGGTCATACAGTTTCGGAGATAATATAAAATTACTAAAACGCAAAATGCCCCTAGCATAACTTTCATTGTGCAGACGTTTTACGTATTTGCCCATAGATGGCGTTCTGCAATTACGTCATTTTTCTGAATCGCGGTGTTAAGACTTTCCGTGGATTGATGACCCTCTCGAATTTTTATGCCCACGTTGTCGTTAGTTGGATTGGAGTTCCATACGAACGACGATTCGATTATGAGCACGGAGATTATGAGGTATCTAATCGTAATTTCGTTGTACGATTGTTTTCATTGTTTTGTATGTTCGTAGTTTCGTACTTCGTTCTATCGTAATATTCGATACGAGTTATTCGATATTACGATTGTTTTGTTTTGTAAAGGCGGACGGCAGTGTTGCCAGATCCAATTTTCAAAAATCCGTAGGGCTACGCAAAAAAATCCGTAGAAGTCCGTAGATTGCCTCGACAAAAATCCGTAGATCTACAGACATTTTTTAAAGCTAACTAAACCTGACTATTTAGAGATAACGATAAAATATATAATATGTTAGATATAGTAGCATATAGGTTCACAATAATCATACAATAGGTTTTATGCATTAAAATAAATTGTAAATATTTTATTTTTGAAAAATAAATTAGAGATTTTTTATCTGTGGATTACAAAACTGAAACGCGAACGGCCATGATCGAGCATCGTATGACGTCACATCACAATAAATAAAACGTGTGTTACTGTGTTTTATCATCGTTGGCAGTTTGCTGATTTTCCACACAAAATATACTTTTTATGCAACTTTTTATGCAAACTTTCCACACAAAATATGTTTAAGAGTTGAAGCATCGTAGTTAGCTTTACTTAGTTTATTGAAATGTGACGTCACTGCCATAAATGTCACGTGATCGGCTGTTTCCGCGCGAATTTCAAAATACGGAATGAAAAAAAACATTTTTTTTCGAATAAACAACGCTTTTTTAAGAAAAAAATAATTGTAAGAGGTATAAAATAAACCTACGTATATTTAAAAATATCTTTTCGAAAACTGTCAAATAGCCAATTTCTTGCCGGTCAAGGAGTTGTTAATTAAAAATAACAAGCGGGAAAATCTCCAAGACAAAGGAAATGCAATAAAAATTGTATTAAAAAAAATTATAATTAATTACTGTTGGTATAACATAACATGTGTAATCTATTTTTTTATCATATATTTTTGAATTAAATAATTCAAAATGCTCCCTCTTTGCTTCACCGGTCCACCCCACAGAAGATAGTTTTTATTGCACTTATTAAGCAGTCCTTTTTATAGATTTTGTGTATAATACCGCATCCCAGTAGCAAATAAGGTTCAAAACAGCGATGCGTTTGGCGTTAGTTGAATCGAATGACCACCAAAATAAAAGCACTTTTGCAGTTGATGGAATCGAACATAAATCCGTAGATTTGCGGCTAAAATCCGTATGTCCGTAGACAAGACCAAAAATCCGTAGATCTACGGACAAATCCGTAGGTCTGGCAACGCTGGCGGACGGTGTTCGAGTCGCTCTCCCTTTGTTCGTAATTGTTTTCAAGTCTGTGCGTAGTTTGTCGAGAGCATGCCTAAAAGGAAATCTCAACTGTCCCGGCAGACATCACAGACAAGAGCCGCTCGAGTACGCCGTACGGAAGAATCTGCCCCTGAAAATGAGCAGCGCCTCTCGAGAAATAGAGAAAATATTTCGCAAGCACGCGCTAGAGAATCTAGCTCCGAGCGCTCACAGGGCCTCGCTAGCCAAAATGTGAGGACGTCGCGGGCCCGTGCTCGAGAATCTAGCGCTGAACGTGCGCAGCGTCTATCTGAGTTAAGGCAGCATGTCTCTGAGACAAGGGATAGGGAGACTAGCGCTGAGCGCTCGCAGCGGCTCGCTAGGCAAAATGCCATAACATCACAGGCCCGCGCTCGAGAATCCAGCGATGAACGTGCACAGCGTCTATCTGTTTTAAGGCAGCATGTCTCTGAAACAAGGGATAGGGAGACTAGCGCTGAGCGCTCGCAGCGGCTCGCTAGGCAAAATGCCATAACATCGCAGGCCCGCGCTCGAGAATCCAGCGATGAACGTGCACAGCGTCTATCTGTTTTAAGGCAGCATGTCTCTGAAACAAGGGATAGGGAGACTAGCGCTGAGCGCTCGCAGCGGCTCGCTAGGCAAAATGCCATAACATCGCAGGCCCGCGTTCGAGAATCCAGCGATGAACGTGCACAGCGTCTATCTGAGTTTCCAATAAAAACATCATTTGCCCTGACTATTAACAAGTCCCAGGGACAAACATTCTCTTTGGTTGGCTACGAAAAGAATGTTTTTCCCATGGGCAATTATATGTTGGTCTATCAAGAGTGGGATCATCCGAAAAGCAGATTATTCTGTTACCGGAAAATAAAACAACCTCAAGCATTGTATATAGAGAAGCTTTAAATTAAATAGATACCTAACTTAAATAAATAAAATAAGTAAAAGGCGACTAAGGGTTAAGTTACCTTGAGCAGAAAAGAGAACTTAGGTAATCTTTGAAGTTACTGATCTGATTCCAAACAATATTTTATAATAAAATTAAATACAGTAATATCAATCGAGTGTTATCTTATGTTAAAACAAGAAATTTTCCGCGGACGAAGTCGCGGGCAGAAGCTAGTTCAGAATAAAAGTAAAAAAAGTAATAAAAAACAGTGGCACTCCGGGAGTGCCGACAGAAGTGAAAACAAAACACAAACTGAATACTTTGCCATCACTCACTGACATATCTGATATACATTAAAACCGAGTACATTCCGAGGACAGCCGAACACATCCAAAGCGGTGTCGATTACGGTAACAGTGGCGCGAGTTCAATAGTTTTGTCCCGTCTCAAAAGATGCCCAACGCGCCTGAAGAAGTTTTCACTTCAAAAATATTAAGTCAGTCAGCGAAGTTATAGCGGGCTGTCTGCTCAGGGTGCGACGAAATTGTAATGTACACAACATTACCTGAAAACGATATCCCATTGTTTATTATTCCACCAACGTGCGATGTGTTTGTGTCGGTTGTCGATTGCATTCACAAATGATCGCTCCATTTGCTAACCACTCCACGGTCACAATGGAGGGTACTTATTATCGTGTCAAGTTTGCCTATGTATTCAGGCCGAGTAATGTCTATCTATGGTATCATGCCAGCGTAACCGTAGCCAGCGTATTATGACTGCGAAAACGTCTTAGGACTTTTCGCAGTCATAAATACGTTTATTTGCTGTAAATATGACGCAGAGAAAGTACTATAATACAAAAAGAACAAGTTGGGAGAGAAAATGCGTCATGTCTACGTAAAACGACCATCATTCAGCATACTGCTACGACCCTATGCGAGATAGAGCAGACAAAGGTGTTCAGCAACAGCCAGCGTTGACGTAATGACGTCAACCGGCCATCTGGGAAGAACGGAGGGTTATGTCGGACTCCTACCGACTAAAACCACACTGTTCCTTCTAGTACCATGAGTCGGGGGCCCGGGAGATTCTTGTACATTCGCCGCACCCCCGACTGGTATCAGCCCGCCCATGCCTAGCGGGCCCCGTCACCAAGTGCGGCCGATCCCACGACCGCACGTCCTTCCATTAAGGTGCGCATACTGCGTACTACCTCTTTGAGCCTGACTGCTCAATACCTACCCCACCTAGAAATGCGTTTGTGTAGGTATCTACATTTTCCTGTGGTTATAATTATTATTATAATAGGTATGCTTTTACTCCAAGAAAAGTGAGTTAATAATTTTGCTTTAGTTATTTAATGTTATTTAATGTTATTGTATGATGTTATTACCTATACCTACTTGAAAGAATTAAATAAATGAGGACCAACGGGGCAGTCAGTAATCAGAATAAAGTATTTTGATTTACAAAATAAAGAAAACAAAACCTCCTTGAAACAAAATTATCCGAAAAAAAAAAACAAAGCAATTCCCTACATAAAATTTAAAAATAGATGAAGTAGGTACACATTCATCAAGAAAAAAAAAACACATGTAAATTGAAAAAAGAATACTGTTTCCAAGTAAAACAGACACTTACCTATCGTGATTAAATTGAACGTATGTTTCCAGGGTCCAAGGATCCCGGATCGCTGTTCGTGCATAAAAAGAAGCGGCGAGGGATCTTGGGGTCATATTTACGATACGATACGGCCGTAGGCGCAACCTTATTGCTTAAAACATGACGTGAATATGGATGACGGTGGTGGTGTAATGTTGTTAGGAAATGAGGTTGGTTTTTGATGAATTGGTTAGGAAATAGAATGAATGAAAATGTCTAGACAAAGAAGTTTTTCCAAAGAATGCTTCGATACGATAACGAGGATATGATTTCATTTGTCAGTTTTTTTATTAGTAAGGCCAACTACCTATAGATAGATAGGTACTACTAGCTGCTTTGTTTGTTTATATTTTTATTATGTAGGTAAAATAGGTACAACAACTGCAAATATAATTTTTAGCTAAAAAATAATGTTCTGATTTTCAATATCTGTTATGTCAAGTATTGTACCTATGTTGTTGTTGAGTTGTATTTAAGATGACCAGATTAATTGAATAAATATATTTGATATTGAAAAACCATATTCGTTATTTGATATGTTACAGTATTTGACATAGGTACAAAAACTGTCAAACCGCAAATTTGGTCTTTAGAAATAAAAATAACACCAATGAATAAAACGAACCACGATTTGTAGAGATTTTTTTTTTTATACGTAGGTACCTACCTACATTACGTGTGTACTTACGTACAAGCATCAGGCATAAGGGCTCCCACACATAAACACGATACGATGCCGCGTCGTGCTACGACGTACCTATTTGATTTTAGTGACGTATCATTCAAACCGGGAAAAGTGGAAAGAGGGAAGGGGAGGCCTTTGCCCTGCAGACCCTGCAGTGAGACAACACAGGCTTTTAATAATAATATGTCATTCAAACGGTGAAACGATGCTGCGTCGTAGCACGACGCGACGTCGTATCGTGTTTATGTGTAGGAGCCCTATGTCGGGTATGACTCGACCAATCGGTTACTCAATAAAATTTCCCACCCGTATTATTCTTTCAAAGCTGTAACACGGAAAGGATAATAAAAGATTAATTCTAGCATGTCATAACCCCGCCTTGATTGCAGCGTTTCTTCATCGAAAGAATTCCTTCGATTTTAGGTATCGGATATTCCGATCACGAAGTCCTTATGAATATCTAATAAGAATCGATAACTGCTCATTGACTATCGAGTTGTCGACACTCGATGAAGACGTCAAGTTTTCATAACGACTCTCTTTCATCGTGAGTGCCTTTTTAGGATTTTGTAGACGGTAAGTATACCTACCTACGTCCTTTTTTAGAATAGGGTTTTTTTTTCTATAGGTTTTTTTAATTGGGTTGAGGCGGATTATGTTTATTTTGGTAGACATAAAACATTGATTCACGTTTTCTAGGCAGAAATTACACTCGGTCACATACCTACTCCTTTTGTTTCGTTTACGTTCATACATCTGAAGATCAATTCCCAGAAAAAAACGTTCATGATCTAGTCGTAATCTCAGCGGAAATCTATGTCAAAAACTTGTCAAAAATGTAGAGAAATTAGAAGTATTTTTGACAGATTGAGACCGACGTCAGACTGTGAACGTTGTTAAAGTTACGAGAATTGCCCTTCTGGTCATACAGGCACACGAGTTGCGAGGCTACGCACCTGATATTTCTGAGGAGCATCACCAATAAGGTCACTGCATGTTCTTCTAGGGCGCCCCCACCCGGCGTTTCCACTCACATCGGCCTTCTGTTAGTCGCCTTTTATTCATCCTCTTAAAATGTCTAAACCATCTAAGGATCAATTAAAAGACATCTTATTTAGATAGGTACAGACGCCAGCACATCATGCTACCCGAAACTGTCAAATTTTCCCAATCAACTTTAAACCTTATTCTGTGGCGATAAAGTTGAAAATCTATTAAAGAAATTTGACAGATTGTAGTAGCTTGATGTGCTGGCGTCTTTACATATTGGAAAATCAAAATAAAAAACATAGACAAAAACAATAATATTTTTTAGCACCTACTACAAATTCAGCAAAAATATTTTAAATAAACTAGCTCCAACACAGCCACGAAAAATCAGAACGTCCAGCATAAAATGCGCAACTTCGAATCTCACTCCAACTTTGTTTATATTTTACTTTTTACAACTGGCAACGTTAAAAATGCTCCTACATTGAACGCAGCCCATTCACAGAGTGAGACGGACGTCCGGGACGTGAAATACGTCTCTGTTTATGTGTTCGTTACTTGAATAGTTGTGACTGTATTGGCAGGCAAGAGTTAACGAATAAAAGTACTGGAAGCGTCCTCTTTAAAATCAATTAGGCAAAATTGAAATTGTCCGTTCAAATCACAAGTGTCATTCTTTAATAGTTGTTATTCAAATCACAAACATTCTTTGATAATTGTGTCTTTAATTGACGTAGGCTATAATTTTTTCTCCTATTATGAAGTATAACAATTGGTAATACCTTATTAATATTATTACAATCTAGCTTATTAGCGAATAAGTTATTTAAATATGTAAACAAAAATATAATCAGACAAGTTTCATTCCACTTTTAAAATCTGATGGTTAGTGTCTTAATTTGATTGGCCCCTAAATCTGTTGTCACATCCCATGTTATGTAATTTGATTAGTTCTGCTCTTTGACTAGAAACGCAATGCAGACAATAGGCTAGTTTCCTAAAAAATTCTAATTAGTCCGTCAGTTGGATTATCGAAAAATAATGGACCCATATTTTTTCTTTTGTCAATCAAACAAAAAATGACAAAGATAAAGCGCGTCAAAATTTGGGAGTGGGGGATCGTGACGTCACGCCGTGCTAAAAATTGTCGCACGGCGTGACGTCACGACCCCCAACTCCCAAATTTTGACGCGCTTTATCTTTGTCATTTTTTGTTTGATTGACAAAAGAAAAAATATGGGTCCATTATTTTTCGATAATCTAACTGACGGACTAATTAGAATTATTATTTTTTTACCCAGGAAACTACCCCATTATTGTTGAAGTATCGTTATCAAACTGTTTCTTATAACGAGTGAGCAATTTGGAAACTGTAGATATGTCCCATCACTACAAACTGTATGCAAGTGCCATTCGGGGACTGACATTCCGGATTATTCCACTTTGCCCCACCGGCCGCCCCACTGGTGGGGCAAAGTGGAATGTCAAAAATTTTGCAGTGGAATCTGCCCCACTAAATCGAAATAGTGGGGCAGATTCCACTGCTTTAAAATCCTGTTGGATTCTGCCCCACTAGGGTTGGCGCCTTAGAATAAACGTACAAACATTTTATTTTCGCAAAGTTTTATTAATAAAATATAAATAAGTAGATACACTAAACTTTTAAAATCACAGATATTATGCGATTTTAAATTAAATTAAATTGTTAAATTAAATTCAATATTTGTTTATTAATGGCAACTAGATTTGTTTTTACTACTTTATTTAAGCTTAAAATCACAAACTGAGTACGATTCGTCCCCGTAAATAGAAAACGAAATGCTAGTTATTCTAACTATTTAACTATTCAAAATCACACATTAATCATCATTTGGTATGGCATAATACAGTCTTATGACTAACTTATAAACAAGAAACAACTTAACTAAAATCAAATCAACTAAAATCACACATTAATAAGCTTACATAAAATCGTTTCAAAAACAAAAAAAGACATATACGTTGCATGGTGATTGGGGTAGCTCTCAACACAACAAATATTGTGCCATTCGTGTACGCTGTTATGAGTACAAAGTCAACAGAAGTTTACACCGCTTTTTTTCTGTAGTAAAATCACAGATTCCGGAATGGGAACCACACTTTTCAATCGGATTTTGAGGCAGTGCCAAAAAAAGAAAAAAAAAATCAAAATTTTTGCGAAAACAAGTAGCACTTAGTGCAGCTGTTTTACCCTTATTACCAGAAGAAAAGATAACTGAATGGTTTGGATTATTTGCCCCACCGGCCGCCCCACTCCAGATGATGAAGATTGGCATGATAAACTAAATAAAAAGATTTGCAAAATAGCCGCACAGAGTCCAGATGATGAAGGTTGGCATAATAAACCAAATAAAAAGATTTGCAAAAAAAACCCCCCAGTTTATTTATACTCGTTAATGTCTTATATGAAATATAACACTTTCCATGGTCAAATCTATGCAGAACCAGAACCATCTGCAGAGAGGTGTGAGACAGGGTGACGTTATCTCTCCCAAACTGTTCGCTGCTGCACTGGAGGATGTCTTCAAGGTTCTGAACTGAAAAGGGGCTGGCATGAGCATCAATGGCGAGTACCTGTATAACTCACCTTCGGTTTGCGACGATATTTTAGTCATGGCTGAGACTATGGAGCACCTCAGTACAATGCTCGATGACCTCAGTAGAACCTCCATAAGAGTGGGCCTCAAAATGAACTATACTGATAAGAAATGCAAATGGCCAAATGCACGTCTATTGTGTAGGTAAATGACGGTTTGGTCATTCTTACTCCAACGCTGCATGTAACAAATGCTTGTAACAAATCGTGTAATTAATCTGCGATTTTTATCCCTTATCCTTCCAGAAACAACTGGGAAATACAAAATTTGCGAAAATAAAATGTTTGTACGTTTATTCTAAGGCACCAACCCTAGTGGGGCAGAATCCAACAGGATTTTAAAGCAGTGGAATCTGCCCCACTATTTCGATTTAGTGGGGCAGATTCCACTGCAAAAATTTTGACATTCCACTTTGCCCCACCAGTGGGGCGGCCGGTGGGGCAAAGTGGAATAATCCGACATTCCACCGAACCGCACGTTACAAAATTTTGTTCCAGTGCGGTTAGTAGAAGTGCTCAGAGCTCTGATTCACTACCATACGACAGGCTATCGTATCGAAAACCTGACATTTCGATAACCTGATTTGACTTCCCCTCAACAGAAAATAGCTGTTGGAAGAATAACGGCCGTCTATTTGATTAAAACTGACAAAATTGTCGGGTTTTGGACTTGTGAACAGCATTGAGAAGACTCCTACGATAACAATGATTAATGTTCGATACGATACGGAAGCATATCGAGTGTTTGTGAATAAGGGGGCTGGTGCGGTTGAAATCATTGCTCTGAGTGGAATACCTCGTTTTAAATACCTAAATAAACATCCTAACCTGACACTTCCATTCGCTATTATAAAAAACTTGAAGCAACTTTGTTTACTTCTTCAGCGCTGTCTTCAAAAACAGTCATCATGGGATACTTTTTTTATTTTCGTCTCAGTTTCATAATATTAGTTCTAGAATAGACTCAAAGTTTTTTACTTCATTATAGAGAGGTAGGAGGAGGAGTATGTAAGGATCGTTTCAGGTGGCGTTATGTGCTTATGGGAGCGGTGAATGCTTATGCGAATCTTGCACCCCCGGCCATAGGTAGAGGTGGAACACCGCGGTGGTTTTAGCCGGTAAGAGTCCGGCATGCCCCTCTGTCACCCCCACGATAGAGGAAGTCCATCAGGATTTCCACCGCGAGAAAAAAAAAAAGGTGGCGTTCTGTAGTTTCTGCCTACCCTCAAAGGAGGAAGGCGTAAGTTTATTATTTACTAGCCTCTGCCCGCGACTTCGTTCGCGTGAAATTTCTTGTTCCCCCGACCATCCCCGTCGCATCGCATCACCTACCCGCGCTATCACTTCGCTTTCGCTTAGCGTTCTTTCTGACTTTTTATTCTTTTCGCTCGGCTCCTAAGAGACATAGCGTGATGTTAAATAACCTATAGCATTCCTCAAGAATTGGGCTATCAAATGTAAAAAGAATTTTTCAAATCCGACTGGTAGTTCCAGAGATTACCCATACATACAAACTTACAAACACATTTTACCTCTTTATAATATTAGTATAGATTTATTTTTATTGGATCGCCAAAAGAGGCTACACAGTTACATGTATGTTAACATGAACAGGGACAAATAAAAGTGTGCGCTTCCAATTATAGGCGACCACATAGGTACAATAAGTTTGAGAAATCACAATACAATACACGAAAATTATAAAAAGAAAACAAAATTAAAAGCTAAAGCAAAACTGTACGGGTACAAAAATAAAATAATACAAACTAATTTCCAACAACTTCAAATAAAATAAACGAAAATGAAGGAATAACCATAGATCAACAGAAATAAAAAAAATATTATTACTTGGATACTAGGTTATTATTTCCCAAAAGAAATTGTACCCACATTTCGCCAGTTATGTTAAAGCCCCATGTATTAGGGGGCCATCCACCGGGCACAAATCCAGGCAGGACTGCTAATGAGAAATACCTGATGGAAAAACGTAATAACACTTTGCCCGACCTGGGAATCGAACCCAGGACCTCATGCACGGGCTAGCGGGATTGTCCGAAAGGGTTACCGCTACCCCGGAACACAAAGGGCTAAGGAAGGAACACGGATTGGTTTTAGTCAGTAAGAGTCTGACACTCCCTTCCGCTCCACCGAGAGCGGGAGGGGTCATGTGATGATTTCCCATCCAAAAAAAAAAGGACCTCATGCTTAGCCATAACGCTTGCGACCGCTGACCAAGGAGGCAGTTTATGTATTTATGTATAAAGACATAGTACTACAGGAACACATTTTCTGCTTGTTTCGTCAAGGTTTATAGACGTCGGCCAAACACGCACGCCTTTGCGTGTACTACGCTCCTGACCTTCATGAAGGACAAGACCAATAAGTTCGGTAATTTATGTCCTTGTGTGGTCCCATCTGCGTCATCTTTGTGTGGTTTTTCTAGGTCCATTTTAGAATGGCCTTGTAGATTTGTAGACCATTTTCTATTTTGTTAAGTACCTGGTACTTGTTGACAGGGCTACCGTGTCCTCCCGTACCTGTTGAAATTGCAATTTGAAAACATCGTAAAAGCCAATTATTTTTTTAAAGTAACTGTGGATTTTTTTGCCGGCTCTTCTCCATAGGAAACGACCAATTGGGACCGTGCGCCTAGCTTCTGACGTTTCATAAGTGCCCATGTAGGTTTATGTGAAATAAAATATTTTATAGCACTGTGTGACCTAAACCCGCACCCTAATTGCGTAGGTAACACACTATCAATCGGAATTTGAATCATTTTGAAGCCAATTGCTAATCCATTGCTTCATAAGTTCGAAAAATTTGTCCGCTCATCACGTAAATAACGCAATGAATGTTGTTGAACTGTCAAAATGAAACCGCGTCCGATTGATAATGTGTTACACAATTGCCCCGCTGTACTTAAGTCACGCTTTTCTGTGACTTAAGTAGTCCATTTTTACACAGAAAAGCGTGACTTAAGAGAAAATTCGGGTGGTCGTTTCTCCATAGAAACGCTCTCGCCTGTTTTCTTTCTAGTAAATGACCATAAAGCAATGATTTTTCACAGATTAATAAATATTAACTACTTGTATGTCCCGATGTTTTACTTTTTGATGATACATTATTTTTATAAGATTTAAACCGCTGTCAACAGATTCCTAGTGTACTATTAATGCAAAAAGAAAAACGTAGCGACACAGTATATATCCTTCGTATTCAGTTTATGAAATATCTTTTAAATTGGTCCAATATTGGAGGAGGAAATAACGAAGAGCCAAACCTCGAATTACAACTTTTTACTTAGCATTTCCTCTTAGGCAGGCCGCATACGTCCGGTTTCCTGATTCGGAATTCAGTTTCGGAATTCAGATTCGGAGACCCCGAATGCACGCATTTCATACAAAACGTTCTCTCCAGCGCACACGTACTTACTTAAATTTTCCGTCCGGGTTTCAGAACGGAAAATTTAAGCACGTGTTAAAAGCGTGTTGTAAGCAAAATGTTCTCACTAGCGCAGTGAGAACATTTTGTATGAAATGCTTGCATTCAGTTTTCCGAATCTGAATTCCGAAACTGAATTCCGAATCAGGAAACCGGACGTTTGCGCCCAGCCTTAAGTGTGAGTTTAGGTCACACGAGCTCTAAAATAATAGGTACACGATACGTGAGACTACCACGTAGTACATATACCAAGTAGTCTATTAATGCACGACGTTGATGACCTGATTTTAATTTTGAATGTTTGCTCCTAATTCCAAAGATAGCTACACAATTATTATTCCGTTTTATCCTCGACACCTAAATAAATTGAAATCTGTGTGGGAATTTTAATTAAATTAATGTATAATTTCATACTTCTGTTTGGGTAACACTTTTAATCTGAGTTGAAAAGGGTCTAATATTTTTGTTCAACTTTGCGTTTCATACCTTATTGTGGTAAACCTTTTTATTGTGCAAACATTTACTTACCAGCTTTATTTATACGGTAAAGATACCATGTTTGGTTCCAAAATGGGTTACTGTATTTGGCTGTCATAAGCCAAAACGTACTACAATAGTTTTACATTAAATTTCTTTGTTGTATTAAACTTATATTTATAAAGGCGAAAGTTTGTGAGTGTGTGTGTGTTGATATACAGGGTGAAATTGAACACATGCGACAAATCGAAATGGGAGATTGTACTCATTATTATGAACAACTTTTACTATGGGACCAAACCTGAAATCGCGAAAAAAAAATCAGCTGTTCCCTACATTTATGTTCGCATAATTCATCAAAATGTAGGGAACAACTGATTTTTTTTTCGCGATTTCAGGTTTGGTCCCATAGTAAAAGTTGTTCATAATAATGAGTACAATCTCCCATTTCATCCATGCCGTTAATTGACTATCACACTCCACTTTCATTGTATATTTAATGTAATGCTGTTCCACTAGACAGCCGTAATGTATTTTTATAAATGTTATTTATTTATTTAAGTCGGAAGATCGGCGCCTGCGACCTTTTACTTGTCACAGCAATGCCACAGACCACCACAGACACACCAAAGTTGACCAAAGTGCCCGTGACACTCAAGGCATAGACAAGTAATGAGGTTACGCCTAGCGCGGATTAAAAATTATTTTTTATTTTATTTGCTAATATTTTACATGTTAAATCTATTTTAATATTTATTTATTTTATTTTATTTCTGTAACTGCCCGTGACATCACAGCGGCGGGCCCTATCAGAATACCAGCGTTGCGACATTTATTTTTTAAATGTCGCAGCATCATGCTGAGATAGGAGCCTTTTGGCCTCGTATAGGAGTTTCTGTCTCATTTTTCTTTTTGTTACTTTTTTTGTTTTTTTTTGTTTTATATAACTTGGTTTTTATTTTTTTACTGTGTTTAGTTTAGTTTGTGATCTTCCTGTACGAGTCACAATAAATACTTTTTCTTTCTTTCTTTCTTTCATTTCGATTTGTCGCATGTGTTCAATTTCACCCTGTATTTGTTACTTCTTTACGCTCAAACGGCTGGACCAATTTTAATAAAATATTGTATGGAGGTAGCTGACACTCTGGATTAACATATAGGCTACTTTTTATCTCAATATTCTCACGGAATCGACACTCATGCGGGTGAAACCGCGGGGCGCAGCTAGTATTATAATAAAGAGAAAATATTTGATTTTTTGTGTATTTGTTTGTTACGATTTCACACTAAAACGACTGATGGGGTTTAGATGAAGTTTGGCACATGGGTAGACCATGACTTGGATTAGGACTTAGGGTACTTTTTATACCGATAATCCAAACCGCGGGGCGTACATAGTAAAGTTATAAACAAAGTAACTAACTGGAAAAAGATCAACTATTGCGCAAACTGTAACCAGAAATGCAGTACCTACCAATATAATTCTGAACTGCCGTAAGTCGATTTTCTTTTGGTCGGTTATTGAAAAAAAAAGCTCTGCCATACATTTTGGCCTCGTAGGTATTGCACTTCTCTATAAAAGAGCTGTATTTTATTTTTTTTGATATCCGTCTTATGTGCTAAATTATTCATGATTAAAATTTGCGCACTGGCCTATGTAAAAAGTAAAGTCTACATCAAACTCTCAATCATTTTCTTGACTCCAGAATCTGTTATTCACGCATGACTTGCGTGTTTGCCCGAAAATCCTGAACTTCTCCACGTGTGCGCCGATTTCGAACATATCCGATGGTAATGTAGTTCTCGCGCTACTTTCGACTCCTCGACGTATCCCGGCTATAAATTGCCGTAACTCTCACCTCTGACCGAATCGTGGCCGCCATTTAGCAACGGAAGCCGGATCTCGGCACAAACTTGCTAAGCTCCAAGTTCCGTCCCGATTGGGTTCGATCCTAAAATCGTTCATTCTATTTCGAACTTGCTGTGGTTCGTGCACTTTAATGTACTCTGAAATATTTCATTTGATTCAATTGAAAAAGTATTTCTGGAGGATCGGGATGATACATTTGTAGGAGGGCGGAGTCGGGTAAAGGTTATGGCACACTACATCGGCGCCGCTTCAACCCAGCAATTAACTTGTCATTCAAATTAGAGAATTAAATCGTGTATCGTATATTTCATAATGTCAATTGAAAAAGCCAACGGCGGGCAGTCAGCGTGCTTGCCGCTACCATACAACTCGATTCGCTGCAAGCGAGCGGACCGCGTGCTTACTGCGCGCCGACTCCGAGTCGCCAGCGCAATACCGTCGCCAATTAACAATTGCCATATAACGATTTCGTTCGCGGTGACAGCAAGCTTGCACCTCGCGGCCAATGCTCGGACTGCGAGTTTGCACCTCGCGGACGACGCTAGCCGTAGCCTAAATTTGAGGCGACGCGACGCCGTGCTGCAGCTGTGCAGTTGCGTTGCCGGTATAATGTGCCATGACCTTTATTGTGAAAATTTTGTTTGGAGGTATTTGTTTGGTAAGGTATGTTGAACTATAATTTATACTTAGTTCAACAATGGTGGCCTAGAGGTAAGCAATATTTTATTATCCCTAATTAAGACATCGATATCATTCCATGCCACCAGCTAACAAACCAAAAAGAAAACGTCTTGGAATAAACAGTGAACGAAAACTCAAAGCAAAAGGGTCCTACTACCGGAATTTCATCAAACTATTTTTAACGGACTACGGCGAAGCAAAAATGTAAACAAGCTTTTATTATGATTTTGTTCACTATCAACCAGTTTTCCAATATTCAATTTGCAACATTGAGTTCAATTTAAAAATACAATCTCCTCTACACGTAAACATTTGGCCGAAATTACCGACTGAAACCCAAATCCACAATTTCAAAGTAACGTTTCCTGTTAGAAGCAAGTTTCCGACCCTAAAGTTTTGGAAGACAGCGGATGTGCGACCACTGCTGTCAACCAACTTCGATTTTACCATTGGAACTTTAAAATTTTCTATTAGTGCCTCCCCCAACTATGGACAGTTTCCAAGTAAAGGCGAAGTATTAAAAGTCTTGGTCGTTAAGGCAGTTAGTATTAATGAACCGAATTTTATTACTGCCGTTTTAACTTTTGCACTTTTTTGCCTTTTTACTACAAGCTCCCGTTATAAAATTCTAGGTAGAATGTGAACTTTATACATCCAGTGATATAATAAATAGTCATGATGCAATTAATTATAATCAGCGCTGCGCTGTTCATAACGATGTTTTTGTGGACAAGCGCAAGGGCGCGAAAAAAGATTATGGTATTAAATGTAATTTGGGAAAGAGTCTGGTATAATATTTCATTTTAAATTCTCATTATATCTCATTTTGTCGTATACCTAATACTATTAGAGATGAGCACGTATGAATATTTTGTCTAATAATAGTTTATATGTATTTAGCTAATGTAATTGGCAGATTGTCGTTTTATGTTTAAGGAAAATAATATAAATAAATTATTAAATAAAATAGTGGCATTCAACTGCATCCGGTTAGACTGGAAGCCGACCCCAACATAGTTAAGAAAAGGCTAGGCATATGATGATGAGATTAAAAATAATAACTCCATCCCAACTAATGTAAAATAGGGCCATGGGGTCCGAGTGCCCAGTTGGTTTTTCGAGATATCGCCAAGCGGTTAGTCGACTCTTCACGTGACCAGAGGGCTGGCTTATTTCTTGGCCAAAGAATTAGCATTGCCATACAACGTGGCAATGCTGCCAGCCAGCGATGCGGACGAATTCTTTGATGCCCTATGATTATTTTGTTTATATTTTCATATAATTGTACATATTATTATAGTTTATATGTTAGCTTATATTATGTAAATATCTATACAAATAAATAAAAAAATTAAAATTAGAAAGAACAACTAGACGCCAACTCACTAATTTTAAATACACAACGTCTTTACGAAACACAGAACAAAAGAAAATCCAAGCCATTTAAGAAAATCTCTTGCCCGAGAAAATCAAGACATTACAGAAAACCTCTCCTCCAATGAAGATTTAGTCGCGAAATGGTGGTAAGTGATAACTTTACATTTGTCCGCGCCCGCTAGTGCTACGCTTAATCGTCGCCATACGTTTCGTGGGACATATAAATCGAGCTTTAAAATTTTGTGGAACGGTCCGTTTGGTCGCTTTAACCACCTTAATGGTGCGGGGAATAGAAATACGTCTTTTGCTTGTGTAAGGAGAACTCTGTGAGTTTTCATGCTCTATTTAGATCTGTTTCAGAGCGTTTTACGCTAATGAATATCTGATGCAAGTGGTGGTCAAGCAATAATCATCCTATGTTGGGAACATTATAGGATGATTATTAAAAATGTAAACTTAAAAATGCAAAATGTAAATTTAGAATATTTAGAACTGATTTTTCCAACGCCAGATAATTTTATCTAAGGAATAATTTTGAATTTTTGACAGTTCTTCCATACACACAAACTGTTAGTCGTCAATTTTATTCCACGAATAAAAATTATATATCGATTGAAATCATAATCAGCCTATAATGTTCCCACTGCTGGGACACAGGCCTCCTCTCTGTGAGAGGGAATAGGCCGTAACCCACCACGCGGGCCCAGTGCGGGTTGGTGGATGTCACATGTCTAAGAATTTTTGGCTCTAGAACATGCCGGTTTCCTCACGATGTTTTCCTTCACCGTTTTGAAAGCAGTGGTGATGAAAGATTTTACACAAAGTAAAGCGCCTTTCTTGGTTCGAACCTACGACCGTCAGTAAGTCTCGGCTCTTACCACTGGGCCACCACTGCTCTCTAGTAATATGTGCCTACAAAGCACCAATATTATTCTATACTATGGTGGCAGTATAATCCTGGACTAGCTGTTTTACAGATGTTTAAGTTTTACCTACACATACACATATAAAATCACGCCTTAATCTTCGAATGGTTTGGCAGAGATGTTGCTATCGCTTAACGATCTCCGGCCACCATGGGAAGAGGCCTGCGAGCGGCAGATCCGGGGCCTTGTCGTCGCTCGAGCAGTCAGGGTCAAAGAGGTGGTACGCAGTATGCGCGCCTTAATGAAAGGACGTACGGTCGTGGGATCGGCTGCACTTGGTGATGTGGCCCACTAGGCATGGCTGGCTGATACCAGTCGGGGGTGTGGCGAATGTACAAGTATCTCCCGCGCCCCCGACTCATGGTACTAGAAGGAACAGTGGGGTGTTAGTCGGCAGGAGTCCGACATAACCCTCCGTTCTTCCTAGACGGAGGGTATCCGTGAGGATTGAACAACGAAAAAAAAAATTGGATTGTTGTTATAGGACACCCGCTTTCGCCAGTTATGTTATGTAAGTCCTATGTAATAAGAAGCGAACCTATTGCCATCAACCGGGCGCAAATCGAGCCTCGGCTCCGGGCTCCGGGCAGCTCTTCTAAAGATGGGAGGAAAGTAATAAGATGGCATGTTATCCTCACGTACATATGCAATGAGACATCCCTTACATAGTGTATGAGAAAAACATTTAAGGTCAGAAAAGGTCTCTATATAGAATACAAGCTCTTACTTCTAAGATAAAATTGTCAGGTTGAATGACACTCGGTCTTAAACGATCTAGAAGATATAACTGTTTCGTTGACCCTAAAAACACTCAACGTAATTGACAGGACCCTGACAATTCATACATACATATTACTGAAACGTGAGAGTAAATTTATTCCAGAATTTAGGTGGATAGGTACGTTTTGTCTCTTCAATGCATCCTCGGACTGAATGAAGCCACAACAGTTAAAATCAATTGCACTTGTCCACATATTTATATATGTCATACAAACATAAAATGTTAATTATGAAACCGGACCAGCTTTTATGACGGAACGCTTTTACGCTAAATTGAAAACAACTCATGGTTTATTCACAACACGTTATCAACAACCAGTTTACTGAGACCTCTGTGACATTACCCAACCTGAATCACTTTTCAAATCGTAGGGAGCTAGTTATAATAGTCGTTATTCTATCAACTGGTCTGCATTGACTTTGGTATATATAGTATTATATCGTTTAATTCTGATGTAGTGCTTTTAATTCATTAGGTCAGATCATTTTGCTGTTTGAATTTCAAAGGGATATTTGATTGTTTGTTTGTTGGTTGCACTGATTAAATATCCAATATCACTGTCGATGTGGTTTACAAAAGAACACAGAGAGACTAAAGGGAATCGAATTTTTTGCTTCTTTTTTCCGACGAGCTATAAGGGCAGTTATCTATTGTAGTTGTGCAGAAATACTTCGGTTCATAGTATTTTTGATAGTTCAAGTAATCTAACACGATTGTAAAGTTTCCGTGTTTGTACTAGCTTTTATTAATCGGTATAGGCCGATGATGTGAGAGAGAGATGAGAGATGTCGCACGCAATTTAATGCTATAGGGTTTTATTTATAAGCGTGCTTAAATTTAAGAGACGTTTAAACGTGAAAAATGTATGGTTAAACAGTCGCGAATCATTAATTAATTTTAAGCCACGTTTATAAATAAACTCCTATGTCTCCATTCAATTCCTAAATGTGTTAGCTCTTCCAGTCACGAGGCTATAAAAATATTACTTACTAAGAGCTGATTTTACCAAAGTCAGATATATTTTATCTTTGGAATAAAATTGACGTCTGTCAGTTCTAGTATGGAAAAACTGTCAAAAATTCAAAATTTATTCTCAGTTTATGACTTAATCTATGTATAAAAGTTTGGTGGAATGAGACGGCGCCCTTAGACGTACTAAATAATAATCTACTAGTAACTAAAAATTTTATTGCCTCAGGGTCCACGAAAGTCGGACTTAACAGCATTAAATTGTAAGCGAAAGCCTTTTCAGCGGACGTGGTGGGGCTGAAAAAAAACGAAGGAGCGATCTCAAAACAATACGAGAGCAGGAGTTAACCCCACAAAGTGGTCGACGGTGTAAAACATTGCTATAGTCCAGCTTAGTCGAACAGAATAGAAAAATTTATCGCCTCGCTACAATGGGTACGGTTAATCCATTTGTTGTGGGTTCCGTGATTTCATTTTGTTGGTTCACATGAGATCTTACACACACATAACACCACAATTGTACTTTTCGAAGAGATAGGCAGTTAAGGTTTAGTCCTATACAGGGTTTTTTTTTATGGATGGGAAATCATCAAATGACTCCTCCCGCTCTGGGTGGAGCGGAAGGGAGTGTCAGACTTATACTGTATAAAACCCATCCGTGTTCCTTCCTTAGCCCTTTATGTTCCGGGGTAGCGGTAACCCTTTCGGACAATCCCGCACCCCCGGCAGGCTTCGGCCCTGGCAGGCCCCTTCCTTTATGCTGACATCTCTTTGAGGCGCGCGTGGAACACGTACGCGCCGTCCGGCACGGGCCTGGTCCTGATCGGACGGTGAGCTACCCATTACTCTTCGTCCGCAAGCCCGCAGTCCTATACAGGGTGACACGGACATCGATGCGGAAACTGTAACCATGAATTCAACACATATGTATATTAAAGGTAATAAAGGACTGGCCCTGTATAATAAAGGACAGTTATTTGGTAGATGTCACAGATCTTCGAATTTTTGGTTCACATGCCGGTTTCGAGGGGCCCGTGGCTAACTAATAACAGCCGCACGGGTCGATTGATCAGGCTAAGCTATGGTTGCCGCGGTTGGTCCGTGGCTGGGTGACAATCTTTACACACCAAAACACTTCCGTGCCTCGGAAAGCACGTTAAGCCGTTGGTCCCGGCTTTCATTCGTGGATCTTTGACAGCGTTACGGGTAGTCAGAAGCCCGAAAGTCTGACAACCAGTCTTACCAAGGGTTGTCGTATTACCCGGTGTAGGTATAATATAGGTAAATCCTACCTTCTCGCTGTGGTCGTTTTCAGATTGGCAGCCGCTCCATGTGAAAAACTGGTATTCAGCTGCATCCGGTTAGACTGGAAGCCGACCTCGACCCGAAAGACATGCCGGTTTCCTCACAGAAAGTGAAGGGGACGATGCTCTTCAAAGTCGATTTTTTTTATAAAACCCTGTAAGACCCTGTGTGCCATATTTTAATAGTCACGGGTAGTCCAGGTACTGTAATTCCTTTTGTGCAGTAGAAGATAATCTGAGAGTGAGAGTAATAATATTCCACAACTATCACACAACGCCATCTAGTCCCAAGCTAAGCAGAGCTTGTGTTATGGGTACTAGACAACTGATAAACATACTTATATATTTCTAAATACATACATATTATAGATAAATTACACCCAGACACAGAACAAATGATCGTGCTCATCACACAAACATTTGTCCTGGATGGGAATCGAACCCACGACCTCCGGCATAGCAGTCAGGGTCACTAACCACTAGACTATCAGGCCTGTCAAAACTGTATTGTTGGGGTGCCGTTTATGTACTTGCTAGTCGTTAGGGTGAATTGTTTGCTTTTGTATTAGAGAATGCAAGCCAGTTGTGTAGTACATTTTGTTGGTTTTCTGTTCAGGGTTGAGAAAAACGTATGTATGAGCCCTATGTTACGTTGTGTCTCTGAAGTCACAGCAAAACACTCATCATAATCAGCCTACAATGTTCCCACTGCTGGGACACAGGCCTCCTCTCAGTGAGAGGGAGTGGGCCGTAATCCACCACGCCAGCAAAACACTGAAAAAGTACAAAAAAAATAAAATAATCAAATACGATTTTTTGCATGAAAACCCCCCCATTCCTACCGCGGATGTCGTCATAGCAGAAAATCATCAGGTAGTCAAGATGTACATATGTTTAAAATCTGTTGGTGGGTGGGGACAATGTGGCCTGAATTCCTCGACTCCGCATCTTACGCTGACGTCGCGCGTCGTCGGTCGCATACCGTCGGACACGCGTACCAAGACGCTGACGATAAATCATTTACTGTAGCATTTAACGTGTTTACTATAGCACCGACGGGGTCAGCGAGCGCTAGTCCTGGATATAAATCAATACGCGACCGATGTCAGCACTGCCCGTCGGTCGAGCACTAAATCCAGCCTTAAAAACGTTGTTATCAATGTTTTTTTTTTAAATTTAGCCTGCACTTACCGACTACTGAGCACAGGCCTTCCCAAATCCTTCCAGGCATCCTTTTCTAGAGCCACCTCGATCCAACCCTAGCGGTACGCGTCTAGATCGTCTCGCCACCTCTTCCTGGGCCGGCGCGGGCGTCGGCAGCGCCATCCATCCTCAGGTACCCACCGTGTGGAAACTCTTGCCCAGCGGTCACTGTGCATGCGGCTGACGCGAACCGCCCAATCCCATTTAATAACATATTTTTTAAATAAAAGGACAATTATTTATTGTTGGCTGAATTTAATGTTAATCTTATCTTCGATTGCACTTACATACATGACAACCTTAATTATTAAACAAACCAAACAAACACAAACACGGTAGTGTCTTTGACTCGTAAAGGCCAAATTTTCCATTCATTCAAAGCTTGTGACAAGCTTTGCTTGGTTACGAACATGTTCAATTATATTATTAAAACAAGCGATAAGAAAGAAAGAAAGAAAAAAAGTTTAACGACCCATCTTTTCAAGACCCTGTGTGAAACATCGGCTTTGATCACATTATTGTTTCAAGTTGATCCTTCAAAAACATCAATTACAGGGTTTCGGATTAACGTTTAAACTTTTCTTTCACTATTGTCATCTTGATGAATTCCCTTGTCAATCAAAGACCAAAGACAAGGACAATCAGGAATGTTATTATGGAGTCAAGGATATTTTGAGCTTTGTTTGGTTTTCGTAAATTGAATTATACCCGTTGGTAAGACTGGCTGTTAGAATTTCAGAGTTCTGACAACCCACAACGGCTGTCAAAGATCCAAGAATGACAGCCGGGACCCACGGATTAACGTGCTTTCCGAGTCACGGTTGGGTCTTGGTATGAAAAGGTCACTCATCCACGGACCGACCCGTGCAGCTATTCATGGCTACAGCTGCGCGGGTTGATCGCCCTTCTTCATTCAACAAAATGCGCTAAAGAAAAAGTAAAGTTTAAAGAACAAATACTAATGATTGCTAAATATTCTTAAATTGTTAAAGAATATTTACTAAAGTATACTTTAGCATACCTATTATGTACTTTAGTAAATATTCTTTATTATTAATATTCTTTATAGCTTCAGCTAAGTATTCTATTCACAGTAGATATTTAGATAAACTTATATACGTCGGGTGGGGGTCACATTAAAGAAACAATATTCTAACGAGCTATCGGTGTGATGTCAGTTCGTCTGTCAATTAGCTGTCTCCGGAATCAATTAAGGTGGCGACAGCCATGACCAAGTGATCGTTCGGTTTTGTTCTTATATCTATTTAAAAAACAGGTCGGAACCTTTTTGGAAATATAGTATATGTAGGTATTGGTATATGAAACGACTTTTATTCTTAAATAAATATTTTACTAAGAGAAAAAAGTACTAAAAAGATTGATTTAAATTGAATCATCAGTATGAAGTCCCAAATGATTTATAGGATACCAAGGTTAACAATTTTCTTACATTAGGTATTGTACAGACGCCAGCACTTCAAGCTACTACAATTTGTCAAATTTCTTATATATTTTCAACTTTATCGCTGAACTATGTATAAGGTTCAAAGTTGTAGGGAAAATTTGACAGTTTCGGGTAGCTTGATGTGCTGGCGTCTGTACCTAGGGGCCTTTGTATGAACTGCGTAAGCATAATCAGCCTATAATGTTCCCACTGCTGGGACGCAGGCCTTCTCTCATCGAGAGTGAGTGGGCTATAATCTACGACGTGAGCCCAGTAAAGGTGAAGGAGAGAACCAACAATTTTGGATTCTAGGACTTTTGGTGGAGGGTTTTTTGGTTCTAGGACATGATTCCTAACAATGTTTTCCTTCACCGTTTTGAGAGTGTATGAACTGAGCTTATTGCTATCTTCTAAATAAGAACATAAATCCAAACATCATTTTCATCAAACCTTCCTTCCAATATATCTACAGCATATGATAGATTACCGAAAGTAACACAAAAAATAGCTTTTATAAAAATATCGAAATGTGCAAGGGTCATGTTTCGTCATTTGTGAGTAAGTTCATCAATCACGGGCTACGGAATATCAGTCGATACTGACCAGTCATCAGGAGTATCTGATCTATAAAATATTCTGTTTACAGAAACCTCTTTTGAAGAATTTTTGACTTGAATATTGTGTGGAGGGAGAGTTTAACATTCTTCATGTTATTCGATTGGTTTTCGGGAAATGTTTTTATGTTTAAAAAGGTTACGTCGTTATGATGCGGTTCTAAAACTTTTGCGGGACACTAAACGCCACTTGACGTACCTAATAACAATAAAACTTCTATTCTGTCTCGTTCAGTGTACCTACATCAAAGGGTTAATTAATTTAGCACCAGTAAGCTGCCACATCATTTGCGTAAGTATCAGTTGTCAATATGAAATGAATGTTAGTAATACTAACGGCAGTTATATAAGCTTTGTAAAGAACAAACGCAATATTTTCTGTATTCAATAAGTAAACGAATCCTGTAGTTTTGTTGGAATAAAAACTTTCTTTCATATCCATTGAATATTGCAAACCCGAAATATGTATCGAAAAAGTATTTCCGCACCCAAATAGCCTGACCGCTACGAAGAATACAGCAAAATACACAAACATAAACGCTTTGACATCCATATTTCACCCCATATACATCCCGCAGAACCCCGCTGTGTTCAATACGGTCAAAAATCTTCACAAAAACCGTTGATTAATATGTGGACACGGTCCCGGTATTGATAAGGCCTACCAATTGGGCAGAGTGCACTGCGCGGATTAAAATGAATTTTGTCGAGAGCAGCGAAACATAAAAATAGAAGAGGCGGAGTGATTGAAATCGCCATCACGTAGTGTTGACACATCGGCCGTATCCGACATGTTGGAATAATTCGTAAATTTACAACCGAATACAACGGATTTTTTTATTTTTACATTGCATGTAAACGTGTGTTTGTTGAGGGACTTTTGTGCAACTTTGGCTTTTTTGTTTATATCATAAACAATGATGTGGACAGAGCTATGGCCAGCAGTGTAACAACCCAAATTACCAAAAAAAGACCGCCAAGTATTTTTCACCCTCTCTCCTCTCCACCTATGAATGTCATCAAAGGGATCAAGTCTTCGTATGGCTACTACTACATAGAAATGAGTTGGCAAGAGACAACGATCGAAACTGATTTGAACTGTTTAGCCCGGTCAAAATAGACATTCAAGGTTACATTAATTCGTATAAAGCTGGTTTTTCGCATTTTTCAGTTAAACGATAAGTTTTATCATAAAAATATGTGAGACAAAATTGTTCATCATACAATTATTTATCTACAAAAATTGTTTTTACACTTTTTTCCTAAGAATGACCATTTCGGAGATATAGCGATGCAAAAGGTTGAAAAAGTAGAAAGTCTTCGTATGGCTACTACTACCTACTAGAAATTACTTGGCAAGAGACAACAATCGAAACTGATTTTAATCAAGAGCTATGCGAAATAAACTCATCCAAAATATCCAATTTAAGCTATAAGTTGAGCCAACGAGCTCAAAATCGTCACAAATAGTTACGATCATAGATAAGCCGTGTACGGCTGGCTATGCAGTTTAAGCTAGGATGAATACTAACAATCGGGGTTTGTTAGCATTGTTCATGTATTATAATGAATAAACTTAGATAACAATAGACAGGTCCACATTGAAGGCTATATTGGCTTCCTAAAGCAGTAAGCTGGACTATAAGACAGGTTGTTAAATGTATTGTTCGATACAGATCTAGATGAGATATTTTTTAATGAAGACAGAAAAAACATTTATCCAAATTTCCATTCTTAAATTGCCCCTAACTCAAAAATAACGGCCAATTTCAAAAGAATTAGATCAAGACTTCGCCGTAGTTCATGAACTGATATAAAACGGCGATATTTCAAGCTAATATCGGAGCATGGAAGTAATATGACGTACGAACGTGACACCGAAGTGCCAAAGGGAAAAAATATTTCACGTTTTTTTGCACAGCGCAGTGTTGGGAGGAAACTTCGCAAAAAGCGAGTCACAAACACATGACGCTCGAAATTTTGCAAGACACGTCTCGGCTTCCCTACATGTAGTTATTGCGGCGTTTTCGGGCAAAATTGTGCTTCTCAAAGTGTACTTTAGGAGTTATTTGGTGTTGATATTGTGCGGTACTTGTTCGATGCCGGCTTGAAATTGTGGTTCTGACTCGTAAGTGTGATCTAGAGCTTATCGTATATACTTTGAGAGGTAAAATATGTACATTGTCGCAAACACTTCTTCTTCCATTGCACGAAAAGTTTCTTCATACTAACTTTAATCTGGAAGTGTATTATTTGTATTACTTCAATTCTATATTGGCGGTTAACGAGATATGGTCGAACTGTTTTTGTTTGAGCCACAGGTGCTTTATAACACCGTTCATTAATCTAAAATATTGCTGACAAGTCCAATTTATAGACTACAATACATTTAATTTATTAGCCATTCACCAACACCATGATCACATCATTATCTCTAATGAGGATATTAATTTGACTGTTAATATCAGGTGCTACATTATTAGTATCATGTTTAAAAATAATTGCTTTGTCATCAAAATGATTGTCCACCCGTTCTCAATCGTTACTATAGTAACAATTGACTACTGTTCTGTAACGATATGCGTTTGTACATAGTATGTAGTCCACATTGTTGGCTATTGTGCGTCAGTAGGGGCTGGAAAATTAGGGTTCTATTGAATTTCCTCCCGACGGGTTTCCCAACTTGGCTCGGAACAATCCAGTTTGTTAATACGGTCACATTTCGTCCCGCGCCGATATGGGACATACGGCTGTCTGGATAATGCTCCACATATCAACCAATGTGCTTGAGTGAGACAGCTATAGTTTGAATATATGCTTTTGTAAATGCTTCGTTATTATCCTGGGATGGACATTTGTGTTTGGTGCTCCGATGTTATTATTCTTCAAAACATTTGGAGCGTGCTCCAGGACCCTTTTATGAAGTATCTGAAATATTTTATTATTGTTGTTAGTTGTATTATTGTGTAGAGACGGATGAGTTTTGTGATAGTTTGGTGATCCCTTCCCGGTACGTGGATCCTCATTATTTTGTGCCCTTGGAATATTATACCTATTGTATTTTCAGGAGTTGAATAGGTTTTAATGTTTTCGTCTTCTAACGATAAATTAGTGAGACTATGCTAAACATAGAACGGTGTATTATTATTTGTTTATTACGGAATTTTATTTTTTTATGAATAACTTTACAAAAATTAAGTTCTTGCCTTCTTCTATCTGATCGAAAACTCTAGCCAACAACGAAGACAAAAGGTTTTTTTTTCCTTATTTCTTTATATTATTCTCAATATGCTGTATCAGTAATCCTAACAACATTGCCACCAAACATTTTTCACATACAGATGTCTCCAATACGAATACGCAAATCTAAACTATCCGAATGCAAGACAGCCGCATCTAATCAAGCTCCCTGCTACAAGAGAGCATTACTTTTCATGTTTATTTGCGAACTTATATTAAAACCTATTGAATATAGTGATTTATGCCCGCCTTAGTTCGATGGGAAATGAGATTGCCTCCGTCTTATCCGATGCTCTTAAATTGAAGCTCGCGTTTTTTGTTACAGTATTGTAAGGGGAGATTTTTAGCTTTCAAGGTAATAAGGTATTGCATTATGTGGTCTTGTATGTTGTTTATGTATGAGCTTGTATTAAGGGATTTTTTTGATTAAAAGTACTTGTTCAAAACGAAGTTGTTTCGTTTAGAAAGTCCAAAATTATAGAAAACCTTGATGGAAACTGGATAAGATTGTTAACCGTTTACCTCTTTCATAAGTTGGTCTTTGTTTGAGCCGTTGTTATCACTAATATAATCATACATTGTGAGTTCCGTATCGTCTGACTATTACCGAAAACACTGGACAAACACTATGGTATAAAGGTGTGTAATTTCACGTTTTCCTTCCAGGACATGATTTAACCTTTGTAACTCGTTAGATAGCTGATTAAATGAAGATGTCTTCTCCATAAATTGTACGCTTAGTGCTACAGTAACATTTTGAGATAACTGGTGTCAAAGTTCATGAACGTAGATGATTTTTGAAAATTGTTACCTAATACCCTAATACCAAAGAGATTTAAGATTTGTAAATAAATAATTTAATGTCTTTCCCAAATACACTTCTTCCTTTCATTTTGGATTCATCAAAAGGTTTGTTAAGGTATTGTGTACCCAATAGAATAGCAATGAAGGCTATTCAATTTGAGAGTTTAGTTAAAATTGATATTTAGTGACGAATTGTAGGAAATTTTCAAAAATACATAAAAATCGTTCCTCGATTCCATGAATTATCGTCTAGAATTTATAGGGTGCTTAATTCTTGTAAGTGGGTCACATTGCCATGCCATAATTTTATCCCTTTCATTTCTCACGAGTATGTTAAGCGATTAACACGTTCCATGTTTTCGTTCTCACCGTATATTGTAATTGCATTATAATGAAGACGGTACCAATAGGTATGAAAATGAATAATAAACATGCAATGCAATGCTGCCAGCCTTTTGGGCCCGTTTCCTGTTAACAGCGATGCGGACAAATTTTTTGATGCCCTTTGATTATTTCCCCTTCCTTTTTATATACTTGTATGTACATATTATTATTTTAAGATAATAAACATGGAATTATATAGTTTCGTAATCAAGCTTATCGACTTGACTTTTAGCATATTTTAACTGTGAGGGATTTGAGCCGGTATTCGTTTTATTTTTGCTTCATGTTATAAAATTGTGAATGTATAAAATTATTTGCGAATTGGATGGCGAAACCCCAAAAAATTAAACACCCGCGAGCCGTGACCATGAAAAAGGAAGAAAATACAAATATTTTCACAATATATTACCGCTTAATGGCGAAACGGAGACGGTACTTAACATCAACAAAAAAGCTAAAAATTCGTCTGCAAAAATACTTGGAGTTGATCAAAACGGACGCCAGCAGAAGCAGCCAATATGCAAATTCCTGAGACTGCAATATTATAACAACAAGCTCATGAATACGATCCGCAGTTAAGATTTTCGCAGTACCATCTTATTTTATCAATTTCCCAGCAAAGGAGTTTCCTAGTTGTTCGCTATACAGGCAATGTAAACAAAGAGAATCCCTGAGTGGCTTTTAACCGACAAAACGTAGTTTATGAGCAAATTTTCTGAATAGAATGTCTCTATTACACGTTCGGTCTGTTCAAGGTGAACGGATTTGAATGAAATGAACGGTTTAAGCTTTTGAGTCATAGAAATGACGAGGAACCTAAACTTTGTGGGAGAGATAATTCGAACGTATAATTTTCGTGCGCCTCCGTAATACTGTTCTTTCGTAAATTGCTCGCTATGAAGGTGAACGTTACATGTAATAGGTACTGGTAATTTAGAGTTTTCAGTTGTGAAAAAGCACGTAATACTAGTTATTATGATTTGTTGAATTATATGGCTCAGTTTTTTCATAGAATAATCTAGGCGTTTCTTTTCATTGCTACTGTAAATAGAAAATAACGGTTATAAGTTTTAATAACATGTTACTCGATGTTGTTTGAGTTATATTAATGAGGCTTCGTGTTTGAGTTGCGTCAAATAAGTAGTTATTACAATAAATAACATAGAGAAAATAATAATTAGGTATGCCATGGAAAATGTATCATTGTACCTATTTGTATACGTAAACAAACTATTAGACAAGCCCACTCTATGAAATTTTGAATAGCAACAACAAAATTCCTTCAGAGTGAAATAACAAAACAGTCCCAAGTTTCTTCTATACAATGGCGATATCTTAAGAACAATCGTAGGCGGGTAGTTCAAGATGTTTTGTGCAAGCGCCACGGGTAACATTTTGAAGTGTTAAATCTTAATCCGAACTCAAGTGCTGTCCGCTTTCTGGTATTTCACGATGCAAACCGAACCTTTTACTCGAGTTACTTAATGTATTCTAGACTTTTTCATCAAATATTTTTAACTAACCCACCCAAAGGGCAATGGAGAGTGCTATGCTTGGAGTTTCCCTGCCTGATCGAAACAGAAATGAAGAGATCCGCCAGAGAACCAAGGTAACCGACATAGCCCGAAGAATTGCCAAACTTAAGTGGCAGGGGGCAGGGCACATTGCTCGGGGTGCACGTTGAAGAGCCTCCTCGTGACGCACCCTGGGCAACGTCGGCTCCAACTGCCCACCAGGTTTTGGTGGACACTTGGGGCGGGCGGCTAATCTTCAACAGGCGGGAAGGGTCATGGTTTCAATCACCGATCATCCTTGATTGTCGGTGAAGGGAACCGGGCTACAGACACACGCCTACTCCTCCTCTGCTTACAGAGGGATGTGAGTGGGCGTAGACTGTGACGGGGCGTTGAGCGCCGCTGCACCCACGAGAGTGTGGGTGATGGAGGGTGTCCAATGCCCGTGCTGCGTCTGTCCGGCATCCGGCGGCAGCGTGTGGACGCCGGGGCGGCGGTTGGTTCTGCCCAGCTGTCGGCCACCCCGTAATCTTGAGACGCTCCGGGCGTCGGGAGCCGCGTGACGACTCCCGGCCACCGTAGGCGCGGGCCTGCGGACGGAGAGTAATGGGTAGCTCACCGTCCGATCAGGACCAGGCCCGTGCCGGACGGCGCGTACGTATTCCACGCGCGCCTCAAAGAGATGTCAGCATAATGGAAGGGGCCTGCCAGGGCCGAAGCCTGCCGGGGGTGCGGGATTGTCCGAAAGGGTTACCGCTACCCCGGAACATAAAGGGCTAAGGAAGGAATACGGATGGGTTTTAGTCAGTAAGAGTCTGACACTCCCTTCGCTCCACCCAGAGCGGGAGGGGTCATTTGATGATTTCCCATCCATAAAAAAAAAGAAAAAAAAAAGGGCACAGTGCTCGCAGAAAAAATGGCCGATGGGGCCGAAAGGTTCTGGAGTGGCGACCGCGTACCGGAAGACGGAAGACGTAGCGTTGGAAGGCCTCCTACGAGGTGGACTGACGACCTTGTGAAGGCCGCAGGAACTCGTTTGATGCGAGAACCACAAAACCGGTCGAAGTGGAGGTGCTTGGGGATGCCTATGTCCAGGAATAAAAGGTGCATGATACTAATATGTATAAATAGGTATATACAGTCGCCAACACATCAAGCTACCCGAAACTGTAAAATTTTCCCAATCAACTTTGAACCTTATGTTTAAGCGATAAAGTTGAAAATCTATTAAAGAAATTTGACAGATAGTAAATGCATAGCATAGCATAATCAGCTTACAATGTTCCTACTGCTGGGACACAGGCCTCCTCTCGGTGAGTGGGAAATATAAATGCAAACATATGAAAATGACAGTTCGGAAAGGTGACTTGTATCTGCTTCGAGAAAGAAAGGGGTTCGAACATTTTTTTTTGGAAGCTGGCATAACCACCCATTTTCAATGTTTCCGCGCGCAGTGATGTAGTACCTATATATGGTCACTTATGTACCTACAAAAAATGTCCAGTAATATGGGTACCCTAAAGTGTCACGTTTCCGTTGTATTTGGAAGTAAACATCGCCGTATGAGAGCTATGAAAATCATTGGCGGCGGTTCGGATATGCCACAAGAAAATTATTATCATATTTTTCCGCAACTGTATCAACCTAAATAATACTACCTACCTACCTAGCCTTCACTGAAACAGAAGCTCATAACCTTTACGAGTTCCACATAAAAATCATAAAGAAAGTTACACCATATTATTAAGGGTCAATAACCATACCATTCTATGGCATTAAGTCATAATCTTCAGAAATTGAATTCTTGCTAATGCCAGCAATTTGCATAATCGACGGTTATGCTACGGTTAAAGTTTTCGCCTCTACCCTGCCCAATTCAAATTCACTTTTTTGCCTTAAGGGCCCGATCACACATACTATAACTACACCACAACGACACCACACCACGACACCACACCATGACACCACGTGGACGGCTAATCTGTGTGAAAATGAATAGTCTATTCACAAGGACCACATTTGACCATCAAAATTAACCGTGTCGCGATACAACCACAGCATGGAGACATGGCAGCCACGACGCAACCACATGCACTTGCATCGACGCAACGACACTGTCACAGCCGGGGTTGATCTGTTTGCAAACACTAACCACAACGTAACCACATCGCCACTACTGGCCACAACGCAACAGAAAGAAGTTGCAGCGACACTATATTCACACGCGTACCTAGGCAACCACTGCTTGTCCACATTAATTTTTTGCTAAGATGTGGTGTGGTTGTGGTACGTGTGAACGGGCCCTAAAAGTATAGATTAATACCCAAAGATATCGAAGTGAATTTTGAATATCGTTATCGCTTCCGTATTTTGTATCGCGATACCAATTAAGCGGAAAGTTTTCATTAATTTTGTAATGAGTTTTTTAAAAGTTGACCGTTTTGTTGATAAGAACCGTTAAAAGGGCTATAATGTAGTTATCGAACTTTCATCATTACTGGGAGTGCCAAATGGAAATGTCAATTTTGATTCGATTTTTTGTGATAAAAATGTTCCGTGTTACGTTGGTAAATTCAATCCAATGGGCGACAGGCTACTTTAGAATTTCGTATCTTTTTTATTTATTCTGTTTCGGGAAAATTCCGCTTTTATTTAGCTGGCTTTACGCATGGATAGATAAAGATTTTTCCTTTGGAATTAGTATGTAAGTACTATCCAAATATCTGTCGCTGATATAGATTTTGAACTCACTATTCAAGAGTGAAAATGACAGACTGTCGTCATCGTTGACGCAAAGTTACAAATAATTAAAATAACATAAATTCAGGACATGGACAGAAGTTAAACCATATGATTATAGATAGACCCCCCAAATTTTTCGTCGGTTATCAAAAATTAATTTGTTCTTTAATAGAAAAGTGATTATGATCAAAATGTACTGAACAGCTAATTATTTTTAAGCATGTTTGATCTCTGACTTGTTATTTGTTTTTTAAATTATGTAATATGTTTAGTTTTAGTGTTACCTGTTAATTACTGTCATTGGCGCAAGCCGTTGTAATTAATTATGAATATATTATACAAAATATTATGTTTTTAATAACCGACGAAAAATTTCATCGCTGTGGTGTTTAGAATCATGTACTGAGTCCATGGGAACAATTTGCTCGTTGATGTTCCTGCCACCCTGTATGTGGCAAAACCTTAAAAACCCAAAAATGATTTCAAATAAATAGTAAGGATACCTAGATCATTAGAGTAACCTGTTTCATAATAATTTATGTTTTAGAATACTTATCTACCGATGAGCGATTCCTTAATAAAACTTATAAGGTTATCGTAAATGTTGTAATTCCATTGAACTTTTTTACCTTTGATTCATCAATTAGTTTTAGTTAAAAACTTCTCCCATTCTACAATATTCTTCTCGTTCAACAAAAAGTAATCAAACGAACATTTGATTCCATTAAATATATTTTCAAGGAAGTTCATTTAGCTGGAGGAATCCGATTTCAAATAATACTACTGTCGACGCTCACTATATGAAAAGCCTTTTAATTACCGTTTCTTGGGCGCACTGTAACACAGAATAGTAGTTACAGAAGGTCGGCTCCGTATAACAAGCGAGCGAAAACAGGCGCACTCACAAATAATATCTGTTCCAAAAGTATATGATAAAAATGTTAATAAATGGATCAGAAAACGTACTCGTGAATGCCAATTTGTCGAACCACTTACAAATTGAGTTCTTTGATTTGATTATTTAAAAACGTGTTTCATTTGAGGTTAATTTTATAAACTCAATTTTCGTCGATGATTTTTCAATTACGATTTATTTAATAATGTTACTCAAACAATTTAAACGAGTTGAAACCTTCTAGATACAGATGAATGTGTTATTACATTCACTTCAGTGAATGAACACGTAAGAATTTGACCTTAATGAGGTTTGTTTCATAAGATATTTGTAACTAGATGTATACATGTGGAAGCTTGTTATTAGCAAATTTTCATACCTACGAATAATTTTAATTGTGTTTTTAGTCTGTAAGCTTTCTGTAAAAATAAAATAAATACTTTTGGAACATACCCTATTCGCAGTGGAATGCCAGTCGCGCCCGCGAGTGCACTAACACTCGGAGTGAAGCGTGTCTATGGTACAAACCATCAAACTGAACAATTTTCTCCATAGGACCAATATCGTAATTGCGAAAAAATTATCAACTGTCCAATACAAAACTTCAATCCCAACTCGACCCAAATCGGACGGCTGATTATTGTTTCACGATAACGATGTTGGTTTCATGAAGAAAGCTGTTCTAATTGATGGTCTTTACCACGCCCTTAAACATGGCCACATCTTTCTGATACATGCTGTACCTATGTTCGTGCGTTTTGCTCTTTGTATGAAGCAGTCCTTCTGTATATTCCTGTGTGCTGTGTACACTGAAACCAACGCTATTAGACAACAAAGAGAATCGATTATTTCCACAAACGTGAACCATTGTTTTCGCTAATAATTAATATTTTATACGTACCTAGTTGTGTGTGAGGTGATTTATCAGTCTACGATCTTTTGAAAGGTACTCGGTCATTAATTAATTATTGAATGATTTTGTGGTTGGTTTTAGAAGAAAAGGGAGTGAGTAATATAATTCTTTGCCTGAGATTATTACCTACACGGTTTCAATCTTTTAGAGCGTAATCTTGTTTTTGTTCAATAAAAAAGAAAAAAGAAAGAAAGAAAAGTGTTTATTTGGACACAGTTCGTGAAACACAAAATACAAAATTAATAAAAAAAAAAAATGTTTCTGACAACAATAGTGTGTTCCTCGCGGCTGCGCCAAAAAGGCCAAAAATAACAATCATAATCGTGTCAGCCTAGAACTCCGGTATGAGAACATGTTCTAGAAAGACCGAAAAGACAAGCTCAAGCAAAGGATTTTACGAAAAGAATCTTTACTTTACTTGAACATACTTTAAAGCAGGTCTTATGTTATTTATTTTTTTATAATTACCATTATTTTCACTGTAAAAAGCAAATACCTAAACTATTGGCGCTGCTCGCCACCCAGCACTGCACTCTGTCTCGCTCTCACTCAGTCCGCGAGCAGTATCGTATGAGCGAGATAAAGAGTGAATTTTAGCTGAGGTAGTATAGGCTCTTAACTACCAAAGATATGATATACCTGCTTAAATTAAATCAGAAAAACTACTAAGGCTTGAGAGAGCAGTGGTGGCCCACCGGTAACGGCCGAACGGGGCAGAGGGTTCGAACCCAGACAGGCTGTTTACTTTGTGTACACAATTTCATCACCACAGAACGGCGAGGGAAAACATCGTGAGAAAACCGGCATGTCGTAGAACCGAAAATTCGAAGACATCTACCAACGCGCCCTTTTTTTTGAGGCTCTTGTTGTGGTTTATAGCCCACCCCCTTCGAGAGCAGGCCTATGTCCCAGCATTGGGAACATTATAGGCTGATTATACGATACTAAGGCTTGTATCGAAAAGAAAGAATAAAAAAACGTTCTCCATTTAATACTTATCTCTTGTGTCCACATGTACTGTCGAGTTCTTTAATATCTGAGCATGTTCATTAATCAAAAATATATAGGCAATGGTAAGTTTCATAAAACTCTAAACAGCTTTGCCGAACAATAAATTGTAAACAATCTGTGACATCATAAATATATGACTACATTATATCAATAATATTGCTACAGGCAAAGACTCTAAAAATTGTGCGCAACCCCTTGTTCATATTATTTAGCGCAAAGTTAGGTTCACAAATATCTATGCAATTATTTTTCTATGAAAAAGATCTTGAAACAAAATCAATTTGATGTTGTCAGTTATGACATCCTTCAACGGCAATATTGCATTATTACTCGAACGTCTGCTCCAGCAAGCAAAAATAAATTTAATGGTAAAGGCCATTTAGTTGAATATTCAAAGCTGTATAGATATTTATGAATCCTAGGTTGCAACAAATATGTTGAAATCTAGAGTATTTAGATATTTATGTTCCGAAGAGTAGTCAGATATTTTAGACTGCACTACCGAAGCGTACTTATGAACAGTTTATATGAAAACATTTTATTGATGTCTAAGTTTGTATAGAACTATATGATCATTTTAACGCTTACATTATTTTGAAACATTGTCACTGCCAATATATTAATGAACTCGACTGTACCAAAAATCTGCATAATAACCGATAAATCCTAAAAAACACGCAATCATAATCCTGTGTCGTTCCACTTGTAACTTCCTGAATACACCCAAAATGGATCGAGTAATCTACATAAAATTAGGTACTAGCGCGTCGTCGTCTTACGTCGCGTAATGCTCTATTTACGAGATACATACTTTAATGTAGTTAATCGCGTACGTGTTCGGTGGTGCTATTATTTGAGTCGCAATTAGAATGTATCTGAAGGCTGAGATGTAATTGTTTTATTTTGTGTGCGTGTTTGGACTGAGAATGGGTGTTGATGAGGAAGGCTATACAGGGTGTTACGGAAAGGGTATATCAATACAAACGGGTTGAAGAGTGTATCTGGTCTAGAATCTCTGTACAAAATTTCAGCTCAAAAGCAGTAACTTTGAAAATGCTTAAAATTTTTATATTTCGATAGTTTATTAAATTCAAATCATAACAAACGTGTCACCGGTCTACGAGGTTCATTATCCATTATCTATAGTGTGTCTGTGCGCCTAGTACCTACACGTAAATAAGAAAATATTAAGCATTTTCAAAGTTAATGCTTTGAGCTGAAATTTTGTACAGAGATTCTAGACCAGATACACTCTTCAACCCGTTTGTATTGATATACCCTTTCCGTAACACCCTGTATAGTTCGGCTTTCAGTCAACTATAAATTGTGTCAAAAAATAATACCAGGCAGTCTATTCTACGAAAATCTCTCCCTGAAGATTTAGGTGAAGTGAGCCTGAAGTCCCTCCTGAGGAGGACTAGGGATTGACATTATTGACAGCTCATTTCAAACTCACTTCACCTAAACTTTCACAGAGAGGTTTTCGCAGAACAGCACTACAGAATCTCGTCAAGTATACTTGCGAAAGAAACTAGGGAATTAATGAGTATTACATGTACGCAGGAGAACCAAGGTAACCGATATAGCCCCAAGAATATGTCAAAAAATTCTGGAGTGGCGACCGCGTACCGGAAGACATAGCGTTGGAAGGCCTCCCACGAGGTGGATCGATGGACTTGTGAAGGCCGCAGAAACCCGTAGGATGCGAGAAGTACAAAACCGGCCTAAGTGGTGGTGCTTTGGGAACTTTATCCAGCAGTGGACGTCTTTCGGCTGAAATTATGAATGTCCATAATTATATTTGGGCAATAACATCCATCGTGAGGAAACCGGCATGTCCTAGAACCAAAAATTCGAAGACATTATGACGTGTACCAACCTGCGCTGGACCCGCGTGGTGGATTACAGTCGACTCGAAGAGACCTATGTCCCAGCAGTGGGAAAATGATAGGCCGAATTATGTATTAACCGGTCAAGCGGCGCGGCTCGCCGATCGGCGACAAAACAATAGAAAATCAATTGTGTCTCATTAGCGGCGCTGGACAGATTAATAGTGCTATGTAAGCTTCTAGAATTAGGAGCTTATTTTAACTTTTTAAACGCCAGACTTTATATGAGTTGTCGTGCCCCCAGCACCCGAAAAAAAAAAAGAAAAACGGAAAATAAATACCGATGAAACGAGCTGTGATGATGTAATAATAATACAGATTAAACGAGCTGTGTTATTTGGTCGTATATATACGACCCTGGCGGAATGGTCACGAAAATATTTGTCGGATTAATCTGACGTAAGCGGTTAAAAGGTTAATTTTATTATCTTAAAAAAATCTCTCTATCTAACTGTCACCATAAACAATCGACCTACTCAAAATATACTCAAAGAAAAACTAATCAAACTCGCAAGTCTTTGATCAACAAATATATTGGAATTCCGGTCTTCACTTGACGCGTGGGTGCCTCTAATTCGTCTGCCGCTTGCAAATTAGCGGCTAACAGGAGATTTATAGGTTTGAGTTTATCCGTGAGAAACCGCGGAGAAAGAATCGGGATTCCCGATTTATAGGTACTGATTAAGGCATCAATGGATCCCGATTTGAAGGTCTTGGATTGATGAGTACTTAAGTATGTCTTTAGTCGTAGTAGAGCTCTTTATCAAAGAGTTCTTTCAAGAAAGTACTACCACAATACCGATTCTTACCGCCAAGCAATGTTGCTGGCTTATTAGTCGATTCGCACGAATTTAGTCGCGCGAAACGGGCGAATCAATACTTTTAAAGAATATTATTTTTATCTACAGACGACTCGCACGAAGTTAATTTATTTGTAGGAGAGGCAACTGAAACATTTTGAATTTTTTGCCATTAAGGGCTGATTTTTCAATCATCTGATAAATTTATTCGAGGAATAATTTTGAAATTTAGACCAAAAATGTCAAACGTCAATTTTATTCCTCGAATAAAAGTTATATGGCGATGGGAAATCTGCCCTTCGTTAAAAAAAAGTACACGTTTTATCTTACTATCCTACTAATATTATAAACGCGAAAATTTGAGAGGATGGATGTATGGATGTTTGATACTCTTTCAGGCAAAAACTATTGAACGGATTTGGATAAAATTTGGCACACAGATAGTTTATAACCAGCACCCTAATTACGTAACACACTATCAATCCGAATCTGAATCATTTTGAAGCAAATTGCTAATCCATTGTTTGATAAGTTCGAAAAATTTGTCTGCTCAACATGTAAATAACGCAATGAATGTTGTTGAACTGTCAAAATGAAACCTATTCCGATTCATAATGTATTACGCAATTGCCCTGCTGGATTAACATTTAAGATACATTTTATCCCGATATTCTCACGGCATTGAAACTCATGCGGGTGAAACCGCGAGACGCTGCTAGCAGAAACATATTTCTGGAGTTTATTAGACACGAGACATTTCAGCGTTGTCTTTAGGCTAGGAACGCACCTACCATAGGTTTCAGTGACCGCCATTAGGTTGACCGTGTAGACGGAATAACATTAGATGATAACATCACGCCTGCAATCCCAAAAGGATTAGGCAGAGGTGTATCTATAGTATACCCACATTTCACTAGATATATTAAGTCCCATGGAAGAGGGGGCCAGCCTATTGCCATTAACCGGGCACGAATCAAGAATCCGGGCTGCTTCTGAGAAATTCCTGATGGATGAAAAACCCTATAACACTTTGCCCGACCTGGGAACGAACCCAGAACTTCATGCTCAGTAGCGCTTGCGACCACCTGCCTAACGGGACAGTCAAGTAAAAAAGTACCTATTTTTTTGCCATCTAATCATTCTGGAGACTTTTATACTTAGTTACTGATACCTATTAAAATAAACTAGGTCAAGTGAACAATATTTGTAGTACTGATGCCGACAAAGAATAGGACACCTCTTGTTGATTTATCTTAATTGTAACATTTCGCAATTAGTTCGCGTGAAGACGAGAAGTCTGACTTCTGTGAGTGTACGGAGAGTCTACATTCAGTGGAATACTATGTCAAATGCGGTTGGCGTGTTATTTAGTAAGTACACGGATGAAGGTGCTAAGGAAAAATATAATTCCAGCGTGAACTGTGCGTCTTGTCGCTGCGTGTAATCACTACGACAAGACGCAGAGTTGTCGTTTGCATTTGCGTCTGTGTCCCGACGACAAGACACAGTGCTGTCTTTTGCATCTACGTCTAGTCGCTACGACAAGACGCAGAGTGGTTGTTTGCATCTGCGTCTAGTCCCTACGACAAGACGCAGAGCTGTTTTATGCATCTACGTCTAGTCGCTACGACAAGACGCACATTTTTCGTATGCAACTGTGTCTGGTCGCTACGACAAGATGTAGTGTTGTCGTTTGCATTTGCGTCTAGTCGCTAAGACAAGACAGGGTACAAAAATAAAAATCACACTATATCATAAATCTTCGAGCATCCTGTTTACTCATAAAATATTGAACATTAAAAAAAATACTAACAAGCAGTCTGTAGCTACCTACACCTTTTTCCATTCTCACATCAAACAAGAAAGCAATTTATCGTACAAGTCACTGGACCATGATTCAATAGTCTGTGGTCCCTTAAAAATGTCAGCCATGACACTTATGCCTACTATGTTTCCAACGAGGCGTTAACTATTCATAAATAATGGTATTTAAGACCGTATATTCCGGAAAACCGGTCGCGGGAGGTAATGGCATAAGTACACATATGACGGACTATATAGTGATGTGACACTAAGAGAATAGAAATGAATAATTATTCATTATTTTCGAAACTTCCTTGAGTCCGTATGATCTGTTTTATTCTATCTCACTTTCTATCCTGTATCAATAAATAGATAAGATTATGTAATCATGTCGTAGTGTATAGTCCTCATTAGTAATTATTAGGCAATTTCTCAGCTATGTTGCGGTTGGATTTCAGTCCAATTAACACTTGCCATCTCACCTTCAACCAATTAGTAGATAATTAGTCCGTTATGCGGCTTAGATCTTGTACTTTACTGATTAAATTTAATAACCTAATCAAACGTATTCTGATTTGTTGAGAACTTAAAGCGGTTTTTTTTTTTATAACTTATCTTTCGCCTTAATTTAAGCCGATCTATGGATGAATTCGATGAAAAAACTCAACTTATTACATGGTGTAATTGAAACTAAAAACCTCTATTGTGGTATTTTTACTCCTCATTATGAACAACTTTTACTACGAGACTTACCTTGAAATCTCGAAAAATAAAATTAGCCTCTCCATAGATTTATATAAATGTTCGGAAACCTCGACAAAATAAACGCTCGCTACTATTTAGCACGAGCATGAGTATTGCTGCTAAACAAAATACAATCGATATGAGTCGTAAAGCTTACATTTTTAAACCGGTCAGTCGTTCTATTTCACTTTGAATTCGTTCAAACGTGAATAGACCACAGTCTATAGTCTCTTCATTACGCAATATAAAAATATAGCTCGGGAGCCGACTCATTTGTCATGCTAACCAGCCCACCGCTTATCCAACTCATCTGTGGCTAGATTAATTAAAAAACTATACTAAAAATTATGTAATCCAAAAACTACTAATACAAGTCTAAGTGATTTATTCATTTTTAAATCGGTCAATCGTTCTATTTCACTTTGAATTCGTTCAAACATGAATAGACCACAGCCTAGTCTCCTCACTACGCAGTATAAAAACATAGCGCGGGAGTCAAAGCGTTTCTCATGCTAACTAGCCCACCGCTTAATTACAGCCCCCTGCGGCTTCATTGAATAATAATCTATCCTATAATGTGTAATCCATAAAGTTCCAATACAAGTGTCAGTGTTTTATTCATTTTTAAAACGTTCAATCGATCTAGGTATTTCACTTTTGAATTCATTCAAACGTGAATAGACCACAGCCTAGTCTCCTCACTACGCAGTATAATAACATAGCGCGGGAGCCGACTCGTTTGTCATGCTAACTAGCCCACCGCTTAATTACAGCCCATCTGCGGCTTGATTGGCGTTTCATTCGGATAATTGTTATCCAATTTAAACTTAATAACTGTGAACAGTAATTGTGATAAAATGATGCTGTTTTATATTGGGTTTTAAGTGTTTTGTACTAAGTGCTTTTTATTTGGTTTCTTATTTATGGATTTTTGGATGTCATTGATTTGAATGAGTTCGATGTGGCTAGTAGGAGCTGTTTGAATAACGTAGGTAATCCTACTAATATTATAGATGTGAAAGGTTGTATCTTTGGATGTTTGTTACTCAATCACGCAAAAACGGCTAAACGGATTTGGATGACATTTGGCAAGCTGGTAGTTTATAACTTGGATTATCATAAGATACTTTATTTATTACTTACTTTTTTTACTTTATTTTAACTGTTTTATTTATTTATATAGTGTACATAATAAAGAGTATTCTATTCTATACTTTTTATCCCGATATTCTCAAGGGATCGAGACTTATGCAGGTGAAACCCTTTTTTTATCGATGGGAAATCATCAGATGACCCCTCCCGCTCTGGGTGGAGCGGAAGGGATTGTCAGACTCTTACTGACTAAAACCCATCCGTGTTCCTTCCTTAGCCCTTTATGTTCCGGGGTAGCGGTAAACCTTTCGGACAATCCCGCACCCCCGGCAGGCTTCGGCCCTGGCAGGCCCCTTCCTTTTTGCTGACATCTCTTTGAGGCGCGCGTGGAACACGTACGCGCCGTCCGGCACTGGCCTGGTCCTGATCAGACGGTGAGCTACCCATTACTCTCCGTCCGTCGTCACGCGGCGCGGCGAGGTGAAACCCTGCGGCGATGCTAGTAATAGTACACATTTACCCTGGTTACAGATTTAATGGACAGTAGCATTTTCGTGTAAAAATACGCGATTTTATTTTTTCGTGTTCCGGTTTATACTGGATCAATTGATTACAGTTATAAAATTTTCTAGGAAAATGTTTTTACGGGAATAAACTTTGCCCATTTTCACCTATACATTTTTTTTAGAACTACGACCCTTCACAGTTGACCAAACTGCTCGCTAATTGCGTAACCCGCTTTCAATCACACTCTGAATCTTTTGAAGGATATTGCTAATCCATTGCCTCATATGTTTGAAAATTTTTTCTTTTCAACAACGTAAATAACTCAAGGAATGTTGTTGAACTGCCAAAATGAAAGCCATTGCTACTAATAGTGTGTTACGCAATTACAAGCTTCGCTGTTACTATCCACCATATAAATACTATCAGCAATTTCCGTAAAACCTACTAGCGATTACGGGCATCCTAATGTAAAATATAGTCCCGAGGAAGTAGATAAATTCTCATCTTGATGACGTCATCAGTAACTCAAGTTCGGATTCTAAAATGTACAGACGTATGATTAAACTGCTTAATACATTAAGCCCAGCAAATACATTGATCTTCTTAAACCTGTCTAGGTATCGTCTGGATAATGGAAATCATGAGCAGTAGCGATTAATATAAATCAGATATTAGAAATTACAGGGGCCTCCAAAAGTTAGTTGACAGTTTTCCACACCATATCATGATTTAAAGTTCTAGTGATCCGAATGTTTGAACTGTAAAAGATAACGTTTTTATTGACTAACTAGCTGCGCCCCGCGGTTTCACCCGCATAAATGTCGATCCCGTGGGAATATCGGGATAAAAAGTAGCCTATATGTTAATCCAGGGTATCAGCCACCTCCATACAAAATGTTATCAAAATTGGTTCAGCTGTTTCGTCTGTTCCCGTTGTCCCCATAACGTGAAAGCATCAATGGGGGCAACGGGAAGGATATTTTATGACTTCCCGTTGTCCTCATAACGTGAAAGCATCAATGGGGACAACGGAAAGGAAATTTTATGACTTCCCGTTGTCCCCATAATGGGGACAGCGTAAATGGGGAAGAAGTAACAAACATAAACACACTCATACACACACACACACACACACAAAGTTTCGCCTTCATAATATTAGTGTGATTCAACTACTGACGACTTATCATAAAAAATAATCAAGTAATCACTTAGGCTAGGAGTACCTGCGTATTTTTTTTTTATTTTGAATCTTAATGTGGCATCGCAGCTGAAGTGTACAAATATATGTAATTTAAAACCTAATAAACTAAAACTCAAACATGTTGTACGATGCCAAATGAAAATCATTCAAAAACTGCAACCTAATTGCGTAACACACTATCAATCTTAATCTGAATCATTTTGAAGGATGTTGCTAATCCATTGCTTCATGTTAGAAAAATGTGTCTACTCAACACCGTAAATAACGCAATGAAAGTTGTTAAACTGTCAAAATGGAAGCAATTGCTACTACCCATCTTTATGAGAGAAGAATTATTAATTATGACGTGGCTTAGTAATAAATAATAATTTGTCATACTTATACTTGGCATAATCCACAATACACGTCAAATTTTCAATGACTGGGTCAGAAATGTTTACAAGCGCTACCAAATTCCAGCAGCAGTTTGTTGGAATAGTATTAAAAATCTAGTGCAACGAGCCTCCACGCCAAACAATGGTTTGTAACACCAAAGGAACTGGAGCATTTAACTTGCACCAAACCACGCAAACATAGTTCGGAAATAAGCCTCCGAACTAGCATTGAAATTGGTCCATTGTTGTGCGATCGATCAAGGGCTCGTTTGTTAACAAAAGGGATAGATCGGGTTAGGGCCTGCGCCCACTAGCTGCACGGCACAGCAAGGCAAGGTTTTTTTTTATATATAGAATAGAATACTCTTTATTATGAACACCGTATAAATTAGAAAATACCAACCCGCACTGGGCCCGCGTGGTGGATAACGGTCCACTCCCTCTCACCGACAGGTCTGTGTTCCAGCAGTGGGAACGTTATAGGCTGATTATGTTATGTGGAGGAGAAGCGCTGAGTACGATTAGTCGGGATATCGATCAAGTGCGGATAGTACCCTGCAGTACGTCTAGTTTAAAAGAAAGGAAGAAAAAGTATTTATTGTGACTCACACAGGAAGATTACAAACTAAACTAAACACATAAAAATAATAAAAAAATAAATTTTATAAAAAGAAGGTCCTGTACGAGGCCAAAAAGCTCCTATCTCAGCATGATGCTGCGACAGTTGTCAGTTACGCGATTCGTCGCATAAAAATCCATAGCCGTACCATGCCGTCAGTGGACGCAGGTCCTTGCAGTTGAGGGCCATTTCAGAACCTTAACGAGACTTATTGAAAACTAACAATGGCATCTCGATGAAACCTCAGCATTCGTGTAATAAATGCATTTTCAATAATAACCCCCAACTATTTCCTAAAGTGCCATATTTAGATAACATTGCAAGGTAATTTTGACAAGTGGATAGGGTTATTAGCATTACTATTTCTATGCTGATTTCTGTGGTACAGCACAAAGCGGGTAACGGAAATCATACCGCGATGTATCTTAAATGGGCAACTTGTGGCGGGTTGTTTCATGTCCAGTTGACTCACGCGTCTCCGAGGAATGTGATTTCTTTTATTTTATTTGTCTTAAGTAAGTCAGGTACCTAGAAAATAACATAAGGCTGATTGTAATATTAATAATAATTACATAGTTTCCTAAAATTAATATGATAGAAAAAGTACTTCCAATTTTTATTATACACCCCATCACTAGAAGTACCCGCTTCGTAGGTGCTCAAAAAAAAAAACAAAGTTGAATATTTTTTATTGTTCCCCTTTGAGCACCACGGTAAAATATTGATTGGTGCTCTAATGGGAATACCTTTGGTGCTCTAAAAAAGGTGCTTTGAAAATAGGTGCTCAAACGGGAATACTCCACGTGTATACGTCACAAATGGCGCTAACTATCGTCAAACCAAAAAAAGCGTTGTTTCAAATTACAAATACAAAATCAAGGCCTACTTGCCTACTGTGATACTTGGTACTTATCTATCAACCAAGTTCTTCGACGAAAATTACTTTAAAAAATCACCTAGTACTTTTTTCAACACTGCCAAATAAGTTCATAACCATTAAAACCGGTGTTTAGTTTACCAAGTAGATAATCTTAACAAAAAAGAAGGTACAGACCTCTAAATTTAGAACTAAATGAAAAATTCAGGTTTTCGACCTTAGTAAGAGCAAAAAGCTTCCATCTTGAATAAAAGTTGCAAAAAAATGTTTTGATATTTTTTCTTTTTAACCGACGAAAAAAAACGGAGGAGGTTCTCAATTCGACGCGTATATTTTTTTTTTTTTTTTTTTTTTTTTTTTTTTTTTTATGTATGATCACGCATAACTTTTTACAGAGCAGTCCGATTTTGATATTTTTTTTTTATTAGAAAGGGTATACCCTGAAGTTGGTCCCATATAAATTTGGAAAAAAAATTCCAACCCTAAGGGTTAGAAAACAGGGGATGATTGATTGTTCACTCACTGATTGTAATGTATGACCACGCTTAACTTTTTACAGAATAGTCCGATTTTGATCAATCTTCTTTTGTTGGATAGGACATACTTCGAAGTTGGTCCCATGTAAATTTGGAAAAAAAAACCTACCCTAAGGGTGGGAAAATAGGGGTGACTTATTGTTCATTCACAGATTTTAATGCTGAGCTGTGTATTACAATTAAAATAAAAGGCCTATCTATGTTGGTATATAAAGCCTGTTTTTTTTAAGTATTACATTATATTATTTAGTATTATATTACACAAAAAATAATAGTTAAAGTAGGAGTATATAACAGTTAATGTCTAAAGTAAGGTAGGTATTTTAAAAGTAATCAAACATTAAGCATGTAGTAATTAGTAAATTATGGCCTCAAAAAATTATAAAATAAAAACTTTTTAACAAAAAATTAAACCTCCGAAAAAACTGAAAAGCAAAAAATAATAAACTTTTTTTATTTAACCTTAATAAATAAGTTCTTAAACTAATGCAAGTATACCTAAGTAATTTTGAGTCGGCGCCAAACAATCAATGAACAAAGATTACTAAATTACCTTAAATTTAAAGAAATAAGCAACGTGAAATCTATAGCGATAAACATTAACATTTCAAACAAAAAATGCGCTCTCCGCACGACCACTCGCAACGAATTAATTTGCTTGTTTGGCGCCGACTCAAAATTTCTTAGGTATACTTGCATTAGTTTAAGAACTTATTTATTAAGGTTAAATAAAAAAAGTTTATTATTTTTTGCTTTTCAGTTTTTTCGGAGGTTTAATTTTTTGTTAAAAAGTTTTTCTAGGCCAGAGACTTTTACAATATTGTACGTACTTAGGTAGAGTTGCGTGTTTAGCATAGAAACAATATATTTCTTGGACTGCAGATTTTTGAAGTGAAAACAGAAAATTTTTTGAGGAGTTATTCCAGTCTTGAGATGGGAAAAAACAATTGAACTCACGCCACTGTTACCGTAATCGACACCACTTTGCATGTGTTCGGCTGTCCTCGGGATGTACTCGGTTTTAATGTATCTATATCCGATATGTCAGTGAGTGATAGCAAAGTATCAAAACTATTGAACTCGCGCCACTGTTACCGTAACCGACACCGCTTCGGATGTGTTCGGCTGTCCTCAGATGTACTCGGTTTTACTGTATATCCAATATGTCAGTCAGTGATGGCAAAGTATTCTGTTTGTGTTTTGTTTTAACTTCTGTCGGCACTCCCGGAGTGCTAGTTTTTTTTTTATTCTATAACCGACATCTACACTAGTATCATGTGCTGAATTAATGGTTACAGTGTGCGCGTCGTATGGCCACCATTTATAAACTCCATAATGTTTTGGACGATTTATTTTTAACTAGCTGCGCCCCGCGGTTTCACCCGCATAAGTCTCGATCCCGTGGGAATATCGGGATAAAAAGTATCCTATGTCCTTTTCCGGGACTCAAGCTATCTCTATACCAAATTTCATCAAAATTGGTCCAGCCGTTTGAGCGTGAAGAAGTAACAAACATATAAACACACACACACACACACACTCACAAACTTTCGCCTTTATAATATTAGTGTGATTAGTGTGATAGTGTGATGAGTATTGTGTTATCTAGTAACTGGGGTGTGGAGGTCAGATTCGAAGTCGCTCCATGTTAAATACCTAGCATGTATTCAGCTGCGCCCGGTTACACTGAAAGCCTACGTCAAGATAGTTGAGAAAAGGCTAGGCACATTGATTGATTTTGTCTGGGTCGGTTTTAAGACATGAAGCGATTGCCTTCTAAGCTCCAATTACTCCGTGTTCCAATATTCTAAGGTTACGTCAGTTGTCAGAATTTCAGGCTTCAGAGTAAGGGCGGTTTCGCACTACGTCCGATCCGAATCCGATCCGAATTCGAGAAATGCCGGTCCGAAGTGAACATAGTCCTATTTGTATGAGGAGCTGCGCACTTGATCCGGACTCTATCCGTCAGAATTTAGAACATTCCTAATTCGGATTGAATTCGGATCTTTAATTCGGATTCGGATCGGATGTAGTGCGAAACCGCTCTTACTGGTAAATACTGCCATTGTTACTCGTATATCAACCGGGGCTGCTGTTTATCAAGTTTTCCGAAGAGTATCAACATTGAGGCCTAAATATCACGTCTATATGATAAATTAAAAAATGGATCACCTTTTGTATGAAGTTATCTGACAGAACAAGTTAAAGTAACCAGAACTCAGTGAGAGGTCGTGTAAACGCCTTTTAAAACAATTGACAAAAAAAAATAAAAGTTATCTGCGTAGCCTTTTCCCACTCAGCTTTTGGTACTCAGCTGAGTAACAGTATTTTACATGGACCGACTACCTATCTGTCCTCCACAACCAAGGTACTAGGCAGCACGAAACTGCTTGAACAGACAAAAAACGCTTTTCGTGTCTTTCTATGTGACCGCAATCTTTTTCCAAATAACGCAACGAACTTTGAAGCAGTTTTCACCATCATGAATTTATTCCGAAAGGTTAATATGAATTATATGTTACACACTACATTAATTTCAAACTTACATTATAATAAAGAAATTTCAATGTTTCAAAAAGTCGTAAAAATAATAGTAATACTTAAAAATGAATATTAAATAAATATTTATTCCTCAATATTTCGTAATTGCACCTACCATTGTTGTCTCTGCATCACCCAAAGGTTGACTGGTAGAAAATGCCTATGGCATTAAATCCGCCTCTGTACATTGCTACGCTTGAAGTATTAGATAAATCGATACATATTGAGTATTGAGTAATTACATATTGTAGCCTGCTTAAACTACAGTTAGAGATAGAAGGAAACAGGATATTAAATCAGAAGATGCCAAGAAAAGAACTCCGTAACCCTTTGACGATCACAGAAAACAGAAATCCCTTTGAAATTCCCGACGTAATAAATTCTGTAGTCTACGATCTTGAGTGGGGGCGTCAAAAGGGCATACCTACTCGTATCACATTATTATGGTTTGACAGGTAGCGTTCAATGTTGCCATCCCATCGGCGGGAGACGCCATATTAAAGTCTACGAGAAGTCTAGACAGGAATTTGAAAGTGCTTTAAGTGATAGACTTTCAAATTGTATAGCTTTTGTGTACGTTGGTACCTGCTTAGAGATCTTTGTTTTTTATTACCTTTGTCAAACTAATGAAGAATTAGGAACTCGTTTCTTTAATTTATTATTTTTTTGAAGAGTATATGACTATGATGCCAGCTTTTAATTAAAATAATACCTACACAAAAATTCGAAAGTTAAAAAAAAGTACACGTTTTAAATATTTTTAAATCTTATCACTTCTATGCGCTAGTGTCCTATTGCATAAAATTCAAAATACTATGCCAATTCGTGAGAGTCGTCTATAGATAAAATTATATTATTTAAAAGTGACGATACCCACGATTCGGGCGAGTAGATTCGGGTGAATCGACTAATAAGCCGAAAATTCACACCACACCATTTAATATAAAAAATGTTCCAGACACGGTCTCTTGTTAAAAATTGAGACTTACATAATGTCAAAATGAATTCAAATTATGTTTTTGGTCTTTCACGCTACGCTTTGCTGAAAATATTTATTTTTAATTAGCAATTTCCTGCTAGGTAGTACTCGTAAGGATGGGATACTCAGCCTCACAAAAGATGTTGATTAACAGAAATTTATTTAATCCTAGCTTCTTGCCGCGACTTCGTCGGTGTATTTCTTGTTCTCTCAACCTACCCTATCACTTCGTTTTCAGCGTTCTTTCTGACTTTTTTCTGTTTGCCCAGCTTTTAAGGGTCATAGCGTGATATTAAATAGCATTTTTTTGTGGGGAAACCTTGAAAAGGCATCTGGACTTTGGAGAAAAAGACCAGGTAGTGTGGGATTCTTACCTCACTAAAACCACCCCGGTGATCACCTAATACATTAAATAGCCTACAGTTTTCATCAAGAATTGGGCTATCAAATGCATAAATATTTTTTCAAATCCGACTGGTAGTTCCAGAGATTACCCCTTACATACAAACAAACAAATTTTACCTCTTTATAATATAATATTATATTAGTATAGATGTGCAGACTCCAGCACATCAAGCTACCCGAAACTGTAAAATTTTCCCAATCAACTTTGAACCTTATAATTTTTCAATATGGGTATTTATTCGAAAAACAATAATATATCCTTAATTAACAAAAATAACAAAATTAAAACCTAACTTAACTAAAACTATACAAAAACTAAAATATAGCGTCGAAAAATTCATCCGCATCGCTGTCGACTGGTAATGTACCCAAGAGACTGGCGGCATTACCAATTTAGTGATAAAGTTGAAAAATTAAAGAAAGCGATAAGGCCGCCCATTGTAGCTTTTGTAGTGTTTGTTATTTTTTTCATGTTATATATTTTTGTGGTGTACAATAAAGTATATATATAAATATAAATAAAACAGATTGCAGTAGCTTGATGTGCTAGCGCCTGTACATAGTCAACAATCCCTTTAATACAAAATAATGGAACACAAATAATATATACACTGAAATTAATTATAATTAATTAATTATAATTAATTTCAGTTATTATTAATTATATAGACACTGAAATTAATTCTTGTGGATGTAGATAACTTTTTGAGCTAATACGTCTAAAGTAGATACTTATCGCAAAGACTTGTGCGTTATGACCAAACTTTTATCCTAGGCCGAATAAGATCGTAGGCGCGGGCTTGCGGACGGCGAGCAATGGGCAGCTTGCCGTCCGGTGAGGACCAGGCCCGGGTCGACGGCGCGTTGTGTTCCACGCGCGCCTCAAAGAGATGTCAGCACTAACTGACGGGGTCTACCAGGACCGAAGCCTGCCGGGGTCGCGGGTTGTTCGAAAGAGATACCGTGGCCCCTGGCATAGACAACTGAAGGAACACGGGTGGGTTTTAGTCAGTAAAAGTCTGACACGCCCTCTCGCTTCGCCCAGAGCGGAAGAAGTTATTTGATGATTACCCACCCAAAAAAAAGGCCGAATAAGATGCCAACCAAAATGCCTAAGTAGTTATTTGTAATAAACATTTTCTGAGTCATATTAAGCTGGAACAGACTTATCAAACATCGAGATCTTAGCATTTATACCTACAAGAAATTTCTGAAAATCTTCGTATATTCGGAGGATACCCGATACAATAACGAGAATTAGTGATGTGACAACCGTTTATTTTCGAAATGGAATTTAATTATTATTTGAATCACAGTAATGTATTTCAATGTGATTCTGATTATACTTTAAACGGCTCATAATAAACCCTTTTTATTAAAAATAATCTGCCTGTTTTAGCCTGCGCGTCAATAAGGTCTATTCCCATAACATACCTAACACTGTCTTTCACGATCCGAAGTATTTTTCAGAAAATACATATTAATCCATTGATTGCATCATGTGTTTGAAAATTGTGTCTGCTGGACAACGTAAATAAAGCAATGAATGTTGTCGAATTACTAAAATGAAAGACATTGCAATTGTTAGTGTATTACGCAATTACCCCGTTGCTGTTATAAAATTTCAGACTTAACAAAATTTTAATAGCGTTAATCATTTAATATTTTAAATTAAAACTTATTTTATTAAGCTGTATGACTATGAAATTGAAAAAGAAGGAACGAAGTTTTAGTTATTTACCTATGCCGCTAATGGTTTCTTGTATGCTATTGGGAAACTCTTCTATATCTATACATATTATAAATTATAGTCGTGCTACGTGTCTGTCTGTGTGATCGCCTTGTTCTTCTAAACTCCGCAACAGATTTCGATGCGGTTTTCACCATCTTCTATCGGCCGACCGCTTAACTGAGACGTTGCCTGAGGTAGCTGCGCGGTGCGGGAGGGGTGATAGTTGTCACAGGTTGAAGACTCACTAAACTCTCGCATCACGTCACCACACCCCTCCCGCACCGCGCTGCTACTTAAGGCAACGTCTCTGTTATGTGGTTGGTCTATAAACCTTATATTGAGGGTATTTTTTGCAACGAAAAACACAAAGCAACGACCTGAAATGTACCATCGCCGTCATACTATACAAATCCAGCCACTGTCGACCGATGTCACAGTAAATATTTACTTGCATAATTGTAACAGATGCTGTGTGTTTGGACGATTCAGTTGTATGCACTATGACACTTTCAACGCAACGTCTCAGTTAAGCGGTCGGCCTATAGAGAATTTATTCTGGAAGGTTTATATGTATGTTACAAAATACATTAATTTTATAATACAGAAATCTCGATGTTTCATAAAGTCGTAAAAATAATAGTAATAGGTAAATGTGTACCTGTCTTTATACTTATTTAATTTGTCAACCGCTGCTAATGAGACAAAATTGATTTTCTATTGTTTCGTCGCTGATCGGCGAACTGCGACGCTTATTTTTTTTAAATCATGCGAAGCAGGGGTAGGTCACTAGTTCTCTATAAAAAACAAATTGTTAAATAAAAGTAAAATTTAAGCATGCCTCAGGCATAAATTTCGCAGTTTTTACTAGTGCTTAAATAAATAATTAAAGTCATATTATTATTATTTTAATTAAAATAACAATACCGTGTGTTCGTTAATTAATAATACTACCTAATTAATATAAACTCTAAATCCTGTGTACCTAATACCCCATGAACAGCAATGGATGGGGATACTTCATCAAGTTTGTAAAGGCAGACGTGCACCGGCGAAATATTGACGACGAAGTTTCAACCAGAATTATTCATTGGATCCGGTATTATTGTTTACCTTGAATAAACATATTTATGTAGCGATAATGCCAACTGGTTTGCGGAGGTTGGATAGGCAGTCGGCCCATGTAAAATACTGGTATTCAGCTGCATCCGATTACACTGGAAGCCGATACCAACATAGTTGGGACATGGGTAGGCAGATTGATTGATATAGCGATAAAACCATCAAAACCAAAAACATAAGAGAAAACAGGAAAACACTACATAGTTTGTTTTTTAATTGTATAAATCATTCAATAAAATAGGCGATACTTTTGCAATTTTCGCGATAATTATTATCTGTTGCTTTGCTGCATACCTAAATCAATGAAAAAAAATCTTTAACGGTGATGAACACCCACCAGTCACTACACTTGGTAAGTAGGTAGGTACAGCTTACATGTATATAATGTATGTTTAATAGAATCCGCAGTCATCTAAAAGTTTCACAGCGAATCATACAATAAAACCTCGAACCAAATGACTTTAAATAAAGTATCGACCACACACACAAAACTTCGAATACAAACGGACATCACTAAATCGAATAGATTTCCAGCAGTAGCGACACACACAAAAAGATCGCGGTCCGTTTGGCTATTTCATTTAAAATATGCATGAGACTCGGGTCAGAATGTCTCCTCGCACAAATAAAACTATATTGTTCAATATTGTAGAGCAATGGTCGCCAGAAATAGATTTTTTATGTCTATATAAACATTTAAGTGGTTTGTTGTAAAGCTTGTTTTTGGTGAAATGCGTTTTGGTTAGGTTTAGTTAAACGTAACTGGATGTGGGTGTATTTTAGATATGTCACGGGCCACGGCTAATAGCCGAAGTGCTGCTACACCAAGTTTTAGCCGGGTACAACTAGGTGCAACCGGCCACAAGCAGTTCGTGTGTACTTCGGGTGACATCGGTTGCACCACAAGTATACTGTCATCTTCTTCTTCTTCCTGCTGGGTACAAGCAGATTGTTCAAAGAAAAGTTTATATTCTTAGAATTGTACAGTATATATGTATACGCCACGAAAACTAATATATTTACTTGTATTACGGCTCTGTAACGTATATAAAGGTAATTGACATACATAATAATATGTATTTACACAACTTTTTCAAGTTTTTGCATCGCTATATCTCCGAAATGGTGATTCTTAGGAAAAAAGTGTAAAACAATTTTTGTAGATAATTGCATGATGAACAATTTTGTCTCGCATAATTTTTATGATACGACTTACCGTTTAGCTGAAAAATGCAAAAAACCGATTTTTGCAACATTTGACCTTGAATTTTTTTTTTTGCACACGTCGTGTCGATGGGGACTTTTGACAATTTATTTGTAATGGTGTTCCTAACATTTATACCAATTTTCAGCTTTATGCGAATTAATGTAACCTTACCCCCATTTTTGAGGCTAACTTGACCGGACTAATAGGTGCTCGCAGTTGTTGATTTCTTAGAAGTAGGTACTTATTAGTGCTTATATTACCAACAATGTTATTTCTTTGTATCTTGTAGGAGTTATTACAACTACCCTTTCATTCACACCGAGAAATAACACAATAAATCCTACCAAAACATTATTTTCTCCAACATTTTTTATTTTTCCGAGATTAAAGTATTCAATACAGTTAAGAGCTTCCACGTGTACCGAGTAAATAGGTACCTACAGTCTCAGACAAAATTGGTTTGTCAAGAAGGCGTATCTGTATACCAATTTTTTTTATTATAATATAAATTATTCATATTGAAAACCAATAAACGATAATAACGTAAGTGCCACTAGAATGTGAAGGAGTATGTATACTTAGGGAAAGAAATTTCATTTGATAACAATAGCAATTTACTGGAAGTTGAACGAAGAGTTAAACAAAGGGAATAAATATTGGAATTTAAAGGAAGTATTCAAAAGCGAATTGAAGAAAAAGGGAATGGACTCAAACCTCCTCCCTTGCTTATGATACGCATATCAAACTTGTAAATTCAACAACTCTATGAAGAACAAAATTAATACATGCCAATGGCGAATAGTGCGCAGCATGCTTAACATAAAAAACATCATAGAGTTCGTCACTCAAAAATTCGATCTACATCGAAAGCAATCGATGCCCTTACACACGCACCGAAACTTAAGAGGAAATGGGCAGGCCATGTTGCCAGACTGCATACCAATAGATGGGCGAAAAAGATGACTTCTTGGACGGGACAGGTCAGCAAACGCAAATGAGGAAGACCACACACTAGCTGGGAAGACGAGATCGTGCGTACAGCTGGATCACACTGGATGGTCGTAGCGAAAGACAGAGATAGCTGGCATTCTCTGCCTTAGTTATTATTAGGAGGCCTGCACCTCAGGGGTTCTCTAATAAAAAACGATTAAAAATTCTTAAAATTATTGATAAACACTATTAAAATATGAAAAATAAAATAAAGCTTTTTTTCTATAAAGTATTCATATTCGACGAACGATCATTGAACTGTGTAAATGGATAGTTAAATAGGTCGTGTATTTAAATCTATATCTATACTAATAAATCAAGTTGAAGTGTCTGTTTGTTATGTTAAAATAACAGCTTTTTATTAAAATATGGAAAGTATATACAGTAGGTGCTTATAACAAAAAAACCATTTTTGTCTATCGGCCTCTTTTTTCCGGCTAATCTCCAAAACGGCTAAACTGATTTTGATGAAATTTGGCATGTGGATAATTTGAACTCTGGGGAAGGACATGTAGGATTTTTATATCGACATACCACGCGGACGAAGCCGCGGGCGGAAGTTAATCTAAAATAATATCACAAAAAAAGAAATACATAATAACTATGTAATATAGGTAAGTACATGAAAATATAATTATTTTATTAACTCACATATAATATGACATACCACCCTTCTATTCCCCGAATGGTTAGGCAGGGGTGTATCTAAAGTAGGTGTTCGCTAGATATAGATTTTATTAGACGTGAATTTTTTTTAGGATGCATGAAGAAACCTCCTCTTGTAGCGCAGTTTGTTCCACCAGTAACTCAACTGAACCGAGCGCTCGGCGCATCCTGGAGGGTCCCACCCAGCACCTTATTTGACTGGCCGACTCTTCTCTTGCGGTGGTAGGGCTAACGCCCGCCTGGTTTGCGACCACTCCCACCGGAGTCCGGCGTCAAGCAGCCTGTTGTGTTTCGTCGATGCGTGGGAGTCCTAGTGCCTTAGCCATTTTCTGGGCATGCTCGTTCTGTCATAGACCTCATCCATCGCTTTCCATCAGGCGTGATCGAGGTCAAAAACGGGCCCATACTGCAATAAAAAAAAGCAATTAGAAAGATGAAAACTTATAACACAAGAGGTAACATAGTTTATAGCTAAATAATAATATCTGTTCCCTAACATGTTCAATTAAACGAGTTATCCGTGCGTATTTCTGTATGGCACTCGAAAGTTTTGCAAGTGCAATCAGTGGTTTTTCTATCGACTGGCAACTACAGGTACCAAGGGTAAAAATCAAATGTTTGACTTTTTCTCTGTTTCGCAAATAGCTCTAGCCTACAAATTTAAGTGATGGTGGTTTATGTCGGCTAAATGGATTTATCTAAACTAATATTATTAAAGAGAAAAGATGTGATTTTTGTACGTTTATTTGTTACGCTTTCATGCTAAAAGGGCTGAACAGATTTAGATGAAATTTGGCATATGGGTAAACCATGACCTGGATTAGGACATGGTACTTTATATCCCGATATTCTCACGGAATCGAGACTTATGCGGGTGAAACCACGGGGTGCAGCTAGTTGTACATAATTAAACGCAGATTTAAACAAATTCATTTGTTATATATTTGGAATGAAAACTCATTAAAACTTCACCCACCGAGTTATTTGCTTTATGACTCATTTTATTATGTACCTACACAGCACCAATTTCCACGAACGCAAGCGTCAATTAATAAACAAGTTCGAAAACAACAATTAAACAGCTCCAAAACTACAAACCTTTTACAATATACCCCTAAATAATGTCCCGTACCCCTAATTCAATGTAAAACAGCTATCAGCAAGCGAATAGAGTCGTGTTCACTCAACTTAAAAGACTGCGGGCGCAAAAACCCGTAAATACCGCGGTCCGGCCCGTATTTCGCGGAAAGGTAGCCGTCCCTCTAACTGATCGATGGTACAACACTAGCGGAATTAGAGGTGGAACCGTGCGGATATCTAACCTGACTTAAAAAAACGTGTAAAAATAGCGGTAACCTAGTTTTTTTCAACTTTTTTGTTTCGCTTGCTGCGGTACCACGGTGAACTGAAAATGGAAAACATTGTTAGCTAGTTCTTTTTGCTTGCTAAAAGTATTAATTAGTAGGTGCTGTTATGAAGTGCAAACTACTATGTTACTAAAGAAACAGAAAGTAGAGCAGGTTTAATAAATAAATTATTATAAACTTCCTCTAGTTGGTCCACTTTGAAGTGTGAATTCATGAGTTTCTATTCATTAAAAGTCTAATAATTTTCTGTATTTCATTTCTGACTCTGGAAAGCTTATTTTATAATTTATTAAGAAAGAGAGAAAACAGTGCAACTACCTGCAGTAGTTATTTCAAATTTTAATGACATGAAACAAATAGCTAGCAGAGTTTTAAATACGTGTCATTTACACACATCAAAAGTGTCTAGGGATCAACATATATTTTTGCAATAACTTTTCTCCTGATTGATATTAATTAAAATTTTCTTTAAGGATTCATCAAATAAAGTGTTCTCGTTTGTTACAGTAACGATAAACCAATTCACCTTTGCATTAATAAAGAAATTTGCCATTTTCCTAATAAAGGGATTTTTGACATTTGAACCACTAACACAAAAGTTCGAAAAAAAGACTGAAATAACAGTTTTCTTTAAAATTTTATTGGGTAACTTAAACAATTAATAATCCGTGTTTCTACCGCTAACACTAACAACACAAGAACATCGGTTTGGCATACTCAAAATGAGTTCATCCAAATCACGCTGTGGAATGGCCGCCCATGTTCGTTGCAACAACAAAAAAAGGTCTTCTTGCGACTGGATACCCTCCATATTCGGCAGAGCTCTTCTCTGTAGCATATCCCATGCATGCTCAATCGGGTTCAAGTCTGGCGACTGAGCAGGCCAGGGCAGGACATTGATGTTAGCTGCGGCGAGAGTCTGTCTTACAACTCTTGCGGTGTGCGGTCGTGCATTATCATGCATTAACTGAAATAAGGGACCGATTTGCACTTGTAGAGGAACGATGACGTCTGATACAATCGTCTCAGCATAAATTTGAGCGTTGAGGTTGCCTCTGATCCAAATCAACTCAGTTCTTCCGCCGATCCAAATACCCGCCCATACCATGATGGTTCCACCACTATAAGGATGGACTTCCTGGCAGGATTTTAATCGCTGTTGGCGTCCAGGGGTTCTCCAGTGTCGTATACGTCTTGTATCCGGTCTCATACCAAAACGAGACTCATCAGAAAAGCACACGAAACGCCATTGTTCTTCTGCCCAATTTCTGTGTTCAAGAGCCCATTGATATCGAATCCTACGATTGTGCATTGCTATAGGTGGTACCCGTAGCGGTCTTCGGGAATGAAGGTTCACTTCATGCAAGCGGTTTCTGACTGTTTGGTCGCTAATTAAGTTCCCTGAAGAGTGATGAAGCCTCACGGCTAACATCATGGCGGTTATTGTTGGAGCTCTTCGAGTTAAGATTTGAATGTATCGGTCTTGTCTCCGTGTGGTGCAGCGATACCGTCCTCCATGGCGCTCAGCCACGGTACCAGTGCTTCGGTAACGTGTCCAAAGTCGACTGATAACACTCTGACTTGTATTCAGAGCTAAAGCCACAGTACGTTGCCGGGAACCAGCTTCTATCATTCCCACGGCTCTGAGCATTTCTTCCCTGCTTAAATGACGTCGCCGCTCCATAATAACGTTGGTTTTAATCAGTAGTAGGGAAACAGTAGCACTAATAATGTCTTCAATGCGTTGTATGTTTTTATAGGGAAAATATTGACAGCTGATTTTCATCTTTTACTCGAATTTGATTCACAGTTCCTGATTCAAATTATGAAATGCACCAAAAAGGATCCATATAAATTTATAAAATCATTTATTACAAAGCCACATCTCAATCTCAAGAAATCCGCATAAATATGCTTGATCCCTAGACACTTTTGATGTGTGTATTTAATACGTGAGTGTCGTAGTAGGTAACTCCCGTGGCAAACACAGTTGGTATGCCAACTGTGTTTGCCACGGGAGAAAAGATTGCGCTTGATTCGAGTGCTTGATTCGGAGCGACAAAATCACTCACTGCCTATGGGCAGTGAGTGATTTTGTCGCTCCGAATCAAGGTCTATAAGGGAACATATCATTGTTTGCAGAACGTCCACAATGTTCTTTTTTATTATTGTTATTGTTTATATTTCCTGCGCGTCTCCCAAATAAAATATTTTATCTTACCTTAATAATATTCTTTCTTTCCACCTCCTTTTGTTTTCATCGGTAAAAAATTTCTCACATTTTATTTTATCTACAAAACACTAACCAAGCCTATACACATCTATACAATGGACAGACAGACTACCAGACCGACACAACTAAATAATGCATGCAGCCAAAGTGTCGTTGCATCCCTTTATTGATTCCAATTGGGTGTGTATTGGCCCTATCAGTCCTATCACGCATATAATGCAGTATTCATAGTCGAGTCGAGCAAGCGTGCCATTGTAAATATTTAGCTCTGCACGGGTCATTTGATGCGCATTAAAGATTCTGCTGGGCCGTATTTATAGGATGTTAATTGGATTTAATTCGATTGACGCGTTCTTGAATTTGCATGCTGTGTTTATGGTGGAGGGATTAATGCGTTTGTGTGTGCTTGTTTTGTCGTGTGTGTGTGTGTGTGTGTTTAAGTTGATAAGACTAGAGTACATATTCTGATATATATAGCAATCTCTTTGTTTTGACTACATCGGTGGTCTGTTGGTCGCAAGAGCTTTTGTTTTTTGCTAAATCTGCCCGCCCGCTCTTGACCTCGATCACGCCTGATAGAAAGCAATGGATGAAGTCTATGATAGAACGAGCGTGCCCAGAAGATGCCTAAGATACTGGAACTACCACGCATCGACGAAACACAACAGGCGGCTGCTCCTGCTACTGCTGAGTGGGAGGTCGTGGGTTTAATTCGTGGGTCGGGCAAAACGTTATTGGGTTTTTCCATCAGGAATTTCTTATTAGCAGCCTGGGGCGTCTAGATTTGTGCCAAGTTGAGGGAAATAAGCTTGCCCCTTATTACACGGGACTTAAACATATCTGGCGAAATGTTGCTTTACTATACAGGGTGTTGCAGAAAGGGTATATCAATACAAACAGGTTGAAGAGTGTATCTGGTCTAGAACCTCTGTACAAAATTTCAGCTCAAAAGCAGTAACTTTGAAAATGCTTAATATTTTTTTTTTATTTCGATAGTTTATTATATTGAAATCATAAAAAACGTGTCACCGCACTACGAGGGTCATTATCCATTATCTGTAGTGTGTCTGTGCGCCTAGTACACGCACATCACGCCGCCGAGCGCCAGTGCAGCGCCGTGATGTCGAAATAAAAAAATATTAAGCATTTTTAAAGTTAATGCTTTTGAGCTGAAATTTTGTACAGAGATTCTAGACCAGATACACTCTTCAACCCGTTTGTATTGATATACCATTTCTGTAACACCCTGTAGATAGGTACACTATTGCCCAACCCTTTGCGGGAACAGACTTCATGTTAGGTATGTTTTTTTTTGCGATGATCAGGTTTAGAACCGTTCGTCCTCACATATTATTATATAATGAATGTACCTATGCCAAATACTGTAAAACATTTTTAAAAGAGTAAGTAACGGTGGAGTTTCTTGCTCATTCTTCTCCATACGAAAACTACCTTTTGGAATGGGCGACTAGAATCAATTCTCTTTCAATGTAAATTTTGACGTTCAAAAGTGCCTTTTTATGTGCCTATTTGAAATAAATGCTTTGACTTTGACTTTTTAGAAAGAAAAGAAAGAAAGGAAGAAAATACGTATATTTGGGGTAAATATGATGCAGAAAAAGAACACTAACACAAAAAAGAACAAGTTGGGGGAAAATATGCGTCACATCCACGCAAAGCGGCCATCGCTCAGCATAATGCTAAGACCCTATGCGAGACAGAGCGCCAGCGCTGGTTTTCAGCGTTATTATAAACTAGTATAAAGCTAGGAACATAAAACGTCCATAAAGTACAACGTTTTCATTTATGGGTTCGCTGTCAACTGAACAAAATTTGCTAACGTGCCAAACCAAATTCGGCGACGCTAAGTGCTATGATACAAACTAACAATGTGTACCAAAGTGCAATAAACGGTGATTTTGATTGTGTTTTTATTTGCTTGCTTTAGTTTGGGAAGGTGGTACCTACCCAAACTACCTGTCTCCCAGTAGAATATGTATTTCAGTAACCCAAAATTGTTTCGTTTATTGCCCGTGGTTCGACCGCGTAGTTCTACTAGTAGGACCACGGGCATTTTTCTTTTCGGTGGTTCTATCAATCGGACTATCGTTATAAAATTATCATATTTTATTGGCACTGGTTCTACTGGTCGAGTAGGACTAAGATAAATATTTTTGCCCATGGTACTACTTACGTAGTACTTATACCTGTTAACTATTATTTTTATTTTTTAGCCTTTTGGTAACAAAAGACTAAAAAATCATAGTGATTAAAAATGTTTTTGTAGCTACCTATTGCACTAAAAAGAAAATAGTACCTACATTACTGCAGCAGCCAGCAAAAGAGGCATTGATGGACGGACGTGTAAATGTGAGATTAAAAATGTGAGAGTAAAGAGTTAGCTGGTTTAACTAAAAAAAGATTTTAGACAAAGAGTAAGTAAACGTGGACGAATATATATCATCGCAGCTTATCCAATGCATATCCAACATTTATTTTGGTATTTAGTAACTCCAAGGTTTACATGCAAAGAAGTTTACTCACTTAATAGAACCACGGGTAAACAAAGTTGCCCTTAGTACTACTGATAGAACTTGATTTGCCCATGGTCCGATTGATAGAACCACCGAAAAGAAAAATGCCCGTGGTCCTACTAGTAGAACTACGCGGTCGGACCACGGGCAATAAACGAATTGTTTGCTCTTTATAAATACTCAAGTTATGTTAGTGAAATCCAAGTGAAACGAACTCGCCGGCTTTTTTCGGCTGGAGTGTAGCCTTAGGGACGCTATGGAGCAAAGACTTAGAATTTTTTTTTAATTCAAAAATTTTCGAATTTTATTGCAGTATCGGGTTTACCATCTCTATAGAAACCATTTAGGTTCTTAAAAGCATGGTCTTACGGCGCAACGTTTCCGAGAAATTATAGGTCTTCGAATATTTTCCCCTAAGCGTATACTCCCAACTCCTACAACTGCGCCCCTAAGCTGATCCACTGACCCTTTCTTCGCCTAATGAAAAATTATCACGTAAAGCGGCCCAAAAATATCTGAGAAATCGGTGTGTATAAAAATATCTCTTCGAATAGGTTAACCTTCTCAATATTTTGAAGACGGTTCACTCAAACTAACAATGACAGTGGTCTAAACTCAATGTGTCGCCGCACATGGGCTACATACGATAGCCACAAACGCCGCCACGAGAAGCTAGCGAGCAGCGACGATTTGTAGCGTGTGACGGCCACCGGCGTCAACCGTGTGCGGCGAGTCCATATAAAATGTATGAAAACTACAGGAAATATGCCGTTTGGCGGTGTTTTGTGGATGCGGCCGGTGGCCCGTGTGCGGAGGCCCTAAACGACACTGTCACCCACAGGATCACCCCCGCACTAAATACTGTCGAAAAAAAAATGTTATCAATGTGATTAATGTTCACCGCACATCGGTCGAACAGACATTTTGTTTTGAGTTGTCGCCACCATCCATCTTGGAGACGTTCTGCTCGCAACAGTAATTAATTAACCCGAACTTGCCTCCTCATCTACGCCCAAATATACTCGTATTGTTAGAAGCTGGGTGAATGGTCTGAGATGTAATTAGTACAAAACTATCCTTGTCTCTGGTTGTTTTGAAGATTGATTTGAGTCTTGTTGTATCGGATAAGACAAAAATATCGTGTTCTTTGTTTAAAAATAGAAAAGTTTTCTTCTGTGGAGAGATCAGTATCAGAAAGGTTAGTATACGTCTTATAGCAGTGTTCATAATCACATCACACTAATATTATAAAGGCGAAAGTTTGTGAGTGTGTGTGTTTATATGTTTGTTACTTCTTCACGATCAAACGACTGGACCAATTTTGATAAAATTTTGTATGGAGGTAGCTGACACCCTGGATTAAGTACATAAGCTACTTTTTATCTCAATATTCCCACGGGATCGATACTTATGCAGATGAAACCGCGGGGCACAGCTAGTCTAAGATAATTTACGTTCCATCGCCTAGTGAAATGTATTCTAAGTTGATTTTTGAGTAACCATTTGTGACCAGCGAACTACGCTAGATGTAATCACTGTAAGAACCTAATACTTACAATTATTCTGTGAACTAGCGACTCGCCTCTACTTCACACGGTTTTACGACTTGACTTCGAGGTTTCTTTACTATTTGTAGTTATTTTAATATTTAATATTATGTAATGTACTGCACACTTAAAGGTGCATTCAGACAGAGCGACGCATGCGCCCCGCAAGTGATTTTTTTTGTATGTTAGATGTCTCTGCCTGAGGCAACCGTATATAAAAAAATCATTTGCGGCACATGCCTCGCTCTGTCTGGATGCACCTTAAGCCTTCCGGAATAAATTATCTAAATGCTAGAGAAAACTTCATCAAAATCCGTTGCATTGTTTACAAGAACAACGCGTTCACACAGACAGACACGAAAAACGACTTTAAAGAAAAATATGGATAGTTGTAAATCATTAGCATCATCAGCCGAGCATTTTCCCGACGGGTCGGCTTCCAGTCTAACCGGATGCAGCTAATAGATAGATATAACAAAGAAATACGCTTCCTTTACATAACAAAAGACAGCCGTTTATATTTCAGCTGCAACTACGCGCCAGCAGATGTACAGAAACAAAACAAAAAAAAACATAAAAGTTATGTTTTTAAGTAAAAATCTTAAAGTTCCGCGTGAAATCTGGACAATAAACACAAAAGAAAAGACTATATTTTGCAGCTTGGCGGAAACTTGGCTAGTTTCAAAATCCGCATGCAGAGTTTGTTCCAACTTATCTGCAGGAGGTCTTTGCTCAAATGCTTCATGTAATCTGCAGTACTTTGTTACGTATTATTTAGCACTTGACCAGCCAGTGCGTACTACTGGGAATAATGTTAAGACGACCGTGTATTGTTGAAGTGAAAACTTCTTAAAATGTGTTGGGTATTTTTTGAGATGGGAAAAAACCATTGAATTCGCGCCACTGTTACCGTAACCGACACCGCTTCAGATGTGTTCGGCTGTCCTCGGGATGTACTCGGTTTTAATGTATATCCGATTTGTCAGTGAGTGATGGCAAAGTATTCTGTTTGTGTTTTCACTTCTCTCGGCACTCCCGGAGCGTTTTTTTTTGCAATATTAAATACGAGTAGTTGTATGTTGTAAAGCAGTGGCGGCCCAGTGGTATCGGCCCGAGTTGCGAGTTGTAGGTAATGAGTTCAAACCCACGCAGGCACTGTACTTTGTGTATTTAATTTCATAACCACTGCTCTCAAAACGGTGAAGGAAAACATCGTGTGGAAATCAGCATGTCCAAGAACCAAAAATTCGAACACATGTGTCATCTGCCAACCCGCACTGGGCCCGCGTGGTGGATTACAGCCCACTCCCTCTTACAGAGAGGAGGCCTTTGTCCCAGCACTGGGAGCATTTAACATAAATGTTAAAGTGTCGGGCAGTAGGTAGTCATCTGATAAGATTTAAAGCTGCCCAAATTAATAATAATGTACAAGATTGAACAAGTGCCTAAATTCCAATCACAAAACGTAAATCTTCTTACCTCCAATCTTGAACACAAACAGGCTTACAAGATCAAAACACGATGATTCCTTTAGATTACATCAAACATTCATAATTACATCAAAAACTTTATTATAAGAAATTTTCAAAATACGTCTCGTGGACGTAGTGCAGTGAAGTGAGCAGCGCTCGGAATCACGACTCGTTATTTACTCATTAAAACTTTGAATTGGAGGCGTTTCTTCGATCGTTGTGGGGGGGGGGGGAGGTAAACTTTTCACTGATATGGCAGATGTTTTAATGTTTACCTTTATTTATTTTTTGTGGGGAGGGAAGCGACATTCTTGTGGCAAGAACGTTTAAGTGCTTACTAAGTAATTGCTGACAGTAACAAAACAACTATAATATAAAGGTATATAGATAGTGCCATCCACGAAGACGCGCCCCACTCTTCTTACTAATCGCTAGTGGTTATCGCTGGTTAACTCCGCTATTGTTTTAGTTTTTTGATACACACTAATTACTCACTAATAAGTAATTACCTCTGTGTATTGACAAAACTAAAACACTAGCGGAATGTTGCACACTAGTACTGAGCGATTAGGAAGAAGAGTGGGGCGCGTCTTCGTGTATGGCGATCTGTTATTGTTAAGGCCTAGGTAGTTAGGCAGGTATCTATAAAAAACATAGACAGAACCTACCTACAGTGGCCTCCAAAAGTTAGTTAACATTTTCTACTTCAGCTGTGACAAACCACATTATGATTTAAAATTCTAGTGAGCCAAATGTTTTGAACTGCTTTAACGTTGTTGTTTACTAATTCAATTACCTTTGAATTATTATAAAAAATAGTCAAGTAATCCTTTATGAGTACCTGATTATTTTTTTTTATTTTAAATCATAATGTGGCATCACAGCTGAAGTGGAAAAATATCAACTGACTTTTAGAGGCCGCTGTAGGTCTTGAGAAGAAACCCAAGCCTGTTACTTAGCAAATAATCCTCATTTATTTATTCACTGGCGCCGATTCCCTTGTTCACAAACTAAACAAAATTTAAGTTCAGTGCATCTTTTTCTTTCTATATTATTAAGAAAAGGACAGAACATAATTATTAGTTCAGTCCTATCAAATCAAGATATCCCATAGACAAGTTTAGACGTGATTAAAAAATTGGCTAGATACTAAAAATACGTCCAATTTATGTCAGGTGCTGACTAATTTGACAGGACTAAACTAATATTTATGTTCTGTCTTTTTTTAAATGAAATAGAAAGAATAAGATGTACTGAACTTAAATTTAGTTTAGTTTATGAACAAGGGAATCGGCACCAATGTCGTTCTATATATCACATTTGCCTCGTTAAATATTTGACTGTCCAAAGTTTTGTAAGTTAATACAAGGACGGAAGGGTTATAGACTGTGTAGGTGTGTTTGGTTTAAATAAATCATAGTTTTTAGCTGCCAACTCCCATGGAATACAATATATTTTGGTGTCGTAAAGGTATTACTTATTAGAGAAAAAAAATGTCTGTAATCAATTTATGTTTACATTATTTATTACAATTTACATTTTACTGATTTCCGGTTCACGTGATGTGAATTTATTTGTTGTCTAAAAACGTTTTTGCCTTAGGCTTAACTTTTTGGGCACTTATCCCATTGACAGAGTTACGGACGAGGTTTTTGATGCCCAATGAGCTCCTCCCTTAGGACCACGATTTATTTTTTATTATATACTTGTATATCTAATTATATATGTTATAGCGTCAGCTTCTATAATGTAATTTTTAATTAAACTAGTACCTAACGTAATATTTTCCTATTCGGGCTATTTTTCGTGAATTGAATCATTCATGAAACCGAAACCGTAGATAATAAACTATCCCTACTCCTGCTTCTGGCAGACGAGAGACCATAAACTTCCACTCTACAGAACTTTAAAAATATTCGCTGACAACCTCTATTTTATTAGCTGCCATCAAAACTACGCACAAATCCGTACGACAAACAATAAAAGAATCAGCAGTCATAGTTATTCTGGAAGCGTCCCATCTCCACAATCGCTTTCGAATAAAAATATCGATTTCATTTTCCTTTGTGTGTTTGCGCTTAAAGTGAGCAAATAATAAAATAAGGCGCGGTTACCAAATCCAATAATATCCCGCCACAAAGGGTCCTCGATTGTGACGGATACTGGGAACGGAATTTAATATTTTACTGAAGCTAGACCCGAAATTATTTTAGGTTAGAAACGGACTGGAATTGTGTAACCGTGACTGGTCTGATTTCGAATAAAGTATACTTTTATTTTTGGAAACGTTTAATGAATTGGGAATGTTCTAAGTGTGACAGATAGGGAGCCAAAGTAATAACGGTGCTGGATATGTTTACGTTACGATATTATTAAATTAGGACCGCAAAAGCCTAGAAAAAGACGATGATACTACTAACTTAAAATAATATTTTTGTGGTGTTAATATTAAAACAGACCATTTTAGAAAATTAATAGGTACTTATCTGCTTACCGCATGCATGGATTTGGGTTCAGTAAGTAATTTTACTGAACCCTGATTGGTGCATCTCAACTTACCGACTTATACATATAAGTAAAGAGATGAAATTTATTGTATTATCTTAGGAAATACTACTGATCCGATTCTGAAAATTCTTTCACTAATGGGAATCTACGTAACTGCCGAGTGTCATTGGATATATTTAATACAAAGCAGATAAAGTCGCAGGCAGAAGTTATAGGTTATAAAGATAATGCACACTGGTGCATTTGACACTACCACGGTTAAAAATATGTTGGTAAACATTAAGTTCTTACCCAAGATTTATTTTCACAGCAAAGTTCACCATTTTTATTTGCAAAACGGTCCCTCCAACAATTAATTACACCCTAACCCACCAAATTTTTTAACCCCCCAATTACAACATAATTAAGTATCGTAAAACGGCCAAATAAACAATAGAAATGCAATTATTAAATTCTCGGACGGGAAAAATCACAGTCACAAGTGCTGTGAAGAAATTTACGACCCCCCTTGTACGTGGGGTTCGAACCCCGGGACCCCTAGGGGCTGTCTATATTAAAGGAGGGTTGTGTACTTATTAAAAGTGGAAGTGCAGTGACGCAACGGGAATACCTAGTCAAACACCTTCGGGCTTCGTCCTTTATTGGTCACCGGCTGTTATTAAAAGGTTTTGATTTTCGTCGTTTTGTTTGTTGGTAAACTAAGTTTTAGTGTATTATTGGGCTTTAATCGAGTGGTCGGCTAGTTAGGGGTTAGAAGGGAGGTTCTACTAAAGTTCATGGTTAATTATGCGGCAGACGGAAACTTTAATACTGCTTTAATTTTACGTCAATCCTTTATTTACTTGTCCGTTGTTCACTAATTTCGTAGCAGATTAAGAATTTTCATTACAAATATATTTTGATTATTACATCTTACATTTGGAGACGCATTTTTCAGCAATTCAACAATAAATACTTACCCATTTTCATGTACGTTTAGGGAAAGTAAACGCAATCGGCAAATCTAAACCGCGTTCAAAAGCTGTCAGTGTCATCATTGCATTGTTCTCGAATATTGACACTTACAGCTCTTCAACGCGGTTACAAATGTGCTGATTGCGTTCAGTTTCATTGGTGAAATTCGCCCTCAAAATTTACATCAAAAGTAAATCACTCAAGGAAATAAAAAAAGTCTTAATAAAGAAACGCACCCCACTATTTACAAAAAACAAAGAAACAACTAGCATCCTTATTTGAAAAAGAACAAAGATTTAAGGACAAGCTTGTAATGACATTGAAATTAAAAGGCAGAGACGAACTTTTATTCCACTCGTAACATTAGAAAGTTCCGGTGAATTTGCTCACGCACCCTCTTAAATGAATTATTCAGGGCGGCAAAATACAGGGTAAAAGTTTAAAAAGCCGGTTGTCTATCTAGCTGTCAATAATGTTCTTTAATTTATTTTTTCAGTCGTGTGCATTTGTTTCTTTTTAAATTGTCTAATTTGAGTTTGTATTTTTTTTTCGTTTTATTTTACCAACTTACCGAGTTGTAGGTATTAGGTTCGAACCCAGGAAGGCGCTTTACTTTGTGTAATTTATTACATCACAGTAGTTTGTGAATGGTTTTATAAAATCGAACGAAAATTATTTTGATTTTATTAATTTTTAGTAATATTTAATATTTTTTGGGTGTACTATAGGTACATTCGTGCCTAACCCTTTGGAGATTCCAAGCATAATGTTATGCGGTTATGTTATTCTTAATAACAAACAATACATTATTAAAATGCACACATACATTTAACATACTTGGTAAATAGTTAGGAGCATTTTCTCTGATGTATATGACAATAACGGCGTACATAACACTTGCAATTAATTTGGCTACGCAATAAAAAGAAAGAACAATTAAAATGTATACATGCTGAAAATCATGACATTAAGTGTTATTATTTAACAAAGAAAACAATAATAATATCTAATATACTCCCATTTCCGTAAAATATATTTCTTTGAAGGAGAAATAGGGGCAGGTAGTTTAGTACCTATCTTCAAAAACTGAATTTAAAAGGTTACAGTATATTTTCGTAACTTAAGCCTCACACCCAAAATGTTCTAGACAGTTAAGCCGCGACACATATCGACAAGCTAAAAGGTTGTAAAAATACTCCAAACGCTGTTCCAAATAAAGGCTTAGGAAAACCGCCAGTAAATCTGCTCAAAAAGACCCATCTACAGAAAGTTATAACATCGTTAGGCTTTCAAACTACAATATAAACTAGATAAAAGCACCATAAATCTAATCCTAAAACGTGACGTTGTAAATATAAATTTTGCCTGAAATACACAGGTGCGTTAGCGCGTGCTTGAGTGGTATATCATTTTTTTGGATTATGTAGTCAAAGGGCGCCAGCGGGGCCCTATAACTATGCTTTAAATAATGTCTCTCAGCCTGTCTCACGACAGTAACAGTGCCTACCTAAGACGTGATTTCAAATTGTGCGTTGGACGTATGTATTAAATGTTTAAATGAAATGGGAAAACCTGAAAGCATGATTATATCAAATGGTTCGATTAGAGACTAAGTCTTAGAGAGATCTAAGACTTGGAGAGATCTAAGATTTAGAGAGATCTAAGTCTTAGAGAGATCTAAGTCTTAGAGAAATCTAAGATTTACAGAGATCTAAGACTTGGAGAGATCTAAGTCTTAGAGGGATCTAAGTCTTAAAGAGATCTAAGACTTAGAGAGATCTAAGTCTTAGAGAAATCTAAGATTTACAGAGATCTAAGACTTGGAGAGATCTAAGATTTAGAGAGATCTAAGTCTTAGAGGGATCTAAGTCTTAAAGAGATCTAAGACTTGGAGAGATCTAAGATTTAGAGAGATATAAGTCTTAGAGAAATCTAAGTCTTAGAGAGATCTAAGACTTAGAGAGATCTAAGTCTTATCACATCACACTAATATTATAAAGGCGATAGTTTGTGAGTGTATGTGTGTGTGTGTGTGTTTATAAGTTTGTTACTTCTTGACGCTCAGACGGCTGGACCGATTTTGATAAAATTTGGTATGGAGGTTGCTGACACCCTGGATTAACATAGGTATAGGCTTTTTTTTATCCCGATATTCGCACGGGATCGACATTTACGCGGGTGAAACCGCGGGGCGCAGCTAGTAAGGATCTATTAGAGAGATCTAAGTTTTAGATGGATTTAAGTCTTGATCAAAGACTAGGTGTCTAGCTTTGATTAAGCCCTGGTTCTTTATTCAAAGTTTTGATCTCTAAGCACCATGATAGGTATTGATTCGGTTATTTAGGTCACCATTGAAATCTAAACAAATCCACTGCTAAAAAATGGAGTTCAAAAGCCACTTAGGTACCATTCAATGATCAGAGACTGAAGACTTTTACCAACCAGGGGCAAGTATTTTACCCCAGCAATTTCATTACCATCGTTTATCTATACCAATATATTGCAACAGTCTGTCAGAGTCAGCGCAGAGAATATTTTTGTGGCGTTTTAATAAAATTTACTCCTCCTTGCCAAGGGTTCTTGCCATCTTGACACGGCGCGTGTAGTTTATTGTCCACCCCAAAAGAGCGGAGGTGCCTTTACAATTTCTTTTATACATTCAGAAAAGTAATTTGGTTTACATTGGGATTTTCTTCGAAAATCTTTTTGTCCATATTTTTAGTTGAATGAGATTTTTCAATGTTTATTGTCAATATTAATCTGCGTTCAGACGAATCTTTATGATTTTCTGAAATGCTTTGCTTTGGCCGTGTAAATGTCTGACTAGGAATTTTAATATTAAATTTCTTGGTATTGAATATTGTTTTCGATTACATTTATATCGTGTGACGTTTGATATTTGTGTTCGTTGAACTACTTTTCAATTCAAAATAAATCTATTTTAACGATTTTCTCAAGCGCGCAAAGGGTCTCGTTGGCGCGATTCAAATGAAAGCCGTTCTCAATACCTAAATTATTTTGCTCAACATTCACCAGTAACAAAAATACCAGAACAGCTCAATCAGAAAAACAGAACGGGTGACTAATAATGTCTCCAAAAGGTGTAACCTCTCTAAACCAAGACGGAGTACAAACAAACTTTGAAACTTGGAAGTCCTTGTAAAAAGATCCTTCATTATAAAATTAATACGAGCAAGACGTACTTAGAACAGGGTGGCAGGGGCATCGACCAACAAGCTGTTACCATAGAATCAGTACATGAATCTAAACCCCCATGCGTTGAAATTTTTCGTCGATTATTAAAAAAAAACGTGTGGGGTCGGGGGAACCCTAGCAGGAAAAAAGTTCAAAATAAAAATCTTAGATGACAGCTTGGATTTTCATTTTGACCTCACTATCGGCTTCAGCACCCTCGAAAACCATGAAAACTGTCTCTGTCTCACTGTCTCTTTCTAATACATTAATAAAAAGTCGCATGGAGTACTTATAACGCTTTTTCGTTCCGTGACGATTTCTCCCATTTTTCTCCTACTGTAAGCTTCGTAAAAGGAATTCGTTCCAAAAAATTCCTCTGCCATGCATTTCGATCGCATAGGTTTTTTTTTTTTTTTGATAACCGAAATAAAATTTCTACGCTAGGGAGTCTAGTATCATGTGCTTAATTTATGGTTCCAGTTTGTTCGTTGATGATCCCAGTATTTAATTAACATTTTCAACCTAAAGTCTACGAAGAGTTATAAACCACGGTAAAACCTAATATGATATTAATATTCGATCAAGAAAAATTAATAAGGGATGCGGCGACATCAAGAGGACATGTCGTAAAAAAGCCGTAACATTTATATGAGGCTGTAAAACTGAGTGTCTTTTGAATTTGTTTTATGTATTTAATATTAGAAACGGCGACGAAATAATTTTATAAGGTAAAAATGTCTTTCTAATGTCTACATTTTTAATGTACCTTGGCGTACAATGAAATGGTTTCGTATTTTTGGAGCAGACTCATAAAAAACTTTCAGCCGGCTGGTAAATAATAAATACTTTGCCTCTGATTAAAAAATTATTTTAATTTAACTTGAATATAAAAAGCCAATCTCTCAATTTTAATAACAAAAATAAAAGAGATGTTCTGTGATACATTTTTGATGATATTGGCGTCAACAAAGAATCCATAAAAGCTACTCAAGAACGCGACAAATGGCAGCATTAAGCAAATGGAGTGTTTTATAGAAAAAAATAAAATAAAAATTTGCACACCGTTCGATGCGCAAGCCTTCGCCTCGCAAAAACGAAACGAAACGATTGTTTGATCACCATTAAAAGTTTTCGAAACATTTCATTGTTTACCGAGGAAAAGTAAACAGAAAATGCCAACTGTTTAAAAAGCGAACAATGCGCATTCAACTGTTTTTCGGTAACAACAATAATAAGACTGGGTAACTTTTAGATCTTAGCTGATGAAGATCTTAAGTTGATGAGAAATCTTGCTTTCAATGAATCGGAAGTGAAATAACAATTTCGTAACTTTTACCTATTTATAAAGGGGCCCGTGGCTAAATAACAATAGCCGCACAGGTCGATCGATTAGGTTAAGCTACGCTTGCCGCGGTTGGTCTGTGGATGGGTGACCATCTTTACATACCGAGACCTGTCTGTGCCTCGGAAAGCACGTTAAGCCGTTGGTCCCGGCTGTCATTCGTGGATCTTTCACAGTCGTTACGGTTGTTCAGAAGCCCGAAAGTCTGACAACCAGTCTTACCAAGGGGTATCGTATTAGGTACCCAGTAACTGGGTTGTGGAGGTCAGATACGCAGTCGCTCCATGTAAAATACTGGTATTCAGATGCATCCGGTTAGACTGGAAGCCGACCCCAACATAGTTTGGAAAAGGCAAGGCAGATGATGACCTATTTATAAAGGCACGTCATCTTCATTGAGAATTTTATTTAAAATCGCAATAATTTTAATAATGAAAAGAGTTTGGATTTCGAAAAGGGTTATAATGTTACAAGCTACTGTTTCCCGTCGAATGTCGGGATAAAAAGTATCCTATGCCCTAATCCAGGTCATGGTCTACACCATGTGCCAATTTCATCCAAATCCGTTCAGCCGGTTTAGCGTGAAAGCGTAACAAACACAAACAAATCGAATCTTATCTCTTTACAATATTACTAAAGAAAATAAAAAACAGTCTAAAAGACTTAGTAACAAGTTTCGGAACACTTCATAAATTCTAAGAAGGTAGGTACTTTAAATAAGTCTAAATGACAGTTCCCAGATAGTGTCCTAATAGGTCCATAAATATTCTAAAACTTAAAGTAAAGTCTATTACTTTTATTAAAATATTAAACGCCAACTTGTCTCACTTGGCTACTTGACGAGTAAACGACTACCTATTCTTCTAAAAAGTATTTTTAAAGTTTTCTGGTTTGGTCCTTGAAAAGTTTCAAAGTTGCCGACATCAATTTGTAAGAAGCATCTGTTTTAGGTAAGGCGTGTATCATAATGTCGCTGGAGACACATGAGTGTAATATTGCTCATCATCATTTGCCTATTATTTTCTCAACTATATTGGGGTCGGCTCCCAGTCCAACCAGGTGCATATGAATACCCGTATTATAAGAAAGAAAGAAGGAAAATACTTTAATTTAGCACAGGCTAAAAGACACAATACACCAGATACATACACCAGATAAAAAAAAGAAGTGTAAGAAATACACACAAACACATCAAACGACTGCCTATCTGACCTCCACAGCCCAGATACTGGGTAACACGATACGTAAGACTATAGTTATCAGACTTTTGAGCTTCGAACTACCCTTACCGCCCGGCAACGACTTTTGGCTTAGCGGCAAGCGGCGCGGTGTCTTTTTCAAATGCACTGCTAGCGTTGACGCTGCGGGCGGTGCGTCGTGGCATGTTTCATACATTTTCGTATATTTGTTTTTACCGCTCGCCGCCCCGCGCTAAGCTGCCGCTAATAGCGGCAAGGTCGTGGCCAGGCCGTTAACGATTGTCGAAGATCCATGAATGACAGCCAGAACCAACTGCTTAACGTGCTTTCTGAGGCACGGAGGAGTCTCGGTAACATAATCGATGGTAACCATAGATATACGAAAGAAGATGATAATCCATCCCGGACCGACTTCGCCTAGGGTAGTTTAACTTTCGACCGGCTCGTGCTACTGTTATTATTTGGCCACGAGTTTCTCAATGAGTATACTATTGCTGATCAAGCTAAATAGCTATAGGTACTTAAACACCTTTTGAACGCCATTGTCACATATATGTGACAAACGAAATCTTACCCTGAACGCCAACGTCACAAATATATTACCAAATACACGTCGCACGGGTCGCAATATAATGAAATAAACAATTTAATCATTACTTTCGTGTGTTTTTATTTATATAATTTAAAAGTTTAAGCTTCCGTCTATATTGTATTGCATGAAACTAATATAAATAAACCACCAATATCGAGAAATTTGTTGTTTTAAGTGTGTGTGTGTGTGTGTTGTTTTGTTAAAGTGGCCTGGCGTCAGGGGTACGGCGATACGTTTATACTCTGGCGTTCAAAAGGTTAAAGTTTTATGGCACAGTTCAAATAGTCTAAGACACGTAAATTAAATTTCACGTAGGGTAGGTACCCTACGTGAAATTTAATTTACGTGCGATCAAACCGTTAAATCGTTCCTCATTATAATATTATCTTTTTACATAATTATTGTCTTTGTCATCCCCAAAAATGACAAAAGAAATCCCTGCATTGTTTTTTTTTAAACGCCCCTTATGATGGCCCTCCTAATGGCCTAATTTCCAACAAAGCCTAGTCAGTTTTTTTTTCCATAAAAAGGTTAGGCGATGTACCTTATTAAACGTTTTTCCCTATACGGCATTATGAACGTACCCCTTTTTGCCCGATGATCAAATATTTAAGTGATGTATGCTTCGCCAATGCATTGTACACACGCCCTAATGCGAATATGAATTTAGCCGAGAGACGAAAAAACTCGAACGGGTGAATAATTCAGTGAATTGGGAAAGTAAAAGCACTCTTCGTTTGAGTAGAAAGCGCGTCTGTCTGTCCGTCTGTCACTTACTTATGACATTAAAGCTGCCTGCCTAAAAATTACGCGCAAACAAACGGGAAAAAAACTCTTATTCTTGTTCTTCGTAAGTGTTTGTGTATTTATTATGTAGTATGTAGGTAGACTGTTTGTTGAAGGATTTTAGGTCTAGAATGTTCCCGAATTGCTGTTTAGGTACGGCTATGAATAACACAAATTCTTGGGTGGCCCAATGTATAAACTGTAGGTATCTCGCTTTTAATTCTTAGTATTAGGAAGCAACTGATGACAACACAACTAAATGTAGGAACTTCCCTAAGTAATAGGTACTTCTTCTTCTATCCTGAATAAGCTTTGACCTGAATTCAGCAACTTTGACCGCGTAACGCGGTGTCGAATAAGTGTGACGAATAAGACGCGACGCGACGCTGCAAACGCGACGAACGCGATCAACTCAACGGCTTATCCTGCTTGCGGCCTAGATGACAGTGTGCGGCGAGACGCGACGTAACGCGTACTTGCTTTGAGGGCGACTAGACGCGACACCACGAACTAAATATGAACTTTGAGCAAAATTGTACTGTACTTGATGTAATTCTCCATGATTCGAGAAGTAATGACCAAAACCACGTAGGACATTTGTCGCGTGTAGCATCGCGTCGCATTACGTCGCGTCGTGTTGCGTCGCGTCGCGTCGTATTCGTCGCTCACGCAGGACACCGCATATAAGCGACATGCCGAAGATGCTTGCGATCGCGGTCGCTTTTTCAATACCTCGAAGTCGATACTCACTATTTTTACATAGAAAGCAATGTGAAAACGTCGGTTTAGTCACACCTGAAAGATCAATTGCTTGGTCCTGTATTAATTCTGTACTTTACATATTCCAGAAGAACGGGTTGAACCATCACGAGTCCGATCACAACGAAGCTTGCCGTCGACCGCGATATAAAAGCAAAATATTTTGTTTTCATGTGTATATCGAGGTAAACCACAAGCAGTCCGCGATGCATCACAGTGAGGTATCCTTCGGCACGTGCGTGCGTGTTTGTTAGCATGCATTTGTTTTACATCGAGGTAGCGAGGTACATATCGCAGTTTAGCTCCTTACCTTAGCGAAGCCCTCGCAAAGGTCTTCCAAAGTGCAGGTGTTATTTCACAGCGAACAAGAGGTGAGGTATCGGTGCATAATAAATACTAAGAACTATCAAAGGCAAAGTGAATTTGTCAGTCTATCAATTTTACACCTCAACTATCAAACTGACGTCAAGATTTTTGGCATAGCAATCAACCAAAGAAAAAAAATAGTGCACTAAATTAAAAACTTCACATTTCAAGGGACATTTAAAATAGAAATTCTATTTCTGTCCCCCCAACTACCTTCAAACAACCAATAACTATTCCTTTCAACACACCTAAGCGACAGCAAATTAAATACAAAGAATATTGGTCGTAATGACCCTCCGAAGTCTGCCAGTCCCACGCCCCTTCCGTGTCGAGCCTCGTAATGGGATATCTAAAACTTATCCTGTACGAAGCTATTACGTATCGACAGTATTGGCTTTGGTTTAGCGTCGTTTAGTACTTACTAGAATGCTAGTATAGGGTAAAGACCTCTTCTTGTAAGGAGAAGGAACGAGCATTTATCACTCGGTTGTTCAGGGAGGGTTTTTGATTTCCAAACAACATACGTGCAATGTCGGGAATTGTCCTACTGCAGGGCAAAGGCCTCTTCTGTTACAGAGAAGTAACGAGCATTGATCACTTATGTTAAACTTATCACTTATGTTAAATTTGACTGATTGTAGTAGCTTGATGTGCTGGCGTCTGTAGTAAAGACGCCAGCACATCAAGCTACTACAATCAGTCAAACTTCTTTAATAGATTTTCAACTTTATCTCTAAAACATAAGGTTCAAATTTGATTGGGGAATTTTGACAGTTTCGTGTAGCTTGATGTGCTGGCGTCTGTACTAGACTGTGATTGACCTAGTTTAAGGCAACGACCTCTTCTTGTAAAGAGAAGGAACGGGCGCGGTTGCTCTGGGTTGGTTGTTGATTTCGAAATATTATAATGGTACCACAGCAGGACAAAATTCTCTTCTCTTACAGAAAAGTAGCGAACATTAGGTAATCACCGCGCTTGCTTGATAAGGTTGGCGATTTTAGACTGTAAGCATTCCGTTTGTTTTTACCCGACTACGGCGAAGCAAAAAGGAGGATTATGATTTTGACCGGTATGTATGTATGTTCATCGGTTCCCTCATAACTTCTAAACTGCTAGTCATAATTTGACAAATGTGGTATCGTTGGAAGCGTCTTGATTGTCTGCTGGTTATAAGCTATGTGATGTCACATTAAATTGAATATGGCGCCCTCTAGCGGAAATAAAGTCATGACCTAAAAATTTCTTTTTTATCATGGCGTGTTAGGTATCAAATGAAAGTGCTTAATTAGCACATTTCAAAAATGTAAATATTACTGAAATTTTACCGATTACGTATCGATACTTTGAAAGTCACTATTGACTTTGATTTAACGTTGGATAATAAAAGGTAATTATGGTCGGTGAAGAGGGTTTACTTATTGTTCGCTTATTGTAATGTGGCTTCCTTTGGTATTATTGTCTTCCGTAGGGTTCGATTACGTATTTCTTTGAAGGAATTTGAACGTCTGTGGATTTGTCTTACCGCAATTATACCTAATTGTAGTTTGTTTATGTACCTAAAAGGGATTTTGATTATGAAAACTTGACAACAAAAGAGATTTGACCTTTGATTTTGATTTGAGATATGACCTGCGCATATAGTGAGATCAGTGGTGACCGCAGCTTACGAGTTATAGGTCGGAGGTTCGAACCCTGACAGGCGCTTTATTTTGTGTAAATTATTTCATCACCACTGTTCTCAAAACGCTGAAGGAAGCCATGGTGAGGAAACGGGCATATAGGTACTAGAACCAAAAAAATCAAACACATGTTATATCTACCAACCCGCACTGGGCCCATGGTGGATTACGGCCCACTCCCGAGAGGAGGCATGTGTCCCAGCACTGGGAACATTATAGGCATAATGGAAAACTGTAAAAGGCTTATTCAGCTGAGACTGAAAAAGAAAATTGCTGCTCTCCTGACAATTCGCCTCCCTTCTTTCATTTTATGACACCCTTGGGACAAGAACAGAACGAGATAGTTCGTCGAAGACAATCAAACGTCCAAACAAATACAATGTTGCGTCAGTTGGGACTCTTTATTAAGCGTGCTAATCTACTAACTAAAATGAGAATTAATTGAAATTAACTATTTCTATCTCTTTCATATTTTGCCCGGAATACACGAGGAAAAATGCTGCGAGGAAAGTTTTGAGTATGAATGTGGATAGCTATAAGAGTAGGGCAAGACCAAAGAAACGATGGAAGGACTATGTGAAAATATGATATGGCTAGAAAAAGGGTAACTACCGAGATGACGACTAATAGAGAAGGAAATACTGTAACCTTATGGGCAACTACAGCTTTAAGCCGTTTGGGGTCGAAACACTCGGGTCATGGGGCCCGAGCGCGCGTCTCTTTTTTAAGGAAATTTCTCGCCGGCTGGTCGATACTTCACGTGACCAGAGGGCTGGGTCGTTCTTTGGCCAAAGAATTGACAACATTTCAAACCTGACACGACCTTAAAACAAAAATACTATTTCTTTATTTTCGTATCCTGAGTTCAAATATATTTTTATTTTGATTTTTTTATTTCTAAATTTCTGAGAAAAAAAATAAAAATCAAAAAATACGTGATGACGTCACATAAACGGTGGACAAAAAATACGTGATGACGTCACATAAACGGTGGAATGAGGTAGTTACCTTTGCGCATTCCAATGTCTTTGATTGAAAACATTATATCAAACAAGACATGTCAATGTCACCTAAGAAGTGTAACTAGAAAACAACTAAAAAACTGAATTGAATTCAACAATATTTTTTCCTATTTATTTATTTATTAAAACTTTATGCACAAGTAAAAAAAATACTGTACAAAGGCGGACTTAATGCCTGAGGCATTTTCTACCAGTCAACCTTAGGGTGATGCAGAGACAAAACATGGCAGGTGCAACATACAGAATAACTAGCTTGGAAATGACTATAAAATACAAGAATATATACATAGATACATACATACATACATATAAACCACATGAACTCTCAGGGGAGAAATGATCGGTAGAGGCGAAAACGAATCCAGCAAATCAGCGCTGGGATGTTACAGCCAACTTCTGCCGAATATGTTCACGTGCCTTCACTTTAAAAGATAACCGACTGGTTGCCGTCCTGATGTTCAGAGGGAGCGCATTCCATAGAAAGACCGCCTGGACAAAGAAAGAAGAATGAATGAAACCAGAACGGTGAGAAGGACATCGTAGAAGGCGATTGTTGGTGGAACGAAGATTTTTAGCATGGGCAGAGCATAAATATTGAATTTGGGAAGTCATGTAAGAAGGAGCAGTGGGTTTGTCAAGAATAGAGAACAACGTAGTCAGCGCCCTCAACTCTCTGCGCTGGCGAATGGGTAACCATTTTAAAAGCCGCCGGTGCTCGGAAACATGGTCATACTTACGAAGATTGAAAACGAATCGAATGCAGTTATTGAGAAGACGGTCAAGTTTATTGAGGAGATCTGCATTCAGGTCATAGTAACACACATCACCATAGTCAATTATGGGAAATATTAGGGACTGTACAAGCATTGCCTTTATGTGAGAAGGGAGAAGGTTTTTCAATCGGTAGAGCGACCGCAACGTTCCGGTGACTTTCTGACTTACAGTCGTAACCTGCTTTCGCCAGTCAAGACAAGTGTCGACATGCAGACCAAGATTCTTAACATCAGAGCTAAACGGGATGACTGAGTTGTCGAAGATCACAGGTGGCACAGTTAAGCCATTCAGCTTCCTCATGCTGTAGGGGCTGCCTACTAAGATAGCCTGACACTTCAACGTCCTATCAACTCGACACGCTGCTTACTGTTAATATTATCAATTTTTGATTGATATTTCGCCAATAAAATGGATCCCAATGAAAAATATACGCCAATGACGGAACCAAAACAACGACTGAGACAAGTGACATCTAATAGTTTTTTTGACGGGTCACAATAAAGCAAAGGTAAAATCGCCATTCTACCGTCATCTGGCACTTACGTCTTTTTAGAATACACCGAATTTCAAAGTTAAAATTATGAATGAAAAGTACATAATTTCGAAAAACGAAAAAATATGGGTGCCCTAGATTTGAATTTACTTTTATATAACGTAATAATACATGCAGGTTAAAAATATGAAATGTTGTCAATTAGCATTGCCATTCAACGGGGCAATGCTGCCAGTCTTCTGGGCACGTTTCCGAATGACAGCGATGCGGACGAATAGTTCGACGCCTAAGTGTCCTTTGATTTTTTTTTTATTTATTTGTATTGTATGTTAATCATTTATTTTAGTATCTAGTGTATATAGTTAGTTACTTATGATGAAGCAAAAAATAGAGAAGGATAGAAGAAAAATATATGTTGTGCCGACCCCAAATAGATTGGAATTAGGACAGAAGGATAATGATCATGATGACGATACGAGACTTATTTTTCAAGCTAGGATAGCTAATCTACAGGGTGAAATTGAATACATGCGACAAATCGAAATGGGAGATTGTATTCATCATTATGAACAACTTTTACTATGGGACCAAACCTGAAATCGCGAAAAAAAAATCAGCTGTTCCCTACATTTTGACGAGTTATGCGAACATAAATGTAGGGAACAGCTGATTTTTTTTTCTCGATTTCAGGTTTGCTCCCATAGTAAAAGTTGTTCATAATGATGAGTAGAATCTCTCATTTCGATTTGTCGCATGTGTTCAATTTCACCCTGTATACAAATAAATAAAATTGGAGTGACTGTTTGTAATATTAAAATAACCGCTTTATACTAAATGCATATGGGTGTATACACGGTACATATACCTACCAAAATAACATTTTTACAATTTTTGTCTGTCTGTTTGTTCCGGTTAATCTCTGAAACGGCTGGACCGATTTTGACGGGACTTTCACTGGCAGATAGCTGATGTAATAAGGAGTAACTTAACTTACTTTTATTTTAGAAACAAAAAAAAAACCTTTTCTGTCATGCACGCGAACGAAGTTGCGGGCACAGCTAATAAAAAATAAGTTTATAAACTAAAATCCGACTACTGAAAAGGATGAAACAAGAAGGTACCTTCCCGTGGTAAGTACCTTCGAGGAAATAAGGTATGATTTTACTATTATTTTCCTTTCCTAGCTTGAAAAACTTGGCTCGTGTAGCCCAGGTATTATTTAATCCCAAAGCCTGCACTCGTCATTGTTAGTATAAAAAGTACAAACCACAGATATAGATACACCTAAATAACGCAAGAGGAACTACTTCGAGTGCCAAAAATCGCACCAGCTTACGTACAAAAATCGTAACCCGCCACTTTCGCGCTCAGTCCTGCGTACTGCTGGCTGGGTGAGCGTGAGCGCTGGCGCTAGGCCCTGAGGGTGGGGTGAGACGGGTGCCGCACGCGGCGGCGTCTTTGAATCGATTTGATCTTTCCATAACTAATTAGTGCTTGTGACGTCATAGTAGGTAGTCAAAAAATGGCACGCTTGGTATTCATACAGATCGTGATACTTACGTTATCTAGGTCTATCTATATCTGTGATATAAACCGTTTTCAATACATTGATATGAATGCGAACAAACGTATCTTGTCGGCAAAGCTTCAATCAGTATGCGTATGCGTACAACACTTTCAATATGGTAAACTAAATTTTGAATCAAATTCATATCGAATGCATTTTGTTTGCAATGTTTGTTGGTATACACTTTTATAATGATTTTACATAAAACAGTGCTATGTTTAGGTAAGTAAATGTTTTGGTAAAATCGTGGCTCTGTAATTTTATTTTGGATTTGTTTGTCCCATCATGTTTTTTTAGTTTTTCAGAACTCAATAATCCGATAAACGTTGATTTTGGTTGTGAAATTCGTAATAAAATGACCTTATATTTTTTAAATGTTGCACCGTATGGTTTTGAACAGTTTTGTGTACTTGGGTATTGTTTCATCTGCCCCGTGTTGGTGTCGTGGTCGCAAATGTGATTGCAGAGCGTGAGGTCCTGGGTTTGATTCCCGGGTCAGGCAAAGTGTTATTGGGTTCAGTGGCGTGCATTGGTTTTCAGAATAGGTAGGCACTAGTCCGGGTCTAGTCTAGGCAAACGCGGTCACTAATCAAAAAAAAAGTGAGGTCAAAAGTGTGGTTATTTGAGTAGGCATACCTACTTAATGGTGATAAATTGCGAAGGTCGAACGTCATGGTATTACGCGTGAGACGTACGTATTTTTAATTTTGTCGTATTAACTTGAGTTAGTAAAGACCAATGACAATGTGCGAATAGTACGGGAGCCGAGTAGGCCGTCCGGCGACTGCCTATCCCAGTATTAATGTTCTGTGCTGCCTATAGTACTGCCGCGCGTGTTTGTATGAAGATTTTGTTTTTTGTTAGGATAATTTAGCACATACACACTAAAATATAATTGACAGGCTGGCTGGATATATCGAGGTTGATATATCGAGGTAGGCACTGCTTATATGCCTATATGCAATGCACGCCACTGATTGGGTTTTTCCATTGGGAATTACTTAGTAACTATCCGGTCTTGTCGGATTGTCGTCCCATCGTACTATGAGAGTGAGGGAAGAGAGAGTGTGTGAGAGTGTCTGCGCACACACTTGTGGACTATAAAATCTCCCGCGCCGAAGGCTGGTCTCCGCTGAGAATGGTCGCCATGGCCGAAACTCAGTCTAGAGGGCTTTCTTTATTAGTACTCCTCAAGGGCGCTTACTCTGTTGATACGTGCTAAATAAAATAAACTCCGAAAGTACGGTCACCAAAAGAGATGTAACCAGTGTCGTCGATATAGTTGAAGTTTAGTAAGAAACCTATGGATGTTTTCGGGCAATTTTTTATTAAATGAATAGAAAACAAACAGTTCTTTTCTCAAGTTAAATTTAATTCAAAAACTTCCATTGGTTTCTCACTAAACTTCAACTATATTAGACGATACTGGTTACTTATCTCTTTTGGTGACTGTAAATTTCAAATTTACTCCAGACCACCGCCATTTAAGACCATCACAATTCATCACCCCTAAACTATCCAATGATATATGGAAATTGAACTTACCAACAGCAAAAAAAAGCTAAAGACAGACCTGTCGTTTATCGTCGATCGACATTTTATTAATCGGATAGATGGAATGGTTCCCGTAGTAATCAGATCCCATAGAAATCAAATCCTCTTGGTGAGAGGGAGTAGGATGTAATTCACCACGCGGGCCCAGTGCGGGTTGGTAGATGTCACATGTCTTCGAATTTTTGGTTCTAAGACATGCCGGTTTCCTCAAGATATTTTTCCTTCACCGTTTTTCAAGCAGCGGTGATGAAATAATTTACACTAAGTAAAGCGCCTGTCTGGGTTCGAACCTTCGACTTACAACTCGTAAGTTGCGGCCGTTATCACTGGGCCACCACTGCTGTCACTATATGCACAGTTTAACTATCACTACAGGTTGAAATTGATAACATGCGACAAATCGAAATGGGAGATTGTACTCATCATTATGAACAACTGTTACTATGGGACCAAACCTGAAAAAATCAGCTGTTCCCTACATTTTGACGAGTTATGCGAACATAAATGTAGGGAACAGCTGATTTTTTTTTTTCGCGATTTCGGGTTTGGTCCTATAGTAAAAGTTGTTAATAATGATGAGTACAATTTCCCATTTTGATTTGTCGCATGTTTTCAATTTCAACCTGTATAATGATTAAATCCCCTTTATTGTCAAGTTTTCATAATTAAAAACTGAAACGAAGTTTTCATAATTAAAAACCGAAACGAAGTTTTCATAATTAAAAACCGAAACCAAATAATTACCAAAACCCACAGACGTTCAAATTACTTCCAAGAAATGCGTAATCGAAACCCAAGGAAGAGAATAATACCTACCAAAGGAAGTCGCGTCCGTTACCACTTGGCTACCAATGCTCCACAGATAGATTGATTGAGATCGATAGTTTGATTCCCATAATAATCATTATTATAATACGTCGTGTCCGATAACTTTTCACTTACCCATGTCCATTACAGAGGATTTATTGGTCAATTACAGGTAATTCCCCTTAATTGTGCGCTACTGCCTATGGCCCCCCGTCCCATAAATAATAACCCGTTATTAAGAGCAATTATTTTAATATAAAGCTTTTGTGAAATATCTGTTTGTAGTTGTTATTTGATACGTTTAGTAATTTTGTAATTATTTCTGGATTGAAAAAGTTTAGTGTTGTCATCATCGAATATTGTGCGCTTTTTTTTTAATTTCGAACGAGACGATATTATCATGGACGTCCATGGTATCACGATAACACTAGGCAGTGTTCTATGTTCTAAGGTTCTCTAGTGTTATATGTTCTATGGGTTTGGTTTGCCGCACTTAGTCCTTCAGGTGGACCATTGTGCGTGGGCCATGGCAGCCGTCGGCAGTTATTCCAACCAGCCCACCTCCCTCCAGAAGCTGATCAAGTCTCCTGGTCTGTTGAGAATATCTATGTAAGATCTTGGTGTCCCGAGGGTTTCTGACCTAATCTGGGTGACGCCTGTGCACTTAAAGAGCACATGCGCAACGGTTTCTTCAGCCTCCATGAAAGCCCTGCACAGGGAACTGTCCGTTATGCCTATTGTGTTAAGGCCAGGTATTCCCAATTTTACATCACTTTGATTTAACAATAAACAAAGAAATCGTGATTTTTTAAATCGAAAAAAAAAACTTGTTCTAGTTTACTTTATGTATTTTGACAATTTGTGGTTCAAAACACGATATCGAAAACTTCACTCGATCAAAAAAAAATCCGAAAAACAGGCTTAATCGATATTTTTTTTATGTTTTTCTTGTTTTACTCATAGTTTATAAATGTTTTACTACTAAAAAATCATATCTAAAAAAAGGCAATAACGTAGAGAAAAGTAATTTGTGGTTGCATTTTACAAAATAGCTTAATTCTTTTAATAATAAATTATTATATAACACAGCGGCTCGCGTTCGTCAATATCCAGCTTTATACTTGAACCGCTCTGCCGCCCGGCCCCCGACAGGACCCCGATTCAGTATTTGTCAGTACCGCTTCGGCTATCAGACGGGGAACCCGTGTCACTTTGCTTGCGCTCAAAAGACCCGATTGACAACGTTTTATGTTCTGAAGAAATTATGTAATAAAGTAAAATGAAATATAGATGTAAAATATAAGGCCTCGTATTTTTATTTTTTCCAAATTTTGTAGTTTTCATTCATAAAATAATTTTTGAAATGGTTTAAAATCGTAATCTCATGTCAATGTCAAAACATTGTCAGAAATTTAGGGAGGTAAACGTACCTATTTTAGACAGTTCCCAATGTGTAATGGTGTTTTCAATATATTCAGCAAAACTATTTTTATAAATATTTTATCTATTTATTGATACAGGGTGTAAAAAGACTTATAGCCGTCGTACATCAAACTAAGTAACATTGCACAAAAGATCTGTGACAAAAGTAATTGCTGGAAATCGACTTTAATTTTTGGTGTGAAATTTTGCTGTATGCGCACTACCACAAACAGCAAATTTTGCACCCGCATGTAACTGTACAGGGGTCCTGGAGGTATTTAAAGTTGTGTTATAATATCAAAACTTGTTTTCGTAAAAAATATCGTTTATGCTCACTAGTTCCTTCGCGTAGTTCCTTTGAAGGAACTACTGAGAATTTTTGGATCAGTAGTTCCTTTGCAAAAGCTGAAGGAACTACTGAGACTAGATATTTCCTTTAGCAGTTCCTTTGAAGGAACTACTGAGACTAAATAGTTCCTTTGAAGGAAATAAACATATATAATGCTGCCCGCTGCTGCCGCATGCAGGACCGTAGGTTCGGTAGGAAAAGAAAGAGAAGCGCGATGACACAACGGTGGTAATTTATTGCAAATATGAAGCTATTATCTATTTACAAAAACTATTTAATAAAAAATAATCCATCACTGAATGCATTTTGGCATCAGAAATTTAATGGTATATTTTTAATTATAATTAAAAATAAAATACTTTTACAAAGCATTAAAGTAAAAATACTTGCATACGAAATTGTTCCATAGACTCTTACCACACCTCGGACACTCCATACAACGCTCGCAAAATAATTACCTATTACTACTACATAAACAAATGAAAATGCGAAATCTTACAAACAGTTTATGTAAATACGAATTCGGAAAAGCATCACAATATCCAACCATCGTGATTAAAACTCAAATAAAACTTTTAAATCGCATAATTGTGTGTTCGTATCAGCAATACAGCGCTGCGGTTCGCGAGCGCCCTTGCTAAAGAGTCGGCGACGAATACCTCGAAGTGCGGGGTGAGGTGCGGTATAATACCCGGCACGTAAGTTGGCAAGATATTTTGTAGTGGGGGAAGTTCGCGCATGCACAATTTCATACATTTTTACATGCGCGAACTTCCCCCACTACGAAAAATCTTGCCAACTTACGTGCCGGTAACTGTATCTGATATGAGGTCGAGGAAGGGAGTGTCCTTTCTGTACGTAGTACTATTAAGTATTCTGTGCTCTTACTGATAAGGAGCATGATTGCATTTGCGAAAACAAACGCGGTTGTTGAACTATTTGAGTACCTACGTACTTGTGTCCGTACTTGGAAGCAAATACCTGGTGTAAAAACCCGGTCGCATAAATACGTACCTTCCCTACTCGCCCGATCACACGTTTCCGTAACGCGTTCGCCAGTTTACTCCCCAAGTCAAGCGCGCCTAAAGAAGTTTCACTTCAAAAAATTTTTGACAAAAAATACCGACTCCCAAAAATACTACAAAGTGAAAAATAACATTAATTTCGGATGTCGGTGTCTTTGAATTTGTATATTACTTTTTTGCCACCGACTTCCGAAATTAAAGTTATTTTTAGTTAAAAATCTTATATATCCAAAAAATGTATGTAATGTGCCGTCCATAAAACATGGAATAGAAAGTGAAACAACTACCATGGAACAACTAGCATCACAATTTAATATTAAAAAAATAGAGCCTTGTGGTCTTTTTATTGATAAAGAGTTACCTTTTCTAGGTGCAACTCCGGACGGAGTTGTGCAGGGAGAAGACACAATAGTAGAAATAAAGTGTCCAATTTCTGCATTCAGGACTTCGTTGGACGATGCAATAGATTAAAAAAAATAAGGTTTTGGAGGAAAACGAAAGATGGACTTTCTATAAATTTGAAACATCTTTGGTACATTCAGGTGCAGGGACAACTACACATAACTGGTAGAAAAACATGTATTTTTGGCGTATGATCGGGATGTAAAAATCATATCAAAACTGAAATTATACAGAAAGACGATCATTATTGGGCAAAATTCATGAGACCTAAATTAACAAATTTTTACTCATCCATCATACCTACATGTTGCCAGAGTTATGTGATACCAGACATACACGGAATGTGGAAATTAGGGATTTAAGGGAATTCACATAAATGTTCTTGCTTTCGTCATTCTCCTCCTCTTGATTCTTTTTTTTTTAATTTAAATGTTTTCATTAAAATTTAAAAATTTAAAAAACCCCCGACTCAAACAAAAACCTCTAAAAAGTAAAATAATAATATATATTAGCCCTTTAAGTTTAATATAAGTTGCACGAAATATTTTGATCCAAGCGTCCTCACGTCGGGGGACGGCTAATGAAAATTGGAAGTTAACAGCAGTTATGTTTCTACTAGATGTAGGCGCCGCCTTAAAAATTCTCGGCGGCGGCGCGCTGACCAATTTCAATCGGCGGCGGCGTAGCGCCGGCGGCGTAGTTTTCTACTACCTCACAACTAAAACTCGCAATCTACTCCCTATGTTCTATAAGCCGGCCGTATCGTTTTAGGCGGACGACAGGAAAATGTCAGTCCTATACAGTACAGTAAATACCTTGTCCAGATCAGGTCATCAGGTGCAAAAAAAAAACAGTTTTCTAAAGGGACACTTTAATAGCCTAGTAAACAATTTTTTAATATAAACACAGATAATAATAATTATAAATTATGTAAGATTGATAATCAATCTTACATCTTACATATTTTATAATTATCATGAATAAATATGATTTTAATACCCCGAATCGAGCTCAAGCGAGATCTTTTGGCCGTAACTGTTAGCCCAGCTACCGAGAATACCCTCTTACTCGGAGTGCTAGTGGCAGGTATACAGAGTAAAGCTCTAGCAAGAGCAAGAGCAAGAGCAGCAAGATGACTTGCTGCTCTTGCTAGAGCCTTACTCTATAAAAAAGAAGCATTTCCTGATGGAAATGCTTCTTTTTTATTATTCCAATAGGATAGTAAATCACCATTTTATGGTTCTGTAGGATCAGCACCAGCAATGTAACGCCAACATTCTTGCTCTATTGGATCACCTTGAATGCCTTGGTATGAACTCTTACTATGTTTCCTTGACAGTTTGTGCAATAATGATGTGTCAATTACATTGCTGGTGCTTGTACTTGCTGCGTTTTCGGCTAAAGCTTCTGGCTCGTTATTAATATTAATGATTTCCCTGATGTACGAGGAAAGGAATGACGTTCTGGTCATATTCCGGTTTTCAAGATATAAATCTATTTCTGATAGACTCATGACACACACACACACACACACACACAGATACGTCAAACTTATAACACCCCGTCGTTTTTGCGTCGGGGGTTAAAAACAACTTATTTTAAAATTCGTTCTATTCCAAACCTCCGTTAAAGCCAAAATGTATGAAACTTTATAATTGACATCAGTCATTCCGATGACGTATTATTATGCGTTATAACCATTGCGTGCTCTTGACAGTGCTGGGTTGCCAGCTGTTTTAGAACCCAATGGCTCGCGACGATTGGAAAAGACCAGACAGATTGACCATAATGCCTTAGAAGTTAGGTCGGCCTTTGGTGTGTGATGCAACATGTATCGACTACCTTGCGCCACCCCATCTTCCTATTACGGTTGGCTGTGCTAGTGCGATTACTGCGGGTGCAGAAAACCTCAAACAGCGCAAATAGATACTCTAATCTTATTCCGACTTATATGTACCAGCCGTTTGGGGCTGATACACTAGGGCCATAAGGTCTGAGTGCCTACTTAATTTTTCGAGAAATCGCCAAGCGATTGGTCGACTCTTCACGTGACCAGAGGACTAGCCTATTTTTTGGCCAAAGATTCAGCAAAAAGAAAGTAATTTTAAGGCTTTGTCATGGCAAAGGATTTTATTACTAATCAAGTTATCAAAAATTCTAGACACGTGTTTCGGGTTTCGCATATACTAAAAATAATGTTGTATACTGTACATAAAATGTGAATGTAATAAATTAATGTTAAGTTTAATCATTTTATTTCTTGACATCCTTCCAACAATAGTTCAGTTCACCCTAACTGAATCAGTATGTCAGTGCGAGTGGGATAGAATGATACATAGCGCGGGGAAGTGGGGACAAAATCTGAATTTTAGCTGAACTATTACCAGCCCTTAACACGCTGGGGAGTAAAATGTATGGAAATACAGTGGCCTCCAAAAGGCAGTACACATTTATCCACTTCAGCTGAAATGCCACATTATGATTAAAAAAAAAATCAGTGAATCCTGAGGGATTAACTGATTATTTTAATATAATTGGTAAGTATTTTATGTCAAAGGGCTTAGGGCTGATTTATCCATCGCCAGATAACTGTTATTCGAGGAATAAAATTGACGTTTGACTGATTTTGTATGAAATAACTGTAGAAATTTCAAAATTGTTCCTCGGACAAAGTTATCTGGCGATGGAAAAATCAGCCCGTAGTCAATGAAAATGTTATAGCAGTTTAAATATTTGGATCACTAGAATTTTAAATCATAATGTGGTTTGTCACAGCTGAAGTGGAAAAGTGTAAACTAACTTCTGGAGGTCACTCTATAAGAAGATGCTTTTAAACCGCTCACGATAACTTATAACGTGCACGTATTTCCATACATTTTACTTCCCTGCCGTAGACCACCATGATAATATAGAAAAACGACAAAAAAAATTGACGTACTTACCAAAAGCTATAGGATGGCACCAGTGGCTTGCATTGGTTTTCAGAATAGGTAGGCACTAGGCCGGGTTTAGTCTAGACAAACGCGGTCACTATCAGAAAAAAAGTGAGGTCAAAGTGTGGTTATTTGAGTAGGCATGCCTACTTAAGGGTGATAAATTGCGAAGGTTGAACGTCATGTTATTACGCGTGAGACGTACGTATTTTTAATTTTGTCGTATTAACTTGAACGAGTAAAGACCCATTACAATGTGCGAATAGTACGGGAGCTGAGTAGACCGTCCGGCGACTGCCTACTGCCGCGCGTGTTTGTATGAAGATTTTGTTTTTTGTTAGGTATGATAAATTAGTGAGTTTCTTAATTGTGGGGCACACACACTAAAATGTGATTGACAGGCGTATGTTGATATATCGAGGTAGGCACTGCCTATATGCCTATATGCAATGTACGCCACTGGATAGCACCTACGTACTCTCTTGTGGCATATGCTAAAAAGGAAAACTCGAAATTCTGCCAGAACAGAATTGGGATATATCGTTAGATTTAATGAACGGGGTTTCGGGAAACAGCTTGTTTTTATAGTTACCAATATCTGTAGTTTTTAGATGTTTTTCCTCTAAATAAATTATTTTTATGCTGTTCTGAATTGGAAGGTTAAATGAGAATCAGCGGGGTAACTGCGTAACACGTTATCATTAAAAATGGCTTTCATTTTGACAGTTCAAAAACATTCATTGTGTTATTTACGTTATTGAGCAGACACATTCTTCGAACATAAAGCAATGGATTAGTAATATCCTTCAAAAAGATTCAAATTGAGATTGATAGTGTCTTACGCAATTAAGGTCCTGGATTCTGGTTCAAATATTGGTAAGATTAACTATTAGCATACCTAAGCATAATCGCCTATAATGTTCCCACTGCTGGGACACAGGCCTCCTATCTTCGCGAGGGAGTGGGCCGTAATTTAGCACGCGGGCCCAGTGCGGGTTGGTAGATGTCACATGTCTTCGTATTTTTGGTCCTAGGACATGTCGGTTTCTTTACGATGTTTTCCTTCACCGTTTTGAGAGGAGTGGTGATGAAATAATTTACAAAAAGTAAACCGCCTGTCAGGGTTCGAACCTACGACCTCTCGTAACTCATGGTCGTTTCCACCGGGTCACCACTGCTCGAGATTCACTATTATCATAACACAGTTAGAAAGCACTCTTCCAATAATTATCTTAGGTCATATGATGCGCCTAGGTATCAAAACCTAAACTTTCTCCCAAGTTCTAGAATGCATTACTAAAGTAGGTCACCTTAATGTTTGTAGTAACTATATGTAACTTAACTGACTACTTCGACTAACTTACTTCCAAGACATCACTGGTCTGAGGCAATTACATGAGACTGTCCCCCAAAACGTCAGCCCTTCACCACTTCCTAGTGCTTAAGCTGGGAAGAAGTGGCGGAACAAATTCCCCAGCAGCACAGCTGTCTGTTTAGTAGAAAAACTCGATTCTCAAATGTAAGAAATTAACATTACGAAATTTTCCATATGTCAGCTAGTCTGCGCGGAACTAGTTGGCCGCGCCTTAGGTATGTATGCGGTGGGACGGAGGGGCGGGGGCGCATTACTCAGTACATGCGTCGCGAACCGCTGCCTCACCCGTCCCCATCTCAGCGGTCAACTAGTTCCGCGCGGACACACACGCCAATATACCAACAAAAACCTCTATAAACATAACTCTATAGAAGGTCTACGTCATATATCTTTTTAAATATGCAAACTGGAACAAGTTACCTAGTTTTATAGAAATTCTAGAAATCGCAAGCAAGTATCAAGTATCAACTGTGCCAACATTGTCGAATTAACATAAACAACGAAATCAAATCTGAATGCCAATCGAACAGCAAGTCGAGACAATTGAGCCCAAGTAAGAATCTCAATCGGCCGCACTCAATCGAACAAAAAACTCTAGTCTTCTTAGAAAAGAAAATAAACAACTATTTTCAATTGGCATACTTCCTCAGAGCAAGTTTCAGGAAAACAAAAGTACTACCGTGTACTGCACACAATTGCAGTGAACTGCATTTATCGAAGCGAAAAATTGGGGTACTGCCAATTTTATTTTTCAATTCCCATCGTATCGTACAACTGGTGTATATTAGGCTGTGTTTTCATTAAGAGTGGGCCCATATGGCTCTGCGAAACTACTGCGAAAGATTAGTGAAATTTCTTGTCGAGTTTTATATTGCGGCGGGCATGTTTCCGAAACTGTTGATATTTTGCCAAGATTGTATGAGGAATAACAAGTCTTTCGAACATATTGCTATTAGAAAGAAAAAAGGGAACCGGTCGACGTTTTAATAAATAGAACATTATGTTTAATAAGTGATGTAATGACATTGAATATTTTACTCGAAACAAATGAATGAACAAAGGATATTCTACCTTTCGCCCTTATTTGTACTACAGTCACATTTCACATGGCAGACAAAAGCAACCTTATTATAAAGTCAATAGAGATCGCTTTGATTTTGACAGTAATGCATACTCCGAGGTAAAAAACTATGAAAGGACTTCCATTTCTATTAATTCATAAATAAATAATGCGTACGATGTATAAATGCCTCAACACTTTTCCAAAAGAAAGTAATACAGAACTTTAATTCAAGAACTTCGAACAATTCGTTTCACTCTATTTATTTTTAGTGTTCCGTATCGACACTAAAGAAATGGGAGCCAATTCAATAAAATCAACTTGGTTCTAAGGCTTTATCAGGCTTGTGGACTTTGAAGGGCGAGATTTTAACACAAGTTTAGTTAGATAAAAAGATACACACGTCTTGAAAATGTTGCTTTATTTTATCTAAAATCGTTATCCTCCTTTATTTCATTTAAATACTTACTTCATTTTGAAATATTTTTATTATTAAACAAAAACGTAAACAAAACATTTAAAAATATAAATAATAGTAGCCCACCGGTATCGGGAACAGGGTCCAAGTTATCGGCGGTCACGGCTCCAGAGAGAGGAACCTCCTGATAATTTAATATCGCTATTTTTATGTTTTTACATATCTCGGGACCATGGGACCCCAGTCCTTTGGAAGGCGTACGAGGGGCCGAAGCCAACTCGCAGAGGCCCCTTAGAAAATTTTAATGAAATGCGGCACCAACCGACGATTATCCCTGTATGCACTATGCAAGTGCATCCAAGGATCCCCGGTTGGTGTAGGACTATTGCAGGCATTGCAGGATAAGTCAAATAAAAAGATCAATCACTAGATCACTAGTTAAGCCACCCAAACCCATAGTCCAATATCTTTTTAACCAGTCCAGTAGGACTGGTTATCAAGAACTATGGAAGAACTATGGCCTCTGCCTGATCATGATCAATGTTTTATATGTATATACGTATAGTAGTTATTATTAGTCGCGTATTATTTGAAAAGCAACAATGAATAAAAATCAAAGGCTAATTACTTCAGTAATAATTTATTGTAATATTCCCAAAAGCACAACCATTTTGTAAAAGCCACACCATAAAATATAATAGGTAACACTGTTCCACAACTACCAGTTTTAAAAATAAAATCACGAACGCGTGTTGTCTATTAATTTTTATCTGGAATTTATTTCGTAAATTGGAATTGCAGTACAGCCGCCACAATCTTTTTTTAAATTTCAACCCTTTTGAACACGCTTTACCGGCCGCAGGGCCTCCGGGCAAACAACTCAAATGTAGATAAAACATTTCCCAACTCAGGTTCTTAACTAAATAAAATGATACTGCCATTATAAAACTTCTGCTTTACTCCGGAAAGAACTTAGTTTTAAAACAATACGATGGTTAAATACCTTTATTACCACAATTTTGTCTTGGGTTTTGTAAAGTTTAAAAATTATGAACGGTTTTCACATTGTACCCTGGGACTTATTATCAACGCAAACTTTCACTAAGAAGATTAACTGTACAGTTTTCGGAAAACTTATTACTTTACAATCTGTTACGATAATAAATGAAATCATCGTTATTTTATTTTAAATCATCCTTCTCCAATTTAATTCTGAATCAATCTTGCAATTTGTACCACTATAATTGGGAGCAAAGATTCAATCTAGTTGACCAGGTATTTTAGACGGTTAACGCAGGCAAAATCCTTATATTATCTCCTTTTATTATATACCATGGAAAAACTGAAGAAAAGAAAGAAAAATTGTTTGTTATGCATAAATAAAACGCACATTACAAAAAAATTACTCATACAAAGTAGCCAAAAGCACCGGCTTCAAGAAATAAAAGTTTAAAATTTAGTTTAGACAATGTTGTCCACTGCTTCAAGTCAGGGCAGGACCACCACCTCACACCTCCACCTCACCTGCACCTCTGAAAATTCTTACAATCAAAATTCAATGAGAACGCAGCTTTACCAAACCTTATTGTACGATTTCAATATAGTGTGTTTATCACAGCCACTCTTCATCGCCAAGTAAATTGGAAGCGTGTGTTTGACGCCATCGGAGTTCAATGGCTTTGGTTTAATTAATTCGTGTAATGAATATACATATCCAATTATTTAATTTAATTAATTTCACTGTACACAGTTTGTTTTTATTGGGAAAGTGCAGCTGCGATTGGGATACAATGCCCTGATTTCGTACGACTCGATAAATATTTGAGACTAAAGAAAAACGATGAAATTTGGACGCTTCGCATTCACGCACTTCGCGTATATATGTACATAATTTACAGACCAAGACTGATGAATAATTAATATAATTAATCTATAAGAACGTGTATCGAAAATGTAGTTACAATCTACATCACCTATTACGTACTGTTTACTTTTTGCTAAGCTTAAATAAAAGGTATGTTTTTCCTTAGCAAGGCATATAACATAGAAGAAATACTCTATAGGTAATTATTACTAGCAACAGGCCGTTTCTTGTCACTTTGCAACAAAGTAGGACATAAGTAGATACTTTTAAAAACAACAGATTTTAATGTTCATTTAACTTAAATACTACGTTAGAAATTATAATAGAAAAGTATTTATAAAATAAAGGATGGATTTGATTCGCTTATTGAACATACGGACTTCTGTTTTTAAGAGGGTTCGATGTTTAAATCGCTGCAAATGGATTCTAAGATCGAGATATCTGGATATCAACCTACTCATATTTTGTGGCTGTGGGTAATGTTGCTCCTAATCGAGATGATTCCATAACTTTCAGAAAGACAAAGAAATCTCGGGAAATCTCTTGTTAATTTTCCCGCAAAAAAAATTGCAAAAAAATCCCCTTCAAATGTATTTGTCACAACCCCGCGTAAATTATGGGGTTTTAATGCCATCTTACCCCATCTGTCGGTGATCCGTAGCTAAGAATAACCAAGTGTCGCGTAGTCAACGACACCACTGCAATCAATCATCCGCCGACATCCAAGTGGCTGTTCACAGATAATGCAGAGTTGAATCACTGCGTACTTCACCACTGTGGCTTTACGCACACATTAATCTGCATAATGTGATTGGTTACGCGCACAGTGACGTCATTCCAACGATAGTATGCATGTGTGAGTGATTCACAGTCGAGTACAGAATAGCGGTAAGTGTGGATCGGGGAGACATTTGTAGGGAGTGAACTGGATAAGTTCCCTCGATGTTTTTGCTCCCCTTTCTGTCCAGAACAGATGAGGTTCAAGCAAATCGCCAGACAAATGATAGACGAGACAAATTGTTTGAAGTGCCACAGTGTTGCGGCTTCGCTAATTTATTTTTGTTGCGGCTTCTCTTTTATGATGAACCGTTGGGCTAATGATGGAGTAATGACTGTTTGTACTTTTTAATATTAATTTACTGAGGGATAACGGTGGTCATGAGTTTTATAAGGACTTAAATATGTAAATATGTAATAAGTTTAATATAATATTATTATAACACTATGGATATTAATTTTATGATATTAGTTGGATTTCAATCCATACTATAATATTATAAATGCGAATGTGTCTCTGTCTGTCCATAGATGAAATTTAGTGTAGAGATAGTTAGAGTCCCGGGAAAGGACATAGGATAGTTTTTATCCCGATATTCCCACGGGAAACTTATGTGGGTGAAACCGTGGGGCGCTGCTAGTTATGAATAATTTTCGAATTACCATTTTGCCTTACAGCAAAATAGTTTTTGGGTATTAAACTGTTTCATTTAAAATCGTCTGGTTAAGATAATAGTAGTTAAAAACGAATGTCTGAAATTATTATAGATTCATAAGCATAATCAGCCGTTTATGTCCCCATCGCTGGGACACAGGCCTTCTCTCCTTCCTCTCTTCTTCTTTTTTGGTTCTAGGACATGCCGGTTTCCTCACGATGTTTTCCTTCACCGTTTTGAGAGCAGTGGTGATGGAATAAATTACACAAAGTAAAGCGCTTGCTTGGGTTGGATATTCACATTATTTCAGACACGGAATGTATGAAAAAAAGTGTGACGTCGGTGTTTCCAGGAATATTGCTTTAATACAACATACGGGAACGTAAGCCACGATTCTGTAAAACAGTATACAGGAAAAACCTACGAGCGACTAAACATCTCTAAGGTCATAATACTGCGTGCACTTACAATAAATTTTATCGTGTGCGAGCACCCGACTCTCCTCAAATGAATAATGCATACCGTTTGGCTTTTCATCGTATTCAAATGATATGAAGTTGTTATTTTTCGTTGGAATCTTGCCCTGAGACCGGACATTTCATATATTAAAGATTGCATTATTTATTGTTAGTATAATATTAACTTTTTTCCGGTTTCAGACTTGGCTAGTATCGGATTTTAAAAGTCATGGTTTGAAAGACAGAATCATCGTGTACGTTTTACGAACCCAACCTTAAATTATATTGAGGCAAAAAAGTATATGATCCAGAAACAAAGACTACATTTTTTTTTTTAATAATTTTCCACCCGTGTCAAGACAAAAATATGTGAAAAACGCCAAAATAAAAAAGAACCATAAACATTTTATTACTGAGAGCTAAAACTGGAGACAAAACATATAATTTAAAATAAAAAGTCCCACAATAATGGTAGAAGAATAAAAATTTAAATAACCATTTTTTTTAAAGGTCTGTAAGTCCCTCCACCGTCACTCAAGTTTGTGATGGACCACAAACATTTTTAAGGGCTGTATAAAATATGTGACAAAGTAACCACGGCACGGTTGCACGATAAACTGGAATCGTCTCGGGCCGTTGAACCGGAACGACTGATAGTGCTCGCAACGGCTTCATAAAAATATATAGTTCTATCTTTTCATTACTGGCTTTTCGGACAGATGCTTATCATTTTCATTTAATGCGTTGGAGGTTGGCTGGTCCCACGCTATGGTTGGTCCTTAATTAGGGATGAACTAAACTTTCGTTTAAATGGTTCAGCTGCAAGGTAGATAGGGAACTATTATTGTGTGTACCTACTGTGCACGTACTGCAAAAATAGGCTACAATAGCCGCTTAAGACTGCACGCTCATAACCCATAGCCAGTAATAGTCACCGTAGCCGAAATCGATAGGTATAGGAATATTACCTATATAGTTAATTGTATAGATATGGAAACAAGTCCAGTGCGTCCTGCCCGTCATGACATACGGTGCTGAAATGTGGACACTGACGGTCGGGCTGGTCCAAAAATTCAAGGTCGCTCAGCGCGCTATGGAGCGAGCTATGCTCGGAGTCTCTTTGAAGGATAAAATCAGGAATTAACCTTTCGTATAACGTAGATCTACACGAGACACAATGGCTTTTTTATTGTGTCTGTAATTACAGCATTCAACCGGTTAAATTATCCGGAAAAGAACCGGAGTTACCGACATAGCCTGCAGAGTAAGCAAACTGAAGTGGCAGTGGGCTGGCCATGTCTGTCGAAGTACCGATGGCCGGTGGAGCAGACGAGAGACCGCGTACCAGCAAGCGTAGTGTGGGACGCCCCCCAGCTAGATGGACAGACGACCTAAAGAAAGTGGCTGGGGTAGACTGGAAGCGGAAGGCGGAGAACAGGGTGCTGTGGCGCAGTCTGGGAGAGGCCTATGTCCAGCAGTGGACTGCGATAGGCTGAGTTGATCGATTGATTGATATGGAAACAATACTTTTTTATTTAGGGCAGATTAGACCGAACTTGAATAAATGTATATCTTGCGAATAAAAATAACTTTTAATTAGACCCTAAAGTAATTGTAGAGTAAAAAAAGTGACTTTACTCGAGGATTGATTAATTGCAGAGGCACGATTCATTTTATACTTACTCAAGTTTGGCTGAATCCGCCATTAATATAATAAATACAGGGTGGCAAGGACATCGCCGCGCAAACTGTAACAATGGATTCTGAAACTCCCTGTGTTGCGGAATTTTTCATACGTTATTAAAAAAAAATATACCTGTTCCATACATTTTGACCGCGTGGGAATTGAACTTTTTTATGAAACAGTTGATTCTTTTACCGACGATAAATTTCTACGCTGTCTAGAATCATGTGCTTACAATGGTTACAGTTTGCGTATCGATGTGATGTCACCCTGTATACTTGGTCGCATCGATGGGGTGTCACCTTCGTTAGGTATTAACAGTTAAATAATTATATCGATTTTTTTTAATGACCTTAGAGAAAATCTCGAGACACGCTTGGGTGCTTGTCTACCAGGCCCGTATAAGTGCCCAAAAATTATAAAGAGGAGCCTCACTAATTTGATTTCAGTCTTGAACGTGATTGTAAGAGAAATTTTCATTACTGAAAACTCAAAACAAATAGGCAAATTATTTCGAGTTAATAACGTAAAAAACTTAGTTTATTTTTTGTATTATTTGTCTAGAGTAGGTAGACGATGCAGAATTAAAAGCTTTTTTTAATTATATTTTTTTTAATTATTATATAGTTTTTTTTTATAATTTTTACAGTGTTCTACCAATGAATAAGAACAACTTTCGCTATGAGACCAACTCTGAAATCATGAACAAAAAAAAAACAGCTGTTTTATACAATTTGGTCAAGTAGGTATTGAACTTTTGTATTAAACAGCTGATTTTGTTTTCGTCTCGGTATGTAAAGATGGTTACCCATCTACGGACCGACCGCGGCAAGCGTAGTTTAACCTGATCGATCGACCCGTGCGGCTGTTATTACGTAACCACGAGCCACTCTTGACTGTATACCACCGGGTTCCAAGCTGTGTAAATTCCATGCAAATATGAAATTGAATTACTTCGCAAACGCTTCATTTTTTCCTGGACACATTGTAAAATGCGCTCCGATGCCGCCCGACGCGCGTCGGCCGGTGTAATGTGTATTCTGACTATACACATTTTAATTAACAACATTTTAACTGTCTAGATTTCCACTGTGCCTACTGGACCATCTAAACAAAGCAATGTTGGCATTTACAACGTTATCGTTGTAATAAGAGCCCCTTTGTTTCTGTTCTAGAATCTTCGTTACGATGTTGGCAACTGCCCCGTGCAACTTGCCAGAATCTGACTGACCATTCAAACTAACGAACTGCTTGTGAACGTAAGATACTTGCCGGATCTTGTCTGCTTTCTGTATTGAATATAACTTTGCTCTATTCGCTTTAAACTTAATGTTTTGGTTCGCTAATTGGCGTAGATGTGTTTGAAGCCGAAGCTACGCTTAGCGCGGTCGGTTCGTGGACCATCAATTACATATTGAGACACGAAAGCACGTTAGACCGTTGGTCCCGGCTATAATTCGTAAATCTTTGACAATCGTTACGGGTAATCAGAAGCCTAAAAGTCTGACAAACAGTCTTACCAAGGGGTATCGTGTTACCCAGTAACTGGGTTGTGGAGGAAACATTTTAATAGGAACTCGCTCCATGTAAAACATTGGTATTCAGCTAGATCCGGTTAGACTGGAAGCCGATTCCAACATAGTTGAATGAAGGCTAGGCAGATTAATATTGTGTTTAAAGCCCATGTTTCACAACATTAACTCATAAAATGGGATCTGTAGTCATAAAATATAAATAATAAATCATTTATTTATTTACAGCGTAGGACTAACGAGTACACAGAGATTTGATCAATGACCCCAATGCTAAGTGGAATTTGTTTCAAAAGAGCTTGAAGATCCTTTATTCAGAAAAGGGAATGAGCTATAATCTCAGAAAACATATGTATCATATCCAATATCCTTTATTAAAATAAAATCCAATTCACCGTACAAAACATTGGGCTAGGCTAATACATTGTTGCCATGTGTAAGCCTCAACGCGGCGCTATAGTCATATTTTATACAAACGTATGATTAGCCAATATCGTTCCGTTCCACGTTTTCATATCAATCTTCTTCAGCGTTTGCCTCACCGTCAGGTATATCTTCACTAAAGCGATCTCTTCAAGCATGAATATGATAAGGTCAGCTCGTGTTCTCACTATCAGTGACGAATATGTAAACGGTACTCGAGGCATGTTCTCAATGTGCATTACCAAGTTTCTGAAGGGGCTTCTTCCCTGGAAATAATAATTAAATTAGAAGAAGTCTTATAAATCATTAATTGAATGTAAAAACAGTTCAACAACAACCTCTGAGTTTGTTTCGGCCTTTCTACTAAGAGTAGTCAGATAGGAAACGCCGACCTCATCTAGCTTAAAAAAAATATGATTGACTTGTAAAAGTGTTTGAACAGGTACTTACAGAAAAAAAAAATCGAAAAACAGCTATGTATACCCATGTTTGCAAAGACATAAATGATTTGATTTTAAATTGACTTACTGTAAAATGAAATTACATAGTTTAAACACTATATAAAAAAAATTAAAACATAGTAATGTTTTTCATAGAGTAGATAAGAATAAACTAGCGTAATCAGTCTAATTGTTCCCATTGCTGAGACACAGGCCTCCTCTCTGAGATGGGCTGTAATCCACCATGCGAGTTGAAAGATATTCAATTCAATTTTCGAATATAATCCAGCATGAAACATTAACATTAACAACATTATTAGATGTAGGTACAAATATAAGAATATTATAAAGTTCAATTTAAATTAGAACATTATTACATACTAGAACATGACATCACGCCTGTAATCCCCAAAGGGTTTGGCAGAGGTGTGTATAGTACATCCACATTTCGCCAGTTATGTTTAACCCCTCAAGGGTCCAGCGTACACCAAGTGTACATAAGAGAAAGTGCTCGAAACGTCAACAGTACACCAAGTGTACACAACAGTGTCATTGTTCTATTGTCATTGTTAAAACGATGACTCTCCTGCGTCCATTCAACTACTCCGACGCGTCGGGTGTTTCGACAGGTAGGCGGGCAATCGTGTGATTGGTTAAGTCCCATGTAATAGGGAGCGAGCCTATTTCCTGGTACAAATCCAGACTCCAGCTGCTACTAACAAACCCAATAACACTCTACCCGACCTGACACACTAGAAACTACATAATAGAAATAACAACACAAATCTTGTTAGCCAACAGTACTTACGGGAGGGAAAGGACACGACCAATTTCCTGCCAATTGCTTTGCGTACATCTGACCAAAAAATGGATCTTTGTACAAAAAGTCGCACAGTTTATACTCAAACAGTACCGGCACTGGCACATAGCGACCGCTTATGTATTCATGTAACACCCATTTTAGCTAAAATAAGAGAATAAACAAATAAGTAAGTACAATTCAGTGTTCACGTGAAATTGTATTAAGGTTCCACATGCATAGTTAAACCTGATGATTAAATAAATTCCTAGCTTGGAAAAGGCCACACACCTATCCAATGTACAAAAGCTTAGCCTCTTATGCATTATTTGTATGGAATAAACAGAAAAGAGTACAGAAGAAACCAATATTTGGGGTTAAACATAATGATCACCAAAAAATATATTAAACATTAAAAGATTAAGTCTAAAATTACAATAGTTCTAGCTGGGTACCCCGAGGTTAGGTTTGGTTAGGTTACTTTCCCCCCCGGTGGGTTCCCGCATTGTCGAGGCGGGGGGGCTCAGTAGCCGTGGCTTGGACACCCACGGTGAAGCGAAGTGGAACCCGAGGAGGGGCCGCTCGTCAGGGCTTTTGCCGGTAAGCCGACGACGTAGCGGCCAACAAGTAGGTTGCGGTGCCGCTTGAGCGACATCGCAGCTGAGGCGGGCCGCGATGTCGTATCGGAGGCATCGCGGCTGAGGGTTGGAGGCCGCGGTGGGAGAGGAGTGCCGGTATTGCGGTGCGCCGCTCTCCCTACCTTCCGCGGCCTTGACGGGGTCGCCACCGTCCGTTGGCGGACGCGGTGGGGCCGCAGAGGAAGAGGAGTGTTGGTATGACGTTGGCCGCTCTCCCTATCCTCTGCGGCCGAAAATTGGCAGGCGGCGGGGCTAATGACCTGACCCGTCGCAGGGGGACCAAGGGTGCCCAGACACGGGGTCGTCTGGCGCCCATGTGCTGGTTTGGTCCCTGGGGTGGTCACGGCGTGCTATGTGTTCTGGTGCGCCGGTGATGGGGAATACTCCCCAGAGGAGGGTCCAGTGACGGACAGCCGCGGCGGGTTCACGGATGAGTGCTAACGCGTGCCCGTGTTCCCGCCGTAAGCGGCAGAGGAGGACACCGTGGAGTTTTAGTGGGTTGGAGTCCCACATAACTGCACTATCTCCCCGTGGTAGTGCAGAATGCATGAGCATTTCTCCACGTTAAAAAAAAAAAAAAAAAAAAAAAAATGGTTAGGTTACTTTAAACCCTTTACACAGAAATAGGAGCCCCGCGAAGAGAGGCTCCGTCGACATAGGATACAAGAGCGAGCAAATGAGAATACAAATACCTTTACCCAGGTATTTTATCATTTAAGTACTATTTTTGGCAGTAAAAAGTGTTTTTTTGATGTTGTATCTTACTTTATCTGGTGATAAGTTAAACATAAGCCCCAATATTTTATGTTTGGACTCTATTTCTTCTCTATTAAATCCTCTTTTAATTATTAAAATAATTATGTTAACAACCGTACCGTCAAGTTATTCCCGTATCCAGAGGTCGCCATATAATCAAAATCTATGTAATAGGGACTGTTGCGAGTATGCCTTCTGAATGTGAACTTGATGTTGTGGATATGCTTTCTGCTCTTGATTATCGTCTCCAGTTTCTCCGGATATATTTCTGTGGACTAAAATTTTCAGAAATAGAAAACAATATTGAACTATCTTCTAACTAATGTCACCCCTGGTTCGTACGGTTTTCGTTTATTTTCGTTGGATCCCACTTTTGAATCCCATTTTTTAGGTATTAGCGATGGATCCCGTTTGCTATTTCCGTTGAATCCCATGTTATAACAACATGTGTACACTTCAGAAGAAAAGTGATTTACCTTTATCAAACATTAAAAAGAGATTATTTTTAGTGGGCTGCCCGGAACCGAACTAGTTAGATTAGGTTAATTATTAAATAAAAAAACAATGTTAGGTTAGGTTGAAACTGTAACCCCTACGCACGAGCCGAGCGAGCGAAGCGAGCGGTGCCGTGGTAGCGGCCGGCGAGTGCCAGAAACGACTAGATTATATAGAAAATGAGTTGTTTGTGAAATAAATAGTATACGAAACGTTGGTTGAAAACTAAAAATTTGAGAATGGAGTTTTGGTGAAACATTAGTGAACCCCTCATTTTATTATAAACAATTTTGTTGTTGAAAGTACCCGCATTCAGATTTTTTTAAGCATTCGGGATCCAACGGAAATACTTTTCGGGACTCATCGTCAATAAAACGTAATTATCTTGCATGTTTTAAATTCGGGATCCACCGAAAATCCATAATAATGTTTTGCGGGATCCAACGACAAAAATATTAAAATGGGATTCAAAAGCGGGATCCAACGAAAACAAATCACGGTTTTTACGATTTACCAAAATATCGAGACTTCTTTATTATACACTTGCAGCGCCCCGCGGTTTCACTCGCATAAGTTTCGATCCCGTGGGAATATCGGGATAAAAACTATCCTATGTCCTTTCCAGGGATTTAAACTATCTCTATACCAAATTTCACTTAAATCGGTTCAGCGATTTAAGCCTGAAGAGGTAATAGATAGACAGACACACTTTCGCATTTATAATATTAGTTTGGATATATAAGTTTAAGATGTATAACATGTATTATACACATAAGCCTTTCGGAATGAATTCTCTAAATGATGGTGAAAGCTGCATCAAAATCAACTTTAAAAGCAACTTTAATTTATAATACAGGGTTATTTTAAATTGACTAGCTAAACACCACAGACGCGATGCATATCAATATCTAAACATATTAGGTACTGATATTTCAAATGCAACAAAAATAAATTTATTGTAGTCAATTGATATATCAGTATAAAAATCTGTTGTTTTTTGTGTAAACGTCACAGACGTCATGGGTGTCGAATGTCGATATCTTACATAACACACAAATAATCAGCCTATAATGTTCCCACTGCTGGGACACAGGCCTCCTCTCTGTGAGACGGAGTGGGCCGTAATCCACCACGCGGGCCCAGTGCGGGTTGGTAGATGTCACATTTCTTCGAATTTTTGGTTATAGGACATGCCGGTTTCCTCACGATGTTTTCCTTCACCGTAATGAGAGCAGTGGTGATGAAATAATTTACACAAAGTAAAGCGCCTGTCTGGGTTCGAACCTACGACCTACAACTCGTAAGTCGCGGCCATTACCACTGGGCCACCACTGCTCGATATCTTAACATGATAAAATGTAAGAAAACAGTTTTTCTCAATTCATTGCTCAAGACTCCCAAAAAAAACATCGAAACTTTTTATTTTATCGTGTGTAGATATTGATACCAGTCGCGTCTGTGGAGTTCAGCTAGCCAATCTAAAATCACCGTGTATGTATACTATAGATATAAAAGTTAAACAATCGATCTCTTCGACTAGGAGGTTGAGATGACGACAACAGATTTTAGTTCTCCTATGCATGGTTCACAATTATCTAATTATCTACTAACAGCTGAAAAAGATTCTCAGCCATCGAATCTTTACAAAATAAGAAACAAAACAACGTTATAATTGGTTATAATAAAGAAAAAACTCACCGATATTAATTGAATAGTGCAAAACATTAAGAATAAAACCTTCATCGTTTCAGAACCAGTGGAGTTCCAAAATGCAGAGCAATAGACAAAGTGCTAGTCATTTATATTTACAAAAGTAATATGAAATAAATTTTAATGACAGACCATACTTTATAATGTAATCATACTCATGGCACTGCAATTCACTATTATTATACATTTATTTAAAACCTTAACAAAAGGCAGTGCATTTTTTACATATTATCAGTAGGACATCTAAAACAAATTAATAGGTATTCAGTTGGTAGTAACGAAGGCTGAAATGACCCAGTGTCATTCATCTGCCTAGCAACCAATTTTCCCAACTATGTTGAGGTCGGTTTCCAGTCTAACCAGCAGGGTGTCATCATCAGCATTTTGACAGTTCAAAAACATTCATTGCTTTATTTACGTTGTTGAGCAGAGAATTTTTTCGAATATATGAAGCAATGGATTAGCAATATCCTTCAAAATTTTTTGGATTGTGATTGATTATGTGTTATGCAATAAGGGTGCGGATTCAGTTTCGTACGTTGAATTTGTGCAAAATCTATCTTCCTTTCTTTGTTCATCCCTATATTTTTTTTTTATAGCAAATTCTTCTTTTAGTTCAATTGTTTCTATAATTAAATAACTGTTAGTGACACATGACTATGCACATGACCCATCCGTTAGTACTGCAATTTATTCAGTAATCATCATTACATTAAACTTTATGTTGCGTTTACCTTTATTACCATCAACCTCAATGACCTGGTGACTCTTGCACCTCGGTGAGGTGAAGCTCTAAAAATAAATGTATTATCGAACGTCTAATAATAGATACCCAGTTCGCACTCCTAAAAATATTATTGACACTCTAATATAATGATGGTGCCTCTTTTTGTAAACCTCAAATAATCCCTATTTTGGGGACCTAAAAATACTAAATAATCAAGAAACCGACCAATTTGGATGGACCTACCACCACTGCTGACTTTGTTTGCTTGGCTTGCGCACGGTTGGTCACATTTCTAACCTAACCTAACCCATTTGGTCGGGGTGCTCTACCTTAGCTACTACGACCAATTCAGTTCGCGCGTACCTTGTCATAGTTCCAAACTAACCAAATCCTTATGGTTGGGGTTCCCTAACTTAGTTACTGCGAAAAGGCCAGAAAGTTAAAAAGAAGCTCAATTATTTTAAAAAATTGTGAATCATTAGAAGCGCAAAAAGCTATTATGTAATAAACGGTCTTCGGATTTGGAACGGTCTTGTGAACGGTAAATTCAGAACGATAAGTGATTACTTATCGTCTAACCTTCAAATCCCGGGACCGTTCCGACTCGTGATTACGAAGGCATAAATCACTTATAATTTACGAGATTTTCCTTAGTAAAATAATTACTTATTAGAAATCAATTTCCATATATTGAAATTCTGGCCTGAAAAGCAGGGTCACAAAGCATTATATAGGGGAGGGTAATAGAAAAGCGGATGATTTCGTAATCTGTCTTAGTGCAAAACCAATAAAAAAGGTGTTTTCACAGTCATCTGCAATTCTGCATGATTGAATTGAATTTTTCTATAAGAGACAGGATAGGTCTAAAGATACTACCTTGTGGAACACTTGTACAAACAAAAAACACTTTATGTTATGTTATGATTGCTCTGTTGCTCGAGGAAAGAAAGAGTTCTATTCCCATATACTAGACGAGAATTACAGGGTTATTTTATTTATTTTTGTATTGTTGTTTTTTGTGTGTTGTTTTTTTCTGTGCAACAAAAAACTGAGCGTTTTACGGTGGTCTAAGTTTTGGCAGCACCTTAATCTAAAATTATGTAACCATAATATGAAGATAGAACAAAGCACATACTTTTGCTGGGGAATCTGTAACAAGCTATAGTTCGTTCTAGGAAAGCATTTCCTTAATTTTTGATAGACCCACAGCCATATTTGAAATAACATTCTGACATTTCAATTCATAATAAACTTGCGTCTATAGGTATTTTCGTGTGGCGGCTCTAAAGAAGAATAAATAAAAAACAAAGCTTATAAAAATCGTTTATTTAAATAAGTCACACTTTTAGTAAAAGCATAGAAATCGTTAAATACATAACTATAATACATACACATAGTAGGTAAGCATTGCGCAGCCTTAAACAATTTCGGTGTATTTTGTTTCAAATAAACAAGCTGTATTTAAAAAAAAATGTATTAAATTTAGGCCTTATGTATTAAATGTATTAAATGGGGCCTCCATTTAATACATTTATGTCCAGCAGTGGACGTCTTTCGGCTGAAATGATGATGATGATGTATTAAATTTATAATAAAACAACAAATAAGGATATAAACCATATAAGGCTGATTTTTCCAACGCCAGATAATTTTATCCGAGGAATAGTTTTGAAATTTTGACATTTCTTCCGTCAGACGTCAATTTTATTCCACGGTTAAAAGTTATCTGTCGATTGAAAAATCAGCCCTTACAGAAATAATAATTATATGAATTTCCAACAGTAATTTTATTAATAGCAGCAATTAATATTGTTTTCAAGGAGTTCGTAGTCGATAAAGAACTGGAGCTCGTTATAATTTTCCTGCCCTTTAAATGTTGTTAATATTGAAATGTATCACCATCAGCCCAATTGGGCTGTCAATGTATATTTGTTATAATAATTATAACAAACAGTGGATTACGGCCCACTCCAACTCACAGAGAATCCAGCAGTAGGAACGTTATAGGCTGATTATGCTATGATGACCGTATCCAGTTGACGCAACCAGACCCAGCTGTAAAACCCAGCTGTAAGGTCGCTTTTCGAGTTCCGTACTCATGAGGGTGCCAACGGGACCCTATTACTAAGGCTCCGCGGTCCGTCCGTTCGTCCGTCCGATCGTCCGTCCGTGTGTCACAGGGACCGTAATAGGTAGACACTTAATTCAATACTACTATCGCCACTATAACAAGAAATAAAAACTAAAGGAAACGTGTATTTTCCTAAGTTTATTGCTCTATATTGTACGGTGGTACGGAACCAAAGTGTCTTTTGTCAAATACAAAGTGTCTTCGTCTGCGCAGCCCATGCAGAACATCTTCCTTAAAACTTAGACTTCTTTATCTTCTGCCTGACAGTCATGTAGACCTTCACGACAGCAACCTGCTCAATGGGTGGTCCAATAAAAAATATGAGATCAACGCGGGTTCTCACTATTAGTGATGCGTACGTGAATGGTATTGAAGGAATGTTCTCGACATGTGTTACTAAGTTTTTGAAGATACTTCGTCCCTGGAATAAAAAAAAGACGGGTTGCACTCCGGGAGTGCCGGCAGAAGTGAAAACATGAATATTAACGTTGAAATAAATCAATTATGAATTGAATTAATATAACTAATTTTTTTCCACTATTTCTGCGTCACTTTTTTTTATAAATCGATGCACTTTGTTCAATTTCCATATTTGAAACACTTTATATTCACGAATTTTACGAATACACAGCAGTGTAGCTACACAGACGGTCGAGCCATCAGCTGTCCATCCATCCATCCACATCCACGTCCACCATCACCGTCACCGTTACCGTCACCGTCACCGTCACCGTCACCGTCACCGTCACCGTCACCGTCGCCGTCACCGTCACCGTCGTCGTCACCGTCACCGTCACCGTCACCGTCACCGACACCGTTACCGTCACCGTCTCCATCACCATCACCGTCACCGTCACCGTCACCCGTCACCGTCACCGTCACCCGTCACCGTCACCGTCACCGTCACCGTCACCGTCACCGTCATCACCGTCACACCGTCACCGTCGCCGTCACCGTCACCGACACCGTCACCGACACCGTCACCGTCACCGTCACCGACACAGTCACCGTCTCCGTCACCGTCATCACCGTCACACCGTCACCGTCACCGTCACCGTCACCGTCACCGTCACCGTCGCCGACACCGTCACCGACACCGTCACCGTCGCCGTCACCGTCACCGTCACCGACACCGTCACCGTCACCGACACCGTCACCGTCACCGTCACCGTTACCGACACCGTCACCGTCACCGTCACCATCACCGTCACCATCACCGTCACCGTACCGACACCGTCACCGTCACCGTCACCGTCACCGACACCGTCACCGTCACCGTCACCGTCACCGTCCGTCCGTCCGTCCGTCCATCCATCTATCCATCCACCCATCCATTATCGTGTCTCACTTGGTTCACTTCGGTTGGCGCCGCCGTAGAAAGAGGGGTGGGGGGGGGGAAATCTCTCCTGACGGTCACGTGTCCTGACGCGAGTTTAACATTTTTTCCCCAGTACAAAAAGTGTTCAACGCCGCTAAAGAAGTTTTCACTTCAAAAAATAAAGTTGTACGTACGACTCAGTGACAAGGCACAACAGAAATCACTGAAAGTACAGACGCTAGCACATCAAAGTACTACAATCTGTCAAATTTCTATAATAGACTTTCAACTTTATCGCTCAAGCATAAGGTTCAAGGTTGATTGGGAAAATTTGACAGTTTCGGGTAGCTTCATGTGCTGGCGTCTGTACAATCATGAATACTGTTAGTTATGTTTTATACCCTTCTCCAGGTCCCAGGTTACCTATGTATCCGTCAAATTCCATTACGATCGGTTCACCGGTTTAGACGTGAAAATGTTACAGACAGGCAGTGTGACTTTCGCATTTATAATAATATAATAATAATATTCCACAACTATCACACAACGCCATCTAGTCCCAAGCTAAGCAGAGCTTGTGTTATGGGTACTAGACAACTGATAAACATACTTATATATTTCTAAATACATACATTACATAAATACAAATTACACCCAGACACAGAACAAATGATCGTGCTCATCACACAAACATTTGTCCTGGGTGGGAATCGAACCCACGACCTCCGGCATAGCAGTCAGGGTCACTAACCACTAGACCATCAGGCCTGTCAAAATATATAATATTATAAGTATGGAAGTATTGATAGGTGCACAAAGGATTGACACCTCATTCCTTTAGCGTGTCCAGTGAGACGCTAAAGTACGCATTAACGAACCTTCTGGTGAGGCGAACAATAATTTAGACATCAAGAAGTGCTTAAACCAAATCGTATTATAATTTTCGCACAAGGCGAAAATGGATTATATATGCATGTGACTAGAAGACCATGCATAATCAGCCTACAATGTTCCCACTGTGGGGACACAGGCCTCCTCTCTGTGAGATGGTGTGGGCTGTAATCCACTGCGCGGGCCCAGTACAGGTTGGTGGATCTCACATGTCTTCGAATTTTCGATTTTAGGGCTGGCCGGTTTCCTCACAATTTGTTTCTTCACCGTTTTGAGAGCATTGGTAATGAATAAATTACACAATGTAAATCGGCTGCTTGGGTTCGAACACACGACCTATAAACTCGTAATTCGGGACCGATACCACTGAGCCACCACTGCAATCGGGACTAGTAGAGTGATGAATTTAAATGTTGATTGGTGGAGAGGGAGAGGGTGACCAACGAAATGTTGAATTGATTTATAACAACAACAAAATACGAGTATCATCACGCCTATATTCCTGATAGGGTTAGGCAGAGGTGTAATTGATTTATGTCATCATCATCTGCCTAGCCTTTTCCCAACTATGTATGTTGGGATCGTCGACCAGTTTAACCGAATGCAGCTGAACACCAGTATTTTACATAGAGCAACTGCCTATCCGACCTTCACAACCCAGTTACTGGGTAATACGATACCCCTTGGTAAGACTGGTAGTCAGATTTTCGGGCTTCTGACGACTCCGTTACAATTGCCAAAGATCCACGAACGACAGCCGGGACCAACGGCTTAACATTCTTTCCGAAGCACTGAGCGGTCTTGGTATGTAAAGATCACCCATCCACGGACCAACCGCGGCAAGCGTAGCTTAACCTGATCGATCGACCCGTGCGGCTGATATTACTTAGCCACAAACCCATCGTGTAATTGATTTTTGTATGAATGAAAATGTAGTGAATGGTGAGGAGACTGCTGATTGGGGCCTAAGTTACTTATAGGTAGGTAGAAGTTTTTATGGAAATAAGTTACAGAATTTTAAATTCAATTTTTTTTTACATGGGCACTTATGAAACGTTAGAAGAAGCCAGGTGCATGATTCCAATTGATCGTTTCTTATGGAGAAGAGTCGGCAAGAAATTCCACGGTTACTCTTATAAAAATAATTGGCTTTAACAATATTTTCAAATTGCAGTATATCATACTAAATTTAGTCTATAAAACATGCTGTACTCACGGGAGGAAAAGGACAAGACCAATTTCCACGCAGTTGCTTGGCGTACATCTGTCCAAGATACGGGTCCTTGTACAAAAAGTCGCACAGTCTGTACTCAAATTGCACCGGTATCGGTACATATCGCCCGCTTATATATTCATTTAACTTCCATTTGATCTGAAATAAGAGGACAAGCAATTAAATACATTTGAATATACGCCAAAGAAATCTTTAATGAAAATGGTCAGACCATTTTCATTAAAGAACTGAGAATTTTTATATGAAATTATATTCACTCGATTTAATCACTATTTATATACACACAAACTAAAATATATATATACTATACAGGGTGTTACAGAAAGGGTATATCAATACAAACGGGTTGAAGAGTGTATCTGGTCTAGAATCTCTGTACAAAATTTCAGCTCAAAAGCATTAACTTTGAAAATGCTTAATATTTTTTTATTTCGACATTACGGCGCTGCACTGGCGCGCGGCGGCGTGATGTGCGTGTACTAGGCGCACAGACACATCACAGATAATGGATAATGACCCTCGTAGTGCGGTGACACGTTTTTTATGATTTCAATTTAATAAACTATCGAAATAAAAAAATATTAAGCATTTTCAAAGTTAGTGCTTTTGAGCTGAAATTTTGTACAGAGATTCTACACCAGATACACTCTTCAACCTGTTTGTATTGATATACCCTTTCTGTAACACCCTGTATACAAATAAAAATATAAAAAAAACACAGGAGCTCATTGGGCATCAAAAAATTCGTCCGCATCGCTGTCAATGGGATAAGTGCCCAAAAGGCTGGCCCACGCAAATAACATGAGGCTTGATTTGCTTAAAATCCATTTTTCCATACCTACGTATGCTACATCATTGATATACCAAAGGCTGAACTAATAAGGAGGCTGAAGGACAATATAAATATGATTGCAAGATATGTTAAGCACAGAGAAAGCGAGCTGCGGTGGTAATCGTTTAGCCATGTCTGTCGTTATGTGGGATGCCCGGCGCCCCCCGGCTAAAAAAGGTGGATTGGATAGACTGGATGCAGAAGACGGAGGACAAGGTGTTGTCACGCAGCCTTCCCAGGCAGTCCACTGCTGGACATAGGCCTCTCTCGAGGTATATGTCCAGCAGTGGACTGCGATAGGCTTAGTTGACTGTTGTTGAGTTAAGAATGATAACCCACCGTTAAGTTATTGCCGTATCCAGCGGTTGCGTTGAAATCAAAATCGATGTAGTATGGACTGTTGCGACTTCGTTTTCTGAAGGTGAAGTGAATGGTGTGCAGGCAGCTATCACCAGATTCTGTCTCTACTCTCTCGGGAAATATTTCTGCGGACTGAAGCAAACATAATAATTGTAGTAAAGATTCGCAAACTACGATTTACTTCTTCCAAGATAGTCGTGCTGAAGAAAAATTATAAGCCATGAGTTATAAAATTATGATGAACGAAAAAAAATAGAGTAAATAAATAATAATAAATAGATAGAATCACCATAGAATAAACTTAAGAGCACGTTTATGTATGACTGTCTTTTGTTTTTGTATTTATTTGCATAGTTGGTTAGTTAGTAATTTAATTTAGAAGGTATCTAGAGTAAATAGTTGTGTTAAATATTGTAAAAGTTGCTTATCTTTCTAATAAAATAAAATATAAAATAAATGATGAAAATATAAAGACTTACTGTAATAAATTGAAACGAAAAAATTGTAACAAAATAGTACCGCCATTATTTTAGGACCTTTCAAGTCACGCATCATCATGATCAAACTACAGCAGTCCATATTGCTGGTTATAGGCCTCTCCATGTGCACACAATTTAGCTGGATTCTCTGTGACTCTCATCCAGCTACTACCAGCCACCCTGCGAAGATCGTCGATCGTCAATCCACCCAAAAACAAGCAAAAAGCAATTTATAAGAAAAAACGTTTGTAATGAGGGTTGTTGCCATACGATATAATCACACTGATGACAGTTGCAATCCAATATAATTATATTTATTGAGCTTGACTCCTATTGTGTGGAAAAGGGAGAGGGAGGCCAGTGCCCTGCAGTTGGACCATACATTTATTTAGATTAGATATTAATTTATGGATAACAAAAATCAGTGCAATTTTTTATAGATTAATCAACCCATTTATTCCATATCTGATAAATAAATCACGGGTCATCAACACTTGAACAATTTTCGGATTGTTAATTGGCCAACACTCGAACAGCGCAGCGTAGTGGATTTTGACTATATGCTCTCCCAGAAGGCCAGTGTCCCAGCATGAATATTAGTCTGGCTAGAGTCACGCCGCAATAAAAAAAAATAAACATTGTATTTGAATTTTGTAATTTTTCCATAGTAGGCACGTTACGTTTGTACCTATCTTTCTTCTCAAGACTGATAGAAAGTAGACAGAAAAATAGTTTATTGCCTCAGAAACACGTGCTTATTATAAAAAAAGATAATTTACCTCGAGTAAATGATAGGTACTTAGGTATTAGAACCTACTCATAAAACAAAACAAATGTATACTGGATTTAATTATTCTAATGTGATACTAATACCAAATTAATTAATAAAAATAACAAAATAAAATCCTAATTTAACTAAAACTATACCTACACAAACTAAAATATAGCGTCGAAAAATTCATCCGCATCGCTGTCGACTGGTAATGTACCCAAGAGACATGCCATGCAACGTTGTAATGCTGCCAGCATTACAACGTTGCATGGCAATGCTTAGCATCTGGCCAAAGTAAAAGCCAGCCCTTGGGTAATTAATTGGTGGTTTTTATTAATTAATTAGGTATTCGTTATTATTTGCTAACTTATTATTTTAATTTACAACAGTAAAATACACTTTTTTATGTGATACTTTCCGAGAACTTTATTCCACCAAGTAGTTCTATCCATTGCGGCGAAGGTGACATGCCTAAGACCGAAAGACCGTTTTTTCTGTAATAAATTGCAAGTGATATAAAAGCATAATGATGCACGTTAACAAGAACATAGACCGTGGGTCAATACCTGCGTTGAAATAAGATTATAATGTATGTGCTGCCAATACAATAACGGAAGGCTTATAATAAAAACACCCATGATTATTATTCAACAAATATTTAATCACCAAAATCATTTTACTTCTGAAGAATTATGGAAATTTTGTATCAACGCTGTCTTCTTTTTGGCATCCTTCATTTTCTGCGTGATCTTTACGAAGGTTTTCCATCTGAAGACTTCTTCGTTGGTAGTCGTGAAGATGCCCTGGACATCGGCCCTGGTTCTCACGATCATCGACGAGTATGTGAAAGGTATGTTGTAAGGAAAGTTCTCCAGATGTATTGTTAGATTCGTGAAGTGATATTGGCCCTGAAAAGTAAAATTTATTCATGTTATTTGCATTTATGTACTTAGCATGGATGGGAGAGCAGTGTTAGTCCAGTGGAAACGGCCCCGACATTTATGGGTTTACTTTCTGTAAATAATTTCATCACCTCTGCCCTCAAAACGGTGAAGGAAAGCATCGTGAGGAAATCGGCATGTCCTAGAATCAAACATTCGAAGACATGTGACATCTACCAAACCGCACCGGGCCCACGTGATAGATTATAAATTTATAATCCACTCCTTCTCGAAGAGAGGAGACCTGCGTCTCAGCAGTGGGAACATTATAGGCTGATTATGAAAGGGTTACAGGACACACTCACAGCAGGAAACGGACAAGACCAATTTCCGGGAAACTGTTTGGCATACATTGTGCCAAAAAACGGCTCCTTGTATAGAAAATCACACAGCTTGTACGCTCCTATGACACCTGTTGGTATGTAATGACCGCCCAGGAACTCAAATAGCTCCATCTTTATCTGAAAAAAGGAAAAAATATTGCATTAAAACAGTAAGACACAAAACAACGTTTAAGGGCCATGGATATACGTAGATACAGTCAACAAAAGAGATAAGTATGCAGGATCTTCGGATATGGTTGACGTTTAGTAAGAAACCGGTGGATGTTCTCGAATGAAATTTTATTTTATTAATAGAAAACAAACAGTTCTTATATCAAATTAAATTTCACCAGATTTTCATACAAAAATAAAAATATGATTTTCTGATTTTCTGTTACAAACTCTACGCGAAGCAAGAGAAAGCGTTAGTTAGGTAAACAAACTGCTGTGTCTAGTACAAAATTCAGCGAAGGGGAGCGGGGTTAGATAGAACAAGGTTTGCTTTTGGTAAATGTGATATATATGTGTGTAATGTTTTGTAAAAAGTAATTGAACAAAAGTTGTTGTTTATGATTTTAGTAATCCAGTCCTGCAAGGTTGTTAGTGTTTTACCAATAACCCTGTATAGTCTAAGTTAGTGCTGATTTTTCCAACGCCAGATAATTTTATCCGAGAAATAATTTTGAATTCTTGACAGTTCTTTCATACAAAATCTATCAGACGTCAATTTTATTCCACGAATAAAAATTACCTGTCGATTGAAACATTAGCCCTAAATCAATTAAAAAATAGTAGATTACTGCAGCGGCCAGTACCTTTCATAAGTTACCTCTTTGGTTGACATGTTTCGGGGTAAAATATCGTTACATTTTTAAATTACACGACAGATATGAGTTTACTATATAATTTATTTGGCCGCAAACCACGACAGATATGGATTTTCATTCAACTTTTGCCGGCCACAGCTCGCATGTATTTAACCAGTACAGCAAATTCGATTCATCTCGAACATGGTTGTCAAAATAATGCTCAAATTTCCAAGCAGGTTTGAGAAAAGTAAATTTACATACCGTCAGGTTATTGCCGACTCCAATGTTCGAATCTATGTCCATATTGACATAATGAGGACTATTACGACTGAGTTTCCTAAATGATATTGACAAGTTCTTGAGATATTTGTGGTTGAAATATTCGATCTCATGCCGCTCGGGGACTATTTGCATAGCCTGAAAATTACATTTTCCATTAAATTAAAATTAGATACATTACAGTACAAGAGCTACGAAAGCCTTAAATTATACAGACGCCAGCACATCAAGCTACCCGAAACTGTTAAATTTTCCCAATCAACTTTGAACCTTATATTTTAGCGATAAAGTTGCAAATCTATTGAAGAAATTTGACAGATTGTATTAGCTTGATGTGCTGGCATCTGTACATGTCACTAAAGCTTTGGTTTCTTAAGAAAACGGTGAACGGTCAGACAATAACTGCTGTCCAATTACAAAGCGTTTTTAGCACCTTAGGGGCCGTCTCCACAAGCTAGAAAATCGCGGCGATATTAGGTATCGTCGTGCCACGTATACACTCTCTTAGAACGTGTCTCCACACGGCGATATCATCGCAGCGAAAATTTGATGGCACGGCGAGACTATATCGCCGCGATTCTCTCGTTCGTGGAGACGGCCCCTTAGTGTCAAATAATCATCATCATTTCAGCCCAGAATCACCCACTGCAGAGTATAGGTCTCCTCTTTCTTCTGCCATACGTCCCGGTTCTGTGCGTCTCTCATCCAGGTGTTTCCCTCGACTTTGACGATATCGTCAACCCAGCGCGATATTTGACGGCTCTGGTTTCTTTGGCCGAACCTTGGCCACCATTGGGGGTCACAGGTTTACTCCATCGGTCATCTCTTCGTCTAGCTAAATTCCCTGCCCAACTCCACTTGAGGCGTCCCCGACGTCGTAGACTTTCGACCGACGACGGATTTCGGTGTTACGCAGTTAATGAACTTAATGTGAAATACTGGTTGGAAAATAACAGATTTTTATGACGGCTCTTATAATATGGCGGAACCGCTTTCCTAGCAGACCAAGCTTAACTGGATATCTCTGATTATTTATGGGCACCGATATTTTACCGGGAGATATACCGTTTGTAATTGGAACAATTTAAACTGTGTAGATAATAACCGAAAAAGTTTAAAACAGTAGTATCCTTAGTTCATGGTAAATAGTGGAGTGGGCCGGGACATCTAATCTGGTTTATGGAAAAATAACTTTAAATCTTACAGAATAAAGTTTAGTTTACGCTACAACTTCAAACATTTTTATAACTTTTTCAATAGTGCTAGTCACTATGAAATCAACTTAATTAACATTAAAGTAAAGTTGATATTTGTTTAACTTTAAATAATATTAATTTGAAACATAAGTTTGAATAGACTTTAGTAGTATACATAATCATAACATCACTTCTGTAATTCCACAGGGTTAGGCAGTGGTGTAACTATAGTAAACCCACATTTCGCCAGATATGTTTAATCCCGATGTAATAGGGGGCAAGCCTATTTATTACCAGAGGTCGGAGTAGGTAGATTGATTTAAGGTCGTTGACGTCAAACGTAGAAGATAATATGGATATGCCTCCAAAATACCGGAACTTCATATTTATTGTGATATTTGTTCCGGAATTTTGAAATTAGCACGAATTTGTGTTTAAGGTGAAAAACGTATTAATAATATCAATCTACGCGGCCAGTGTTAGTTAATGGTGAAAGAAATCAGTATTTTATTTTATACAAAAATACCTTGTAATAGTTACAACGTATTTTGTCCCTTATTGTTGAATTAGAAATGACGCTTGACAGTATGAGACAAAACTTAGACAGGGCCTTTTGTTTCTTTATCTCATGTTCATCTATGTTCACAACGCATTGACCGCACGCAACGACCAGTCAGAAGCAAGTATCCTGTATGACTCATTGGGTGTTCATATAATAAACGATTTTGTTAGCCTATCTGTATGTTTTTTATTTTATTTTATTCCATAATTCCAATACCGGAACTTTTTCCGGTACTTCCCGCACAATATGGATAAAATGGCATGTCCATATTATAATATCTTGACGCAAGTATATAAAATCAATCTACTTACTCCGACCTCTGTTTATTACCAACAACCGTGCACAAATCCAGACTCTGGGCTGCTACCGAGAAATTACAGATGGAACAACCCAATAACATTTTTCTTGAACTAACAATGGAACCCATGGGCTCAACAGTAGCGCTTGCGACCACTAGACTATAGGTAGTCACACACATACATCTAGTAGCCCAAAAGATTAATAAGTTAAATTTAAAGAAACATTCGTGTTGATAAGAAGGACGTTCACGTTTTAAGTCAAATAGAATCTTACAATACAATACAACACATTGTTAGGTACAATATACCTACTATAATAAAATAAAATATATACATAAGTACCTACTTATAATTATTTCACTAAGTATATTTAATCTAGTAAAATAGTTATGTTACTAGATAGTGCTCATATCATAGTTATATTTCTACTAGGAGAGTTATGAACCACTTTCATATAACTATGTAGGGATATATGTATATCTAGGGATATATCTATATGCGACATTTACATATCTGACAAATTGTGGGTATATTTCTACGTAATCTTTCGGGAAATACGCGTTATATATATAGGCATATATAGGCGTTATGTGTATGTGTGAAATAACTATTTATAATTTTAAATTACCGAAATTAATCCCAGGGCGGCGTACAGCAAAGTCGATAATTTCATTGTAACTAACCCTTTTACTAGTAGTTGAAGTGTTTTTAATATTGTCATGATCTATGCCTACGATCTATGATTGATAAGTCATTAAAATAAAGTTAGTTTAAATATTAGCAAATGAAATGCGTTATTGTGCGTGCGACTTATATAAAAAGAAATATTTTGTACTACGGAACCATAAAAAGGACTTGTTTTAAAGAAGTTAAAGACACTATTCGAAAAACTGAGAAAATTATGTACCTGTTAGCCGTCAGCCTGGCTTTTACCAATTCTAGGGAAAAGCTTATTCTATGTTTTGAAAACTTCGGTGTTTTTTAAAACAATCTCCATTTTATTTAAAAAAAAAAAAAATTGCGAAATTTGATGAAAATTAAAATGCAAAAACGAAAACTGTAAGTACTTATTATCGACATTTTGCTAAATAACAAGAATAATACCTGTATTTTAATGCAAACAAAGCCGGGTTAATCCAATAGTTAAAAGTCATTGCCATTCCGTTTAATTTCAACAAAAATATACGCACTTCATTACTTTATAATAACTTTGTTATGTTCATGCTTCCTGTTTACAACATAGTTTTATTAAAACTCAATTGAACTGACTGTATTAAGTAATCAGTGGAAATTGTTGGTTTATGGGATTTTGAATACCTTCATTATGCGAAATTCCACAATATATACAGGTTGAAATTAAATTCATGGGCATCCTTTTAAGAGGTCATTGTACTCATCATTATGAACGACTTTTACTATTGACTAAACCTAAAATCGGGAAAAAAAATCAGCTGTTCCTTGCATTTATGTTCACATAACTCGTTAAAATGTAGGGAAGAGCTGATTTTTTTTTTCGCGTTTTCAGGTTTGGTAAAAGTTGTGCATAATGATGAGTACAATGACCCTTTAAAAGGATGCCCATGAATTCAATTTCATCCTGTAGGTATAAGGGGATTTCGAGTAGGTCTCATCTAAAGTCATAATCATCATTTCAGAAAATAAACGACATCCTTCATTTCGTACCCAGAAATGAAATTGCCAGGAATAAAGCAATGCTGTCTTTTGGTAAATGACTTCTTGGCCATTTTTTAATATTAGGTCCTTACATATGAAATTGGCGTTTTGTATGGAAGGAACAAAAAGTCGAATATTTTTTAATATAATATATTTAATTAATCAAAGTATGAACCATTGTTTTCAATGCACTTTTGCCATCTTATAGGTAGTTCATTGATCCCTTTACTAAAAAAACCAGTCGGACGGGAATCAATAAAATCTTTGAAGGCGATTTGGACTGCCCCATCGGAGTTGAATTTTTTCCCTTGCAAAAAGTTATCCAAATTGCGAAAAAAATGGTAATCTGTTGGAGCAAGGTCCGGGGAGTACGGAGGATGTCTAAGACATTCCAATTCAAGCTCTTCTAATTTGGTAGCCGTCTGTTGCGCAGTGTGTGGTCTGGCGTTGTCGTGCTTTCAAGCTTTTTAATCTTCCCAATTTGCTTCAAGTGAATTAAAACAGTTTTATCACTAACATCGAAGCCTGCAGCTAACTCGGACGTGGTTTGCGATGGGTCCGCTTCCACAATAGCCTTCAATTCTCCATTATCAACTTGGGTCTCAGGCCGTCCACGGGGCTTGTTCTGCAGGTCGAAATTTCCAGAACGAAAACGTTGGAACCAAAAACAAACTGTGTTTTCTTTTGCAACATGACCGCCATACACATCATTCACCCTTCGAGTCGTTTCCGCAGCACTAGTGCCACGGCGGAACTCGTACTCGTAAATAATGCGATATTTTAAATTTTCCATTTTGTAAAATGAGTGACGCAAACAGAAAAAACAGAAGAAAAAAAACAAATGAATGACGGTCATCGAAGCACAAATACATGAGTAAATAGTTGTACAAATTTGAATTTGGAATTCCTTACCAAAGAGGAGAAATTCGTGATTAAAGTGGCCAGTACGAAAAACGCCAATTTCATATGTAAGGACCTAATATTACAACTAAGTTTGTCAGACGTCGGATTCCTTAAATGCAAAGTTGACGCACATCAGTATAACTACATCTATCACTATGAGTTTGCTGTAGGCTCCCTATGCATCTAGCGTAGTTTATCTTCACGCGTATACACTGCGATAACGTGACTCTAAAGTTGCGTCAACGCGATGTTAGTTTCGATACATTCATGTCTATGGTGTAAGACGTAGCGTTGGAAGGCCTCTAACCAGATGGACCCGTGATCTGGTAAAGGCTGCAGGAATCCGCTGGATGGGAGAAAAACAAAGCCGATCGAAGTGGCGATGCTTGCGGGGTTATGTTCAGCAGTAGACGGCTTTTGGCTGAAATGATGATGTGCGTACTATGGTACTCCAGCGCAGCATCTACACGTTGTCAACCAACGCCAGATCTATACAAACCCAACCTAAGAGGCCGTCTCTACGAGCGAGAGAATCGCGGCGAATTATCGTCGTGCCACGTATGTCTATACACTCTCTTAGAACGTGTCTCCACACAGCGATATCATCGCGGAAAAAGTTTGATGGCACGGCGAGACTATCGCCGCGATTCTCTCGCTCGTGGAGACGGCCCCTTAATGATCCATTTTTCTAACTGTACCTACGCAGTTTTCATTACCGTGACCTCAGTCCTCAAGTCAACATAAATCAATGTGTAATAAAATACGGCCAGTCCTTTTAAACTAAGCTCGGTCAGTGGTTCATTCGAACACAGGCCGTGCGTATTTCTCTGACAGCTCTCGGCTTTCATAATAACTCATGCGTTAAAGCCAGGGGGAAATATAAAAATGGAACGGTGCTAGAAAAAAAAATCTAGATTATCTTTACGTATTTTGTTTTGTTGCTGGTGGGTATTTATTTTTATGAGTATTTTGGCGTGAGATAATTTTATTTGGAAATTCTGCAAGTGTGTTGAACATTTCTGTGGATTTTCTATACATGTTTAATAGAATTAAGTGTTATTAAAATAATACAAATCCTAGCGTATAAATATTGTCTGTTCAATTTGTATAATAAATTGGTCGACCTACATTTTAATTACTAGTACTAAGTAACCATTAAATATTTTTTCAACACACTTGCTCGTAAAATGGCTCTTAATGCACAGCTTTTAGATCCATAATGCAGTGTATTACAAACGCGTGCTTTTTCTTTACGTTACGGTACTTGTGCTTTATTTCCACAGATAACTATTTCATTTACTAGTCGGAGGTCGGAGAAGTGCGTTTTTTTTTTTAATCTCTTCAAAGAGAATTCATGCCAAAAAGAATCCGCGAGCCATATTTTACTTTTTTTTTTTAAATAGTCTGAGTTGTCCTTGGTCCCAAGATGAACTAAAATTTATTTACCTTAATATGAATGCGCAGTTGTAGCCCACGAAATTAAATTTTTCTAACGTTTTTTGCAATTTTCAGGTCAGTGTCAGGTTGTATCTTGATCAAAATATGATTCGCGACTATAACAGATACGTATTTACAGAATTATAATCATTAGAATCATTAAATACATCTTTCTAAGTTATATATTTTTCCATAAGAACAAATCTCTTATGGAAAAGTTCTTAGGGAACAAATCTAACTTAATAGTACATTATGATACATGTGTGCTATGTTGATCATTAAACTCGAGGCGGTATTATTCGCGCGAGCCGTAGGCGAGCGCGATAAGGTAGCCGAGAGTTTAATTATCAATGCACACGCGTATCATACGACGTTTTTCAACACACTTGTGAGGAAAAAAACAGACTTGTATTGTTAAATATTAACTTTTATGGATAATGGCGGGCTTGGTTTGTCATTCTCCGCGCCGCGCTGACGTGCGCGCGCAGGTTTACCCATAGAGTAACACCTGCGCGCGCATTGCTAGCGCGGCGCGCATTTATTTACTTAAAGGCAAAGACAATACCGATATACAGCCTATAGAAAAAATATAATAAACACAAAATAATGTTAAGACTGATCGTAGTGTTGTCGTATGTCAAATTGTAGTTTAGTTAGTATGGAATTAGAAAGTACTATTTGCATAGAGAAATATACATTAATTCAGTGAGAATCCGCAATAATAGAACGCCAGTGGTCTTTTTCGTTTGGTTACGGGAGGGACGACGGAAAATTATAAGGTGCATCCAGACAGAGCGAGCCATGCGCCGCAAGTGCTTTTTTTTGTATGTTAGATGCCTCAGCCTGAGGCAACCACATATATAAAAAAATCATTTGCGGCACATGCCTCGCTATGTGTGGATGCACCCTTAGGTGAATGCGCAGTGGTAGACCGCGAAATTAAATTTTTTTTAAGTTTTTTACAATTCGCAGGTCAGTATCAGGTTGTATCTTGATCAAAATGTATATTTATATAATAGATATGTATTTAAAGAATTATAGTCATTAGAATCATTAATATATATATTTAAGTTAGATTTGTTCCCTAAGAACTTTTCCATAAGAGATTTGTTCTTATGGAACAAATCTAACTTAGAAAAATGTATTTAATGATTCTAATGATTATAATTCTGTAAATACGTATCTGTTATAGTCGCGAATCATATTTTGATCAAGATACAACCTGACACTGACCTGAAAATTGCAAAAAACGTTAGAAAAATTTAATTTCGTGGGCTACAACTGCGCATTCATCTTAAGGTAAATAAATTTTAGTTCATCTTGGGACCAAGGACAATTCAGACTATTTAAAAAAAAAGTAAAATATGGCTCGCGGATTCTTTTTGGCATGAAGTCTCTTTGAAGAGATTAAAAAAAAAACGCACTTCTTCGACCTCCGACTAGTAAATTAAATAGTTATCTGTGGAAATAAAGCACAAGTACCGTAACGTAAAGAAAAAGCACGCGTTCGTAATACACTGCATTATGGATCTAAAAGCTGTGCATTAAGAGCCATTTTACGAGCAAGTGTGTTGAAAATATATTAATGATTCTAATGACTATAATTCTTTAAATACATATCTATTATATAAATATACATTTTGATCAAGATACAACCTGATACTGACCTGCGAATTGTAAAAAACTTAAAAAAAATTAAATTTCGCGGTCTACCACTGCGCATTCACCTAAGGGTGCATCCACACATAGCGAGGCATGTGCCGCAAATGATTTTTTTATAATATGTATGGTTGCCTCAGGCTGAGGCATCTAACATACAAAAAAAAGCACTTGCGGCGCATGGCTCGCTCTGTCTGGATGCACCTTATAATTTTCCGTCGTCCCTCCCGTAACCAAACGGAAAAGACCACTGGCGTTCTATTATTGCGGATTCTCACTGTATATTTCTCTATGTAAATAGTACTTTCTAATTCCATACTAACTAAACTACAATTTGACATACGACAATACTACGATCAGTCTTAACATTATTTTGTGTTTATTATATTTTTTCTATAGGCTGTATATCGGTTCTGTCTTTGCCTTTAAGTAAATAAACGCGCACCGCGCTAGCAATGCGCGCGCAGGTGTAGAAATGACCATTACTTACTCTATGGGTAAACCTGCGCGCGCACGTCAGCGCGGCGCGCGGAATGACAAACCAAGCCCGCCATTATCCATACAAGTTAATATTTAACAATACAAGTCTGTTTTTTTCCTCACAAGTGTGTTGAAAAACGTCGTATGATACGCGTGTGCATTGATAATTAAACTCACGGCTACCTTATCGCGCTCGCCTACGGCTCGCGCGAATAATACCGCCTCGAGTTTAATGATCAACATAGCACACATGTATCATAATGTACTATTATACAATACCTAAAAACCATCCCCTTACTAATAAATGTATTATATCAGATGAATAGTTAGACACCGATATCTCTCTTTCAGTCGTCAGTAATTTGACTTTCGAAAGAAGAAGACAAAGCTTTGTGTAACTAGTACTACTACTACTAACTAGTACTAACTACTAACTAATAAACATTGCATAGCGTCTGTATAGACAGACGCTATGCAATGTTTATTAGTAAGGGGGTATAGATGATATAAGAAAGAATGATAAACACCAAAAGTGTTCGAAATTCAAGCTTCAACCAAATTACCGATAGACCTAGATATCAGTGCCTTTTCACGATAATAGGTATTGTTGGAACGTTAATCATATTTTGGAATAGCTTTGTGCTCTACCCGTTAAAGGAAGCCTTCTATTAAGCTATTAAAATTGCGGCTTCCTTCGAGTCGGTTGCGGATTCGAGCAACGGCCATTGTACTTGAAATAATACCTTGGGAACAGTAATTTTGCTATTACTTTGAAAAGGACAACAAATTCAGAATATTGGATTAAGGAGAACTATTATTCCATCGCTATAAGTTTCTATCTGAACGTTATTTTAGCAGTTCGTAATGATGAATAGGAATACCTATGTACCTACTACCTACCTACCTAATAAATTAACGTTATTTTTCACTTTGTAGTGTTTTTTTTTATTGGTAGTCGGTTGTTTTTTTTTTCGCTTTGAATCCAGTAGTAATTTTACTTATTGTTATTGGCTCTGTTCTACTTACTCCCGTTCAGCAGATTTCACAATCTCCTACATCGTACAACATATTACAGCGCTTTAAGCGCTTTAGGATTTACAAAAGTGTAGACTAATCGAATACTTTGCCAAGACTAAATTGAGCGGCTCCTTTGCCAAATTCTACGCTAAGGAGATTTAGGGTTTAAACATTTTCTCTTAGACATTACTCCAAATTATTCATGGGCTGCATTCACGCGGATAGCATCTAAATACATGTTCTAACACGGCAATTTCCAGTTCAATTTGAATGCTTGGCGACAGGCCAGGTCGGGCTTAATAACTAGCTAAATAGTCCAGCGGCAGCGCTGTCAGCGGAGCCGATGCGGTTTAGCGGTCGCTATTGACAAGAGTAGGTACATAATTTTGAGAATTTTGAATGATTCGAACTTTTTTTTGCTGTGGTATTTTGTTGAACAGTACCAATACAATCAAGACATGTGTTAATCTGCATATAGCTTATACGTTATTGATTGCATATGTTTAATAATTCGTGGCTAAAATGATGAAAATGTATGTATATAAAAAAGCCTAAATAAAAAAAAGTATAAATTTAAGTCGCTTTTCGTGTCTGCCTGTGTGACCGCGTTATTCTTCTTAACTACGCAACGAGTTTTTATGCGGTTTTCACCATTATTTAGATATCTAATTTAATCCTGACGGTTTATGTGTACCTGTTATGAACCAAGTGGTTATTAGGACATAATAAAAAATTCCCGGGCAGTTTGATAAATAAAATAAAGTCTTTCCATTCATAGACACTTTGCTGACCTATGATAATAAAAACTTAAATTGACTGGATTTCTTACGTATAATAAACAAATCCCGATGTTTTGTCATGTCGTTAAAACAGAACGAAGCAGGGCCGGGCCACTTAAATAAACTGAGCACAAAGTTTGAAGCCGGTTAAAAAGAGGTTACTAGAACAAGGAGAAAGTATAATTTTCATCCCGGAAAATTAGAAACTTTTCGCGCTCGCGGCGAGTGCTCAACTTTATAGTACTCGTAAGTATAGTTTTTATAAGTACAGGGAAATAACTACCTATAAATAAACCCGCTTATTAATAAACACTGTATATAAGTTAGGTAGGTGTAAGTTAGGTTATACCGAATGCCGTCGGTGTTAGTCTTGCGTGTTTTGAATTCTGGCCTTTTGGTTACATTTGAATGTCGTTTGGTTTCAGTGTGTTGATTTTGTGCAAATAATTATTAATTTAGAAATAAATAATAAGAAATAAATAACTTTACAAGCCATATGTAAGTGGCAACGCCTGGAGAGGACACCCCAAAAGGACATATACGCCGCATAAGGATAACTTATTGGTGAGGTTCTTTAGAAAGGTCAGATACGTAGTACAATCTGTTACTGCAATTAGCTTTGCAATAGAATATATATATAAAGAATTTTATATTTTATTTATTTGAGCCAAGTAAATAAAATATTAAAGAATTATAAAATTCTATTGATTCGTATTCTAAAAAATCTCATCCATTTATGCAAAGATGGGTCAGCTAATTGCAGTAACTGACTGTACTCGCAGAAGACCAGAGTGGTAATTCTTGTAATTTTAGAAACGTTCACAGTCTGTTCTCAGTCTCAATCTGTCAAAAATACCTCTAATTTCCCTACATTTTGACAAGTTTTTGACATTTGTTTGTCGCTGAGATGAGATTTCGACTAGATTCTGAACGTTTTTAATTATGGGAATTGGCCTGATGTATGCACGTAAATGAGAGGATCGTACCAGGTGGCGTTCTGTAGTAGGCAAGGCAGAAGGCGTGAGTTAATGAATGTACGAGTATGTACGTATAAACAGTTTTCTTAACTGGTTGCATGTCGTAATTACAGAAACAATTGTGTCTCGCGTGGATCTACGTTCCGGCAAAACGAAAAAAAATGGGTAATACCATGCATTTGCTGTCTTCAACAAATGCATGTTTCAAACCCCTCGTACATTATTTATTTATATATTTATTTCAGGTGGCGCAGGCCCACCTTAACATAAACAATATTTTTATTATAAAATAGTACTTCACTTGCTTGTTCTTGTGCTGTTCTGTGGTACTTGTCCGCGGAAGCGACGGAACACCACGTCCTGCGGCCAGAACTCTTCTTCCATAAGCTTGTCACAACTTTGCACAAGAAAGCCTTTGTCAAAGGGTTTAAGCCTACACAGCCTTTCAAATTCTCAAACAAAAAAATCTTCACTCGCGACTCCCAAAAATAGTATGTCGTAGTACTATTGTCAATAGAGAAGGTTTGCCGAGATCGGTTTCGCCTCCAAATTGGTTTCGTGTCACGTCTATCGAATATTCGAATTGGTTTTAACCTCACTATCAAATAACTTTTCCATATTGCGTGTTTTTTCTGCTACTGGCACATCGCGTTGGGCTTTTCTATTCACAAGTTTTTCGCTTATATACGAGCACTGAATTGTAACTACTGCTGGTTAATAGAGATTTTTTATTATATTTTATATTGTCTTCTTGTTTGTTTTTTTTAAATTGGTTTTTAAAAGCCAATTTTTATACTGGAATGGGTATGACAGAAAGTTGTTTGCTGTTTTGGCTGTTGGTTTCGTAAAAGTGATTTTAATTAACGTGTTAAAATTGCTTTGAATTTTGGATGGAAAATTCTGAGTCGTTGAAAGATTTTTGTGAAATATGCTTATTTTCAATCAAAATCTGTCCTATTTTTAACCGACTTCAAATAAGGAGGTTCTGTATTCGACCCGTATGTATGTTTGTATGTCCGCGATTTTCTCAAAAACTAATAAACCCATTTTGATAATTCTCTCACTAATGTGATCTGCATACTTTCAGGAAGGTTTTAGTATATAATACATTAGGCAATTATTCTTATGTGCGAAGTTATATGCATAAATGTACTGCATCTCCGGCATTATTATTCAATGAAAAAAAAAAAACGAAAATGCGGAACCAACGACACCGACTTCCGAAATTAAAGTTATTTATCACATCGTTGTGTTTTTTTTTGAAGTCGGTTGTTTTTTTTTTAAGATTTGTGTGTAAAGTAACTGCTTATTATCAACAACTTATTACTTTTTCGTGAGATTTTTTTGTAAATCTGCAATGGCGACTGTGTGGGTCCAAAGCTAATTGTTACCTATACTTATAATATTTTGTGTACAGAAGCTGTTGGTATTTTTAGGGTTCCGTGCCTCAAAAGGAAAAACGGAACGCTTATAAGATTACTTCGTTGTCCGTCTGTCAAGACCGTTTTTCTCAGGAACGCGTGGAGTCAATGCAATCAAAAGATACGGGCGTTTATGTTCCGTTTATGCCGCATATTATGACACTCGCAAGGGAATTAAAACCTATAGGGTACATCTCGTTGACCTAGATTCAAGAAATTTGGCAAGAAGCAATGTCATGTAGCATAAGTAAAGGAAAAAATCCGAAAACACGGGAAAAATATTCGAGACACGATTCCCGTGATAAACTATAAATTACATACCTACGTACAGAATCGTCGGTGCATGAGTGCGACTCGCACTTGACCGGTTTTTTTTATAAATAAAGAATCTACTGCCCGCGACTTTATCCGCGTGTTTCGGCCCCGAACTCACCGCTTCGCCAGCCCGCGCTATTAACTCGTTTTCGCTTTCTGACTTTTTTTTCTTTTTGCTCGGTTCCTAAAGGTGATAATAAATAGCCTATAATCTTCTTTAAGAATTGGGGTATCAAATACAAAAAGATTTTTTGAAGTCTGACAGGCAGTTCCAGAGATTAGCGCGTTCAAACAAACAAACTCATCAGCATTATTATTAGTATAGAATGATATAATTAAATATCTCATGCCTAAAATTTTCAAATTAGAGGAAAAGATCTCTACACTTCATGAATATTAACATAATTAATAAACACATAATAAAAACGTCAACACGCAAGCTTCATTAAATTACCAAACATTGTATTTCGAAAATGGAATCCTCAAAATAAATCAAGACAACAGACCCTATTATAATAATAACGAGAACATTATATTCTCCACTATTGTTATATTAAAAGTGATTACGTGACGTTTTTCCACAGGTACATTAATCCTTTGTTACCGTCCCCACAAAATTTGTGAAAATTAAAATAATTAATATCCATTCATTATTCCAGGACTATTGTATGGCCAACAATAGGTTGTCACATTGACAAGAAATAATTTATACTGCACCACTGTTCATGAATGTACAATTGGAGCCAATAGTTATTATCAATTATTATTCATTGGAAAACGGGCGGGCTGTCTAATGGGTGTTGAGTTCTTGTTTTATGTTCTGTTTGAGTGGTGACAAATTGACAATGGTATAATACAAAATGGTATAATACTCAGTAACTGGCTTGTGGAGGTCAGATAGGCAGGTCGTTCCATTTTAAAAGACTGGTATTTAGCTGCATCCGGTTGGACTGGAAGCCGACTCCAAAATTGTTGTAAAAAGGCTAGGCAGATGATGATGAACATACAAAATGAAGTTAAAAGGTATTAGGTAGCCCGCAGTTCCATACGATACATAACTCCATGTTGTTCCTGGAAAATAAGACTAGACAAAACCTTTAAAAAAATGAACAACGGGATCCTCATATCGGTTAATGATAAAAACAAAATGATGAAGCAACGTATCATCTAATGACTTAATTAATTGTTGATTTATTATCTTTAAGACGGAGAAGGCATGTGTGTCTCGTTATTATCAGCCATATTTTAATTACTGTGGGCGTTCTTATGGGTAGTGTTGGTTATTGCGCAACAGAAAAACAGTTTACAGTTCAAAACAGATTATTTCACGAACAAATTAATTCACACCAGCGAATCGCACACTGTAGGTACACGACACGACCAGATACGGAACGCGGGACAGTTTCTGAGCACATGTTGTTCGTACGATGTCCAATGTCCAAGAGAGCTCCACATCGTTCTCTCGCGCTGTTTTCGACCCCCCACGAACTCAGGCTAGACTCCATCAAGCGTCGCCAGATGGCGCTGGCGTTCCGAATATTTAAACGAATGACCGGATGTGAAATATATATTCATAAATTCCCTTGCTCTCATTCCAATTCATTTGGGTTCGTTTTACGTATCTGTCATATTGATGATAGGTATACGGGGTAACACGATACCTGTTGATAAGACTGTCAAAGATCTACGAATGATAACCAGGACCAACGGCTTAACGTGCTGTCCGAGGCACGGAAGGGTCTCGATATGTAATGGATGGTCACCCATCCAGGAACCGACCGCGGCAAGCGTAGCTCAACCTTTTGATGAACCCGTGTGGCTGTTATTGTTTAGCCACAGGTCCCTCATACGACTCTCAAAAGACCTATATAATAAATCCCAAATAACAGAAAAGTACTATAATAAAGTACCTGACGACACATTCAGAGCCACTAACATAGAAAGTAAACAGAATCGCAGGCATGTGATAAAGACGATATTGCCCATAACAGTAACAAAGTCGTGGAAAACGGTGCAATGACAACTTTTAGCGCCGTTTTAGTACTGTGCAACATTTTATCAACTGTTCGTCTCGTTCTATAAAGGTTTTAATTTCTGTTTTGTATAGTTTAATACGACATGGTGCGGACACAATATGCACTTCCCTGTGTTTATTATTCTAACGTATAGCACTCGTGGGCTGCAGTTGAAAATCAGCGTCAGGTGGTGACCTTGTGTTGTCATCTGACATTATGCTGAGCTGAGGCCCTTTTGACATATTTTCTGTTGCTTATAGTTTTATAGAGATATGAGGAACAGGGTGTAAAGTTCACTCATACTCTATAGAAAAGGAAGAATCCTCCGACCAGACGGATATTGTGTCTGGCGGGCAACTGCCCGATGATTCATGACGAGCTGTTGTATCTATGCTAGTTGCGCGGTAAACTCTGCTTGCGAGATGCAGGATTTGCGTGACGTCAGTATGACGCGTTGTTCGCATGTAGCGTTGTAGATACCGCAACAGTTTTAAGGTATTTTTTTTTGCTGTAATGCCAATAAACGCATTTTTCTTCCTTATTTTCTTTCAAAAGATTAAAAGCACAACTGACCCTCTTCGGGCAGTTAACCCCACTAGCGAATTTTTTACTGGCTTTTTAGACAAATAAGAAGAAATAAGAATGCCGTTATGACTACGTTGGATGTTGTAAAAACGCTACTGCAAAAAAGATACGACAAAATAAAACAGCGACCCTTATTGCGTAATACATATGTCAACAATGTTAATGCCTTTCATTTTGACAATTCAGCAATATTCATTGTATGATTTACGTTATCGAACAGACGATTTTTTCAAACATTTGAAACAGTGGATTAGCAATAACCTTCAAAATCCGTCGGATTACGATAAGTTCGTTACGCAATTGGGATGCTGGTTGCCAAGACTTTAACACTAAGTACTTATTTAATCGTTTGAGTTTCTTTACCAAACATTTAGCTTAAGTAACTACTTTAATTTCCCCAATTAAATAACAACTATGAAATCACTGGAACTAATAAATCGCCTTCAAAAACAGCCAAGCGAACTCCACCAGTTTACCGCACTAACTCCATTTAATAAAGCTTAAAATGGAAAAGCTGGATAAAAGGGTGTTGCGAAAATGCAAATTGAAACATAGCCAAGTTCATTAAAGTTAATTTCCGTGAAATAAAATATCTGCACGGTGAATGTGACGCGGATTTGCGACACTGAGAGCAGACTGTACAGACGAGCTACAACCACATCACGTCATAGTGACAAAAAAATGTCGCCGGGCACAAAATTTTTTCAATTGACAATTGCGTTCAACAGCTGAGAGCAGTGGTGGCTAATGGCCCCAACTTACGAGATGTAAGTTGTGGGTTCAAACCCAGGCAGGCGCTTTTCTTTGTGTAAATAATTTCATCATCACTGCTCTCAAAACGGTGAAGGAAAACATCGTGAGGAAACCGGCATGTCCTAGAGCCAAAAAATCGAAGACATCTACCAACCCGCACTGGGCCCGCGTGGTAGATTATAGCCGACTCCCTCTCGAAGACAAGAAGCATGTGCAAGAATTATGCATGTTCAACAGCTGTCGCCAACCTGTGGTTGATATACCAGCGAATTTGTGACCAAATTTTGAGTTTGTCATACTACCTTTTATATGGGGGTTGACGCGCAAAAACTACGCAACTTTTATGTAATTGCAGCGACACAATACACACTTGCCACTGCTTGGCGATATTTTTTTACCGATGAGGTGTGGCCCATCTGAACAGAAGTTATTTTATGCACAAAACTATTTAAAATGCATGGCGGTGCTGCCTGGACGCGTTCGGATATATAATGTGACATAATACGATCCCCGAATGCAATTAACCTAATTCTTGACTGTCTCATTCTCGTATTTCACCTTTCAGGTTAAGGTTTGGCGCATTAATCTTGCTGGAGCTACGGTCCGTTTATTGAATCAATGTTTTAGAGTAACTCCTGGAAATATGCACTCTTTTTTGTAATACACTTTCAATCACAATCCGAAACATTTCAAAAGAAATTGCCACTCCATTGCTGCATAAAATATGTTTGAAAAATTATTCTGATTAACAACGTAAAAATCGCAATCAGAATGTTGTAGAAATGAAAGGCATTGCCATTGCGAGAGCGTTACGCAATTACCCCACTGATCTGTTTTCGGTATAGGGGGGCTAGCAGTGAGCAGCAGATTGCACCGGTGCACGGTGGTCGCGTAGAAGGTCACAGGCCTCCGATGGTAATGATCGAGCTAAGCCATGATATCTGGTTCAGTTACTCACTAGTTGTCATACTACCTGAAGCTATAAAAAGTTTTGCAATCTATTGTTCGCAACATTCCTTTTTCGGCATCGGAAGTGAATACATCTAAATAGTCATCAACCGTGTTATTACCAAGCGCTAATTAGCCTAAGACGCGACGCGTGTTTTCAAGTTCCAACTTGTGTGTGACCTGTTATTTTGCAATGGACAATCAATTTACAGGTATGTATTATTAATTTACTTTACTATTTTGCATTTTCAATCCACCATTTTTTTTTTAATTGAGTGCTACGCCGCAGCGTTACTTACGTATTTATTTCTGTATTTTTGTTTATGTTGAAGCTTTTACTTATGTTTGTACCTACTTGTGCCATTGAGTTAGGTATAAAAATGTCGCTTAAAATCTCTACTACTAGACTTTAAAAAAATTATTTGCGGCATGCTGCAGCTGTAAGGTGCAGCCAGGGTCTACGCCGAGCGCCTGGGCGCGTAGCACTTGCTACGAAATATGTTTTGTTTTTAATCCGCATTTAACTATTTTTTGTTTAGTTTTAGGTACTAGTTTTGAGTGTTCTTTCAAAAGAATGCTTGTACTAGATACTTGGCTGTCTATTAAGGACAGCACATCCGAACTGGAATGGTGGCGTCGAGTTTTTCAAGCCCTGATACAGTTGCTGCCTGAAGTTGAGAATTTGATTGCTTATGACTTAGAAAAAAGAGTTACTAATCTTTGTACAAGATTTGTAGCCATCTGGAAGCAAGTCTCTTGCAAGCATTCTCGCATGGTCTCTAAGTACAGAGACTGGCTGAACGAAATTGAAGTTTGCGTTCTGCCAACTTGTGCATCAGTAGAGAGCCACGACACTCAACGGCCAGCAGCAGAGGCTTCGACGAGCACTCAACAGCATCAGTGCAGGAAGGACTTCGAGGAGTGTAGCAAGAGATCAAAACGCCGCAGACTTACAGAGTTAAGTAAAGTAGACAGTTCCGCGATAAATTATTTGTTGGATGATTCAAGTCGATCTAACGCCGGTTCTTTAAATTTCAAAACTGATGAAGTCTTGTCTCTCATAAACGAGACTAAACTGACTAAACATCAGTATCTTATGGTGAAAGACTTCATTAATGCAAAATCACCGAATGAATTACCATCTTATACAAAAGTGTTGGAAGCTAAGAAGTGGTGTTATCCATTGCAAAAGTTTATCACGGAATCATCTGCTGAAGTAGAATTACAATCTTTGTTAGATCATACTGCCGGATACTAGAATCCCAAAAAAAAACGTTTTGAATAATATTGACCTTGACAAAGAATTTGTTTTGATTGGAAAATGGGGTTTCGATGGGAGTACGGGGCACAGCGAATATAAACAGTGTTCGTCGTCCCTCGTCTGTACATAAGGTCGTCATTCATGGTTAGGAAGTAATTGACCACGCATTATTGTCAAAAGGTGAGCTTTCGGAAGAGGCCGCCGAATCTTGCAATAAGTTAGTTAAACAGTTTAGGCGTGACAACACGAGGAAAATGTCCCGGGTTGTCACAAACACCGACGTGATACATAGACTTCTCTCCAATTCGGATCCTTATATTTCTGGTTTAAGAAGGTTACCACGGAAGAAGAAGTCTATTCTATCTAAAGAGGTGTTGAATTTGTTGTCGGTATAGAATAAAATGTATATAGTTGTTAATAAATATTAGATTTACATTATTTTAGATACAGCTCCTATTATGTAACTATCAACATGTAAATAATATATTTTTGTCCATTACTGTGTTTGTAGTTAGGTAATAATTAGGTATTTACTTTGTTTTTACTATAAAAATGTAAATATTTAAGTTTATCAGTTATTAAGTTGCAACTCTTTTCTTGTATTTTAGTATGTATTTCGTCAAGTATAATAACTGCATTAATTTTCGAATAAAAAAGATTTTTAACATTGATTCGCTTATTTTCGTTATATTATAACGTAAAGTATAACAAAAAAGCATAATAATAATAATTAGTATTGATAACGACAGTCATTACCTTCGCGAAACCCTATGACCGCCTCTCTTAGGGCGCGGAACCACTGTGCGGTGAGGTCAATCGGTGCTAGAAGTTTAGTTTTACGATCACTATCCTATTAAAACTACCGACAATGTCCACTTTCTGAAAGCTTAACGTCCAGCTTTAGAACTGCGATATTATCGAGCATTTAATGTATACCTCGGGCTACACTGCACTATGTATAACCATGCCTAACAGACGGGTTATTCACTCAATGAATATTTAGTTAGATGTTTCCAATATCAAAATATGGGAAACTCCAAACTTGGGTAATTCTCGAAATGCTTAAATCAAAATCAAAATATTTTATTTCACATAAACCAACATGGGCACTTAAGAAACGTCAGAAGCTAGGTACACGGTTCTAATTGGTCGTTTCCTATGGAGAAGAGCCGGCAAGAAACTCCACGGTTACTCTTTTAAAAATAATTGGTTTTTGCAATGTTTTCAAATTACAGTAGGTATGGCAGGACAACGTAGGCCTGTCAACAAGTTCCAGGTACTTGATAAAATAAAAAATGGTCTAAAGATCTAAAGTCTACAAGGCCTACAAAGTCCTCACATTTACAAAATTTGAATCTATCAAAACAAGATATATTTTTTTCATCATCATCATCATCAGCCTATAATGTTCCCACTGCTGGGACACAGGCCTCCTCTCTGTGAGAGGTAGTGGGCCGTAATCTACCACGCGGGCCCAGTGCGGGTTGGTAGATGTCACATGTCTTTGAATTTTTGGTTCTAGGACATGCCGGTTTCCTCACGATGTTTTCCTTCACCGTTTTGAGAGCAGTGGTAATGAAATCATTTACACAAAGTAAAGCGCCTGTCTGGGTTCGAACCTACGACCTACAACTCATAAGTCGCGACCGATACCACTGGGCCACCACTGCTCTCAAATTGCACTGCTCTTATATTTTTTTAAAACCTATTAAAACCAAATAACCTATTAAGTCCGTCATTAATTAGGTACATATGATCAAGACCAAAGGTTTTCAAAGTAAAAAAAATATTCAAGTTGTGCGCCATACCAGGAAAGGGGAAGTTAACAATAAGTTGGGGCCAATCGTCCAGTAACTGGACTGCATCGGCTTAACCTACTTTAATGAGCAGCTTTGCAATTTCAACACGTAACTCCAGGTGGGAGCCGGAGCACCGATTGAGAGCCGCAGTTCAGCACACATTGAAGTTCTCGGCGCGATAACGTTACTTAAGCTGGTTAATTTATGCTTCGTGGAATTGGTGCATTTGCCCTGCGTCCTGCAGTATTGTATGTTTGATTTATATTATGCCGTGTGACGTCACAGGTGGGGATTGGGAACTGCAATATGCTTGCACGGATGGCAAAGTATTGCTCGCCTCTTTTTTGGAGTGTAAGTACTGGCTATAAGAAATAAACTTAGCGGCGCAAAATACCCTTTGCCAGAAGTTGTCATCGTACAAGTGGTTCAGCAGCTTCAACATGATCAGGACTGTGCCGGAATATTATATTTTATCTCACCTCTTTGGTGATTCCAGTAACTCTGTAACAAAACTAGACGCCGCCATTTTATTTAAAACAATTCCCCTAGATATTATGAGATGATTCAGTTATATCAGAATCACGATTACCAGCAACCATCATAAGTTCATTACGTTTACCTACATACATCATCATCAGAATCAGCCTATGATGTTCCCACTGCTGGGACACAGGCATCCTCTTAGTGAGAGGGAGTGGGCCGTAATCTACTACGAAGGCGCAGTGCGGGCAGATGTCACATTTCTTCGATTTTTTGGTTCTAGGACATGACGGTTTCCTCACGATGTTTTCCTTCACCGTTTTGAGAGCAGGGTGATGAAATAATTTACACAAGTTAAAGCGCCTGTCTGGGTTCGAACCTACGACCTACAACTCGTAAGTCGCAGCCGTTGTCACTTGGCCACCACTGCTTCTACATACATGCAGAGAGCAAAAATTAACGTCAAAATTGTATTCAACGAAGCCCTCCTTTTTCTGCCATTGCAACGCTTACACCAGAGTTTATTCAAAGTTCCATTTACAGTGAAAAAAACCCAACGATTATTACAACAACACCGCACTTTCTCACCCCACAGTGATCGAATAAAAAAACTTTTCAAGATCTGACATCGTTAGCGTGACGCTTGAACCCAGTAAACTACTTTAGCGAGCCGTTTTTACAATTGTGTGAATAGAAATAGAACTAGGGCACGCAGTTCTATGTAACGGTGCGTGGAGTACCCTTCCATACACTCTTACCTTGTAGTAATGATCCTCTATTAAGGGAAAGGATGGGAGGAAGGGATGTCAAGCACTCCTCAAAAGCGAGAATGTTTTGCTGTTTTGAGTAACGTAAGAGCTGGGGATGTTTTTTCTCGAGCACTCGTAGGGTTATTGTTGTTACAATGGACGGCGCTGTGAAGGGGTTAATGTGTTAAGTAGTAGTGGGTAGTGTGTGTAGTAGTATGGATATTCTCGAATAAAATTTAATTTTATTAATAGAAAGCAAATAGCTCTTTTATCAAATTAAATTTCAGTCGACAACATCCATTGGTTTCTTACTAAACTCCAACTATATCCGACGATCCTGCATACTTATCTCTTTTGTTGACTGTACAGGTATGTCGTGTATCTACCTCCGTAACATGACACAAATTCCACAGCATGCTCAGTAGATACTAAGCCACCAAAGAGTTTTCCACATAAATAATAATTTATTTATAAATTATCTCCCCTGAATGACAGCATATACTTATTTTCAATATTTATTGCCATTACGTACTACATAAAACGTCTGTTTGGAGCGATAGCGCTAAATTGTTTGCCCCTTGTCACTACATTGGGGATGGTCGTTTATGGAAATAAAAACAATGGTTTAGTTCGGAAACTGTGCGTTGGTTTCGGGGTAAAATGTCAAAAGTTTTATAGTTTTAATTTCGAGAAGAATTCAGTGGCCTAAGGAAGTCGATTTACAGTTAGGGTAATTTTTAAGCATATTGACACCCTATGTCTATTTGCCGTTGTATAACAATTACATACAATTATTGTGATTTGAATATACATACAGTGGCCTCCAAAATTTAGTTGACATTTTTTCACTTCAGCTGTGATGTCACATTATGTTACTCTTAGCCTGCATCATCGCACTGCTGGGCAAAGGCCTCTCCCCATGACTTCCAGCTCTTTCGATCCAGGGCTAAAGTGGACCACTGGTCGTTTGTTTTGTCCAGCTCGTAATTATGATTATGATTTTAAATATAAAAATTATCAGGTAACCTGAGGGATAACTTGATTATCTTTTATGATAAGTCATAAGGTGAATTTATCTATATACAGGGTAATTTGAAAAACACCAACAACCTCTTAAGAGGTCATTGTACTCATCATTATAAACAACTTTTACTATGAGACCAAACCTGAAATCGCGAAAAAAAAATCAGCTGTTCCCTACATTTATGTTCGTAGAACTCGTCAAAATGTATGGAACAGCTGATTTTTTTTTCGCGATTTCAGGTTTGGTCCCATAGTAAAAGTTGTTCATAATGATGAGTACAATGACCTCTTAAGAGGTTGTTGGTGTTTTTCAAATAACCCTGTATATAAAAACTTTTTTACAAAAAAACAACCGACTTCAAAAAAAACACTACAAAGTGAAAAATAACTTTAATTTCGGAAGTCGGTGTCGTTGCCTCAGCATTTTCGTTTTTTGACACCGACTTCCGAAATTTAAGTTATTTTTCACTTTGTAGTGTTTTTATTGAAGTCGGTTGTTTTTTTTGTAAAAAAGTTTTATTTTTCACTTTTTAGTTGTACCTACCCTACACAAATTCAATTAACACTAGTGCATTGAAGACACGACTCGAAGAATCATCAAAATTCACATAAAAATGCCGGAGATGCAGTACATTTATGCATATAACTTCGTACATAAGTATAATTACCTAATGTATTATATACTAAAACCTTCCTGAATGTATGTAGATCACACTCATGAAAGAATTATCAAAATCGGTTCAGTAGTTTTTGAGATAATCGCGGACATACAAACATACATACATACATACATACATACATACGGGTCGAATACAGAACCTCCTTTTTTAAAGTCGGTTAATTAAAAATGAAACCCGTTTTCCGTTGTCACGACATAACATGAAAACGGCTGGACCGATTTCGATGAAATTTGGTATAGAGATAGTTTGAGTCCCGGGAAAGGACATAGGATAGTTTTTATCCCGATATTCCCACGGGATCGACATTTACGCGGGTGAAACCGCGGGGCGCAGCTAGTAGTTAATAAAAACGTTATAGTGTAGGTACAGTTCAAACATTTGGAAGTAGAATTTTAAATCATAATGTGGTATGTCACAGGTGATGTGGAAAAATAACAATTTCTTAGAAGCCACTGTATATAAAAAAGGTGTCCTAGGAAACCTGTACCAGCGAAGGTCTGTGTCTCAGGGGAAACAACTCTCATACAGAAATTTTAACCTTGTGATCAAATTCTGAGCTACTAGTCAGATTTGGGTGTTTTATAACAGGTGAAAACACATTGTAGCCATAATACAAACAAAAAAAATTCTCAAAGAAACAGCAATCAGAAAAACTTATGACTAAAACCGCCCACAATTAAAAAAAACTGGAAATAAAACAGAAAAAAACCCAAAAACTACAAAATATCGCGGAACATACACACATAGGGGTCCAATCGATGGGTTTTAGTGACCTCTGATCAGAGACCTTCGCTGGTACAGGCTTTCTGGGACATCCTGTATACAAAAGTTGTGATTTGAATTTGTGAACAAATTAAGTTTGTTGTTATTTGCTTAACGATTAATTTACCTGTCTTTTCCTGTTTTTAAATACAGGAGAAGAGAAATGGAACAGTAATGTAATGGCTAATCGCTCTAGGAAGGTCCACAACATTTCCCACGAAGGATTGAAAGCATAAGCAGCCTATAATGTTCCCACTGCTGGGACACAGGCCGCCTCTCTTCGAGAAGGAGTAGGCTGGAATCTACCACGCGGACCCAGTGCGTATTGGTAGATGTCACAGTCAAGTCTTCGAATTTTTGGTTCTAGGCCATGCAAGTTCACTTCCGATGTTTTCCTTCAACGTTTTGAGAGCAGTGGTGATGAAATAATTTACACAAAGTAAAGCGCCTGCTTGGGTTGGAACCCACGACCTACAACTCGTAAGTCGGAACCGATACCACTGGGCCACCACTGCTCTACAACAAACAACTATTTAATATTGCTTAATCTTAACAAAAAAAAACACTCCGGGAGTGCCGACAGAAGTGAAAACAAAACACAAACAGAATACTTTGCCATCACTCACTGACATATCGGATATACATTAAAACCGAGTACATCCCGAGGACAGCCGAACACATCCGAAGCGGTGTCGGTTACGGTAACAGTGGCGCGAATTCAATGGTTTTTTCCCATCTCAAAAAATGCCCAACGCACTTAAATAAGTTTCGTTAAGTCGGGGCCGTTACCACGTGGCCACCACAGCACTCAGAAGAATTAATAGGCCTTTTCTTAAAGTTAGGACCTATAAAAATGTTCTCACGATTTAGTAGGAGAAATGGTACCGAGAGAGGAACGTCTTTTATATTGCAACATTTTCTTCCCGACAAATCCAAAATAAACATAATTAATATTTATTATTTTCGTCCAAGACTTAATGTATTAAATGCACTCTATGATAATCATCCTATATCATTTTGACAACAAATAATGACAACTAAGTTATTTTAGGGCAGGGACAGATATGCGAGGGATGAGAAAAGATTACTGTCATATTTTCTGAACTCCCCCTAATAATTAGGCAAATGTAGCGAATCATCTTTCAAGAGGAGACTGTCATTTGTTTTACACGTAGAATGTCATTGTGAAATTCCTTGTTTAACGGTTGATGAACGAAGCATCTCGGCTGTGCAATTTCAAAACCTAGCAACTGAAATTTTTTTTTTATAATCGGTGTTTTTGCATATTTGACTTACTTGATAATCGAGTAATACAAATATGCAAAAATAACGATTTTTTTTTAATGTCAGTTGCTAGGTTTTGAAATTGCACATCCGATGATGATTGTATCTATCTATCTTTACTAATAATAAAGCTAAAGAGTTTGTTTGTTTGAAAGCGCTAATCTCTAGAACTAACGATCGGATTTAAAAAATCTTTTTAGTTTTTGCATTTGATAGCCCAGTCGCGACTTTACTTTTTCTTGGTCGGCTCCTAAAGGCCCTTCCTTTAGAAGCCGACCAAGAAAAAGTTAAGTCAGAAGGAACGCTAAGCAAAAACAAAGTCACAGCGCGGGCAGGCGATGCGATGCGACAGCGTGGGTTGGGGGAGCAAGAAATTTCACACGGACGAAGTCGCGGGCAGAAGCTAGTATTAAATAAAAATTAATTGCTGTTTATTGGTAAGCGCATCACTTGAGAACGGCTCGACCGATTTGGTTAGTTTTTGGTTCTAAAATGTTCGTAATAGTCCGAATTAGATTTTTATGGGGAGAAAAAAAAGGAAAAGATTCCCGATAATTTTCAAATACGGGCAACACTAAACCTCCTTTTATCTATGGGATTTTTATAACTAATTAATTATTGACAGGACAGCGGGGTAATTGCGTAACACATTTATCAGTAGAAATGACTTTCATTTTGACAGTTCAACAACATTCATTGCGTTATTTACGTTGTCGAACATTATGAAGCTATGGATAATCTAAAATAATTCAGATTACGATTGATAGTGTCTTACGCAATTAGTGTGCCGGACAACTTCTATCGGGTCAGCTAGTTTTTAATAAAGAAACATTTATAAGATACATTCTTGTTGAATATTCAAAAATATTTCAAATAGTGTTGTACAGACGCCAGCACATCCAGCTACTACAATTTGTCAAATTTCTTTAATAGATTTTCGACTTTATTGCTATAGTACCTATAAGGTTCAAAGTTTATTGGGAATATTTGACAGATTCAGGTAGCTTGATGTGCTGACGTCTGTATAAAAAAAAAACTCATCCTTTCAGAAATTAACAGATTTCCATCAAAATGTTAACGTCAGAATTCCTACAATTCGCACGAGTACTACAGTACGTGTCGACACAAATTAAAAAACAAAAAAGAATGGACGCAATCCTGAAAACATAATTACAAAACAACCTTTTGTGTTCAAACGATTAAAAAACGAGTTAACTTAATGGAGGTTCATCACAGCCAGCGATACGATTAAAAATATAATCAAAATGAGTTCCAGTACTAAAACATGAGAGCAGGGTTTTAAGGCAATTAGTTTCACGTCATTCTGTTGTGTTTAATTATTGCACACATTTATTTACACATTAGGTTAAAGGGAAAAACGGGTCCCTCTTTTGAAATAAATTGTCTGTGTTGTAAGCTGGACTTTATGTACACCACCTAATTAGAAAACTTGACAATTTCAGAATCATCGTAATCCATTGCGCGTTTACTATGGCAACGTTATCTTCAAAAGGCACACGACCGATCAAAACTAGCAATGGATTTTAAAATCAGGAGTAGAGTGATTGTATAGCGCGTTTTATAGTAGATGCCAAGGGACTCTGGGCCCTAACAATTTGTTACATGTATCGTTACTTGCGTTGTGTATTTTTGGAACAAAGAAACTCGGTCTATTGTCCAAATTCTTATCTATAAGGTAGTAATTTGGATAGGGAATGTCAACGGAGAAATCATTGAAATGGCTCCGATAAAAAAAAAAACGAAAAAAGCATTTTTGCGCTTCCTGTTATTTCGGCAAACATTTTATCGAAATTATTGTTTTTTTTTTCCTTAAATATTTTAAGCACATCCTGTAAATTGGCGTGAATTGTATACTTTTCGTGGAACAATTTTATTTTTATCAGTAGACCGAGTTCCAAACGTCGACGACGTACGTCGTACGAAGGTGTTCGATATCGGAAAGCGTATTATGGAACTCAATTGGAGTTGGGCATGACACCTGGCAAGGCGTAGTGATGACAGGTTGAATAAGGCTGTGACAGAGTGGCGTTCAAGGACTGAAAAGCGAGATGTCGGTCGTCTGGCGGCGAGATGAGCGGGCAATTTTTGGGATGCATGAAGAAGCCTCCTCGTGTAGCGCAGTTTGTTCCGCCAGTTACTCAACTGAACCGAGCGCTCGGCGCATCCTGGACAGTCACACCCAACACCTTATTTGACTGGCTAATTCTTCCCTTGCGGTGGTAGGGCTAACGCACGCCTGGTTTGCGACCACCCTGCCACCGGAGTCCGGCGTCAAGCAGCCTTCTGCGTTTCGTCAATGCGTGGGAGTTCCAGCGCCTTAGGCATCTTCTGGGCACGCTCGTTCCATCATAGATCTCATCCATCGCTTTCCATCAGGCGTAACCGAGGTCCAGAGCGGGCCCATTCAACAATAAAAAAAAGAAACGATATTGTTGCCATCGCGGGCAAATCCTGGATCAGGCTGGCACAGGAGCGTGGAAATTGGCACAAGAAACCCACCCCCTACCCTATCCACCCTATGCCCAGCAGTGGGCAAAGTTGGGCTGTGGAAAATGATGATTTTTAAAAGTTCCTAACAGGTAGCTTTCGGAAAATGATAACGTTTTCAACAAAGTGAAAAAAAAATATGTAGGGACCACTACAGTTACTGCTATAGTAAAATCGATGATTTTGCTTGTAATAGGGATCAATGTTAGAGCAGCTTAGTTTTAGTAGCTTATCTACAAAATGTAAAACAATTCCATAGTTATTATGATAGTGATTCTCCATTAGACAACACAAAAACGGCAACAACGAGTGTTTAAAAAAAATCCTTGTGTATACCTACTCGGCATTTGATAGTAGATACCATTTCACGAATTAGCTTTTCAAAATCAATTTATCAAAAGTTTTTCGCTATTTCAACTGCATTTGTTAGTCCCCATTTAAAAATGGATTCGTTTTTAAAAATTCATTTATACAACGCATCTGAACAATTATTTTGTATCGACGAATTAATATTTCGTTGCGCCATATTGTTCGGCTAAATTGTTTCGGGAGTACTAGGGAGGGGATAAAGAAACGAATACTCTTGAACTGTGATTGCGCAACTGTTATTTAAAACAAATATTAGTTTTCCAAGAACCGGTGATTAAACGCTCCGTGATTTGATTCGATTTCGTCAATTATATTAATAAATGTTTGCCGAGGCGCCAAAGGAACCCTAGAAATTTGAGTATAACAGCAAGTAATTAATTATTCTTGGGAAACTTTTGATTCTGAAATGTTAAAATGAAATTGTAATTAGCACCGGATATTATTTTAGCGTAAAAATTAAATGATATTCTAGCCCTTGATTTCTAATTTATCTTACTGAAATTATAATAATACTACGTAAAAATAATTTGGAATAATTTCTTATTATTTTGATATTATACAAAAACAACTTTCCAAGTCAACTCATATTAACTTCGTTGCTACCATAAAGTCACTGGAATCTTAGTTAATGAAAATGCCTTTTTTTTGTTGTCGGGGGGAAACCTTCAAAAGGCACCCGACCTCCGGTCGGTCGGGGAGTGTGATATTTTTACCTCACTAAAACCATCCTGGTGATCTGGTGATCACCAGGATGGTGCTGATGGTTCAGCACATAGGGGCGGACCCATTCTGGAACCCCCCATGCAACGCCTGTAGGCACATCCCTGGAGAGAAAGGGGCCTCCCCTGACCCTCGCTATGCACGGCAGCACGTGACCACTGTGCCACCGTCTTCTAGTGGATAAAAATACCTATAGACCTAAAATTTGGAACGGTTATCTGGTGTTCCATCACTGTGAATCCCAGCATTAATTGTTCCAACGTTCGCTCCATATGACCTTCTCGTTTGTCCATTTAGAATTTTAGGCTCGTATTCAGGAAAAAAATTACACTCATAATAGCAATATTGTCCAGCAATTCATTTGGGAACTGTGAAACGTCCGGATCGTGATTGTTTAATTTTGGTATCACATATCCCTGTTTTTTGGCAAAGCCTGTTCCATATAAAAATGATCCGTCATTTTATAAAATGGATGTTACATTTTCTATTCTGCTTTATTATCAGGGATTTGGGTCCATGTTTGTTTTTAGAATACGTGACAAAAATACGTTTTAGAATAGATGGGATGTTGAATTTGTAACTAGATTTTTTACCTACCCACTTTCAAATAACTGTATGGACTTCTCTATTTAATATTGGGAAATATTTTACTCTAAATTTATGCTTCAAAAAAAAAAAAGCGTACCCACAACTGTTACAATGTGTAGACGTATGTTTTTTCTTTTACATAAACGTGCCCCTTTTAAACTTTCTGGCGTTTTATAAAAACTGGTTGCAATAACTGAGCTAGGGCACCCCGACCAAATGTGTAAGGTTAGGTTAGAACTGTGATCTATCCCGCGCGAGCCGAGAGTACGAAGCTAGGAGCAGTGTCGCGGCAGCAGCCGGCGAAAGCAACACTTGTTAACTAGGTCGCAGTTAATTCGCTTTTTTGTACTTTAGGACACAACAAAATGAGAACTATTTGAAGGTCACACAAAGAGGCACATTTATTATATCATAGTGTACATTAATATTTTTAGGGCATCAAAATGGGGATTTCGGGTCAATTAAATACATGCCTTTAAATTTATTTTATGGTCAATTCAATCGTAGGCGTGATGAAGGTCTTTAATAGTATAAAACGTTAATAAATTCTCGTTTCATTGGTTTAAATCTCAAAGTCACTAGAGATTACGGTTTCCAATCAACTCATTGATCAAAATATATCATTGCAAGCAATCTTCTCAGTAACGTGTTATTGGATCTATCTATCTTCTCAAATGTTACTCGCCTCTATAAACCGTGTTAATACTTTGACAGACAATTCACACGATTCTATACCTGTTCCACCTAACTTGATTAATCCAATAAAGCCTGAAGATCAATATAGTTCGCCCAAAACTATGAATGAGGTGAGACATTAAATCGTCCCTTTACGTCCCAAGTACCAAACTTCCAATTAAATTATTGACTCTAATCGATGTGAAGTTTACGCCGTTCCAGAATGGTTTTAACTCTCTGGAATTTAATCAACCATCTCGAATATATCGGGGATTCTATATTAATCGTTTTGGTATTCGGTAACTTTGCATGCTTACTCTTTGACACTTCGGGTTCACACATATGTTTGTTATTGTTACCGTGAAGGTATTGTGAAGACTATACGAGTGAATATATTAAATCCCTGGGCGGAGTACCGTCGCTCTCATCGTTGCTTAGGGCTTCAGTAGTTCCTTTGTGCTGGTCCTTAGATTGGTTTTCGGGACGCGAAATGGTATTTGTAATTATTGGACGTTCTTGATCTTCTCTTGTTATATTATTTGCTATTGTTTTTTTCTTTAGCCTTCATGATATTGCTTTCTCTTTGTACTTCGTACACATCTACAGGGTTATTGGAAAAATATCAACAACCTCTTAAGAGGTCATTGTACTCACCATTATGAACATTTTTTACTATGGGACCAAACCTGAAATCGCGAAAAATAAATCAGCTGTTCAATACATTTTGACGAGTTATACGAACATAAATGGAGGGAACAGTTGAATTTTCTTTCGCGATTTCAGGTGATTTATAGAGATAAATAAATAAAATTTAGGTATCTGTTTGTAATGTCAAAATAACAGTTTTTTACTAAATGCATATGAAAGTATATACAATACTGAACACAAAACATTATTTTTAATTGTATGTCTGTCCATCTATCTGTGTGTTTGTTCCTAATCTCCGAAACGGTTGAACAGATTTTGACAGGACTTTGATTGGCAGATAGCTGATGTTATAAGGAGTAACTTAGGCTACTTTTATTTTAGAAAAATAATTAGGGTTCCGCGCAAACAATTTAAAATCCATCCAATTTGCACGCGAACGAAGTGTTGGGCACTGCTTCAGTATACAATATTGTACGAGAACCACATGAAAATAATTCGCCGTCCCTTAATTTGCGCAATGATTTAAAAACAACATCATTAGGACGGTTCATTTCCCTCCATGATTGCTGTTTTCCACTTCGTGTTGACTCATTAAGATTATAATTATAATAAGTTTTACCAAATAATGTGGGGAATAATTATAATTTGGGTTATGGGGTTTGGTCTTGCCGTCTATGTTATTTCCATGGCACAACGTGTTTATAGTAATGTATTGTGTGCAATTTTTGTGCTTTTTGTGGAATTTTGGTTTGTAGAGGTTTTTTCTACAATCTTTTCTAATCTACTTTTGTGTTTTACGATGAATTATTTATAACATGATGATTTGTATAGTACATATTTACATAAATATTCCACATCAGAGCAGTGGTGGCTCAGTGGTAACGACCGCGACTTTATACTTTTAGGTACAGGTTCGATCCTAGACAGGCGCATTACATTGTGTAAATGATTTCATCACCACTGCTGTCATCAGTGCGAGTTGGTAGATGTCACACATCTTCGAATTTTTGGTTCTAGGCCATGCCGGTTTCCTCACGATGTTTTCCTTCAGTGGACCGGGGGTGGTGGATAACGGTCCACTCCCTCTCACAAAGAGGAGGCTTTTGCCACTAGTGGGAACATTATAGGCTAATTATGCTTATACCAAATAGGTAGCAACATACAGACGCCAGTACATCAAGCTCATACAATCTGTCAAATTTCTTTAATAGATTTTCAACTTTATGACTAAAGCTTATGGTTCAAAGTTGATTGGGAAAATTTGACAGTTTCGGGTAGCTTGACGTGCTGGCGTCTGTACATAATTAATATCATTTCTCTTACAAAATTACCCTCCGATTTGAAATGGAAACATGTTGTGAATTCATGTTTATACACTATAATTAGATTGACAATTTTACCGTAACTATTTTAACTTAGTAGCTTAGAAAAGTATGCCCGAGGCACTCATCTATTGAGCTAGCAATAGAAGCAATTAAAACATTGAACTAATACAATATGAAAGCGTTTCATTTCCAGAAGGTAATTAAACTTTCCTATTTGAAAATGAATTTTCGAACGAGGACAAATTGTAAAATTAATAACTTTAGTGCCCAAAGGTATAAGAAAATTTCTATCGATTATAACGTCGCACAAAACTCAGCACCAGTAGGTACTTGATCAGGGAGCATACACATACAAGCTCTTTATTTTTAAATTACTTAACCGGTCAAGCTCCGCGCGTCGCCTGTCGGCGACGAAACAATAGAAAATCAATTGTGTCTCATTAGCGGAGCTAATCCACCTTTACACGTATTACGTCTTGGGCCCCAATTCTGTATTCATCATCATCATTTCAGCCGAAAGACGTCCACTGCTGTACATATGCTTCCCCGAAGCATCTCCACTTCGACCGGTCCTCTGCTTCTCGCATCCAACGCAAACAATCAGATAAGTTTACCGGAAAGTTAACAAGTTCGTAAAAAATCGAACGGCCTTTTTTCATCGGATTTTTTATGCACTATCGAAATTCAGACAGGACAACGTCTGTCGGCTCAGATAGTTGTAAAATAACTATACCATAAAAATCCGACATTACCGTATTCCAAAAAAAGTCCTTAATAATGCCGCAAGATTGAACTTTAATGTTTATGGTGTAACATCGCGTGCCGGCCATTCGATGTGACAGGCGGAAATAGAGCATTGCTCGACAGATCGTTTGAAACGACCAAATTGTAAAGTGATGGGGTCCGTAGTATTTGTACCTTTGAATAATGTATTATTCATTCATTCATCAATCAGATTTGAGATCTTTATACACTCATCAAAGGTGAATTAAATTGTAGAAAGTTTAAAACAATCAGAACCAATCCAATTCTGAAATTGGCCTGTGATAATTGCACCTACTCGTAAATAACCTTAGGCTGACAAAATTTTAATTTTTCCTAATTTTGTTAATATTAGAGTTAAGTTCGGCTTTCTCTTTGACCATATGCATAATACAGAAGTATTTTGATTAAAACAAAGTTTCGATTTTAAATACCAAAAGACTATTATTTACCGATCATATTTTAAAGAAACAGTTAAAGACTTAAAGAAACAAAAGCTAAGTAACTTAAAACGAGAAGTCTAGTCGCAATATTTTCTCAAAACAGACATGTAATAAATATAGGACACACAGAAGTAGAACCAAGTACACATTAAGTCTGCAATGCACTCTCAATTAAGCTCAAAAATTCCTCGCCACATTACACAGCAGCTACCAAAGTAACAACAAATAAATTGAAACAAACGTAACGAGTGAAACATTCCTAGTGCTAACTATAGGAAGTAGGAACATAGACCAAGAATATATAGAAGCGAAATTCACGTTCCAAACGTACATCTTCTATATACCTACATATATAAAATTCAAAGTCCTGACTGACTGATATATCAACGCACAGCCTGATCCGCTGGTCCTAGAGACAAAATTGTTTGAAATTTGGAGGGTGTGTTCTTTGTAAAGAGTAGGTATCCAATTAGAAGAGGTTTTTCGAAATTCTACCCCTAAGTGGGTGAATGGGGAAGGGTGAAATTTCACGCAGACGAAGTCGCGGGCAGAAGCTAGTATTATTATAAATGTCTACAGTTTCGGGGTGTAAGAAACGTTCAGCATAGTCAGATTTGCAAAGCAAATTAGCTGTGGCCCAAATCATTATTAGAATAGACGTGTTCTTGAGTAGAGAGATTATCCGCCCCGTTTTTTATACTGGAAGCCGGCCCTAACAGAGTTGGGGAAGGACAGGCAGATAATGATGAGCTGCATCCGCTCCCTAATTGCGTAACACACTATCAATCTCAATTTGAATCATTATTGCTAATCCATTGCTTCATATGTTTGGGATGGCTCAGCGAAATACCAACTTGCCGCGCTTGACTCGGTGGAACGCAGAGCTAAGAGGCTCATTGGCGACGTAAAACTGGTGGATGCCAAGCTTCACAGCTTGGCTCATCGCCGCAAGGTTGCCTGCCTGTCGGTCTTCTACAGACTGTACTTCGGTGAGTGTGCCCAAGAACTCCACGACCTCATTCCACCGGCCCCCTTCTACCTTCGGACATCCAGGCGCACTGCAAGTCACCATCCCTACCTGGTTGCTGTTCCACCAATTCGCACTAAGCGTTTGCAAATGTCGTTTATAATGCGCACAGCAAAAGAGTGGAACTCTCTACCTGCGTCTGTTTTTCGAGCGCATACAACCCGAATCTCTTTAAAGTGAGAGGGAACAGGCTTCTTCTGGGTAAGCTCGCTCCATCGTCGACTTTGTCTCTGTCACCTTTGACCTAGGCTAGAGTCAAGAGCAAGCCCATTTCAAATAAAAAAAATATGTTCGAAAAATTTGTCAGCTCAACAACGTCAATAACGCACTGAATGTCGTTGAACTGTCAAAATGAAAGCCATTTATAGCAATTACCCCGCCGATCATAGACTTTGACAAACCTGATTTGATAGCGCTGGTTGTAGAGGGTTGGGGGATAGTGGTAGGTCTGTACGGTTATTCTATGGAAGCAACTACTGAGCTCTAATCATGTAGTCCGGAACCCCGGACATAGTAACTGGCCGGAAAACTGAAATACATTATGTGGACGATATGACCGTCTGGCTTCGCTTGTATAGGAATTTAAACACTTCTTGTTCTTTGTGTTCATGTTTACTAATTTTCTTGTTCTTGTTTCAACTTGGCTTGCAGATTTGATTATTTTTATTAGCTTTGTAATTAGATTGTAGTATCTTTACAACATCTCGGCTAACTTTAAATATGGAAGGATATATGGAAGGCTTCTTCTAATTAAATGGGTGGGTAATTAATAAAAATTACCTTGATTTATAAGCTCGAGTTTTTTCATACAATATAAACCCAGTTTACGAATATGTACTTGTACAGTACTTTATACTATAAACTAACCCCCTTACTAATAAACGTTGTATATGTATCTGTATAGTTACACAACGCTTTGTCTTCTTCTTTCGAAAGTCAAATTACTGACGACTGAAAGAGAGAAATCGGTGTTTAACTATTCATCTGATATACGTTTATTAGTAAGGGGGAAATTGTGTACCCAATACACACGACTACTGTCAGCTGACGCAATTCGTCACAAAAGTCGACAATACCAGTAGATACGCTAACGAAATTCAACCTCCAAAACTTACCAAAAGTAAAAACATGAACCAGCCTACTATGAATCTACACATAAAATTAATTCACACCTAACCCCATCGAGGAAAGATAACAACTTCTAAGGTTATATTAAATTCCATCCAAAAGAACTTTCTTCAAGATAAGGGCGGTACGTAATTTCATTTACGCCATTTAAAACTTTAACTTCCGAGAGTCTGATTAAATTTTTAACAATATCTTTAATTTATAGACGCTGAAGGAAGTTTTATTGCAAGAGTAAGGGGTGAGCGTTCCCATAATTTTGAATATATCTAGAGTTTTGAGATGAATATCTATAAATATATCTACCTATATTTCTAGAATTATCTGCTTCATAAGATTAAATTATAAAGTATCGTTTAAGTGATAAAGTTATAAGTACTGAAAGTTTTTATGCTCGAAACAGCATTATCTGCCTAGTCTATGTTAATATTTACGTTCAGTGTTGTGGCTATTTACTTTATCAAAATGCTAATGTTAATTTTCTCTGATGCCCTACTATTATGATTATTATCTCTTGCTCTTGGCCTAATTAATAGAAATGCGCAAATATTTATAAAGTTTTTCCATCACATTTGCAAGATAAAAGTAAAAAATTATGACTTTCCTTAAAATCCAACACTCACTTTATGTTTTATTAATGTTTTGATTGAAAAGGCAAAGTTTTCTTGGTGCAGTTGGCTGCTGGAGATATCTAAGAGTATCTCCACCAAGGTTCCATCATCCTTTGGAAACGTTTTTCGATTGCAGCTACATCTTGATGAAAGCGTTCCTCATGTTCTTCACTAACTGAACCCATATTTTCGGGAAAAAAGTCCAAATGTGAATGAAGTCAATGCAATTTTAATGACATATTGTATCGTAGCATTTTAATGTACTCGTAGCAGTCCAATATCAGATTTATTTTTTCGCGAAAGTCAACGTATTTGTTGCTACCAAGGAATTTTTTTGTCACTTCAATAAAAGCGTTCCATGCTTGTTTTTCATTTTCAATATGTTTAAGGATACATGTAAAAGGTGAATCTTTAATCAGGTTTTTCTGTCCGGACCTACGAATACGACCTCTTTGAATTTTGCTTCACAAAGTTTGGGATACTTTTGCTGTTCTCCGCTTCTAGACGTCATATCAAAATAATATGAACCAGTTTAGATATTTTCATTCTGCTTAACATACTAACAGTATAATAATTATATAAAGAAAGAAAGAAAGAAAATACTTTTATTTGCGTTGAAAATGACGCAAAAAAGAACATAAACACAAAAAATAAAAAGGTAAGCTATCGCTCAGCATTCATCGTCATTCGTCGTCGTCGGCGTTCATGCGTTCATCGTTTAATTTACTTAGTTCAAAGTTGTATTTTATATAAAAGAAAATTATACATAAAGAATTAAAATCCTCTAAAAGTTGCTTCATTTAGTATCCCATAAACCTCTGACCATTATGTACATTAAACAAACATTTTACACTTACCAAAACTGTTCATAGTAATGGGTAAACAGATGCTGCTCCCTTAAGGGTTCGTCCATTTGGGGGTCCGTTGAAAAGCCGGAAAAGCACTAATCCATCACAAAGAGTTACGACGTCCTAGCCGTTATATACGATCGTGGGACCCACGCGATGGAGCGCTCATATTAGGGCTACTTGTATCGGAGTTGGTTTAGTTTAGTTTGTAGATCTTGTGGCGTATTGTTATGTAGTGTGTGTTCTCTCGTTTCGGTAAGAATTTATTATAATAGCTCATGCTATTAGTAAAGATAAAGTCTAAGGTGCGCTGGATTTAGAACTGCATTTTCGAGGTCGTTTTTCGAGGGATTTTATTGTACCTACCGTAATCATCATATGCCTAGCCTTTTCCCAACTATGTCGAGATCGGCATCCAGTCGGTCGACTTCCTATATCTTCACAACCCAGTTACTGGATAATACACTAAATTTAGCCATGCAGCTGAATACCGGAATTTTACATAGAACGATTGCCTATCTGACCTTTTAACCCAAGTAGCTTGTAAAATTATAATCCAATCTAACAGTCAATGTTTTTACCCCTTCTCACCTAACCACCTAACTTTTAACCTCAAATTCATAACCCTTATTCAAATGACCACAAAATACCAAAAAGTACCTAAACAAAACAAAAAAAAGTTGGACAGTACAAAACGGAACACAGCGCGACGTAACGTTGTTTACGGAAAGAAACAACTTGCGATCGGGACGCGGAACGGGACAAAAGTTGTGCGTTTGTGGGCTGTGCGCAGACAAACAAACAACCAATCTAATTATATGGCGCCCGGGGTAACTTGGGTGCTTATAAACAACTAATAATATAAAGATAACAAAGATGCGTCAAATTAGGTATAATATGATTTATGTATGAAATTGGGCTAAATTCTATTGATGAAGGCAAACGTGAAAGATTCAATGTTCACATGCTTAACATAGCAAATCTGTCTATAATGTTCCCACCTAATGGCCTCCTCTCTTCGAGAGGGAGTGGGCTGTAATCAGGTTGATAGACATCTCTTCGAATTTTTGGTTCTAGGTTTCTTTGCGATGTTTTCTTTCAACTTTTTGAGAGTAGTGGTGATGAAATTATTTACATAAAGTAAAGCGCCTGAATGTGTTTGAACCCAGAGCTACGACCAAACGTTCACATGGTCTGACCAAAATCATATCTAGATTTTAATAGAGATTGTGACCTGAGTTGGTATCGGTGTTTTTCTTACTGAATATTCGGATAGGAGACACATAACTCATAGCTGTCATTATATCTAGTTTTCAAAATATTATTGACGTAGTTTGTATAAACCCACAGAAATGGAAAAGTTTCGTCCCAAAAGTTGATGACGAAGTTACTGCTGAACTTTGCTTTGCCCCTTTATGTTTTGTCTGGGTTGCATTACTTATTGAATATTCAGGTGACAATAATTTCAAAGCCGTGAAAATGATGCTGACGTCACTTTCACGGCTTTGTATTTTCCGCATGTAGTAATATTAGCCTGCAGTTTCGGTATCCCAATCCTGCGTGCCAAGTTATACTGGTATTTACGTTACATTCAGTAGTAATGACTCAGAAGATAAATGTCTCATTAGTGAAATGAGGTTTGATCTTGTAGGGTCGTAGAAACCATTTCTATCGTATGTTCGGTTTTCCGGTCAATGGTCATTATGGTTTGGTAAGGTTTGATACTCATATCCTTGATTAAACTAATGTCTAGCATCAAGCAAGAGATAGAATTTGTAATACAAAGTGGCGATTTATTCACCTGCATCCGTCAAGAGAGTGATTCTATCCGTCATTTACTTCTTTATTTTAATATCTATTTATTTTGACAGGCCTGATGGTCTAGTGGTTAGTGACCCTGACTGCTATGCCGGAGGTCGTGGGTTCGATTCCCACCCAGGACAAATGTTTGTGTGATGAGCACGATCATTTGATCTGTGTCTGCGTGTAATTTATCTATAATATGTATGTATTTAGAAATATTTAAGTATATTTATCACTTGTCTAGTACCCACAACACAAGCTCTGCTTAGCTTAGGACTAGATGGTGTTGTGTGATAGTTGTGGAATATTTTCTTTACTTTCGAAAATTGTCCGTCTACAACATTACAGTAGACGGACAATTGTCGATTTATGTATGAGAAGTATTTTTTTTGCGAATTAGATATGAGTTTTATAGCGAAAGTGGTTTAGTATGACGACATCGTATTTGCTAACCAAAAAAGAATATTATGAAATAGACAATGGCAGTTATGTCGTATTTTTCTGGATTTGACTTCAATTGAACTCTATGAGCAATTTTTTTTTTGAAAATTTTTCATAATTTAAAAGTCACATTTGACAGGGCCGCTTCTGTCAAACAGATTAAAATTAAATAAAGTGACACAACAATTTGTTTGAAAAACTTTAAATTAAGAATAGTCCACGGCAATCAGGATTCGCTTATCGCGATTCAATCCACGAAGGCAGACTGGATAACTTTTATCTTTTCTTTTTTCTTTTGATAAAATTAAACGCTTCATAAGAAAATGCGACGAAATTTTTATATTCTTCTAGCGTTCTCTTGTGGCGATCTTTTTATTTACTTCGTATTTTACTTGTTAACTTTTTATCGTCTTTGTATTTGCTTGAGGCCTTTTCCTAAGGAGGTTAAAAATCTTTTCCCGTATCTTAGACCAGGGCTTTCTTTTATACCTGAATAAAAGGTCCCTGTATTTTATTTATAAATTTTATTTGTCCCAGCGCGCATTCGTTGAGCAAAAGAAAAACGTTTGTTGCCTTTTGTTTGTGCTTCGTAAATAAACTTTCTGATATCAGGACAAAAGTCTCTCAAGGGTTATTTAATATGTAGGTTTAACTTTGATTCACATTTGAAATTCATCATCATCATTTCAGCCGAAAGACGTCCACTGCTGGACATAAGCCTCCCCCAAGCACCTCCACTTCGACCGGTTTTGTGCTTCTCGCATCCAACGAGTTCCTGCGGCCTTCACAAGGTCGTCGGTCCACCTTGTGGGAGGCCTTCCAACGCTACGTCTTCCGGTACGCGGTCGCCACTCCAGAACCTTTCGGCCCCATCGGCCATCTGTTCTGCGAGCAATGTATTATTTGAAATTATGATAGCATTATTGCAGATAAATTGTGAACTAACAAAGCATTTAAACTTTTGACGCCGATTTTTTTAAACATTTTCATATTTTGAGTGCAAATAGGTAACCAGCCATAAAAAGTGCAAACAAATATTATTCCATTCAGTCTAGTCGTATATTATAGATTTAATAGTGTAGTATTTTTGGCATGTATTTAATCGAACCTCAAAGAATTCCCATTTTGTTATTTTTTAATATTTTTGTACGCTTAGAGACGCTTTGAAAGAGCTGAACACATTTAATCTACATAGATAATAGAGATTGGTGGATAGATACGTTATTTACATTACGTTAGTAAGACCGAGGACATTTTTAGCGAAAGATGCTGGTTACATTTTGTTAAATTTTTCTTTGATTTTGAAACTGACTTAAAGACGAACAGGCAAAACATCATTACATATCTAAGAATTTTACGATGCGATTTTAAACATAATCAGCCTATAGTGTTGTCACTGCTGGGACATAGGCCCCCTCTCGGTGAGAAGGAGTGGGCCATAATCCACCAGGCGGGCTCAGTTCGGGTTGGTAGATGTCACATGTCTTCGAATGTATGGTTCTAAGACATGCCGGTTTCCTCACGATGTTTTCCTTCACACAAAGTAATGAGCCTGGCTGGATTCGAAATTACGACCTACAATAAAGTAAGACCAATCCCTAAAGTAAATAATATCTAGTGTCAGCACAATATTAATAAAACCTACCCACACAGGGTACCCTATTCAGGTATACAGGGTGAGTCTGTGAAGCTAACTTTACTTTTAATAAGATAAGTTCAGAATTCAGGAGTGAAACACCTAACACAAATATAATTCCAAATGTTGAATCTTTGAAACTTTGACAGGGCTACAGGTAAATTACGTTACTCTGTTGCCTTCTTGAGGGCTCGCAATGATCCTGCACATTTTTAACATCTTTCTGAACTTTAAGTAACAAACTGATTGTTGACTTATAAATCAAAATGTATATTTTTTATCGATTTAAATTATATTCTCTGACGTGGCTCAAAAGGCTGCTCAACTTAAATGGGACTGGGCAGGACATGTCTGCCGCATGCCGGACAAACTGTGGGCCCAAATAGCGCAGAATTGGTGCCCTGAGACAGTGAGGCGGGGTCGCGGCAGACCACGCAGGAGATGGCGGGACGAGCTGGATAGGTTCCGTCAAAACTGGAGGGAGGACGCGCGGGCTCGCGAAAAATGGAAGGAGTGGAGGGAGGCCTTTGCCTAGGAGTGGGACAGCGCAGGCTAGATAAAAAGAAAAAAAAATATATATTCAAGATCGCCTTGCACGTGGTTTTCCAGGCTTATAATTCAAATAAGTACATCAATCAACTCAGCCTATCGCAGTCCACTGCTGGACATAGGCCTCTCTCAGGCTGCGCCACAACACCTAGTTCTCCGCCTTCCGCATCTGTACCGACCACCCTTTTTAGATCGTCGGTCCTTCTAGCTGGGGGGCGCCCTACATTACGCTTTCCGATACGCGGTCTCCACTCCAGGACTCGTCTGCTCCACCCTCCATCGGTACTTCGATAATAAGGGCCAGCCAACTGCCACTTCAGCTTACTTAACACTGCAAGCTATTTCGGTAACTCCGGTTTTTTTCGGATTACTTCATTTCTGATTTTATCCTTCAAGGAAACTCCGACCATAATTTAAATACAAAATCATAATTATTCATCCTGTATACTAGTTATGCTAGTATCGCGAATATCTGTCTTTTTGGGGCCAAATTAATATGTCTACAGCCTGTGGTTTGTTATTGTTTATTTGTTTTTCTCAAAGCCATCTAAATTGATGATGTCTGGACTTTTGTTGATGTATGGCCAAAAATAACATTTTGATGACTTAATTTTGTTGTTGATCGTAAAGATTTATACCTAGTTATAAATACCTATATCATCCATACTAATATTATAAATTCGAAAGTAACTCTGTCTGTCTGTCTGTCTCTATGTTACCTTTTCACGCCTAAACCACTGAACGGATTTAGATGAAATTTGGCAGAGAGATAGATTGCATCCCGGTGATGGACATAGGATAGTTTTTATCCCAGAAATCATCCTTTAAGGGGGATGAAAAGGGGGGTGGAAGTTTGTATGGGGAATCAATAACCGCTGAACCGATTTAGATGAAATTTGGTATGGGCATAGTTTGAGTTGTGGGGAAGGATATAGAATAGTTTTTATCCGCGAAATTATCCCTTAAGGCTGTAAAAAGGGGTGTGGAGATTTGTAAAGGGAATCAATAAAAAAGGACTATAATACTTTTATCGCTGGTGAAACCACGGGGCACAGCTGATTTTTTATATACCAAGTCGAAGTGTTGATCGTCCAGGGGCGAAAAGGGCGGACGAAATTGTTACCATCACGGGTAGAACCTGGATGAGACTGGCACAGGAGCATGGGGCATTGGCACATGAAAAGAAAGGCCTATACTCAGCACTGGGGAAAGTCAAAGTGGATGATGATTTCCGTACCTCGAAAGGAAAAACGGAACCCTTATAGGATCACTTTGTTGTCCGTCCGTCTGTCTGTCTGCCAAGACCTTCTTTCTCAGAAACGCGCGGAGGTATTAAGCTGGAATTTATATCAAATACTCAGGTCTACTGCCCCTTGGAGCTCTGAAAAAATAAAACTTCTGAGCCAACGCAATCAAAAGATACAGCCGTTTATGCCGCAAATTTCCGCAAATTTTCGACATTCGCAAGGGAATCAAAACCTACAGGGTACTTCCCGTAAACTCAGAATCTTGAAATTTGGTACGAAGCAACGTCTTATAGCACAGATAAAGGAAAAATTGCGAAAACCGTAAATTTGTAGTTACATACCTACTTTGTACGGAACCCTCGGTGCGCGAATCCGACTCGCACTTGACCGGTTTTTTTTTTTTTATAGGAAGAGAGTTTTGTTATGTAGTTTGTTATAAATGTTGCAAAACAAAATTAGTAAAATCCTGCCCTATTTATGTAGGTAGGTAGGAAGGTAGCAACTGAAGAGGGTGAGGGTGAGGGACGAGAATTTTCATGCTTTGAAAAAGACTAATTTCCAAGGCCTGAAATAATAAGAGATTTTGAGAGACTTTGAAGAAAATACATAAAGAGTATGAAATTAAAACGGATTCAGATAATCTATTTTCATGGGCTCAAAAATACACATAGTGAAATGAAACATTCTTTTCATGCTAATCCATACTTCCATACTAATATTACAAACTCGAAAGTAACTCTGTCTGTCTGTCTGTCTGTATGTTACCTTTTCACGCCTAAACCACTGAACCGATTTAGATGAAATTTGGTATAGAGATAGTTTGAGTCCCGGGAAAGGATACAGGATACTTTTTTTGACAGGCCTGATGGTCTAGTGGTTAGTGACCCTGACTGCTATGCCGGAGGTCGTGGGTTCGATTCCCACCCAGGACAAATATTTGTGTGATGAGCACGATCATTTGTTCTGTGTCTGGGTGTAATTTATCTATAATATGTATGTATTTAGAAATATATAAGTATGTTTATCAGTTGTCTAGTACCCATAACACAAGCTCTGCTTAGCTTGGGACTAGATGGCGTTGTGTGATAGTTGTGGAATATTATTTATTTATTTTTATCCCGATATTCCTACGGGATCGAAACTTATGCGGGAGAAACCGCGGGACGCAGCTAGTACTTTATAATCGCACAACTGTAGGTACTCTTTCACATTCCAACTACGACTGCTTCTACACTTCATTTTACCATTTAAAATTAGGTACTTTTGTCCTGCACCCAGAAATAATAATAATATCATAACCGTTATTTCTAAGTGTTGCCAAAGTAGAATAATACATTCAGTTGCCATAATGAGCCACATTTAAAAGTTTGTTTCAATTTTAATAATTTATTTTTTTGTAGTGTAGCCACAGCGGATATTATAATTCAGTATTAAAACAAAAAAAAAATAAAATCAAAGAAATCACGAAAAATAGTATTTATATAATATAGGTGGCTATCTTGTGAATTGTATTCGTCCACTGCCGTCCAGCCTACAACTAAGATTAATGGTTTAGATTAAAGTAAACAGACCTATTCAACCTTCAATCTTTTAAACAAAGTGGTGTCCCCGATGCTCTCACATTTATTACTCTTCGGCGCAGTGACGCAGCGTCAAGTCTACCTATAAATCTCTCAAACCCTTAGTACCGGGAATTTCAGAGGAATGTGTGAAATATTGTTTGCTTTTCAGCCTACGGACATGATGTTATACATGCGTAACATTTTTCCATAATAGGAGACAATTTATGTGACATTGTGACTAAAAAACCGGCCGAGTGCCAGTCGGGCTCGTACATGAAGGGTTCCGTAGCACAAGGCAAAAAACGCCGAAGAAACACGTGTTTCTTTCGGCGGTTTTTCCTTTAATTTTTATTCATCATCAGCAGCCTATAGCGATCCACTGCTGGACATAGGCTTCTCCTATTGCACGCCATCCAACTCGATTATTGGCAACTCTCATCCAGCTGCTACCAGCCATCCTGCTAAGATACCTACCACCAACTTGTTCGAACTTGTAGACTTTGTCTTCATAGCCTTATTTATATTTGCGTAGTACCTACCGAATATTACCAAATGTCCATACATAAATATAAGTATGTTTATCAGTTGTCTAGTACCCATAACACAAGCTCTGCTTAGCTTGGGACTAGATGGCGTTGTGTGATAGTTGTGGAATATTATTATTAAATCAAATCAAAAGTCATTTGTTCAAACTAAGCAGGATCACCACTTTTCTAACGTCAAAATTGCATAATGCAGTCCGCCTAACTTCCTAGTGCTTTAATTACGAAGAAGGAGTGGCGCAACAAACTCCCCAGCAGCAAATGCGAGAGAAATAAAACAATATCCCACGACGGTAAAACAGCGCCCACAGCCCCTCAGACTTATACTAACCAATGATCAAGGCTATAAAAACTTAAGACTCCACACAACTAAAGTACCCCAACTAATATTACAGCAATTACACCGTATAAAACATGAAACTTCTCACATAATTCGCGACACAGGTAACGTAATACTTGTTAACAAAGTATGAAAGTGTCAAAACTATCGCGCCAAATTGTTTTGCTACATTGTCCCGGTGGAGCGGTGTTTCATAACGTCCCATAAACTTGAACGTAAAAGTTAGGCTGTGACGTGTGGGGGTAAGAATAGCGGAAAAACAATAAGCTGAATTTACTAGACGTCTGAAAATAAAAGAGCATTGGTTTAGTTATTTAGTTACTTGTAACTCTGGTTTAATTTCATTTAAGGTTATGAATTGTTCCACGCGTCTGATATACGCCGGCCACTTTTTGCTTGATAGGTCAATTTCTTCAATTTTTCCGATAGGCATCTTGAAGTCCCACACTTAAACGATGTAAACCAAACGAATTGAACTGTTTTCCTCGTCGCCAGTTGTATTTATGCAATAGAATAGCGGGAAGCGATGAATGAAACTGCGATTCCGAGTGACAACTGGTATATTTTTACATACTTACACATATTACTTATTAACATACCCTACAATTCATAACCCTTACTGTGGGGCAAAAACCCCACTTTCTTTCTCCTTTCAAACCTCATTATTTTTTTCGATTTCTAGCCGCGTCTGACCTGCATGTGATGTCCAGATCGTCATGCCACCGCTACCACGGTCGCCCTCGGACAATGTCCTCTCTCTAGCAAATACTAATTGTAGGTATTCGTAATAACACGACGTCTGACTTTGCAATATCTCGTGGTCTTGAATGACAATAGGGTAGTCCAAATGAAAAACAAAAATAAAATAAAATAAAAATGTAATAATGATCATCATAATCAGCTTATATAATAATGGTTCCCACTGCTGCGATACAGGCCTCCTCTCGGTGAGAGGGAGCGGGCCGTAGGAGGCCTGTGTGACATCTGCCAACCCGCACTGGGCCCGCGTGGTAGATACGCGGGCCCAGTGCGGGTTGGCAGATGGCATATGTCTTCGAATTTTTGGTTCTAGGACATAGCGGTTTCCTCACGATGTTTTCCTTCACCGTTTTGAGAGCAGTGGTGATTAAATAATTTAAGTACACAAAGTAAAGCGCCTGTCTGGATTTGAATCTACGACCTACAACTCGTCCGTCGCGGCGGTTACCCCTTGGCCACCACTGCTCTCCTCTGTAATAATGATACCATCTATAAATAAAAAATAAAAAGTCAAAATATCCTAGGTTATGTTAGTAAATAAATATCGTCCATTTGTCCTTACACGGGATTAAAATGAGCCAATAATAATTAGCCGTTCCTTTTGCTAACATGACGTACGTGCTCATATTCATCAAATCATCGTATGTAATCCACAGCCTTTCCTAACCCTCTCCCATAAGCCTCCTCATATTACAAACACACAATAAATTCAAGACCAAAATTTCCATACACATCATCCGCTATACGCACCATATCCCGACCCTTATGGGCCTGACACGTACCCTCGGAAGTGTCGCCAACAGAGCATGCAATTAGGCGACGTTTTGTGCAAATAATTATACCCAGAGTATTTCGTTCCTCAGTTTGCACCTCTTAATTCACAACAAGCAGGTATCGTGTGAACCTACCGTCGTTACGAACAGGACAGATTAAAGCGTCTGAGAATGTCGGTTGAATGAACATGTTGAATTCTTAACTCGTTTCTCTATTTTCAGTCTAATGTAGGAGTAATGTATCAAGTCGAACAAATTGGACCGAAAAGTAAAGGGAGAGATTTATATCTGTCAATTATATTCGAGAGTACTTCGAAGTAAAAATACAAAGTCTTTGATGCGACTATTTGATTAAATTGAAAGTTGGAAAGTAAAAAAGACAGTCTTTTGTCTTTGTTGATTAAATTGGAGTTGTTGGTGAAATGTTGGATTGGATTTCTTTGAGGTTGTTGACCTGTGGAGCTAGACAATGGCGTTTATACTAAAAATAATAATGAAAATGAAAGACTGACAGACAGCTTGTTTTTATAATTGTAATTGAATGATGAATAGGCCATTGTAATTATGAGAACTCGGTTTTTTTTCTTTTTTTTTGTTCTGTTATCATACCGTAATAAAAAAATAAAAAAATGCATAACGGCTGGTTTTATTAAAAACATGTTGAAGTTTTGTATCGAAGTTTATTAATTTAATAACTACGCATTGATTACTTTTGAACCTATCCTAATTTAAATAATTCGCAGCTAAACAATTCTACAAAATACAACATATCTAAAAATATTTAAAGTTCCACTTTGTAACAAAAGTGACGTCATGACACTTCCATGGTCCTTTAACATCAGCACGGAAGTGACATAAAGAGCAGCTCTGCAGCTATAAACTGTCACCGGCACCTTTCGCTTTGTGAATGATCGATGCCAAAGATTACTTTGTGATGGTGTGCCGGTCCTTCTTTCACTTAAACTAGTTAGCCTGGGGCTAAAGTGTCGTATTACACGAACATAGGGACACGCAAGCAGGGTTAAGTGGTATGGAAGTGTGTTGTTACTTGTTAGATTTTTATGAGAGGTAGAAGAAAAAAAGTTGAAAATGATTTATACCATAATGTCAGAAAAAAAATTGTAACCAAAAGGATTTTTAGCACGGTTAAGTTTAAAAATAAATTGTTACTTTCATGATTGAGATTATTTTGATTACTTACATAAATAGTTAAATAAAATTAAATACAACGTTTCCTTACAAAGGATACTTAAAGGATGACTAAAAGTCTACAAAAAGATGGTATTCGAAAACATCTTGATTTATTTCGTGTCTCAAAATAAATTCATAAGCACAACCGTAAACAAAACAAATCATATTCACGGACCTGCCACTTCAACCAAAATTATTCAAGACCTCATTGATAAACAAACAAAAACAATGAACCACTTATTAAAAAGTGAAACATGTTCAAAGAACGTAACAAAATGGAATGAATCAATGTTCAAACAAAGCGCGCATTCCGTCGCGATCATTGGCAAAACGGAACGAAGTCTAGACAGATTGTAGACGAAATATGGACACTTTATTCTAAGGTGCGGGAATAAAACGATATTGTGGTGAGTTCTGTTTTGTTTGGGTAATTTGTTGTCTTTTTTATGGTGTTTGTAGGATTTTCTTAGTCATTGTCTTATTAATTATTAGTAAAAGATGTGATGTAAAAGGAAGATTGCCTTTTTTTATTATTAAATAAATAAAATGGATAATACGGTGTCCTTCTGAAAATATTAGTGGCGAAACGGCGACTAGATTCTTAGTAAGCAATTTCTGAAAGTAATGAACGATTTGTGAATCATATTTGTCAAGTCACTTTAAACTTCTGTGATTCAAACTTTATATTTACTGAAAAATGAAAGGCCATTGGCATCACCAGCACCAAGTTGTTCAGACATCACCCTATATTTCAAAGACACGTCATTATTTTCTTGTCCAAATAATTCTAACCTCGTAACTCCCCATAGCCATCGCGCCTGCATTCGGGCAGTGGTGGGCGGAACAGTGATAGCGGGCAACTGTTTACTTTGTACCGCACCGCGCCCCCTAATGCATCACATTCTTATCTATACACTGCAGTGCGCTGTGGAACCACTGGGCGAAATTAGCGGATATTTTCTGGGTAAAGTTCCCTGAAACAATAGGCTGCTGGGCGGCATGGGGTCATTAGGTAAGTATGGAACGAATAATGCTTTTCGTAAAGATCTATGGTCCAAGAGTGCCTGATGAAAGTGCAAACAAACCCGTTTTAGGTTGAATTCTTACGCAATCACTCACCAAAGGGAATCAGTAGTTGATTCATCAGTATTTAGAAGATTTCAACTTTGTATTTCACCACTTTTTTACCGACGTCAAAAAAAGGAGGAGGTTCTCATTTCGGCTGTTTTTTATGTTTTTGTTACGTCAAAACTCCGTTATATATAAGCGGATTTGCAAAATACTTTTTTTAATGGATGAGGTACCTATGCCTCAGGGGTGGTCCTATATAAATTTTATCCCAATAATATTGCTTGAATAACATTATTAAATTGAAAATCATCGAGGAAAATTGAGGTTACAAATATAACCTCAATTGTTAAATAAGCAACATCTAAGGTGATTTAAAATCAGAATTTAGGTTTTAAGTTACTATACAAATCACTCAATTTGTAAGTGGCATCCACATATACTCAACCATGTTTATTAAATATGAGATAGGTAGGTAGGTACTTATGAAACAGACTACAATTTACAAAAGCTATAGAGGTCGTAGATTGATCTAAAAAACAACCAAAAAACCTGTTATTACCTAGAGTTATGTGAATTTACTTTCTCTCCATCCTCCTTGCAATAATTACGAAAAGTTTAGATCTAGCCGAGTTTAGCAAACTTTACTTTATATATGTCAAAGGACTAAAAGGTAAGCTTCCTTAATCCCATAGGCATATAGTCAAATCGCTGGAAGAGTAGTGGTATGCCCGCAAAAAAGGCACCAGTAGGTAATAGGAACTGGTGCCTGTTTAGGTCTTTACTGCTCTGGGCTTGCTGGAATTGATGCAGCCAGGTTTTACTGAAACAGCTTTTTGATAAAATCACGAAAGGACTAGCGGCAAGCTAGTAGACAGCTACAATGAATTATCACGAGAACTTATTACTCTAATAAATTCACACGCTTATCAAGCAGATTTGTTATCTAAATCTAATGATAATAGTGCATACTGTTGCTACCAATTTGATTTCCGAATCTCGACACACCCCTGACATCGTCGGACGATGTCGGTTGATGAAATGCACGCAACACGAAGTAAATCTTTTACAAAATATGTTTGGTTCGATCGGCCGAGTTCGGCCGATAACTGATTAGGTGAAAAAGCTAAGGGAAACCAAAATTATTTGTAAAAACAAAACGTAAACCTAAACATCCAAGTGATACAATATGTAAAGGTGAATGCGCAGTGGTAGACCGCGAAATTAAAATTTTCTTACGTTTTTTTGAAATTTGCAGGTCAGTGTCAGGTTGTATCTTGATCAAAATATAATTTGCGACTATAATAGACATGTATTTACAGAATTATAGTCATTAGAATCATTAATATATCTCTTTAAGTTAGATTTCTACCATAAACACTTTTCCATACGACTAACTTATAAAGATGTATTAATGATTCTAATTATTATAATTCTGTAAATACGTACCTGTTATAGTCGCGAATCATATTTTGACCAAGATACAACCTGACACTGACCTGAAAATTTCAAAAAACGTAAGAAAAATTGAATTTCGCGGGCTACAACTGCGTATTCACCTTAAGTACACATCACCAGTCATAATGTTTACAAAATCAAATTGAAATTCTTGATTGTTCAAATTACTGAACTAAAATAACTCTCAAATTAATTCAATTAAAAAACTGCCCGAAATAAAGCGACGGAGACACGAGATCCTGCAGCGAATTGATAAAAAGAGGAATCATTGGAAACAAAGATGGCCGACTTGAAAAGAAGTAACACAATGGACGAATTAGTAACAATGACTGTGCGTAAATGTAGACTTTTCTAAAAGAATAATTAATTGAAGCGGTAATTTCTTCATCACAATGTCATTTCATTGCCTACATTATGAAGCTACATCATACAATACATTTTTGTACGCCTTATTCACTCATTGTTTCAAAAGGAAACGATGTGAAAGTGATTTCATTAGTGTATTTTTTTAATTAATGAGCCTTGAAGTGAAAAAATTTAGCGTTTTCTAAATAAATAAGTACATAGCAACAATCAAACTGTACATTTCGGGCAAGTAAATTCGTGCGAATCGACCAATAAGCCGGATAAACGATGACGAGAGAATCAATATCAAAATCTATAGGTACATACATATATTATAAACTAGCTGACCTTGTGAACTTTGTACCGCCTCAGAATATATAAATGTTGTGTTTCTTCATTATTTTTTTCGTGAGTTTTTCCCATAGTTTAAGAGTTATTCTGCTATTCGGGGCGGAGACAAATCCAACAAATCAAACATTATAAAAATCGGTCCAGCCGTTCTTGAGTTATAAATGGTGTAACTAACCCGACTTTGTTTTATTTATATAGATTAATGTCGCTTTTTGTGTAACAGCCTTATTCTTGTAAACTGTACACAACGGATTTTGATGCGATTTTCACAATAACCTAGAAAATGTATTCCGAATATATAATTTCATAATTCTCCTACCCTTATCCCAATTTATTTGGAGTCGGCGCAATGCCTTTTCTTCTATACTTCATTATAAGTCGTCAGCTCGGTAAATCACCCCCTTTCTAACCATATCAATATTCACATAGTTCATTCATCGTTTCTTTGGTCTTCCCCTACTCTTAAATAGCCTTCGACATTCATACTCAAAACTTTCCTCACGATATTTTCCTCATTCCTCTATGATATATCCACACCAGAAGAATTGCCATACTTAGTGGCAGTGGGCAGGGCACATTGCTCGCAGAACAGATGGCCGATGAGGCCAAAATGTTTTAAGTTGCGACCGCGTACCGGAAGACGCAGCGTTGGAAGGCCTCCCACAAGGTGGACCGACGACCTTGTGAAGGCTGCAGGAACCCGTTGGATGCGAGAAGTATAGAACCAGTCGAAGTGGAGGTGCTTGGGGGAGGCCTATGTCGAGCAGTGGACGTCTTTCGGCTGAAATGATGATGTCCACACCATGACAACCGATTTTCACACAATTTTTCAGTTACTGGTGGTTCACACTTCCACTTAGCATTCTCATCTCAGCTGCATGTAATTGCCATTTTTTTATCCCTTTTGTGACCCAACTAATTCCGAATATACATATTATATCTCGGTTACATAGAATCAAAGAAAACCCCATAAATTGGTCAAGTCAGAAAAACTGCGAAGTAGAGGCGGGTCGGTATAGTATAATCTATGGTGAGAGTCCTAAACGTTCTCGACAGAACCTTTTAGTAAAACTACTTTAGTAGATACTTAGTACCTACTTTGAAACGAAGCTGTGATCGTAGTGTATTTTATTTGTTTAGATCAAATTAAGTATTAAAATTACAAATAACGTTAACAAGACACACATTTCTGTTGATAACCTACAAAAGTTCACAAGAAAGGTTACAATGTAAAAAATAATTTTCCGGATTTAAACTTTTCAAAGTTTAGATAGCCACCCCTTTCATCTTAGTTTTTGTATTGTTTGCAACTCTATTGCTACCAAAAAATAAGAAACTACAATCACAAAATCCCAAAACCTCTATTATAAAACAACCAAAATTATTTACCACAGAAAGGACAATGGGCAAGTTTGTATTGGCTCCGTCCACAGGGTTGTGGACGGAGCCAATACAAACTTGCCCATTGTCCTTTCTGTGGTAAATAATAGCTTTATTTTATTGTATGACACCAGTGTGACACGCGCGGAGCAAGCACTACGAATTATTTTACGTTTCATAAAAAAAAAATATGATTTTTAGGTTAAAGTTCAGTAAATAATCCAAATATATCAAAGACTTAGTTCGAAAGACAATTCAGTAATATCACTTTACGCTTGAATTAGATATACTGGGCACTTAGAAAGGGAAACTAGTTTTTTAGTCTATGTTGCAATAGAATTATACATTCAGTGATATATTATTTTTATATTTGAGATGCCTTTAAAAAAATATATCGTTGCTAGAAGAATAGAAGTTAATTTTTTTTTTATCATGTTTGCCAGAAAGATCGTTGGCTTCAGATATTAGAAGGACGCCACAGGTTATATCAGTGGCCTAATAAATCATAACATTTGTCTAGAAATAAAAAATATTAGTTTGGACTCGCACAGGAAGATTACAATCTAAACTAAACACAATCAAAGAAACATAAAGAATAAAAGTAGACAAAAAAAGCCCTGTTCGTACTGTATTTAATTTTTTCATTGCCAAAAAGTTTTGACCTCGAGGTCAAAACCTAAATTTTAAGATAGTTTCAGATTCCAGTATCTATTATAGCGTCATATTCACCATAAATATACAAAAAAAAACAATAATCAGAAAATCTTGTTTGAGTTCAATAGGCTCCTTCATATTAACATAGTTTTTATAGTCCAATATGTGTTGTTAATAAGCCACCACTACAACACAAAAAGTACAAATCATTAATTTACAGGAAAATATAAACCAAAACGTCGCAGAAAACACCCTTGTCAACGGAACGCCTCGCGACAGTAACTAAACACAAATTAATAAGTATTTAATAAAGCCTCTTTGCCACCTAATACAATATACATAATGTAGTTTATGTAGGGAAATGTTGTTGCTCATAAGGCTTATTAAATTGTAAACTTTGACGACAGGAGTTTGGTTAATCAAAACATTTTGTTAAACTAATCCTGTTATTGGAAATGTGTAATTAAGCGTAATCGTTTTGGGAACATGGAAACAGAACGTTAAAGTTTATATTGGAAATGTTAATTTTTTTTTTTAATTATCTTAACATTTATAAAAGACTATATTATTATATTATTATTTTTTTTATTATATGGTGTACATAATAAAGAGTATTCTATTCTATTCTATTCTTACAGTGTACTAAGGACAGTTACCATGTGGTTTCAGCCGATGGGATTCCAACCTATCCTTTCATAAACGCCTTCTAGACACAATAACCATTCATCATTTCAGCCGAAAGACGTCCACTGCTAGACATAGGCCTCACCCAAGCACCGCCATTTCGACCAGTTCTGTGTTTCCCGCCCCCAACAGATTCCTAAAACCTCCACAAGGTCAAGGTCTTCCTGTACGCGGTCGCCACTCCAGAACCTTTCGGCCCCATCAGCCATCTATTCTGCGAGCAATGTGCCCTGCCGACTGTCAATTAAGTTTGGCAATTTTTCGAGTTATGTCGGTACCTTGGTTCTCTTGCGGATCTCTTCATTTCTGATTCTGTCAAGTAGGGAACCTCCTAGCGTAGCCCTCTCCATTACCCTTTGGGTGACTTTTAGCCCATTTTCTAATAAGGTCCATTGTGAGCGACCACGTTTCAGTGCCATAGGTCATCATTGGCAACACGCACTGGTCAAAGACTTTCATCTTAAGACAATGCGGTAAGTGGGACAAAAATATTGCGTATAGCTTCCCGAACGCTGCCCAGCTGAGTCCTGATTCGATAGAGACAGAACAAATCAAAATCTAATTATCAAATTAAAGGAAAGACGATGGTTACAAATAAAACTTATATAGAAGATACATGATTACCTATAAACTGGCTTCATTAATCACCTCTACTGTTTCTTTGGCCTCCGTTAGCGACACAATTTTACTTAATCAATTAAAGTAATAGTTTTTTTTTTATCTCGATATCACTGAACTCAAAGGACAAACCAACCTAAAGGCAAAAGGCCAAACCCGAGTGATAATATCAAAGACCACAATTAATTATCTCACCTAACTAACAAAGAATCCAAAAAGAAAACTTTTAACGCAATCAACAAATTGACGAAACGAAGTCAACTCGATATCTAATCACTCGCTATGAGATCGTGCGCCGTGACACACGGACGGGTAGTATGGAGAGTAATCGCGACGCGACGCGACGGGCGTACTCGAAGCGACATCTCACGCGACTTCGTTCCTATCCATTTCATTTCACTTGTCTGAGCCGCCTGTTTGTTTGTTGGTTGTGAATGCTGCGACATACGGGTTTGGAGTTTGATGAGCTTGATTAAGTTTTTAGGATTTCTGAATTTTTGTTGCAGTGCCGGGTGTCTTAAATTGCATAAAAAATTGAGGTGCGTTTGCTACAAATGGCCTGCGGATTTAAATATTGGGAGGCTTTTGCCCAGCAGTGGGTAAAAGAAGAAAGGATAATGTTATGTACGCGTATCATGTATAAGTGGGTAATATGGAAGGTGCCTTCACCTTTTAACTACCTATCGTTTAGTTTTATCTTGTTTGTTTTTCTATCTAGGGCTATCTCTGTATGAGATAGCCCTAGATAGAAAATAGTGGAAGAAGAGTAGCGAGACCTCTGCCCAACAATAGGAAAATTCACGCTAGTAATAATAATTGCTGGTATTTTGTATCCAGGCGCGGATCTAAGTTTTCACTCAAAGGGGTAAATGTTTCTCTCTAAGGGGGGTAGGATTACTCAAGCCGTGAAAGTCTATTAAAAATACCTTTGGCAAGAATTTTTCGTAAACTGAAGAATGGGCCCCATTTTTTGGTCGAAGCTCAGGGGCAGCACTACTTGTTGATGTGCATTCTGTTGTAATCTGTATCCGCGCCTGTTTGTATGTAACTTCTTGTAACACCCGGGAAATATGACTTAAAAGAAGATAGTTTTTTTTTTTAAGTAGATTGTCTTTTTTAAAAAAAGATAGTTTTTTTTTAAAGATGACAGTATTTTTTATGGAAGATAGTTTTTTTTCAAAGAAGATAGTTTTTTTTATCTATGAAAAAGGCTAGTCATATGATGTTTCAAACACCAGACACCACCACCAAACTGCTCAAAAACTCACAGCTCCACATCCTGATCATCAGTACGTAACATTTAATTACGCGCCGCTACTCAACCGGCCTCTGATAAACGACTCTCCAGCCAGTTCTACTCAATGACATGTTCAGGGTTTTAAGCCTCGCAGCCAACAATACCGCTTATTATCATTATCGGATTAGGATTGAGCTGTGGACGCGATTTGAGCGAACTAATTATGATTATTGATTTCATTTTACACAGCAATATCTGTTTCCGACGGAGACATGATTTTAATTATAAAATTGTAATGCCTAACATAACATAACGCTTGTTGTCTCCGAAGGATTAGGTAGAGGTGCGGCTATACTGGCGCAGTAAGCGAAAAGGATAAATATCAGCCAAAAATGTAAAGAAAAATAAACCTTAGTAAACCAAAAAGGCGCATCCATTAAGGCTCATTTTTCTCCGTTTCCTTTTGTCAGATGCGCCTCTTTTACTTACGGCGGCAGCATAGTACACCCACATTTTAATGCCTAGTGATCAGGAAAGAATAAACCACCTACTGCCTGGTTAACGGAATATCTAAGAAGGCTAGTCAAGAGGATGGGTAAAGGCTCCCACAGACAGACGCGACGAGCGCGACGGGAGTTTACTAGAACCATTTTTATAAAAACTTCATGGAAATTGTTTGCGTCTCGCGTTACGCCTGTTTGCGGGAGCCTTAATACGCCTAGTACCTACAAATTCAATAAGATTAATTTAATTGGATGGTTCTAAAATGTACTTTCAAAGAAAATCCAACGAAAATTCCATTAGTTATTCATTCAAATAAGGCATTCCATTCGGTTTCATCATTATCCTCACATTTTATACAACAATCATGTTTATTTGCTTCTTGTACAGACGCCAGCACATCAAGCTACCCGAAACTGACAAATTTTCCAAATCTACTTTAAACCTTAAGTTTTAGCAATAAAGTTGAAAATCTATTAAGGAAAATTGACAGATTGTGGTAGCCTTATGTGCGTCTGTACTGGGACTCCGCAGACAATTGATATCGGGTGCTAATTAAGGCAGCTTCTTTAAAATGTCATTCTCGTCTGCAAATATATTTAGTTGTCTAATGAATTAATAGGTCAGCGACGAACTTTTAGCGTCTAATAAATGGTTTATAAGCGACCACATATTGTAAAACAAGCTACTGTTAATATGACGCAACATGGTGATAATTCTTAAGCAACTAAATTTGTGATATGTCTACTCATTGCCAGCTTCTAATAAGTGTATCAACTTCATCTATAAAATAATATCAACGTACTCTAATTTCATAGAGTCACCTTTATTTTTATACTTTAGCATAAGTAATTGATGAGTGAATCTACTATATTTGAACATAAAATTTCCTTATTATTGTCATCAAATAATGGTCAATGAAAGCTATAATTTCATGTATTCGCCTATCTATTTATAATGTTACCATAAGTAATTGACTATTATACCTACCCAAATGAACATACAAAAAATATTGTTATCATAAACAAACATCTGCAACTCTGTGTTTGTTTGTGTTTGGACATACCTTAGCGAAAATTAAAACCAAACAACTATTTTATTTGTAAATCAGATAATTTTAATGGGTTCCCTATCCATTTGCATAAAATTTTAAGATCTAATATAACTTAGCATAATTTTGTTTGGCATAATTATATTTTCGCATAATATAATTACGCGTAACAGCTTACGCATAATTTTTTTAAGCATAATTTCTCTAACCATAATAATGATTAAGCATAATATTGTAAAGCATAAATTTATTAAGCATAAAGTTCTAAAGCATAACTTTTTTAAGCATAATATCCTAAAGCATAAATTTATTTACGCATAATGATATTAAAACATATTTTTATTTTTTCGCTGTAGGAAGCATGAAGCAAGCAAGCATACAGCATGCAAGCAAGCATGCAGCAAACAAGCAAGCATGCAGCATGCAAGCAAGCATGCAGCATGCAGCATTCAAGCGCTCGCTCTTGCGTCCTATGTCGACGGAGCCCCGCTTCGCGGGGCCCCTATTTCTGTGTAAAGGGTTTAAAGTAACCTAACCAAACCGAACCTCGGGGTGCCCATCGCTCGCTCTTGCATCCTATGTCGACGGAGCCCCGCTTCGCGGGGCCCCTATTTCTGTGTAAAGGGTTTAAAGTAACCTAACCAAACCGAACCTCGGAGTGCCCTTCGCTCGCTCTTGCATCCTACGTCGTCTATTGCGTTCGTTGAGTTCGGGTGCGGTAACGGTAACGGAAATAATTCGGAGTATTGAAAATCGGAATGTCGTTTTTCGGACCGCGAACCCATCGAGCATTTGATTCTTCGAATATATGAAAATCGGAAAACAAACAAGTCGCATTTATGACTTTCGGTAAAATAAATTTCGTGATTTTTAATAATAGACATTATGATTCTTTTATTTATGATTCTTAGGTATTATGAAATTCGGACTTTTGAAAATTGGAACATCGAAATTCGGAATAAAATATTTCGGAGTATTTGGGTGTTCCCGTTTCAATCAGTTAACTTCTATCTGAGGAATAACCGCCATATTTATTTCTCATAATAGAAGTTAACTGATTGACATATTTTTTTATACAAAAACTGTCAAAACATGTAATATATTCTTCAGATAAAAGTTATCTCGCAATTGAAAAATCGTTTAAGTTACATAATGTTATGTATAAATTATATTAATTGTATGCCTAAATATTATTATGCTAATAGTCATTAGGCCTACTAACGTTATGCTAATAGTCATTAGGCCTACTAACGTTATGTGAATCAAATTTATGCCAAAACAAATTAGTCTTTAAGATGATTATGCCAACATAAAATGTATGCCTAAAAAATTATGCCGAAGTATTATTATGCCAACACAAATTGTGCCAAAATCGTTATGCCGAAGTATATTAGGACAAAGAACATTATGCGAAAAGACGGGATCCCATTTTAATGGCATGTAAACAAATACACGTGAACTCGTTGCTGCACGCACCGAATAGAGCTCGCTCATTGGTGCAAATGGCCGGTCGCGCCCCTCTGATTCCCAACGAGCGTCAGGTACACTCCCGCGCTTGTGTTGCAAACTTTCACGAAAAAACAATATGATTTATTAATTTAGTTGTTGAATGAAAAACTTTGATTGCTAATTTTGAGGCTGGAATTTGATTTTATTAGCAGACAGATGTTGAATCTCTAAAATATATAAAGTAGCTCACTTACAACATTAGTCGCTGAGTTATCAAATCAGAAGTAAATATATTTATCGGTAGCTCGGAGTCATATTAATTTACGCTCGTAAATTGACGCTGGTTTTTTGATATTCTGTTGGAATAGTAAAGATGATGAATTAATATAATTGAAGCTGTTCTATTAACTCGTCGCCCACAAATAAAAAAAGACGTTAGGTTGCAGGTGCTAAAGAAAACTTTTGTTGCCGCACATATAATTTCCCATTGATATCTAAACATGATAAAACAAATTGATTTGATGATATAGAAGTAGTACGTCTTTTGAGTTTCGCTAACTAATTTAATTTGACCCTGTATATTTATGTAAATTGGCTTAATCCGCAGCGCCATATGGTTTTGTGACGTCACAAACCTAGTAGCAAATTAAATCCTGTAAACTGATCGGTGCACAGACTGATAATGTCAGACTCCAGATAGTTATACTGTCAGTGTTAATTTGTAGACTAGGCGTAGGCAAATGAGATAACACCCAGTCGAGATGTAACATTCTGATTTGGTAACTGTCTAGTAGAATATGTATGATGCCCTTTATGCTCTTTGTTCCTAAGGCGAGCTGAAGCAATTTTTTAGGTAATTGACAATAGCGCATCGCGGCAACAAATAAGGTTCAAAACAGCGGTGCGTTTGATGTTAGTTGAATCGATGACCACCAAAATAAAAGCAATTTTGCAGTTTTAATAAAATGTGATAGCTAACGCCCAACATTTTGAATAGAATTTTGCGACGAAAAGAAATTTTTAGACCTTTGTTTTACGATTGCATCATGATTCATGATTATTTTATTTTTATAAAATTATTTTTTAATGTCTTGCCTTTGAACATATTGTTTTTATTTTTTTCTTTTACACTCAATTTTTTCTGGCTTGTAATATAAACCACTATGCGAAAAAAAAACTGAAGGCCAATTAATCTAGTCACAATCTCATCTCAGCGACAATCAATGTCAAAAATGTAGAGAAATTAGAGGTGTAGACTGAGCTCAACTTTGAACGATCGTTAAGCAGCCTAAGTCCTTCTCCAGGTCCCATACAACCTACCTGACCCAAGTCACCCTAAGTTCACACTTTAGGTGATCTAGGGTTGAGAAAAGGTAAGATTAAGCCTATAATTGTTGAACTGGCTTACATAAACTATCTTAATAGTAACAAGATGAGGGTATTTACCTACACATTGTCAAGACACAACCCTTACTTGTAGGTTGTGTGAATAGTTGTCAAATTGAAACAATTTATCGTTGATGGTCCACGTTCTTGTGGTAGGTGTTTCTAGTTTTCAAAATTACGATGTTCTATGGATAGTAAGCGCAGTCGCAGTTTAAGCGATTAGAAATCGCAATACATTACGTCAAGAAGTCTTCAAAAGTTGTAGCCGAAAGATTTTTATTCTCTATAATTTTTACGAACAACTTGCGCCATTATTATAGCGCTCGAATCGTCGCATCCAAGGTACACTTGGCAGCACCGATATCCTGAGGTGAAATGCATAAAAGAAAGAAAGAAAATACGTTGATTTGCGGTATGACGCAGTGAAAAAAGACAAACAAAAAAATAATAAATTGGGGGAATATAAGCATATAAATATGGATATAATATGTATTTTGTATGTGGGAAAAAAGTGTAGTCAACGGGTTTTTCTTATTTATTTTTCTTGTAGGTACTTTCCTATAGCTGGGGCACAGGCCTCTCCTACTTTTCTATTCGTCTTTGTCTGCTGTTTTTCCAGCCAATCAGTCCAGAACGAGTGCCAGCTTGCTTAGGCCAGGCTCGGTGACGACACCCGTCTATATGTACCCACTGCGTGACGACCCTGGGCCATCTGTTCTGATGCATCCTGCCAGTGTGGCCCGCCCAGTTTCATTTCAGCTATCCGATCTTATTATCAACATCTGTGATGACTGTTTCGCTGCGTTTGGACCTTAAAAATTATAACACTGGGAATTTGTTTGCGTAATTAAAAGATTATGATACTAAAATTGTAGGCTATAGATTTCTATGAATATTTTAGTATTCATGTAGGTATGTTCAACAAAAAAAAAATACAGAAAGAACACCAAGCAAAAACGAAGTATTAGGGCGATGCTATGCGACGGGGTGGGTCGGTGGATCAAGAAATGTCACGCGAACGAAGTCGCGGGCATAAGCTAGTGATGAAATATAATTCAGTAAAATAATATTATGTGACCCAAAATTAAACAAAATTGACATCCAAGCGTGACATCAAGTTAGCCGCATAATGAGAGGGTTTCGATCCAAAAATAATATAACATCTGAAACAATCAAATTTCTAATACACGGACATTATACCTTATTTACATTTTAAGTATCTCCTAATAAGATTCATAAGTATTGGTATTACTACAATTACCTACAAGGGCTGCGGTTGTGATTACATTGAAAAATTAAGGAAAAAATTTCATAGGTAACCATTCATGTGTGCAGACACATGAGCGACACGCGTCGACGACGCAACAAAGAGCCAACTGCAAGCGGCGACGCATGTCGGCGACAGCCGCAGACGAGTGTATGCGCACTTACTCACACTTAATAATCCACAAAGCAATTTAGTATGTACGGAGCTTTAAATTGTACTTTCACCATAATAATCACGGAATCATTGTCAACATAACCGCCAATTTCGCTCGAGCCCTGTCTCTCAAAATATTTTCGCTGCTTCCTATAATTAATTTATGGTGGAAAGAGGTGGGGTAGGTCATCCTGGGTTGGTTTTTACGCACCAACATCCAACGCCATTAGAGGGCCCAGTCAGCGGAACAATTTAATTGATTTATTTATCCCTATATCCAATTAGGCTGGCACCAAAAATTGCTTGATGAAATTCAGGCAGAATTCCCTTCATCGCTGCCAGATACACAATTCGACGGCCAGAGCTAAAGCATGATAGGTATTCGCTTTAAAATGATGATGGATTTTCATTAAATGAAGGTTTGTGAGCTAAACAAACGGTATTCAAATTACTGATCCTTATTTTATTCTGTCTGTGACTGACTGAGTCTGCTCTATTTATTAATACGCTTTTATTAGCTTCACTTGTAACTAAGTAATAATGTAACAAAATCTTCGAAGTCAATTTTAACCTACTTCTAATTGCCGTATCGAAATGAAACTTTGTATGTATACGTAGTTTGGAAGACAAAACTATAATTTGGGATCTTGGAGCTGATCTGATGATGGAGCCTGAAGGTGGATAGTGGAACCCTTCAGTGGCTACTGGTACACCCCTCGAGTTTGGAGTCATGTGGTCCATTTTGATGAGTCCAACATATTTCACTTGGTGTTGAGGGTCTGATGATGCAGCCAGGAGGTTGATAGTGGAACTCTTCAGTGGCTATGGGTAAACCCCTAAAGTTTGGGGTCATATGGTTCGTTTTGATGAGTACAACATATTCCACTTAGTATTGAGGGTCTGATGATGGAGCCAGGAGGTGGATAGTGGAACTTTTTAGGGGCTACTAGTGAACCCCTCGAGTTTGGGGTCATATGATTCGTTTTGACGAGTCCAATATATTGCACTTCGTCTCGAGGGTCTGATGATGGAGCCAGGAGGTGGATAGTGGAACTCATCAAAGGCTAATAGTAAACCCCTCGAGTTTGCTAGTAGCCCTTAATCGTCATAACTTCATTGGCTTTACACTTACTAAGTTAATGAAGAATATACTTAGTAAAGATTATAATATAATTACAAATATCTCGCTCCATCGTCGACTTTGTCTCTGTCACCTTTGACCTAGACTAGAGTCAAGAGCAAGCCCATCTTCTATATAAATAAAAACAAAAGGCCTGACTGACTGACTGACTGACTGACTGACTGACTCATCAACGCCCAGCCCAAACCCTTGGACCTAGAAAGCTGAAATTTTACACGATGGTTCCTTTTATGATGTAGACCAGGAATAAGGAAGGATTTTTTGAAATTCAACCCCTAAGGGAGTTAAATAGGGGATGAAAGTTTGTATGAAAGTCCGTCAGTTTTAAAGTCAGGATCTTCAAATTTTGTGTTTAGACTGACGATTGAAAATTAATTTATACGTGTCTCAGCGTTTTTGATAATTCCACCCCCAAAGGGTTAAAAAGGGGGATGAAATTGTGTATGAAAGTCTGTCAGTTTACAAGTTAGGATCTTCAAATTTTGTATTTAGGCTAAGGATTGAAAATTAATTTATACGTGTTTCAGCGTTTTTGATAATTTCACCCCTAACGGGGGATGAACGACCTGACTGAGATATCAAAGCACAGCCTAAGCCGCTGGTCCTAGGGACTTGAATTTTGGAGGGTGTGTTCTTTGTAAAGTATAAATATCCAATAAGAAGGGGTTTTTGGAAATTCAACCTTAAAGGGGGTGAAAAGGGGGGATTTTGTTTCTATGTAAAATCTTATTCCTTGAGTTAATAACCTTGAAACTTGGCTCGAATACTTATCTAAGTAAATTATGAAGTTTGGCATTTTTAGTTTTTCTAAACTACCCCCTAAAGAGGTATTGGGGGATGTCAAAATTTCTATGGAATTTCAACGCGCTGTCCGAGTAACTAGAAACTCAGTTAGTATTTATACTAAGGACTAAAAATAAAGAATAACCTGTATCAGGGTTTTTCGAAAATCTACCCCTAACTGTGTGAAAAGGGGTAGTTAATTTTGCAAGGGCATATTTTACTGCGTGGCTTGATTAGCTGGAAATTTGGCATAAATAATCTTTGAGTCAAGTTATGAACACACCTTAAACGATTTTTCATAATTCCACCCATGTAGGGGTGAAAAGCGGGACTACGGTTTATATGAAAAATCTTATTCATTTGGTTAATAAACTTGAAACTTGGCACGAATATTTATCTAAATAAATGGCATTTTTTTTTATAAACTACCCCTTAAAGGACGATTGGGGTGGGGGGTGTCAAAATTTGTATGGAAGAATTTTAACGCGTGGTCCGATTACCTCGAAACTCGGCATTTATACTTAAGACCAAAAATAAAGAATAACGTGTATCAGGGTTTTCCGAAAATCTATCCCTAATGGGGTGAAAAGGGGTAGTTAATTATACAGGGAAAGATTTTATTGCGTGGCTTGATTAACTCAACAATTCATATAAATAATCTTTAAGTCAAGTAATGAACACACCCCAAACAATTTTTCGGAATTCTACCCCTATGGGGGTGAAAAGCGGGAATACAGTGTATATGAAAAATCTTACGGTACAAATACTTATAAAAGTAAATTATGAAGTTTGGCATTTTTTGTTTTTCTAAACTACCCCCTAACGGGGGATTGGGGGCGTCAGAATTTCTATGGAAGAATTTTAACGCGCGGTCTGATTAACTCGAAACTCTGTATTTATACTTAAGACAAAAAATAAAGAATAACGTGCATCAGGGTTTTTCGAAAATCTACCCTTAACGGGGTGAAAAGGGGTACTTAGTTAATTTTACAGGGGAGGATTTTACTGCGTGGTTTGATTAACTCAAAAATTGGTGTAAATAATCTTTGAGTCACGTTATGAACACATCACGAACGAATTTTCAAAATTCCACACCTGTGGGGGTGAAAAGCGGAATGCAGTTTATTTGAAAAATCTGATTCCTTTGATCTATAAACCTAAAAATTGGCCCAAATACTTATTTATCTAAATAAATGATAAAGATCACACCCACATACATTTTCGAAATTTTTAGAGGAAAGTACGAATTTCACGCGGACGAAGTCGCGGGCAGAAGCTAGTTTCAAATAAAAACAAAAAAAAGTAAACGAAAAAATTTAAAACAAAAATATACCTATAGTTTAAAAATAAAAAATACTAAAAATCACGCTTTTAATACGCTCTAAATATATAGGTATTTGCTTTAAAATGATGAAGGATTTTCATTATGAGCAAAACAAACGGTGTTTAAATTATTGACATTCCATTCTGCCTGTGACTGACTCAGTCTGCTCAATTTATTTTATAGTAAGTACTAAATATTTTAGAACTGTTTCATGATCAGCCTATAATGTTCCCTCTGCTGGGACACAAGCCTCTGTGAGAAGGAGTGGGTCATAATCTACCACGTGGGTCCAGTGGGGGATGTCACATGTCTTCGAATTTTTGGTTCTATGACATGCCGGTTTCCTCACAATGATTTCCTTCACCATTTTGAGAGCAGTGGTGATAACATTAAATACACAAAGTAAACTGCCTGCCTGGGTTCGAACTCACGACCTACAAATTGTAAGTCAGGGCCGGAAACATTTTCCATATTTCAGTGATCACTCGAATTGGATTCTCTAGTTTAAATATCATCCTTTCCTTAAGAGTTTATTTTATTAAATGACACAATAAGGCATGGAGATCTATTCTAAGATACGATAAAGTAAAGGCTTCCCCACCCACAAGTTTTTCCCCTACCAAGAAATACCAACTGTAAAAGAGAAGTCCTATAAACTTAATTTGAGTTAGAAAACAAAATGAAGGGGAATGTTACCCAACCAACAGTTCGTAGAAGAAGACCTTTAAAGTACTTATACTTACTGAAAATAACAATATTCTACTCTTTCCTTATTGCGACAAGTTTTTTCCTGCTTCAAAATCATTATTACATTATTTCAACGGTTTCAGTGAGGAAATTCAATCTAATAAATGAGAAAACCACGTTATGTCACGATATTTAAGAAAAAAACTTTCTTACTTTAATTATTTTAGTTAAAATCAATCAGCAATCTGCCTAGCCTTTGCCCAACTATGTTACCGGCTTCCAGTCTATCCGGATTCAGCTGAATATTTACATGAAGCGATTGCATATCTAACCTGCTCTACCCAATTACTAGATATAGCGGATATCCCTTGGTAAGACTGATTAGACTTTGTTAGAATTTTGGGCTTAACCCGTAACTACTGTCAAAGATCTACGAATGACAGCCGGGACCAACGGCTTAACATGCTTTCTGAGGCACGGAGGGGTCTTGATATGTGCGTGATGGGTGAATGGATTCACGAACCGACCGCAGCTAGCTTAGCTTAATCTTTGATCGAACCGTGCTGCTATTATCACTGAGTCTCGAGCCCTTCTTGCTGTTTTAGTTAAAAGCCAAACATTAATACGATTTATTTAGAAGTTAATGTCAAGAGTAGTGAATTCGTCAAAAGGACTTTGCCAAACATACACTTAAAGGAAGGTACAGTCACAAAAAGAGATAAGTAATCAGTGTCGTTGGATATAGTTGAAGTTTAGTAAGAAACCGATGGATGTTTTCGAATGAAATTTAATTTATTATATGAAATTTTTGTTTTCTATTAATTAAATTAAACTTTATTCATAAACATCGATCGGTATCCTACTAAACTTCAACTATATCCCGACGACCCAGATAACTTATCTCTTTTGGTGACCGTACATCAAAATTGTTTATTTCGTAATAATTTATGTATTACCTACCTTCTGAAAGGACGGAGTTGATGCCTTGTGACATTAATTGAACCTAGAAACATATTAAATTAATTGGGTATCTAATAAAGTGTTCTACATGTAGGTAAGTGAAACCTGTTAAACATCCTTCAAAGTTGTAACTTATAACTTATTCCGTTTCAGGAATCAAACGTAGCAATCAAAGGAAAGTGGGGGGCTAGGTAAGTATGTTGTACACCATTTATATCATTTATATTAAAGTTTATAGGCACGTTACATTTATTTGTATAGATATTTACATAACATAAGCTAACATATAAACTATAATAATATGTACAATTATATGAAAAAATAAACAAAATAATCATAGGGCATCAAAGAATTCGTCCGCATCACTGTCAACAGGAACAGTGCCTAAAAGGCTGGCAGCATTGCCACGGTGTATGGCAATGCTAAATCTTTGGTCAAGAAACGTTATAATTATTGTAAGTTTTCTGCTTCTATAGTCAACCTTGTCACTTCATTCGACGAAGATGTCATACACATACGTTATAATGATAGAATTATGTGTGAATTCGGATTAGGGAGCCATCTAAAGGCCCAATCTTAGTAGGACACCAATGGTGGCGCAACCATGGTTGCACTGCCAAAAATCTATGGTAGATTGTGCAACCGATTGGACGCCCGCCGGGTGGGATACCCACCATAAAGCTGTGTATTTTTTGCCTGCAGCGCGACCATGGTGTCGCCAACATGGTGTCCTAGTAAAATATAAGGCTAAGGGCAAACGCAAAGAATGGATTTTTAAGGGTCACCTTTGTCCAAATCGAGAAGAAGAACTAAATATATGTCTCTGCAATCGGACGCTATTTAACTCAATACTTGGATAATAAGTAGACACAAAACGTTGAAGGAAAACGTCGTGAGGAAACCGGCATGTCCAAGAACCAAAATTTAAAAGACATTTATTTATTTGATTTACACGGATTATGAAACCAATTACATAAATCAAAGTATTAATAAGTACTAACATAAAACAAACTAATAACTACAATTAAATTATATTATTTTCACAATAATTGAGGCACATAACCATTAAATTGGCGAATTTATTATCGAAAAGATCGCAGTCCGGGTTGGCCTCCACGAGCTTATTTAGTGCGGTCAATACGCGAGGTACGGGGGACGCAGCACGGGCCACAGTCCGACACGAAGGCACGGCTAGCAGTCGATGTTTTCTGCCACGGAGATCATTGTTCGGTATATAAAGTCGAATCAGCTCATTATGGATGTCAGAAGCATCCGTCATACCCTCGCATATTTTGAGCATAACGCCTACCTGGTTACATGCCCTTCTGGTCTCCAGGATATGATATCCCAGACATCCTAAGAGAAACTTGGTAGGATAGAGGTAGGGATAGCAACCGAGAGTTCTTTTGTAAAGAAAACGCAGGAATGCTTTTTGCACTTTTTCAAGAAGAAGTGCATACTTTGCTTCGTGCGGATTCCATACAGAAGAAAGAGCTTGTAACATCTAACAACACGTACAGGGTCTTTGCGGATTATGGCCCACTTCCTCTCACAGAGAGGACGCCTGTGTTCCAGCAATGAGGACATTATAGGCCGATTATGAAGTAGATACAATCCTACGTCGACAATACATTCTCAGCCTACCAAATAACAGACAAAACAAACAATTTTTCTTTAATAATCCGGTTCTATACCTACGTAAGTACCACGAAATAAACCGTATAACAAATAAAGCCCAATCATGTTCTCAATAATCTGTAATACCATCCCATTTATCTGAAGTGATCGCGAAATTGTTATACACAAAATCCCAGAACAATTCGTTCGCGAAAGCATTTCAATTTTCCCCTCAAGATATCAAATCGCTGGAAAGTATAATTCAAGTCGTGGAAATTTTAATATCCGTTTAACTGAACTGTAATCAGGCCGTGCGACGAGGCCATTCGGCAGACATAATGGACTCAAACATTAGCTTAAAGGCCTTTCCAGTTATAATGTGGCTGTAAAAATATTCTCTTTTCAACTGAATTATAACCCGGCTGAATGAGATGGTCTTCGGAATTAATGAAGTGGCCACAGTTATTAGAATTTTTAATTTTATTGCTTGGACATTTAAGTATTGTTGTAGTTTGGGTTGCTTTTATTTTTTTAGGACTTGTTTTAATGTTTGAAAACACTATCCTGAAACTATCAAGATTCCCGAACTATTGTTCAGCCGGATTACATCCCAATTCTATATAAATAAAACATTATTTTACTTGTAGGTAAATGTAACTGTATTAAATACAAAGAAACAGTCTTGATATAAAAGCAACGGGCGATTGCAAAAACTGTTCTGAAAAATAAAATTGTGAGAAAAAAGATACTTAATTTAACTTAGAATAAAATTAAGGTATTTCCGCTGCCTAAAATCGCTAAAGTAAAAATAAAACATTCACAAAGGCACTTCCAAAAATAAATAAGTATTCATATTTTTCTTATTGTCTCCTTTAACGAAAAAAAAAATGCGAAACTGAAAAGACATTTAGGGCTCCACAAAAGACGACGAAAGTATATAATTAATGTCCTGTTGAATAAGTAGGAATTTCGACTTGTGCAAAGTTGTTTGTTTTAATTCCGGGAATGTCACGTAGCCTCGTTAAGGGTTAAGTACCGTTGAGCTACTGCTAGTCAACGCTCACTTGTTTTTAGTGTTTCCACTCTGTTTATTTTTTAACCCTGTGGGAAGATTTGAAAAAGGAATTATGTTGCGTATTTGTTTATTTTTATTTTTACTGGAATTGTTTTAAGCCAGTATTTTGCTATTAGAGAACAAAGTAAGAATAATCAGCCTGTAACGTTCCCACTGCTGGAACACAGGTCTCCTATCTGTGTAAGGGAGAGGGCCGTAATCCACCACGCGTTCCCACTATGGGTCGGTAGATGTAACATGTCTTCAAATTTTTGGTTCTAGGACATGCTGGTTTCCTCACAATGCTTTCCTTCACCGTTTAAAAAAAATTAAACTGCATGGGTTCGAAGTCGAACCCACGACCGTAAGACGATTTGGCTACCACCGGGCCACCACTGCTCCTACAAAATAAGAAAAGTAAGAATACTTTTGTTATTTTCATTGACCTCGTAAAAACGAAATTATGGGTTTTGCAGCATTTTAAGCCACAAAGCCTCCGAAATTCAAAGGCTGCATCTAACATTTGCATAACTATTATCGATCAGTTCATTCGAGAGCAGTTTTAGTACTTTTTGCTTTGAATACATACCGAGAATATTTTCAATTTTACAATTTGTGTTAGGTGGGTACAATTAGTTCTGTATTTGTGCCGTTTTTATTACAGTAAGTCACTGGCTCTTGAAATAATAATATTCCCCCCACATTTTCTATTGCCCCCAGGCCCTATTAATAAACTCATTACTCCCACAAGATTTAAAGCAAAAATTAGGTCATCGACACCACAGATATAGATAGACCTAGATTACGCAAGTATCACGATCTGTATGAAAACCAAGCGTGGCATTTTTTGACTAACTACTATGACGGTACAAGCAATATTAATTAGTGATGGGAAAATCAAATCAATTCAAAGACGTCGCCGCGTGCGGCACCCGTCTCGCCTCACCCGCGGAGCCTAGCGCCAGCACTCACGCTCACCCAGCCAACAGTACTCAGGACTGAGCGCGAAAGTGGCGGCTTACGATTTTTGTACGTAAGCTGGGCACGCGAAGTAGTTGCTCTTGCGTTATCTAGATGTATCTATATCTGTGATCGACACACACCTTTCATGTTACTCCAAGCAATTTCCCCTTAATAAGGCCGAGTTCCGACGGGCGTTAAAAACAAAGGTGGTCGGTGGAAACGCGAGCATCGTGGAATAGGCTCGTTAACTTTTCAATTTTCCGACCTAAGCTTAGTAATAGTTGCGCTGTGACGCCCCACAGTGTGGCCCTACCCTATTATTTACTATTGTTACGACCTGTAGGCATGCATGGAATTGTTTATAGGACTTTCTTTGTAGGATTAAGGTGGGAAGGTGGTATTTTTTGTGAATGTTGTGTGTATAAAGCCACCAAAAAACTTTGACCTCAGAGTTGAATCAAATGTTTCTTGTCATCTTGCAGCGTGCTGAAAATCGATTAGCTAAGCTATCTATATAAACAGTTTACTACTACTATCTACTTCTCATTTCGACGAGAGAAATGAGTACTATAAGCGATAAGTACGGGGGGTGCCCTTTTATTTATATGATTTAAATGAAACTCTTATTGGATTTCATTCGATATTATTTTAGGAGTTTTCACATTAATTACATAAAATTAGCCCTTTCTATTTTTCACGTCAAACCTACTCTCTGACACACGCTTAAACGTTCGAACAACAGATGCCCTTAACTATGACCGGCCTGTATTACAAAAAGGAGGGTACTCCTTTTTGTAATACAGGCCGGTCCTCTACAGTACCTACGAAACTAATTTTATTCGTTACTTTTGATATTATTTCTCTTAATTTGCAGGTTCAGGTTGTATTTTGATTAAAATATGATTCGCGACCGTAAAAAATATAGCTTTACAGAATAATAATTGATAGACTGTAGAAATATTTGTACGCATTTAACGCGTTTAAGCATGGCAATGTGTCATTTTGTCTATTCTTCCGTCGACAAAACATCGTCAGCAGCGCCCCCTGTCAACGTCATTCGGGCGACAAGGCTAGTTTAGAGTCCTAGTTCAAACGTTACCAGTATTACCACAAACTAGTTGACTCTATGCTCGAAGCTCGTAATAGTACGGTGAGTAAGATTAAAACATTAGATTACTTGTGAGAAGTAGCCAGCCATTGCTTACAAGCAGCTAACTATTTTCCTAGCTGACCTCTACAATTTGTGAGATTCTTGCTTGATAATGTCTTAGTTCTTTTTGTTTTCAATCGGTCGAGTTAGTTTGTGGTGTACGCTCATTTTTTTACAAAACTGTGGCTGTTTGGTAAGGTTTCTTCTGTGTTAATGTTGGACTAGGTCAAAGTTACTACATACTCATATTTTAATTATACTAATAATCTTAGAGCCTAGCCTTCTCCCAACTATGTTGGGGTCGTCTTCCAGTCTAACCGGATGCAGCTGAATATAAGTATTTTACATGGAGCGACTGCCTATCTGACCTCCACAACTCAGTTACTGGGTAATAAGATACTCCAATGGTAAGACTGGTAGTCAGATTTTCGGGCTTCTGACGACCCGTAACGACTGTCAAAGATCCACGAATGACAGCCGGGACCAACGGCTTAACGTGCTTTCCGAGGAACGGAGGGGTCTTGGTAAGTAAAGATGGTCACCCATCCACAGACCAACCGCGGCAAGCGTAGCTTAACCTGATCGATCGACCTGTGCGGCTGATATTACTTAGCCACAAGCCCCTAACCTAATCTTAGTAAGTATAGTTAAAATATGAGTAGGTAGATAAATAATTATTAAAGCTAGGATAACGAAGTAGTTATAGTCAGTCTTTGTTTAGAATGCCAAGCGTTATAACTTTGACCTAGCCACTGACCTAATAATCACACTATCGCACTAATCACACTATCAAAATGATATTATAAAGGCGAAAGTTTGTGAGTGTGTTTATGTGTGTGCGTGTTTATGTTTGTTACTTCTTCACGCTCAAACGGCTGGACCAATTTTGATAACATTTTGTATGGAGGTAGCTGACACCCTGGATTAACATATAGGCTACGTTTTATCCCGATATTTCCACGGGATCGACATTTACGCGGGTGAAACCGCGGGACGCAGCTAGTTATGAATCTAATAATATTTTATTTCAGAGCAGCAGTTGCTTATTTTTTTAAAGAAACCCTGGATCATAATTGACGACGCCCACACATCTGCCTGTTAGAAATTCGAAGAAAATATTAATCAAACTAAATAGAGCAAATTAATCTTTGTACTAATTAGTTTCACTCAATGCTTTCAGATCGCTTATGAAGCCCTGGTGATGAGCACTTCAATAAGCTTTAAGCTCCTTTCAGAATACAATTTTATATTGAAAATTAAGGTCAAAATACGTCGCATTTAACATGGAATATTAATCCAATTTTATATGGACGCAAAATATAATTGGACGTAAGTTATGGAAAAGCCCGCAAATGACCCACATTTTCGCTGATAAAGTAAATAATAAATGTCATCACTATTTTTGTTTAATATTCGAAATTCAAATAAGGTATACCACGTTTGAATTTCGAAAATCATCATCGGTATTTTGTTTTAATTGAAAAATAACAAATAGAAATTGTGGATAGAGCTTTACGTAACCTAATTGCCAAGTTATTGAAAACTATTTTAAAGGAATTTATATTTCAAATAGCCATTAAATTGGCAATAGGAATGCAAATGTTAAGGATTTTAATTTAAAACATAAATACCTAATGCTTGTTCTTTATTGGTTTCAACCAATAAGAAACGGAATTTTCAGTCTTAACTTTACTTCTTGTGGCATAGTGGTATTTCAGGCATTCTATTATTAAAAGTTACGGGCGTTTGTGAAATTGTAGGCACAAGCTGGCGTCTGTACTTTTATAATAATAATTATTAACTACCAAATTAAAAAGGCGCTGGTTCTGTAGTAAAAACAAACACTTCGTCGGAATGCTCATATTCTTTCCCTTTTGTACAATGTTCTCTTTTCCCCTTCCACCCCTCTCTATCTCAAGAAACGTTTTCAGTTTCTTTGTGACTCCCACACGAAATTGTTAAGGTCATCAGATAACTTAAAGCTCAAAATGCCAACGCATTCCACAACTTTCCTTGATAAATCCTTTACTGTCCAGGCCGCTCGTTTGTGGAATGCGTTGCCAGTTGAAATAAAACGCGCGCAGTCGTTACACGTGTTCAAAAGACTTGTAAAGGAACACTACTTGTCGTTGTGATTTTGTCCTAACTGCTATCATCTACTGTCTTATTTTATTTTCGGTGCTTATAATTATTTAGTATGTATATATTTAAGTATCTATAATTTTGGATATGTATTTATCTGTGTATCTATTTTATTGTATTGTATGCATAATATTTGCACCAACAACAGCCCCATTTTATGTCCAGGGAAATCACTGTCCATTCCAAGGTTGCCTGGAAGAGATCGCAGAAAGCGATAAGGCCGCCCATTGTATATTTGTGTTTTTTTGTGTTTATTTCATGTTATGTATTTTTGTGGTGTACAATAAAGTATATATAAATAAATATAAATAAATAAACAAAGTATATAATAAGTCAATCAAAAGTAAAAACCAAAAGGTAGCATAAACAAAAACATAAACAAAAGGTGCAAAAAGGTAAAATATCAAAAAGACTTGCACAATAATAAATACTTTATTTCAGACCATGGTGCCCATTTTGTTAGTAACAATCTTCTTATAGACCAGTGTTAGTAATACTTAAAACTACCCACCACAAAACGAATAAAAAGAAAGTAAACTCAACAATCACTACTGCGCCATTCGCCACTTTTCAAGACCATCTTGTGGTAGATTTGTTTTTGTGTCTGCGACATTGTACATAGTTCACCCTTAACTCGTGTAATAATACCCAGAAAGCATATGAATTATCAAAGTCACTTGCCCGGATTTGAACCTAAAACCTTGTGCTTGAGAGGTAAGAGCTTTACCACTGGGCCCTCATAACCCTCATCCAAAATAAATTGCCCATGTTGCTACTGAAACGAACCACGAAGAACACTACATTAACCAAGAATTATGTACTACACAAAACGAATAAGAACATTAATTTCCATAAAAACGGGACCTCACTATAATAAATCTACATACCGACGAACCTACCTACGTATTCGTGACTGTATATTATGACACGTTAATAAGGCAGGGTATGAAAATGCAATGGAGTTCTTCTGAGCAAAGGCGTCCCCCAAATCCTTCGAAGCATCTTTTTATGAGGCCATCTCGATCCAACCCTTGCGGTGCGTGTCTAGGTCGTCTCCACACCTTTTCCTGGTCCGACCCCGGCGTGCGGCGCCGTCCATCCTGAGGCACCCACCGTGTGGAGACTGTTGCCCAGCGGTAACTGCAAGTAGCTGACCCATCACATCCATACTAATATTATAAATTCAAAAGTAACTCTGTCTGTCTGTATGTTACCTTTTCACGCCTGAACCACTAAACCGATTGCGATGAAATTTGGTATGAACATAGCTTGAGTCCCGGGAAAGACCACAGGATAGTTTTTATTCTGATATTCCTACCGGATCGAAACTTACGCGGGTGAAACCGCGGGGCGCTGCTAGTACAAAATAAAATGCCCATGTTGCTATTGAAACGTACCACGAAGAACACTACATTAACCAAGAATTATGTACTACACAAAACGAATAAAAACATTCATTTCCATAAAAACGGGACCTCACTATAATTAAACTACATACCTACGAACGCTACGTATTCGCGAGTGTATAGCATGACACGTTAGTAGTGCAGGGTATGAAAATGCAATGGAGAGGGGAAAGGCTCGGCGGCCATTACGCGGGCTATTTGATTAAGCAACGGATAATGAAATTTCCGACGGAAAATTGTGTTGGGTCCTCGAAATAGAAATATTATTATAGTGGAAAGATTGTGGGTGTTGTCATCGGTAACTAACTATTATAAGTCGTGTGTAGATGTCCAGTGGAATGTAGGTATACAGTCTCTGTAAATGCCATATCAGTACTAATATTATAAGTGCGACAGTGTGTCTGTCTGTCCGTTACCTCTTCACGCTTAAACCGCTGAACCGATTTAGATGAGATATAGGATAGTTTTTATCCCGATATTCCCACGGGATCGAAACTTATGCGGGTGAAACCGCGGGGCGCTGCAAGTATCACATATAGAATGGACAATTCGGAAGCATGTAATTTTAATTTAAAATTATTTTTATTACAAACAAAAAATTGTAAATAGTTTGCTATGTAATTCCGGATTTGCAATTGGAATGAAATCGCTTTACATCATGTTTTTCACTAAATTTTCGCATACTTTATTAGGTATTCCACTATCAGTCACAAATATTCTACTTTTAGTATTGAAAATTGACCACGACTTGTACCTGCGATAATCCTTTAGAGGTATGAGGAACAGGGTGTAAAGTTCACTCAGCTTCCATAGAAAAGTCAGAATCCTCCGACCAGACGAGTGTCTGGTGGGCAACTGCTACCCGATGATTAATGTCGGTACGTTGTATTATATGCTAGTTGCTCGGTAAACTCTGCTTGCGCGATGCAGGATTTTGCGTGACGTCAGCATGATGCATAGTTCACATGTAGCGTTGTAGATACCGCTAGAACCCAAAAGTAAAAAGTCAGGACCTGTCTAATCTGGAGAATTTTGGGGGTCAATTTATCTCAACGTTTCTCGTTTATTGTTGCGGAAACATTCCTTTCAAAGTTTCAATTATATTCCTTGCTGCATGGTTTCTAGCTCCGTCTTATTGGAACCATGTCTTTTCTAGATTTAACTGATTGACTTGACGTTTATTTTTTTAATTATTTATTTATTTAATACTTCAAGCACATAAATGTACAGAGGCGGACTAAATGCCATAGGCATTTTCTTTTTTTTTTTAGGCATTTTTTTTTTTTCATTTTTGGCATTATTACGATTGCCACTCGCAGTAACAACAAACAGCGCCTGTCCTCTAGCCTCTTCAAGGAAGAATGGTAATTACTCTACCTAACCAGTCAGACAAGGAGAATATAGGGGTTCATACTTGGTCAAAAAAGGTTGCTCTTCTCCTTTGTGATTCCACTGCAAAATTTTAGGCATTCTACTTTGCCCCACCAGTGGGGCGGCCGGTGGGGCAAAGTGAAATAATTCATTAATATTGAATTCGTACTGACTTGTTGAAAAAAATTAGGTCGATTCTCAATCCGTTTAAGAACTTTAGGATAAAATTACTGAAGTTAAAGCGGTATTCATGGGTATTATAAATGGTGCATAACGAATTTGCTACGTTTTAACAAAATATTGGATATCAAATATCCGTAAATTTTGGCAACGAATCAAAATGGTGTCTAAAAAAATTTTATACATTCAAATTAGACATCCTGTATTATTAAGAGAACCGCCTCTAACGTCTTTACTTCGAAAAAAAAAACATCAATTATGTATATCGGAATAACCTAGTATTCTTAATGCTTATAAAGTTTTAAAGGTGATTCTTGTACATACATAGTAATATTTTTTACATTATTCTCAAACTCGTGAATGAAACTGTTTTTATTAAAACGTCACGTTAAAAATTACTGCTTTTTGTATAAGATTAATATTCTTCGCGTAAGAAAAACTATCTACCAACACTAATAAATTACTTTACATCTACCTTTTTAGACGCGGCTAGAAAATTCAGCATTATGTTAGATAAAAATTTGACTCGCAAACTCGGTTAAACCAAGGACATATAGGAGTGTATTAGGTACTCATGAAAATGAAAAACTTTTACAATAGGTCCAACCTGAATTAGGAATAAAAAAACCTGATGTTCTATACAAAAGTGTGATACTAACATGATAAAAGGGTATGGCGTTTGTAGTGCTGTTTATTTTTTCATATTTCTGCTGCGAACAATACAAGTGAAGCATGCTAAAACTACACCTCCGCTCTGTGCATACACGCTCACACGCACACATTTACAACCATTTACAATCAAACTACACCTCAATAAGTGCACACATGTTGACGAAACCGGCTTCACTTTACTGTCGACAGCCCTATGTCTTGGTTTTTTATTTGGTCTGGGTTTCAGAGTTGGTCTCATAGTAAAAGATGTTCATTATTCCGTTCTTAAGTCGCGCTTTTATGTGACTTAAGTAGTCCACAGGTTTAAGTCACACGAGCTATAAAATAGTATACGATACATATTGCACGGCGTTTAGCACCCTTGCTACGCTCGAGCGTTAATTTCACGCCGTGCAATAATGGACTACTTAATTCACACGTATCGTAATATACTATATCATGAGTACTTACTACACTCTTTTATGTCCCAACGTCTATATTTTATATCCTACTAGCTGCGCCCCGCGGTTTAACCCGCGTAAATGTCGATCCCGTGGGAATATCGGGATAAAAACTATCCTATGTCCTTTTCCGGAACTCAAACTATCTCTATACCAAATTTCATCTTAATCGGTTCCGTGGTTTAGGCGAGAAGAAGTAACAAACATATAAACACACACACACACTCACAAACTTTCGCCTTTATAATATTAGTGTGATAGTGTGATATATAGTGTGATTAGTGTGATAGTGTGATTACCCCAAAACCACAAACATTATACCATCGTGGAATAAAAAAGTCCATTTAGAATTTCAGACAATATTTCAACATTATAATTAGCAGAGTGACTGCTCAGTTTATATCGCATTAAATAGAACAACGCTGGTTACTGTTTGGAAATCAAATGATAATTCTCTTTGGTTTTAGGTAAACAATAATAATAAATTATGCTTTCAAACATTGAAATTGATGTCAGTAATTGTACCTATCTGGCATTTGTGCAGGTTGTATTGTAATGGGATTATTTCTAAAGCTTTAGGCTCTTATGTTTTATTATTGAAGGTAAATGTACGAGCAACAAGGATTATTCACTATATTAAATGGATCAATATGTATAAAATAGGCAGGTTTATACCTCCCTATATACCTTTAGCAAAGTCTGTATAAAGATGTATACATGGTTAAAATAACTTACCTAGCAAAACTGCAGACGTGATGGGCATCGATAAATAAACATTTTTCTTTTAGATTGGAAGGATTTGGGGCAGGCATTTGCCCAGCAGTGGGACAAAATATGATATGATAAAATAATATTTGATGTTTTTTTTGGGTGTCAGTAGTAGTGTTGTTTCTGGTCAGTGGTAGTGAAGTAAATCTGTTTTCTTTTGTTTTATCGTGTTGAGATATCGATACCCATCGCACCTGTAAAGTTTACACACAAATTAACAGATTTTTTTAAATTGATTTCAAGTGACTGCACTAATCGCAGTCAATGACTCCATAAAAAAATCATCAATTTTCTTATTTTTAATAATGTTTATACATACAGGGTGTTACAGAAAGGGTACATCAATACAAACGGGTTGAAGAGTGTATCTGGTCTAGAATCTTTGTACAAAATTTCAGCTCAAAAGCAGTAACTTTGAAAATGCTTAATATTTTTTTATTTCGATAGTTTATTAAATTGAAATCATAACAAACGTGTCACCGCACTACGAGGGTCATTATCCATTATCTGTAGTGTTTCTGTGCACCTAGTACACGCACACCACGCCGCCGCGCGCCAGTGCAGCGCCGTGATGTCGAAATAAAATAATATTAAGCATTTTCGCTGAAATTTTGTACAGAGATTCTAGACCTGAGCCCTGATTCACAAACATACGACAGGCTATCGTATCGAAAACCTGACATTTCGATAACTTGATTTGACTTCCCCTCAACAGCAAATAGCTGTTGGAAGAATAGCGGGCGTCTATTTGATTTAAACTGACAAAATTTTCGGGTTTTGGACTTGTGAACAGCATTGAGAAGACTCCTACGATAACAATGATTAATGTTCAATACGATACGGAAGCATATCGAGTGTTTGTGAATAAGGGGGCTGGATACACTCTTCAACCCGTTTGTATTGATATACCCTTTCTGTAACAGCCTGTATATATCGATATCGCTGATAGGCGTTACGTCAGCGAAGTTTCACTAGCTAATTTAAATTGACCCGGTATATCTACAAGAATTAATTTTATTTTGTACAATCTCTGTTCTATAATAGGCATATGAACGTGTAGCCACAAAACGTACGGCGAAAAAACTTTACGCTACGGTGTCTAGAATCGTGGGTCTTGACGCAGAACGTCACTTTCGCAAAACGTCATCGTGAAAAATTTAGTCACTTTCGAATAATGTCACAAACGTCAAAACGTCATTTTCGCACAACGTCATTATCTCAAAACGTCATTTTCTCACAATGTCACTTTCGCAAAACGTCATTTTCGCAGAATGTCATTCAAGTCGTTTTTTTCTCAGGAGAAACCTAATACTAATACTGCAGAATCGGGTAAGTAATTTAGTAAAAAACTTTTTTACAAAAAAAAAAAACAACCGACTTCAAAAAAAAAACACTACAAAGTGATAAATAACTTTAATTTCGGAAGTCGGTGTCGTTGGTCCCACATTTTCGTTTTTTGACACCGACTCCCGAAATTAAAGTTATTTATCACTTTGTAGTGTTTTTTTTTGAAGTCGGTTGTTTTTTTTTTTGGAAAAAAGTTTTTTTTTCACTTTTTAGTTGTACCTACCCCACAAAAAAGTAAACAAAAAGATCGTTAATGTAGATAATTTTTTGTTGATTTTTCAAAAACCGCTTGTCCGATGTCGATAAAATTTTCATGGGACCATTTGGGAAGTATACCCTTTCTAACAAAAAAAGAATTTTCCAAATCGGTTGGCAAGCAACGGAGTTATGCGCGAACAAACATAAAAAATAAAAAAATACAAAAAAAAATACAAACATTCGAATTGAGAACCACCTCCTTTTTTAGAAGTCGGTTAAAAATATACAAAAAATCATCAATCAAATCAATCTTTATAGATCTACGTTTTGGAATGGGCAACTAGCTTCAACTTTCTGACTAACTGACTGACTATTTAATTTTGACAATTCAAAAGTACCTGTACATGGCTTAAGTGAAATAAATGTTTTGAGTTTGAGTTTAGTAAGAAACCGATGGATGTTCTCGAATAAAATTTAATTTTATTAATAGATTATAAACAGCTCATTTATCAAATTCAATTTCAGTCGACAACATCCATCGGTTTCTTACTAAACTTCAAGTATACCCGACGGTCCTGCATACTTATCTCTTTTTTTGACTGTATCTACCCACTACTGTTTCAGAGATGTCCAACATGTCTTGGAACTGATCACACAGATTTTTCACGTAACTTTACTAAGTCAATAGTCAATATCTTCACTACCATTTGTTATTGAGTCCACAGCTCCTGAATCTCAACTATAGTGAACTTTGGCATTCGAAACATGCCCTATAATATTATAAATTATCCAAAGGTGATAGTTCGGAGGCCTTTCGATATTCCTATCGACTTTTCCGATAGTAGGTATTCGTTTGACTTCTAGACATTTCAAAATATGTGATATTTGTCATAGCAGAATCTTCGTGACGGAAATGAAACAAAAATATGAACACTGTCTGCTTACAGAATATTCATATCTCCGATCGCTGGCTATACGCTAGTACAAGTAGAGGAACTTGGTCATCTGGTAACCAAAATCTTCCCACACGTACAGTGTCAGCAACCGGCTTATTGGCTGATTCGCACGAATTTACTCCCCGTAACGTTAAAGTTAGGAAAGTACACGTTCCAAAATATTTTATTCTACATTTCTGTGCGCTAATGTCATTTTGTGTATTCTTTATTGTATCATATTCCAATTGCCTAATCCTACTTACATATTATTTTCTGGAGTTTTCGACTCGCCCACAAAGAAATTAACATCGTGCGAGTCGCCTACAGAAAAAATAATATTATTTAAAAGTGTCGATGCCCGATTCGGGTGAGTAAATTCGTGCGAATCGACCTACAAGCCCAGCAACTGCGTACAAATCATTATTCGAATAAGACCATATACGATTATACATTTGAATAATTAACCCTATCAAACATTAATTTAACCCTAACACCTCATTCTATCCACAAAGTAATTCACATCACATTAACCGGAATCGCTCACGGCAATTAACGCGACATTATTAAAACCCTACACGCCCAAATAGCTCGCAGAGATTCTACTTCATCCCCTGGGCATATGCACCGTAAAAATAATTACGCACTGCACAGAATCCAGGGAAGCTTCGCAGATAAACCATGGTCCATACACCCGTTGCCGGCTGCAGACTAAGAGATGAGTAAGTAATATTTTAAAGATTTTGAGTTTCAAACTTACTAAAAAGATGCGACTCGTATTTGTTGTAGTTCTCGTTTTTCTTTTCTTGGCGAACATCAGAATAAAACAAATTTATCTTATACTTACTCGTAGTTACGTGTCTCGGGAAGCACGTTAAGCCATTGGTCCCAGCTGTCATTCGTGAATCTTTGACACTTTTACGGGTCGTCAGAAGCCCGAAAGTCTAACAACCAGTTTTACTAAGGAGTGCAGTATTACCCAGTATCTGGGTTGTGGAGGTCAGATAGACAGTCGCTCCATATAAAATACTGACATTCAACTGCATCCTGTTAGACTGGAAGCTGACGTCAACATAGTTGGAAAAAGGCTAGGCAGATAATGACTTACCTACTCTTTCTTTCGTCAGTACATGTATCTTTCTCCTTTACCCAGAAGTCAAAGAGGAAGCAAAGTGGATACCGACGAACAGCTTGGTATTTTGACTACATAATGACCTCCTCAAGAATCATGTTTTTATACTTACCACCCTTTTACCTCTAGCACAGCAGCACCGCACAATACGAAATCCGCGCTGTAATTATAAATCATTCGGACCACGTCCGTTTAAACAGCTTACTATATTTAAATTTTATTATAATCTCCGCTTTTGAACCGCTCCCTGTTTAAACCTGCGGCTTTTCGGTGACTCCCTCTTAAGCTTTTTGCTTACATAGAAAATAGAGTGTACATTTCCATCGCTTTCAGAGTAAAAATGCATTTGCATAGCTCCTGTTTGCGTTTCATTGCTTATTCGAATTTTTCGCTGCAAAATATAGGCACACATAGTATGAAATGTGTGTTATAAAGTTAAAGTGAAATATTGTTTTTATGTTATGAATATTTATTGCGATAAAAGAACAGCCTGTGAATACAGGCCTTACTCGGAATGTTGCAGACTAGCCCAGCCAGGGGTGTTGGTTTTAATTCTGTAATTTTTTCTCCACTATTTTTATAGGTTGAGGTTAGGTAGTTACATTATAGGTAAGGTAGGTACCTACATTTTCTTTATTTAACTTGAATGCGAAAACTCATCAGTTTTCGTGAAGCATCATCTGACTAAACCTTTTTTTTTTTCAACTATTTTTGGCGTGGGCTTCGTCTAACCGGATGCAGCTGAATCCCAGTATTTTACGTGAAGCGACTGCCTCTTTGACCTCCACAACCCAGTTACTGGGTAACACTATTCCCCTTGGTAAGACTAGCTGTCAGACTTTCGGGCTTCTGACGACCCATAACGACTGTCAAATATCCACGAACCACAGCCGCGACTAACAGCTTAACGTGCTTTCTGTACGGTTTGTTTGGTTTTGTCACCCATCGACGGACCAACCGCAGCAAGCGTAGCTTAACCTGATTGATCGACCCGAGCTGATTAGTCAGCCCCTTTTCATGAATCAGCGAAATAAAACAAAAGAAGACAAATACTCTTGCCTTTGTATAAAATAAAGTCTCAAAATTACCTTTAATTATTCCTTTATCAACAAACAAAAGACGTAATATTCCATCTTGAAAAAAAAGAACGTTCGAAATGGACGTCAAATATAATAGCAAGTCAAATAAATTAGAGTCGCCTTCAATGAAAGAATGGGGCAGTGAAAAATAAAGAAATTTAATCCCGTTCAGGAGTCTTTCGCTAATCGCCGACAGAAGTTTGTATTGGGGCTTCCCTTTGTAGTCTTTGCAGGTAAATCAGAAAATCAAGGCTTATGGACTATCAAATAGGTAGGTATTTCTGACAGTTTACTTATACGGTAACTGAAAAGTTGTGTGGAAATCGGTTGTCATGGCAAGGGCATGGGATACGGAAGAATGAAGAAAATGTCGTGAGGAAAGTTTTGAGTATGAATATCGATGGCTATAAGAGTAGGGGAACGCTAAAGAAACGATGGATGTACTGTGAAGTTGGTGTAGGTGCTTTTTGTTTCAGCACGTTTTTTTTTTCTTTATTTATTATTAGGGACTTTTATACAATTGTATATGCCAGTCCCTTATCGGACCTTATAACGTAATAGTACTACTTAATAATGAACGAACTTATCGGACCTTATCGCACCTTTAGAACAGACTGACGTATCTCAAAAAAATTTTTTTTTTTGATATATATCACTACTGTTCTGAAAGTGCGTTATAACGTAAAACGTAGTAATATAAACTTAACTAAACGATAAGCAGCATGTATTTAAAAGACGCCATTGAGTTGACTTTCTCCCAAACAATTTTACAGTTAAAGTACGAAAGGTTGTGTCATGGCAACAGGGCAACAGGGGAATAAAATTAATGAAGTTGTTCATTAAACTTAAGTGGGATTGTCGCTAATGTCTGGCCAGGGGAAAAAATTATGTCGCAGACCAACGATCGGGCACCAGCCTTAATTAATTGATGACGAACTTATCTTGGCTATTTAATTACCGAAGAGTTATATTGTTAGTTTTGTGAACAAAGCCTTTAGGCAGAAAGATATAGGTACGAACGAAGGTAAACGAAGCAAAAAACAAAATTATGTATAGACGCCAGTACATCAAGCTATAACAATCGGTCAAATTTCAGCAAGAATATTTCAGACAAAATATTCCGACGAACTGAGAACCTCCTCCTTTTTTGGAAGTCGTTTAACCGGTCAAGCGGCGCGCGTCGCCGATCGGCGACGAAACAATAGAAAATCAATTGTGTCTCATTAGCGGAACTTGACAGATTAAAAAGGAATAATAATGAGGAGTGCTGACCCAGTGGTAATGGCCCTGACTTACGAGTTGTAGGTCGTGGGTTCGAACCCAGGCTTGCGGTTTCCTTTGTGTAAATTATTTCATCACCACTGCTCTCAAAACGGTGAAGGAAAACAGCGTGAGGAAACGGACATGTCCTAGAACCAGAAATTCTAAGACATGTGACATCCACTAACCCGCACTGCGGTAGATTATAGCCCATTCCCCTCGAAGAGAGGAGGCCTGTGTCCCAGCAGTGGGAACATTATAAGCTGATTATGCTGTGCTAAAAGAAATAATAATGTTTAGCTGTAGACGTGTTCGTGTTCATTTAGGTTTAAACCTTGCAAGTAGGTTCGCGCAAAATAACTGCATGAATTAACTGGGTTGGATTGTTAAAAGTATACTTTATGTACTTAACACATAAGCACACATCAAATTATAAGCTCACACAAGTTATATTATAAAATTAATATAAGCCGTAAAAGAAACAAAAAGGCAGTGTATAAAACGTTACGTTCACTTTTTTATAGGATGAAATATGTAGCTGTAGCCGTTTTAAGGGCAAGGTCGGCCAGTTTGAATACTTATAATATTAAAGGGGAGACATAAACTTACCTTTTTGTGTAAAAATGTATTTGACAGTATTTTTTTAAGAAATTAAGTTTACAAACTAAGTGTACGTGGCCCATGGGTATAAACTTTTACTGTGTATTTGTAACAAAAAATATGGCAGATAATACTTACAAGTCTCACACAAGAAAGTTGTAAAACATTATAACTATGAACTTGTATTAACAACAATGTAAAAAGCTCGATATAGTTCTAGAAAATCATGTTATTTTGAGGTTAATTGGCTGACATTTTATTAATGAAAATTACACACAATACATAGATACCTAAACACTGATTCCGTTGAGTGTACCTACCAGCGGTCGGCAACCTTTTAGCAGGCACGGGCCACATAGTTGCAAAATGAAATAAAGGCGGGCCGCACTTGTTCATTATTCTTTGTACCTATATTGATTATGTTAAAAATGCAAAAAAAACCAACCAGGATATTAATTTTTACATAATTTTATTTATAATTAGAATAAATGACAAAGAATATAAAGAGATCTATAATTATTATTCATGCAAGTCTAATTAAAATTGAATATGATTTTTTGACGCTGTATTTGACTCGCTATTTGTGAAATGTTTGCTTTCATGTCTGTCGTAGAAATTCTTAGAATGGCATTCAAATGCTCATCTGTGAGATGAGAACAATATTTGCGAAATTAAAATAATTGAAATGATAAGGCCTTATTTACAAAACAGTTGCGGGCCGCAACGAGGAGGCACGTGGGCCACGGCTTGCCGACCGCTCGTGTAGTGTAGATATTTATGTAGACCATTTTTTATTTTTTTAAGTGGTAAGTTTTTTTCTTGACAGGCCTACACTGTCATCCCATACCTGTTAACACTGTAATTTAAAAACATTGTAAAAGTAAATTATTATCAAAAAAGCGACCGTGGAGTTTCTTGTCTTCATAGGAAACGACCAGTTTCAACCGTGCACCTAGCTTCTGACGTTTAATAAGTTCCCATTCATTTAATTTTGTAAGAAACTCAGACCAGACTTGGATTATTTTTAAAATCGTACCCAATTTCTAAGAACGAACCCTAGGTGTCTAAGTATTGAGTCAAACTTCAAATCCAATACAAAACAGTCCAATTGTTTACTAATCTATTCAAAACATTTACGATCCCCGTGTTTCAGATTTCAACCTGACTAAATCAAATCGAATCTAATTTCTGGGCAAATTATTTTCTCGTTAAATCCAAGCCCCGGGCAGAGATCAAAGAAAGGAATTAATTTGATTAGCTTTTGTGTCTATAACGTAAATCCGATTTGACAAAGAATGTTGATGTTTGACAGTGCAAAACAAAATGGCGGCATACTGATGCGTTTTTGTTTAAAACAAAAATGTTCGATGCAAATTGATTTGAAAGCTTCGCCAATAATTGTTTAACAATATTGCTCGTAATGTTAGTGATTGAATTGTTTTTAAAATGGCGTGTGTTATGTGGTAGCAAAACAATTTTGTAATATTACAGTTTTATTATTAAGTATTTGTTTTTGTACAATGGCTTCTAAAAGTCGTGTTTTACCATACATAAGGCAATTTAATAGTGACGGAATGTTTCATATAGTAAAAAAACGATTTTTCAAAATTATACAAACGATCACTGCAGAAAATTATGGAAAAAGATGTGTCTGCCAGCTGCGCCCCTCGGTTTCACCCGCATACCTATGTCGCGATCCCGTGGGAATATCGGGATAAAAAGTATCCAATGTCCTAATCCAGGTCATGATCCATATGGAGCCATGCATCCAAAGAACGGATTTGGATGAAATTTGGCACATGGGTTTGAGCGGGAAAGCTTATCAAATAACAATCAAAAAATCTACCAAAGTAATCTTTTTTTCTTTATAACATTAATTTAAATTTCTTTATAACATTAATCTTTGATATTTCTCCTAGAGCGAAGACTAAAACGTAATTAAGACTTAGTAATGAGTATTATATTCATTGTATCATAGATGAAACCTAAAACAGTAAGTTATTAGGAATTCATATTCCACGCACGGTCCCAGGTCAACATCTCATGCCTAAATTATAGGTCGAATCAATATCTGACGTCACCAACATATCAAATCAGGCATTAACTAAAAAATACAGACTCCAACCACCCTTGCCATATTAATAGTAATAACTTATGTCTATCGACCTCTTTGGAGGTGATTCCCCATTAAAGGTCGTCCCAATAACGGCCATATGTTCTGAAGGGATAATAGGGACCGACGTAAATGGGACTTTTAGGGTTTGTCCACCATAGAGTTTTGGACTGCTGCGATTTTTATTCGTGAATTTGCTAAACAGTGATAAGATAATATCGCACCTTCGGAGCAACAAAGTCATAACAGCTATTTTTTTAATTTTACAGGAGAGGACTTTTAATTTTTTTTTTCGCATTTATTTCCTCATTTTTTCGCATTTATAACCACAAAGGCACCTGCTCCATCTAGTAGAATTTTGAGATACTTTCGCGGATGTTTTTGTTGCCCCAAGTATAGGCATGGTTCAGAGACAATTTGCATACCTCAATTTTGCAGTTTTGGCTATTTGTGACTTTGTTGCACCGAAGGTGCGATATGGCTAGAAAGGGAGTGACTACCGAGATGGCGACTAGTGAAGATGTACGGAAGAATAAGACAAGTTGCGCCGACCACAAATAAATTGGGATGAGGGCAGGAGAATGATGGTGATGAGAGAGTGGTTAGAAGTAAACCGTCTTTTGTTTTATTTGAGCAAATTACAGAACTGGCTCATGTCTGACCAGACGGGTTAGTACAGTCCTTTCACACTTATTATACCTCTGACAGCTGCAACCTAAAAGCAACCTTAATACAGCAACAATAAAGATCACTGTGATTTTGACAGGCTTGACAGTTGGAGCAACCCAACAGCAACCTTATTCACAAGAGATTAAAGATCACTATGATAATATTGACAGTGATGGACAATCAGAGGTAAAATAGCTGTGAATGGACTGTACCGTAGTTTTAAGAACGTTCGTTTTGTAATTTCGGTCTCAATCTGTCAAATACGCCACGATTTTTTATACATTATTGTCATTAAGATGAGATTGTGAGTTTGCGACTAGATTTTGAACGTTTTTTAATTACGGGAAGTGGCGTGTATTATAATATATTTTGTGGAGCTTTTATACAAGGTATTCATTTGTCTGAAAACTAAAATCTTTCAAAGTTAAATTCAAGACTGTTGCGTGACGATAGATATAGGTTTAGGTTCTCATAGTTTTTTTTTTAACTACCCGCAAAATAATTATTGTACAAATGTCTTGTTTTTGTAAAACGCCCAACAATAGATATTGATTTGTGTTATAGTTGTAATATTCTCATGTAGGTGAATAATAATATACGTCTATAGGATTCGGATAAAACCCAGCCAGCCAGTAACATCTACTCTATAATAGAATTAGGTAGGTACTTCCCTAGGCGACAAAAAAGTGCGAAAAGTCGAAATACTTAATTAAAATTTACACAGTCAATCAATCGCCATAATTCGCCTTCTAATTTCGTGCTCCATTAGATACATTAGGTAATCATGAATTCTCATTTCCATATTCATTAATTTGAAATATTAATTAATATTTTGATGACTATTGCTAGAGCGATGGCCTAATAGAATATTATAAAGCCTGGCCTGTGCATTTATGGATTTACCACACACCATGCATTTAAAATAGATTGATCATTGATTTGCTGATTAATCGTATACATAATTATAATTTGTACATTATGAATTTATATGAATGTTCTATAGGTACATAAAATATTATACAGCTAGTTGATAACCACGTCTTCACGCGCGTCAAAAACAAAAAATATTAGACCCGCTCAAGGATGCATAAAACTTGCGTCCATAAACCCCTTTTATTTTTCTAAAAATTACTCGTAAAGTAAATACAAAACAGCCAGCATTCAAACAAATAAAAAGTAAATTCGAAAAAAGTTCGCATAAAAAAAATCCCGGACACACAATAGGTGTTGTGTACAAACCTTTAGGCAGAGTTAGCGGGACTTGCCCAACCATAACAGTAATAAGGATTTCGGCTTGGGATACGCAATTAAGGGGTGAAACTTTTAATAACCAACAATTTTATACGTAATACGATGAAGGAATTGTATACGATCGATGTTTACGAGTTTATGAGGAGTTTTATTGGTTTCGAGTGCTCGGTTTGAATGTAATAGGGTATTAGGGTTATAAGGGTCTAAACATGAGGAATGTTCTTAGTAAAACGTGGTTTTTTATGACGCAACACATGATTCTATAGAAGGGCGAATAGGGGATCACCGATCTCTTTTGCATATGTTGAAGATGGAGATCTGAGGGGTAATTCTCGTTACTAAAAACGTTCAAAATCTAGTCGCAATCTTATCTCAGCGACAATCAATGTGAAAAACTTGTCAAAAATGTAGGGAAATTCAAGGTATTTTTGACTGAGATCAGACTGCGAATGTTCTTAAAATTGCGGGAATTAAAAACCTCACTGGTTGGTTGCGGTTGTCAAGAATCTGATAAATAACAACTAAAGTTCACAAAGAAAGACTGCAGAAACAATAGTCTAAGATATTCGAAATAATTTAGAAGCGAAAACCTTGAAACGAGAAGCAGAATTTATACAGGGTGAAATTGAACACATGCGACAAATCGAAATGGGGGATTGTACTCGTCATTATGAACAACTTTTACTATGGGACCAAAACTGAAATCGCGAAAAAAAAATCAGCTGTTCCCTACATTTATGTTCGCATAACTCGCCAAAATGTAGGGAACAGCTGATTTTTTTTTCGCGATTTCAGGTTTGGTCCCATAGTAAAAGTTGTTCATAATGATGAGTATAATCTCCCATTTCGATTTGTCGCATGTGTTCAATTTCACCCTGTATTAGATACTAGCTAACCCGACAGACGTTGTCCTGTCCAAATTTTAAAATCCCGTAGAAAAAGGACGTTCCATTTTTCCCAAATTTGCTTTTTTTCCGGATTTTTTTTTCATGTAAACCTAATTCGAACATTTTATTACAAAAAATAGCCAAATCGCTCCAGCCGTTCTCAAGTGATGCTCTAACTAACGAACAGCATAATCAGCCTATAATGATAAGGATCTATATCCCTATCATTATAGATAGGATAGATACTCTAACCCCTACCCCCCTACCCTACCCTGTGGACCCTATTGATATTATCTTCATGAGCTTCGCTTCATACAAACGTTCCCTATTTAGACAGTGTGAACAGGCACGTCTATGTAGCTTAAATTGATTTGTTTTGTAGTGTTCTGGATTTAGGTCTACTAGACATAGACACACTTTAACTTTTTCTCCATTGTCTCTAGTTTTCGTAATTTTCAATGTCATGCATACCTATTATTTGCGTTTGTATGGTTACAGAAATGCAAACTTTAGATGTTAATTAATTTGAATTGTAAGTAATAGTGCTGTTGGTGCACTTATTTCAAATAAATAATACTGCAATATTCCATAAAGCAGAAGCTCTTTTATATAAACAATATTTAGACGCAGGTGAAGCTATGTTAGTTCATAACATTATAAACGCTAAAGCAAGACTTTGAAGCATGAATAAGAGCACAATATTCCATATTAATTTCACTGACGCGAGCTCGAAAGCACGGTAATATTATCTATACAGTATTCTATCTTCATACAAACAGTCGGAAAGCGAGTCATACCAACGTGTCTCGAGTTTGGTTTACACTCGGTAAACAAATAGTCTCGAATGCTCCACAGTGACGAACGGACGCCAGACGGTGTGATGATTTTGTAAGCAGTAAGCGTGCGATTTGTGACAAATATTCATTGAAATAAGTACAAGTACTTACTTAATATGACAAAGAGCAATTATAGACTATATTGTGCTGTTTTTTGATTGCTTGAATTCGTCCAATAGGTTTTTCTTTTTTTTTTAATATAATCCACTAATTAAAAAAACACAACATGCATTTTTATTGAACTCTTCCTATTTCATTCACAACAAATTTCATTTTTTTTTAATACAATATTTACCTATAAAATTACAAAACTAGAAAAAAACTCAAGTGGGTTGATGAAATTAAAATACTGTACCACGCAGCTCTAGGTACCTAATTATTTCTAGAACAGAGCCGAGTCACAATACTGTATAGACAATATTACCGTGTCGAAAGTATTCGTATCTACACTCGGGCGCTTTTAATTAAAAATTAACTTGCTTGAGAGTAGCCGGCTTTTCTAATAGTTTCATTACTCATCTCGGTCTTCATGTCTTATAAAATGGGTGGTTTCGTGACTTGCAGACAACTCTTAAGCCACTGGAGAGAAAGCCATTATAATTATATATACTTTGAATGACAGGTTGCTTTGAAGATGTAAAAATACACAAAAGTTGACGTCACTTCTTTATTAACTGGAGAGGTATGAAGATATCTATGATGTATATAAGGTGCCATTAAAATAGAGAGATAGTGCCCTTAGCGTGTAGTCGCTTAATATAGTAGATATTCGCCCTGGCTGGAGGCTATGAGTTTTCTTAAGGCAACCACAGGATAGTCCGGTTAAGTAGTCACGACCTCTCAAGGTCAACTACGAGATGCCATTTCTAAAAAAAAAAAAAAAAGATGGACAAACTTTTAGAAATCATTCAGACCACCAAAATAAGGACGATAATAAAAAAAATATTCAATAAAAACGCATCAGATACTTACAAGAAACATAATCAGCTAACGAAAATACACTAATGTGCCGGCAATTTATTATTCTAGGCCAAAATAAAATCACTTTAATCAATGTTTTTTTTTGCTTGGATATCTTTGGTTAGACGTACTAAGTGCTGTGGTAAAATTTGTCCATATATTGTAATGGGACCTTGTATAAAGCACACCCACATTAAGCCAATTTGTAAACAAGTTCCATGAAATAAGGAGACTATGCCTAGGTCTATTGACCTGAGACGAAAATGTCCAGGCTCTTACTGAGAAATCTGTCATGAAAAACCCTAATGATACTTTGGGAATCGAAACCAAAAACCTCGAGCACAGTCAGTAGTAATGCTTGCATCTAGCTAGACCAAAAAGACAGGTCAAAGATCTAGAATTAAACTTTAGATTTTTTAAATCTCCATCCCTGTTTTACAAAATATACACATCACGTCTTATTCCCCTGAAGGGTTGGGCAGAGGTGTACCTTATTTTACATCCACATTTCACCAGTTATGTTTAAGTCCCATGTACCTAATGGGAGCGAGCCTACTTCCATCAACCCTGCACAAATCTAGACTCCGTACTGCTACTGAGAAATCCCCGACAGAAAACTCAATAACACTTTGCCCGACCTGGGAATTAAATCCAAGACCTCAGCTCAGCAGTAACACTTGCGTTTTTTTTTTCTTTTTTGGATGGGGAGTCATCAAATGACCCTCCCGCTCTGGGTGAAGCGGAAGGGAGTGTCTTACTGACTAAAACCCATCCGTGTTCCTTCCTTAGCCCTTTATGTTCCGGGGTAGCGGTAACCCTTTCGGACAATCCCGCACCCCCGGCAGGCTTCGGCCCTAACAGGCCCCTTCCTTTATGCTGACACTCAACACTTCACTCAACACCTGAGGGATTATTCTCGTAATTTTAAGTACAGACGCCAGCACATCAAGCTACCCGAAACGGTCAAATTTTCCCAATCAACCTTGAATGCCAATAGCGATAAAGTTGAAAATCTATTAACCGGTCAAGCGGCGCGGTTCGCCGATCGGCGATGAAACAATAGAAAATCAATTGTGTCTCATTAGCGGCGCTTGACAGATTAAAGAAATTTGACAGATTGTAGTAGCTTGATGTGCCGGCCGGCGTCTGTACGTTCACAGTCGGACGACGTTCTCAGTCTCAATCTGTCAAAAATACCTCTAATTTTCCTTTCCTACATTTCTGACAAGTTTTTGACATTGATTGTCGCTAAGATAAGATTGCGACTAGTTTTAGAACGTTTTTAATAACGGGAATTTGCCTTCTGGTCTAGGCAAATGGGGGTTAACGTTTTGTATGCAAAACAAGACCGCGGGTAATAGCTTCTTCAGTAATATGGTTGTATAATATGGTTGTCAACAAGTTTGTTAAGACTGTACATAGAATTAATTATTAAGTGTTGGGCTAATTCCTTGGCAGAGTGTGGAGTCACGCAACTCTGTTGGTGCTAAGCTATGAGCCGCGGGATTATGCTCCCATTTGTTTATTTATAATTGATTTTGTTTGCTAGAATTAGGATTTTCTTTTGAGTTTTTTTCTTAAGGTTCAATATTGCATGAGCAAGTGCTTCCACAAATATGGTTGATTGAAGAAATATTAGAGCCACTGTAAGTTCAAGTTGAGCAGTGAAGGCTCAGCGGTATTGGCCCGACTTACGAGTTGTTCGTAGGTCGTGAGTTAGAGCCCAGGCAGGCACTTAACTTCGTGTGTTTAATTTCATCACCACTGCTCTCAAAACGGTGAAGGAAAGTGTCGTGACGAAACCGGCATATCCTAGAAAAAATTTGCAGAAAATTCAAAGATATGTGACATCCTCCAACCCGCACTGAACTCGCGTAGTGGATTATGGCCCATTCCCTCTCAAATAGAGGAGGCCTGTGTCCCAGCAGTGGTAAAATTATAGGCTGACTATAGAAATGAGAGTTCAATCAATCTTCTACTTACATTTGTTGCAGAAATTTCATCCCTGTGGACGACCTTACAACAATGGATGTAAAAGTTTTTCATAACCATTTCAGTACCTTTTCTAGGTACTAGAAAATCCCAAAAAAAAGATGTCTACGTGAAAAATGCCTGGACAGGTAAATCGTAAATACTTGTCATAATATAAAAGACACGTAAGACACAACAATATCAATCTCAGACACAAAAATTAATGGCCTGTAAAAACGATATGGCAGAATTCTAGATAGAATTTTTGGGCCTTGTAAACGCAGAAAATCTCTTTTTTTTTCGGGAGATTTCCACGAGAAAAGTTGTTAGACAATGTTAGCTTATTCTTTGAATATTATGGCTCTGGTTTTGCTGTGATATTACGTGTGGTGGGAAGTATGAGACATTTACATACATATTTTAGGCAGATACAGTCTGCAACTTAACTAAATTAACATTACTCTGGGAATTTTGCTAAATGCCAGATATTATTGAAGAGAAACCTTCTGCAGGCTCAATTTGCGCTGTTTCTGGACAGCGTCACGTTTGGGTCGGTGACGCTAAATCAGAGGGGCAATTCTCGTAATTTTAAGAAATTTCACAGTCTGATCTCAGTCTCAATCTGTCAAAAATACCTCTAATTTCCCTACATTTTGACAAGTTTTTGATATTTGTTTGTCGCCGAGATGAGACTGCGACTAGATTTTGAACGTTTTAAATTACGAGAATTGGCCTTCGGGTATACTCGGCTCCAGTCGTAAGTTCTTTTTTCAATTGATTCTTTTCTCTACAGTGTACCAAATGAAGTTTGTATTTAGAAAAGATTTTTCAATGGTTCTCTACTTCGTTATATTAATTTATTCAGCTTTTCTTAAAAGATTTACAAACTTAGTTGAAGGGCTCGTGGCTACATTATAACAGCCACATGGGTCGATTTCAAGTTAAGCTGTCTGCTGTAGATTAGTGGATACTGATCACCCATTCTTCATCTTTGACATTTACGGGTAGTCAGAAGCCCAAAAGTCTGACAACCAGTCTTACCAAGGGGTATCGTGTTACCCAAGTTAAGTTGATCCGATTGGATTGTGGAGGTTAAATAGGCAGTCGCTCCATGATAAAGTATTCATCTGCATACAGGCCGACCCCAATATAGTTGGGAACAGGCTTGGCAGATTGATTTTGACTACAAAACGTAGTAGATACAAAAAGCACTAATTCTGAAGTCGACTGTACCTACTTGAGTATGTTAGTTTACGGTAAGCTAGGCAAGTTTGTGTAAGGCCGCAAATTAACTGGTGAAGGTACTAGAAATTTAGGCTTGCTTAAGAATAATGGAGCAATGAATAACGTATTTAGATGTTGCTATGCCGTTTGTTTCTTGTAAGTTTTTGGAAAAGAATACTTAATAGTACTACGTACAGAAGGGACACTCCCTTCCCCGCGCACTTATCAGATACCGCACCTCACCCCGCACTTCGAGGTATTCGTCGCCGACTCTTTACCAAGGGCGCTCGCGTAATCGTATGAACCGCAGCACTGTACTGCTGATACGAACACGCAATTTTGCGATTTAAAAGTTTTAATTGAGTTTTAATCACGATGGTTGGATATTGTGATGCTTTTCCGAATTTGTATTTACATAAACTTTTTGTAAGATTTCGTATTTTAATACCAATACAATATTACTACAACAAACATACAAATACTAATACAATATTTTTTTACTTAATCTTATTGGAAAAACTCGATGTATCATATTGATGGCCGCATACACAAGTTACCACCAAAAACCAAAAGAACGAAAAACCGAAAGACCAAAAATTCGAAAACATGTGACAACCACCAACCTGCACTGCTGGATCCGCGTAGTAGATTACAGCCCACTCCCTCTCTCTCGAAGAGAGGAGGTGGACACATTATAATATGCTACTCCTACACAAGTTACCTTTACGCAATTTTTGATATACACAAACATTAAAGGAACATGATTACATGATACACATTACACATGCCTGTCCCGTCGCCTCGCCTCATATATGCAGACACGGAGTTACATTCACATTTACCGCTAACAAGCTTTCGCCCGCGGCTTTGCTCGGCAAAGTTGACGGGCTGCCTTTTTGTACTGTCCATGTTTTGCGTCGTTAAATATGGTATGGTATGGTAAATGTTGAGTATGGATATGACGTTGTTTTACAAATATATTTACAAATCCCTAGGCAGAGTATTTCTAACCGTGCGGTTGTCTATTCCGATTCAAACGCAGCAATGTTGAGACGGATGTGCTCCAGGATCGTTCGTACGAAAAATGTGACAAAATCACGATGATTTATATCTAAATGTATAAAATTCAAAATCCTGACTGACTGATATATCAACGCACAGCCTAAACCGCTGGTCCTAGAGACATGAAATTTGGAGGGTATGTTCTTTTCTTCTCTTCATATTATCTCATATTTGTCTTTTATAACCTAGAGTAGGTATGTGGCCGTTTTTTAGCATATCGAGTTAGGAAAAAGTTAAACTTTTGTAGAGCGTTGCCTCTGTCATACACAGCGTGTATCAAAAAGGTGTGGTCAAATTTAAAGGTGTGACTTTCAAACTGAACAACTTTCTCAGAGCTTTTTGATACATGCTGTATACCTACTTTATCTAAAGCTGTGTGACGTCTCTTTCTAAATCTCAATGAGTCAATAACTTCCGGTTTTATACTATAAAGTAGTTTTTCATTAACCTTCTCGAAGCTGTTAACGAACGAAGTATGCAGTCAGCAACAAAAGTCGATTAACACTTCAGTTTTTTTAATCTTAGTTATTGAGCAAAATATTTGTTCGAAATTGCAGCAGAAGTACAACTTTTTGAATATAAACTCTGTGCGTGAACTCTTTATGTGAAAAGCTAAAAATCAGTTTATTGAAAAAAAAATATCGTCAATTTAATAACATGTAAAAATGACAGTATTGGCGGAGTTTTGTTGTCTACCGTACTGTGTAGTATTTTCAAACGGGGAATTCCTATTTATATAAGAACAGTCGCGTTTTTTAATCTCAGGCTCAATCTGTAAAAAAATTCTATGATATAACTATATTTTTGACATTGATTGTCGCTGAGATGAGACTGCGACAAGATTTTGTACGTTTTTAAATACGGGAATTGGCCTTCTGTTGTGAATCAACGTTGAGTCATTCCAAAATCAAAACCCATCCTATTGTTCCAAACTCCATAGACAACCCCCGTCTATCACCTGCCAGTTCGCTTGCGTTTCAACTTGAAGTACCAGCGACTACTACCTATAGACATTAGAGTGTTCAAACGTCAAGTATCACTTGCGACGAACCACTAATTGGGTCACATCACTAGCACAGATTGAAATCAAACAGAGCTTGAAATGGAGTGTCGGGATGTGTATCAGTGGGTACGGAAAGTCTTTGTGGGATGGTATCCAGTGGGGTGATGGAGTTAAAAGAGTTGAAGACTTTTTGTCGTGTAGGGTGCATTGTAATGTGTCGAATGTGCATTGTAATGTGTCGAATGGCGTCAAGCAGCCTGCTGTATTTCGTCAGCGCGTGGGAGTTCCAGTGTCTTAGGCATCTTCTGGGCACGCTCGTTCCATCATAGACCTCAGCCATCGCTTTCCATCAGGCGTGATCGCGGTCAAGAGCGGGCCAATTTAGCAATAAAAAAAATAAAAAAATAGTTAACTCCATCAAATAACATTGTCACGAAAACGAACACGACTATTTTCAACTAGCACATTTCTATTCATGCAGCCCGAAAAATGTTGCAAACTTTTACTGAAAAATATCCCCGTGACGTTGGAAAACAATTACCGAGCTTGTAACAAAAACATTGTATTTCAAACTAACTGCAAAACGCTGAATATCCTACCTTAGTGGACCTTTTTCATGTTGCTGTGAGGTAATTATGGTGGACTTCAGATTCAGCTTCCCTGCACTACTTTTAGTGGCCTCCAAAAGTTAGTTGATATTTTTCCTATTCAGCCTGACACTCCGCATTATGATCTAAAATTCTAGTTCCAAATGTTTGAACTGTACACGATAATAATTTTATTGACTAATTTAGCTAATTAAAACTTATCATAAAAAATAATCAAGTAATCCCTTAGAATTACCTGATATTTTTTTTTAATTCTAAATCATAATGTGGCATCACATAGCTGAAGTGGAAAAATGTCAACTAACTTTTGGAGGTCACTGTACAAACGCCAGCACACCAAGCTACTACAATCTGTCAAATTTCTTTAATCGATTTTCAATTTTATCCCTAAAACGAAGTATAGAAGTCCCATTTAAAATGGGCCGGGCTACCACTTAAATGGAATTGGGCTGGACACATCTCCCGCATGTCAAAATATCAATAGGCCACACATATGACCCAGTTGGTTCTGCTTAATGGCAAACAACATCACGGCAGGCTCAGACGGAGATGGCGGGATAAACTGGACTCCTTGGCAGCTCTGGACAGAGAGAGGTGGAAGTAGGGAGGCCTTTGCCCGCAGTAAGACATTAATGGCTAATAAAATAAATAACGAGCCTTTGATCATCAACCGGGCATAAATCTATGCTCCGGGCTGCTATTGACAAATTCCTAGGTAATTGGAAAACCGAAATAGGTAACACTTCGTCTGACCTGGGTTTTAGTTGATTCCAGACCTCACGTTCAGCTCGTACTCCTGTGTTTTTACCACAAAAGAAAAAACCCTTCGATTCCAGAACTTTTTAAATTTACCTGCTACGTTTCATAATCTTCGCAGATAATAATTATTATTATTATTATGATTTCATATAATTGATAGCTAGTAGATAAGTTAGGTACCATAAAAAGAAACACAAATTGACCTAAAAAAAAACACCAAAACCCATCAAAAAAGCAACAACCGCTATATGTAACATCCACGCCAACAACCCAAAACTGTCCTTTTTCGATCACCCTGTGACGTAATTATCCCGTGCCTGTGCGATAATTAAGTTGTATGTTAGACTACAAAGCGCAGTGCCCTAAGTTTGCCCATTAACGGACCGCCTACCGGAGTTGGCCTGAATTCAGCTTTTATACTAGCTAACTAGTTGAGGTAAACATTTTCAGGTGTTTTCAGTAATTTATGTTGGTGTTGATTGTGGATTAGCAGTAGCAGTTTAGTTTTTTATCGGGGTGGATATTTGACATCTGTCAAATATCCACCCCGATAAAAAACTAAACTTTTAAAAAAAAAAAAACTAAATTTTTAAAATTACTAAAAGATGGGTCGTGCTTCGTTCAAAATTATTAATTAATTAAACACTTTATTGTATACCACATAAAACAAAAACGACAAACATAATTATCTTTTGTTCCTAATAACAAATTATTTTTATTTTTTTACATATCTCCCGAGATATGTAAAAAAACCCGAACTGATGGGGACCCGGTCCTATGGAAGGCGCATGAGGGGCCGAAGCCAACTCGCAGAGGTCCCTTAGACAACAAAAATAAATACGAGTATTATCATCTTATGATGAATAGTGCACGATGGCCGGTTTTGTCGCAAAAGGCGATCTTGTGTGTAGATCGTGCATTACAGACCACCTTAGGATGGACTTACCTTTAGAATTACCTCAAGGGGTGGTAAAGTTAATAACAAGTATGTAATATGCTATTGTGCGCTAGTAGCTAAGCTCAGAATGTCTACTCAACCAGATAGCTTTCATGAATTCACTGGCTCCCATTGTATTAGATTGCTTTCATACCATGCGCCTAAACCTTCATACCGTATCTAATATATTACCAACTTTCATCGTATCAAGTAAAATACTTATGAATACAAATTCTGAACCTTCAGGCTCGTTAAATCAAGTATTCTATTGTATTATTTACGCATACAGCAACATAAAACAGCTCTAAACAAAAACCACTATCAGTAAAAATATTCCACAAACAAATCGTTTTCCCAACCCGACCAACTTAACTCCCAGATACAATCCCACTCCGTATATTTCACGCAGTTTCACATATAAACTACTTACACAAACAAAAATATTTGCGACAAAAAGAAAACGATAACATAAATCACTGGCGACGGACAAACTCGAAACTGATACTTGGGAAAACGCTCACACACCGAAGGGTCCTATCAGCTTATCGAAACTGGAAGTGCACTGCGAGCTATTTGTCAAACTTTCGCCGGGAACGAAAACATAAGCGAACATATCCATTATAACTTGACCCCTCATTCTACCTTTCCCTACCTCTGTAGCTTCAGTATCATTAGCACAAAAGAGAAGCAGAGAGGGTCAGGTTAACTGGTAACGACGAGCGACAGATTGAGAATATCATCTCATGTATAATTCACACGCGAGTTTGAATCGGGAGCGCGGAGTTCGAACATAATGCACTGCTGTTGCATTCTATGAAAGATTGTAGCGAATAAATGAATATTTTACGGTGAAACGATTCCATTTGAATGAATACCTTATAGTTCATCCTTTCGATATAGGTCTGGGAACTGTTCTCAATTTAGGTGATCCAATGTATCAGGAATATACAGTTCTCGCAAATGTTCTGAGTGCAAAGTTTTTTATCGTTTCATGTTCCATTTTTTCCTCCGTTATACATAAGAAGGAATGTAAACAGAAAGTTAATGTGTTGATGTTTTTCTTATACCTACCAATGGTTTATCGTGATCATCGATAAACATAAGGAAAATATTTTGTACACGTCGCGATAAACGTTCAAAAAACAAAGCAAATAACTATTGCAAATAATCGAGTGTGTGTCTGCGGAAGAAGTCATAAAATAAAAACGTTTCGATGAACCTTCTATCAATCATAGTAAGGTCTTCATTATTCAATCCTTTATAGTGAAATCTTCGAGAAAAGAATCACAAAACCAAGTAGAGAATCAAAAACGAATTCACTTAATACACTTCCAATCCAATAAGCAACGACGTAGCTATAAATTCAAATGCATAACGCATAAATCATGCTTAAAAATCTCAGATATTACCAACTTTAATGTAAAGAGCTCATGAATCACTATTTTTGACATTTAAATAAAGCAGGAATTTTTATATGTCGTGCACGCAAAATAGTCCGTATCTAAAGAGATATTTCCAGTCAAATAGCTACGACGAAATACATATACCCATCTAAAAGTAAAACGTCTAACAGAAATATTCCATCCATTTTTGAAATTCTTCTTTTCAGAAAACTCCATGCGTAAAGTTGCCTCTAAAAAGGTTAAAACACATTCGAAGCAAACTGAGTGCGAAGTGCGTCAATGACCTCTTTTTTTTTTTAATGTTCCAAGGGCGGGTCGAGTTTTCTAATTATTTGCGGTCCACTCGCTTCGGATGAAGTGGACAGTACATTTTAATTCGTGGTCTCCGCAACGAGTAAGGGCCGACCAATGAATTTGAAATGCAAACGGAATCAGAGGGTCAGATAGGCATAAATAATAATGTGGAAGCAACTTATTATTGATCTGCGAGTCTGCGACCGCTTTTATAGGTCACTGCTTTTCCCACGCAAGTAGTACATAAGTAAACTGGATTTATTTTGCACGGGAATGTTATCTTTCGTACGTAATGTTCAGCTGAATATCATATGTGGGATTTATGTAAGTACCTACGCATGAGGTATTGGTTCACAAGATTTGAAAAACATAATTTGAGATCAATATGTTGTAAGTCTCTAAATTCACAATATTCTGGCTTTTACTGTGTGTATACGGACGGTTCTAGACATGAGAACTTTTGTGGTGCAGCCTTTTTTGATTCGAAACTTGGTACCTTTTTCAAATTCCGTATTTCATCAAAAGTTTCAATAATGCACTTGGAGTTAATCGCTATCGCTGAAGCTTTGGCTTACATCAAATCTTTGAACGATGATCGGTTTGTTATTTTCACTGACTCGAAAAGTGCCCTTCTTCATCTGTTGAGATGTACGAGTACTTCACCTTTTAGGGGGCTTCCACTGGCATATAGTATCTTAGGCACCATCACTGAACTTGTTGCCAAACATAAATCAGTTGTATTGCAGTGGATTCCTTCTCACGTTGGACTCGATGGCAATGAGATGGTTGATCGTTTGGCAAATGAAGCCGCGTCTGATGGAGAATTTTATGCTTGTTCTCCATGGCATACAGAACTTTTACCCTTAGTTAGAGATAGATGTATTCAATCCTGGTCAGAATATTTTGATAAAAGATCTCTAACGAAGGGCATTTGGTACAGGACGATTCAGCCATCGCTTCCACGTATGATATGGTTCAGTGAGGGCAGGATGAATAGGCAAGAAGTTGTGATAGCTTTGAGACTCCGATCCGGCCATGTTCCTCTCAATAGTTTTGGTTTTATGATGCGCAAAGTTGACTCACCCAATTGCGTTGTCTGTGGAGTCATAGAAGATGTGCATCACATCTTGACGGAATGTAGTCGTATTGGGGTCCAAAGACGTCAAGCTTTTGACAGTAATTTTAATGTAGGTTACTATAATAGCGTTCTGGCTTCACCATTGTCAGATGAGGCCAGAACACTTTATCATATTATTATTATGGGTACAAGGTTGCGGGTAGGTTAGTCTCTTTTTTATATTTATTGTATTCAATAATCGGGGTGACATATTCTTTATAGAAAAAACCCTGTAAATAAATAAAGATTAAAAAAAAAAAGATTTGAAAAACTACAAGGAAAAGGTGAAAGTGTAAGCATGAATAAATGTGTTTAGCAATTTTTCTCACATTATGGAGCGAACAAAGCGAAGAAAGGAGTTGAAAGGAATTGTTTCCTTTTTATTTTAAGCTTATTTCCAAAAATATAGAGGTGTTAAACACTTTATATCTAAACAAGATGTGTCCTATTAAATAAACGTTCACGTGCCTCGTGTGGAGTCATTCTGCCCATGCAAAGCTAGTGGATACAGCTTTGAATGAAACGTACAATCATCACTGGTTGCCTAAAACAGACCCCGGTACAAATGCTGTATCCACTAGCAGTAATAGGGCCACCAGTAGTTCGAGCGGTGGCAAGCTCCAGCGAAAGAGCCAAAATGGTCTCCGACATAGGAAACACTTTGCAAGACAACATCCTTCTGCCACAAAGGCCGAAAAGCCGAAACAGTTTTTTAAAGTGAACATACTTTAAAATACTGTTTCAGCTTTTCATTCCCTGGCGAACGATCACAAGAAAGATTGAAGCTGTGGCGAGACAGTGCTTCCCTACCCACACCATTCGTTCCACCCGCTGAAGATCTCCCTCCTGAACATGAGTTACCTTGGGTAAACTGGAAGTCTTTAAACAGACTCCGGACCCAGGTTGGCTGAAGCAAGGAAAACCTGTTCAGGTGGAGATTAAAAGACGACTCCGCCTTGGAGTGTAAATGTGGTGCTGTTCCACAAAAGATAGGACACTTTATATTGTGTCCTGCATGTCCTCTCAACTGCACGTTACAGGAACTGATGGACGCTGGTCATGGCGCCAAACAAGTAGTCGAATTCTGGGCCGCGTCCATTTAGATTGCTATGGACAAGCTAAGAAGAGGAATAAACGTTCCAAAACGCCTAAAAAATTAAAGATTTTACCTTATAAGGTATATTCGCACAGACGTACAAACATCGCGGTAGGATTTTATCGCGCGGCCCGAAGAAGAAGCGCGTCAAAGAAACACACTTGGATTTTCAACTATCGGCGCTAAGGTGTCCTTCACCAGCCAGCAGTACTCAGGACTGAGCGCGAAAGTGGCGGCTTACGACTTTTGTACGCATGCTGGTGCGATTTTTGGCACGCGAAGTAGTTGCTCTTGCGTTATCTAGGTGTATCTATATCCGTGAGATAGATTCATACTACACTAGTCCAAAAAGTGACTCAATCTACCTACCTGCACTTCTGCAAAAAATCAAAAATCTTCCGATTTACACGAATAGTCTGGCCTACGTCCAAAACTCCCTAATGGAATTCTGTGCGACTGTGACCAACCACTTCACAAAGTAGGTACACTTGGATGTAAAAATTATGCACCGCTTCATTCCAAATATCCTTTTACTAAGAAGCCCCTTGATGTATCGGTAGCGCCAATATGTTTGATGCATCGAGTTTATTTGCTGTTGGCGTGAGTAGGTGAAGTTTCTTTGTACATAAAATTATGGTAAATTTTCTAGAAAACTATTCTTTATCTACTTGGTTGTACTTCAAACAAACAAGATCTATTGTGCGCTTTTATAATTTCTAACGTGACGATATTATGGTGGACGTCCACGTCCACGTCACAGCATCACGATAATACAGGGAAGCTTGCTCTCTTTTCAGTTATTTTCCTAACCAACCTGTATACTCCTTGTATATTTAACCTGAGGGGCGATTCTCGTAATTTTAAGAACGTCCACAGTCTGATCTCAGTCTCAATCTGTCAAGAATTCCTGTAATTTCCCTACATTTTTGACATTAATTGTCGCTGAGAAGAGATTAGGTGAATTGGACTTTTTTCGTTATAATAGTGGCACCTAGGGCTTCCGTAATATCATTTACATTAAATTATCTGTCTAAATATTTCCGTCAAGGGACAGACTCTAATCAACATAGAAATAAATCAAACTGTTGTGTATATCATTGTTCAATTCATATCCCTTGTCCATTGAAAGAAATAACATAATGTAACATCACGCCTTGAAGGGTTGAGCAGGGGTGTATCTTTGGTGCATCCACATTTTGCTAGTCATATTTAAATCCCATGTAATAGAGGACCAGCCTATTGCCATCAACCGGGCATAAATTCAGACTCCGGGCTGCTACTTAGAAATTTCAGATAGAAAAATCCAATAACATCGCCCGAACAGAGAATCTACACCTTACACTCAAGAGTAGCGCTTACGACCACTAAACCAACGGGGCTGTGAATAACAAGTAATCGTCAACATCATCTGCATAGCCTTTTCCCAACTATGTTTGGGTCGGCTTCCAGTTTCACTGGATGCAGCTGAATACCAGTATTTCATCCCCAACCCATCCCACCCAACATTAGAACCTCTATAGTCTATACCCCAAACCTCCATTCTGCAAAGATTTAAAAAACAAACACAACCTATAGAACGGTATTAAGATGCGACGTTCAACCCTGTATCAGGGATGGCGCTCGTTAAATTTTCAATCTGCCGCGAGAGGCAGGCTAATGACAGCTGGAGTCATTACGCGTCGCTTTCTCTATGGACCACCGTCTAGTCAATGGATAGTAAAAAACTTGGTTTTAGTACGCGGAAAATATGGTATGTATGGGCTGTGGACTATGGATCGATTTGGGATGTAGTCAAAAGGCGGGTGAGTTGGGGTATAGATTTTTCATGTTGCAGTACCTAGTGTTCGGTAGTTAAATTTTGTAAGTAATTTACTACTGGACATCTAAAAAATGTATTGAAAAGTCCTTGCCAATCGAGCGTAATTTATGTCGCTCAAAATGAATCACGGAATTAGTCTTCTATACTAGAACTCATTTGGTTTTATTTAAACCGAATGTTTTGTTTCGGCAACTCACTTTGAGAGCATTACGCGTGGCTTACTCTATGGACCACCGTCTCGTCAATGCATAGTAAAAAACTAGGTTTTAGTGCGCGGAAAATATTATATAATTATATGGACTGTGAATCGATTCAGGAATTTGTGCAAAAGAGGCGAAATTGGGGAACATATTCTTGTTAGTGGTAGTAATTAGTGTGGCAGTTTTGTAACATAATGCATCATAATATCTAAAATTATAGGTGCAAACTCAAAGCGCGATAGTTGCGTTGCTAATAATGAATCGAGAATAATGATCGACCAGAATTCTAGGTAGCAATAGCTAATTATGACAGTTCATTATGCGCCGAGCGTATGGTGCAAATCGAATGCAACGCAATTTCAGCTACTCACTGTTAGACGAGTAAACTACACTAAGGTTTCGCTCGTCCCCACTTATAATCACACATGTACATATATTTAAATTCATATTTAACTACGTACAGTTCGTAATGCTCTACATTGCCAACACATCAAGAAAATATAGACCAAACTGAACCTTATACTGCAATTAAACGCTGCACTTCTGAATCTCCTTACATCCACTTAAAGCATAGCAAGACATTCTAAAAACAGCTGACGTAATCCCTGCAAAGATACTTCCTTCACCCAGTTCCCGACTTACGCGAAAATACTAAAATCAGCTAAGTTGAATCATAATATTCATACCTCCTTTCGGAACGCGACGGAGAAAATCGAGTCAAAGCGAAGATTTTATTTACCTACACAGTGATGTAAGGAGTCTCTTTTGAGATAAAAGATGGCACGAAGATGGTACTATCTTGTAGAAACAGAATCAGAGATGCAACTTAAGGCGACTACATGACCTAAAGCACGGTCTTTGTCGGACTGCATAGAAAAGAAACAGAAGCGCGATGACACAATGCTGGTAATTGATTGCAAAATATGAAGCAATTATGTATTTACAAAAAATCTATTGTTTGGACAAAAAAATTAAAACACTAGTGCTTTAGTATGTTGCTTGTAGAATAATCTGACAAAAAATCATAATGATTGTATGTATTATGGTTTTTATTGTAAAAAGAAAGTTTTGTATGTAGGTATGTATATTACTATGGTTTTTATTGTAAAAAGAAAGTTTTTAGGGGTATCTTCATGATTTTTTTCTATCGTATCATATTAGTTGTATTATGTTTTCAACACACTATTTACCTAGCAAATATGCTGAAGAATATTACGTATTTTTCTGATTTTGTTTAGTCGATCTTTTACTGTTTCTAAAAGATGCGTTTTTGCGGTTTGGTCCTGTAAGCCCCTTAAAGTAAACGCGGGATTTTGCAAATGCTTTAAATTAAGTCTTAAGTGTATGTGCTATTGACATGGTGCAGATTGATCTTTCTAGACGTTTTCGTTTTTTGAAAGAAGATAAAATATTATAGTGATACAGGAAATTGGTCTGGATGGTCAGGATGTTAAAGGTCAACGAGTCTTCGATTTAAATTATCTTGAGCGGTTCTTCTAGTCTATACAAATATCTATACATCTGTATACAAATACCAAAGCGTCTGTTTGTAATGTCAAAATACAAAACAAACAAAACAATTTTTATTTTTATTGTCTGTCTATTTGTTCCAGCTAATCTCTAAAACAGCTTGACCGATTTTGACGGAACTTTTACTAGCAGATAGCTGATTATAAGGAGTAACTTAAGCTACTTTTATTTTGGAAAAATAATTAGGGTTCCGCGCAAAAACCCATGAAATGTAATTGTTTTCTGACATGCACGCGAACGAAGTCGCGGGCAAAGCTAGTTTTAAATATTTGATAAACCCATAGCCACAATACAAGAGGTTGAGGATAGGGCATGGTCTTGCAAATTGTGAACTTTTGATTTCCAATAATAATTTAATTTAATCGGAACAGTGACGAGTCGGGCATAACTATTATAAGCGCTGTTGAGCACGAAGTCTTGAGTTCGATTCCCAGGTTGGACAAAGCGTTATAGGGTTTTTCTGGTTAACTGCCCGGTTGATGGCAATAGGCTCCCTCCCTGAATGGGAATTGAATGTAATTGGCAAAATTTGGGTGTACTATATGTATGTAGGTAAGTGCACCTCTGTCCAACCCTTCGCGGAAACAATGCGTGATGATATGTTATGTGAGTTATTAAATCATACGCAGTTCCATACAAACTTCCCTCAAACGATTGTAGGAATGTATGTATGTTAGAATGTGTATTAATCTCGCAAAACTTATGCAATTCAGACAACTCATAGAACTAAAACTCATATGAGAGCTAGGTTGTAGCGATACACTAAAGTGCGTTCTTCTTTACTTGTCATTTAAGTAAACAAACATGGCGGATTGACGTTTCAATTGTCGGTAAATTATAAAGTTCAAATGGGTAATTCGAAACGGTTTGACACACAACAAACAAATCAAACATTTTAGTGGAACAGAAAATAGGTTCACAAAAATATTAGTGTTCGTTAATAGCTACATTAGTTTTAAAACTGTGTTGCAGCCATTAGCCCCACCTCCGAAAGGGGCGTTCCAACATTAATAATACTAAAGCAATAAAAATTATAATTAAATAATTTTTCTGTTGACGTTTTTCTTAATAAAAAGATTAAATCGTTTTGAACCTACTTACCCTAAAGTGGGTAAATGATACGAAAACACCACATTTTGCTGCCATCTTTTTTTACTGTATAAGACACTCAAGAAAACTACACTGTAATTGAAGAACTCAACGCGATCCTTTTGGAAAATGTTGACGAGCAAAGTTTGACGTCAGACGATGTTTCTGGCGCCTTCAACTCCCAACTACCATTCTTATCTCGAAACGTTTAAATAAAAATCAGTTTTCGAAGTTGTAGAGGTAAACCGATTTGTCCAGTGTTATCAAGGAAACTGCTCTCAGTTCGCAAGTATGCGATATTTTCCAAATGGGTGCGTTGACCGGGTTAGCTCGGCCAGTGGAAATGATGAATGGGGTTTTTTGACGTTCGATGGTGCAAGATTGATTTCTGTAAGGGTGAAAATGTTTTTGTAGAGGGTGAGTAAACACGGTCATAGTTTTGGGGATTTAGAACAGAGTTATAAATCATTGACATACATACGATCTGTGAACTTCTTGAAGGCTTTTTAGGCTTCAAAAATTCAAGATCAAGTTTTTGATGCCCTATGATTCTTTTTGTTCTTTTTATGTTCATGTATACTATTAATATTATTTATCTACACCCATGCTATAAATTCTCTATAAAAGTTTCTGAAACAGTTAGCTTATTGCCAACATTAAAACAAAAAAAAAGAACATTGTCATGCACGCGCGTTTCACTACCACAGCGCAGTAATTTAAAAAAAGTACTTATAGGATAAATATGAATTCAAGTCGTATCCCGCCGGCCGCCATTTTAGTACCATATTAGTATTGCAAAAAACTGTTTTAGAACCTTTTATAGAGGATTCATATCATGGGTGTAGATAAAGTCTTGTATGCAACTGTACATAATTAGGTATTAAAACACTCTTTTTGTTTCATCTATGAGTAGTTTCAGTATCGGATTACATTTTCTTGTTTTCGACTTCGTAGTAAATTGAATAATAGTTACAGTGCCGCGGGGAACAATGGCTGGCTTGCTTTGTTGCGTCAGACAGTTCGGAATGGATTTCTTCTGTATATCTTATTGCATTTTAATTTATTTTGTTTATGTTACGTAATCTTAAAGTGGGTGAGACTTGGGTACTGTTTTTGAAGTTATTTTTTGAAGCATTTAGTGTAGTTTATGTAGGTAATATTCCTGATAACATTATTATATTTTAACAAACTTTGAACTGCTCTACTGAACAGTATTAGTCTTTTTGCGTAACCAACATTATTACCTAATAGGGACCATCGACCTATGTTTTCACGGTGAGTTTTTACAGAGTTGATCAGCTGTATTTTTAAGAACGTGCACATTCAAATCTCCGTCTCAATCTGTCAAAAATATCATCAATTTTCCTGCATTTTTGACAAGTTCCTGTCATTGATTGTCACTGAGAAGAGATAACGACTTGAATTTGAACGTTTTTTAAGTACGAGAATATTGACCTTCAGGTTGAGTAATATTCCCAAAACCCGTCAAAGCCTTCGTCTTCCTCACTAGTGAAAGGTGTAGTACAATGCGATGTCTGTTGTACCGTTGCCGTTTCTATGGCAACTTTAGTTACGAAATCTAGCTGAACCATTTTGGAAGACAGTTAAGATTTTTTTGTTTAGCATTAAGTTTACTTAATTGTATTATTTTTAGTCTACCTACTGTAATCAATTCAAACAGAACTATTTATTCAGCAGTATTCGTTTTGATTTACAAGAGCAACTTTCAAATAAACAAAAACCAAAAAACAAAATAAAAAACTTTATTCTTCTTTTTTCTTTCTTTATTTTTTTTTTTTATCCCGATATTCCCACGGGATCAAAACTTATGCGGGTGAAACCGCGGGGCGCTGCTAGTGTATCATGATGTTAAATGATTACACTGTCACGTGATCGAAGCCGAGGGCACAGCTAGTACCTATAAATAATAATTGGGTTTTAATTGTGTTCGATAGTTCTTTTCCGAGCCTTACTTTTTAATAATTGTCATTCACTCACCATTTTCCGAATAAGTACCCTTTTCATACTACCCCCCAAACTGTCACCCGTCCTTTGTACAATACGATTTGAATCGAAAAATTGGGAAAAGAGGTTCTATTGCAGCCGCCCTTCGCGTCGGAATGCACATAATTCCGCTCCGCCCAATATCACGCGACGTGAACTACGGCGACGTGCTACTATCCGATGGAAGAATAGGTTAGGGTGGGGATGCTATGGGTAATGGTGCTCTTCATTTTGGTTTTTTGATATTTTCTGTCCAGAAATCGCAAAAGTAAGTTAGTTGGAGGGGCTAAAAATAACAGCCACACGGGTCAATCAATCAGGTTAAGCTGCGCTTGCCGCGGTTGGTCCGTGGATGGGTGACCATCTTTACATACCAAGACCCCTCCGTGCCTCGGAAAGCACGTTAAGCTGTTGGTCCCGGCTGTCATTCGTGGATCTTTGCCAGTCGTTACGGGTAGTCAGAAGCCTGAAAGTAGTCTTACCAAGGGGTATCGTATTACCCAATAACAGGGTTGTGGAGGTCAGATAGGCAGTCGCTCTATGTAAAATACTGGTATTCAACTGCATCCGGTTAGACTGGAAGCCGACCCCAACTTAGTTGGGAAAAGGCTACGCAGATGATGATGAAATCAAAAAAAATAGTACAGGCTGCACACAATCGCCGTTGAGCTCATTTTTTGGTCTTTGGTATTCACATGGTCTTCACAGTTGTAGCGCTACAAGGCTATTGTAGCGCGCGGCCAAAATCGAAACTAACGCCGCCATTTTTTTTAAATTCAGTTGAAGTGACATTTATTTTAACAAAACAATTGCACAAATGTTTAACAACGCCTGCCTGTCCATTAATGTTAATTCCATTCAGGCGCCTACAGATACTTGTAGAACTCTCTACGTTATTTATTGTCATGTATGTCACAGAATATGACTCCGTTTTAAAACTGTCCATAGTCTGTTATTGTCATCACTTATGATGACTCTTTTGTCTGCAGATAGTTATACTATCAAAAAAAAAATCGTAATTAAAAATGTTCAAAATCGAATCGCAATTTCATCTCAGCGACAATCATTGTCAAAAACTTGTCAAAAATGTAGGGAAATTAGAGGTATTCTTGACAGATTGAGACTGAGATCAGACTGCGAACGCTCTTAAAATTGCGAGAATTAGTATTCTGCTGACTAAATGCATTATGTAAAAGAATTTGTCAAAATGTCGTAAAAAAATGTCGTAGGCATCAGTGATGATATTATGATATTCTTCGTTTTCTAACGATTCCATCACATCACTTAAAAATGAAGCCCCAAAAATCAAAACAAACCCAGTGCAACCCCATCCTTACTTCAGAACAAGACTGTTATTTTCAGTGCGATGCCCTAAGGGAGATTGACCCGTGAATGACCCAACATTTACTTAGATATATGCACCTCCACACTCCTCGATGGCACCATGACGACGAAATGAAACGTAAGTGGTTGTAACTTATGAAAATATTTGACAGTTTGACGGTAAGTTTGCAAGTATAACGGTGGTATGAATGGAGGGAATTGTGTAATTGGATTTTGTTTGAACTGATTTCAGTCAGGATACCACAGTGATGTTATCACTAAACTCAGTGATGACATCACACCCATATTCCCCAATGGGTTAGGTAGAAGTATCATCACACATCATCATCTACGAGTACCTAGCCTTTTCCAAAATATGTTGGGGTCGGCTTCCAGTCTAACTGGATGCAGCTGAGTACCAGTATTTTACACACATCACATCCAAATTTCGCCAGAATTATACCGGGTGTAAAAAGACACAATAACGAAATCGAGAGTCAATCGTACTCTCCATCATTTTTTTTTTTTTTGTACTGGACTATACCTGGGAATCTTCTGGTTACGGAGATATTGAAGGTCAAAGCTCCAACATTTACTGAGGTTTTTTTTTAAATATCCTTATGACCCCCTTACCGTTGCAATCACCCAAAAGCACAATGTTTTACGTGTGTTAAATGTAACATGTGTTAAATGTAAATGTAACAAACCCTACCAAAACTAAAAGTCGTTCCCAGCAATTATTTTTGTGCAATATTACATAGTTTGATGTACAGAATGCGTAGTTTACGGCTAGATGTAATGGGTTTTTTACACCCTGTATATAACTGGCGATATGTGTTATTAATGCCCGTGTAATAGAGAGGGCGAGCTTATTGCCATTAATCGGGCACAAATTCGCTCGCCGCAAGCGTGCACTGCTGTGCGTGTTTTCCTGGGTTCGATGCCCGATTCTGGCAGTGTTAGTGAGATTTTTGATTAGAATATGCCTTAAAGCACTCCGGAGGCTAGACTTTTTCCTGGTGAATGACGTAGTGGGAATGTAACCTAACTGGCGAAAAGGCTTCTTCTACACCGTATATCAGATATGTGTGTTCATATCTAAGTGTGTGGTACGGGCCTTCAAACTGAACAACTGTCCTTCCTGGGGCCAACATCGTAATCGCGATAAAAATATCAGCTGTTCCATACATTTAGGTCGAGTAGTTGTTGAAGTTTTGTATAAACGTCTGCCTTCCCATATATATTATCTCTCACGTGCTATTACTTCTGACCTCATCATCATCTGCCTAGCCTCTTCCCAACTATGTTAAGATCGGCTTCCAGTCTAACCGGATCCAGCTGAATAGTATTTTACATGAAGCGACTGCCTATCTGACCTCCATAACCCAGTTACTGGGTAATACGATACCCCTTGGTAAGACTAGCTATTCCTTTCGACCTCTTGCACCCATTTACTACATTAATAGCTTCGTTTATAAGATCAAGATTCATTAGTTGGTCAACCATTTTCCTCTATTTCTTCATCCCCACAGAAACGAATTCCCTTTAGTTAATGCTTACGGCTTTCGTAGTAAAATAAATATAATTCACGTTTACGTTGTAGTTTTATTTGTTGTAACTCAGTTATAACACTATATGGAGCGCCTTTGAGCTTCCATAGTAGATTGAAATTGGCCAGATGTGCTGATTTTTATGATCTTTGCCGTAAAAATATATGGCGATAGAGAATTCCGGAACTCAATAGATTCGTAGTGCACTGTGTGGTGATAAAACCTAAGCGGCAATTTGCGAATTATTAAAAACGTACGCATGTATTTTATTTACTCTCAGTTGCAATCTGTCAAAAATACAATTTATTTACCTATAGATGACCTATAGAGCCTAAATTTTTGACAAATCTTTGACATTGATTGGCGTTGATATAAGATTGCGACTTGATTGTTTTCATGTAAATTCACGCCAGCAGTTGGCGCCACTTTGAAAAGGTCTAAACAGACAGGAAGACAATGTTTAAAAAATACATGAAGAGGTTCCTCATTCGTTTCATTCATTCGTACATCATTCAGTCACGACAAAAAAAATATAGGCACTTTGACACTCAGTGCTGCCACCTAATGAACTTCATTCTAGAAAAGCTTGGCTTTCTAGAATACCGAACAAAACTCTTCGCATTGTCATCTTCGGCTTAGTCTTTTTCCTACTACATATGTTTTAGTTGGCTTCCGTGTAACTTATTAAATCCCGACCCAATTTTTTATTGGAACGACTTTTTATAATAATTATGTAATAGAAAGAGACAAAGAGAGAGATAGTTTTCATGGTTTTCGAGGGTGCTGAAGCCGATAGTGAGGTCAATATGAAAATTCAAGATGGCAGCTGCAAAAATTTTAAAATTTTTCGTCACGTGTGTAGTTTTCGTGGTTTTCGAGGGTGCTGATGCCAGTAGAGGCCAAAAACAAAATCCATGAAAATTCGTTCCTGCCGGGGATCCCCCGAACCACACTTTTTTTTTTCTTGTAGGTACCTACATTATAAACAAATGAATTGTAAGTCATAAGCAAAACGAACCCTAATGATAATCCTCAGTTTGCCAATGATTGGTTCGTTAATTTTATAATGATACTAATAAACTCCAAACAAACCCAACTTCTCTCTGCAGACAATTGGAAGTGCTTGACGTAACCTGAGCCAAACTCATTAAAACCCAAACTCAAAAAAATATTTACCATAAAATAATATTCCGTAACTTAAACCCAGCAGAACATTAGCTCTTCCCAGAAAAGCTACTGAATAACGTCTAAACGGAAAAGTATCCACGCGTTTTATAGGAAAAATGGTGCAATTAACGCGAACTAATGGACCGTGGGGTAATAGTTTCAGCTTGCAAACAAACGGAAAGTCGTGAAGGTAAAAAGATGTTTTAATCCTTACAGTATTTTAAAGGGAGTAGACGAGGTCTTTGTTTTGTTTTTAAGTATGTTTTGCTAAATAGAAAAAAAAAATTTGGTTGCTAAGCCTTCTTTGCCATCTATATTTATTTATTTATTTAAAGGTGTATCTTTAAAAATATTTCATGTAAGTATAAATAGATATACCTTGTATTTGAAACTAACTGTCCCCGGCGATCTTCGTACCGCCTCAGAATCAATAAGAACGAATGTATGAGAAAATTAATTACCTTCGCTATTTTTTTTCGTGAATTTGTTCCATGTTTTTATCATGGACTTATTATATTAGAATAAAATAAGTTCATGGTTTTTATAGTCATTCTGCTATTCGGGGCGGAGACAAATCCAACAAATCAAAAATCATAAAAATCGCTCCAGCCGTTCTTCAGTTATAAATGGTGCAACTAACCCGACTTTGTTTTATTTATATAGATAAACTAGCTGCGCCCCGCGGTTTCACCCGCATAAGTTTCGATCCCGTGGGAATATCGGGATAAAAAGTAGCCTATATGGTTAATCCAGGGTGTCAGCTACCTCTATACAAAATTTTATCAAAATTGAACACTTACACACTCATAAACTTTCGCCTTTATAATATTTGTGTGATAGTGTGATAAATGCTTTGACTGTGACACTATTTTTTATATTTTGTCTCTCAAATAATAACGTACTTTACACACAACAACTCCCAGACTTTTAATCAAAAGGTTAGACATACTCATTCTATGTATATCCAACTATCCTGGGACTAAAGCTTTCCAATCACGACTCACCGAAGCCTCATAAATGGAGGTCCCTATTGTTGTCAACGTAACGCTAATAATGTACATATTACGGTCCTAACTTGCTATCGGGTGTATTAGTGGCTTTATTGATTAGGAGTTGTGATTGGCTTGTAGCATACAAGATAATCACAACTCCATGAATGTTATGATTCTGGCACTAGGATTGGAGGTATAGAATATAAATGTGATTCCGGAACGATTATGTCGCATATTTATTTAATGCGCATTAATGCATGAGGTATCGGCTGCAACTTACGAATTGTAGGTCGTAGGCGCAAACCCAGACAGGCGCTTACCTTTGTGTAAATTATTTCATCACCACTGCTCTCGAAACGGTGAAGGAAAACATCGTGAGGAAACCGGCATGTCCTAGAACCAAAAACTCGAAGACATGTGACATCTACCAGCCTGCACTGCGTCCGCGTGGTGGATTACAGCCCACTCCCTCTCACAGAGAGGAGGTTTGTGTTCCAGCAGTGGGAACATTATAGGCTGATTATGATTATGAGGTACTAATATTATTGAGTACACTTTTGACCGTTCCATTGTAAAAACGATGTTACAATTAAATTATTTATCTTAAAGTCAACAAGATTAGCTTTCTTCCAACCCAACTCAACACATGAGTTGAGTTGTATAAGTAAATACAACTTAAAAAAACTCAAAAAAACCACGTGACTTAGTGAACCGACTAAACGTAACACCAGTCTATTCAGTTGTTATGCGTCACAGTTGTACTCTTCAATTTAGCAACTTTTTTAATGAATTATAACGTTGCTAAATTGATGAGTACCTACAATTGTGACGTAGCATGACAACCGAATATACTGGTGTTACGTTTAGTCGGTTCACTAAGTCACGTGGTTTTTTTTATTTACCTTTATTTAACTACCTAAACCTATGGAGTATAGACACGATAAAACAAATAACTGATTTTCGCAACTCATAGTTCGACCTCATCTAGTTTTTAAAATTATGATTGACGTGTAAAAGTGTTTGTACGAACCTACTTACAGAAATAAAATCATTTAGGTATCATAAAACGGAACTTAGTAAAAAATAAGTCGGTAAATTAAATTGCTTTTTCCAACATAAGATTTCATTTTAAATCATTATTTTCACTTTTCCTGTTGACAGTGTTGCGGACGAATTTTATGAAAACGTAATTATTTCCTGTATTACATTTTCATACATATTATTTACATTTTTAAATATTTTTGTAAACAACAACTAAAAATATAAATAAATAGTGGCCCATCGGCATCACGAACCGGCTCTAAGCTGCCGGTGGTCAGGGCTCTAGAGAAAAGAACTTCCTCACTACGTGCGTGCCGTGTCCAGGAGTACTGCGTTCTGAATAAAGCCCTTGACCCAGCCGCGCAATGAGAGCCGCCTGAGGTGTTGGTCGAGGCTCTCCGCTATTAGGCCATTTACTGTAACGATTATAATCGGTACAATGATTGCAGAGTCCACGTCCCACATGTCGACAACCTCGTGTGCTAATGCTAAGTCATGATACTTGATTTTTTATCTTTCTCACCTTTCACGAGATTCTCGTCATGAAGGACAGCGATATCAACAATCATTGCTCGGCGCTCTCGTCGATCTATCACCACAATATCAGAGGGGCAATTCTCGTAATTTTAAGAACGTTCACTGTCTGATCTCAGTCTCATTCTGTCAAAAATACCTCTAATTTCCCTACACTTTGACAAGTCTTTGACATTTGTTTGTCGCTGAGATTAGACTGCGACTTGATTTTGACCGTTTTAAATTACAAGAATTGGCCTTCAGGCTTATTATAGTCCTGTCAGTTTTAGGACTGTCTACTTATAAATTATTTAAGTATTACCTTTCTTGAAGATAAAATAGTATTTTCAATGAATTCAGCATATTAACACAGTGAGCTCAATTAGAAGATACTGGTCCCTGTAACGTCCTTAATGAATAAAATAATACTAAACTTATTCTGATTATTCTAGCTTGAACGCTTTGATCCATTCGGGCTTGTAGACATTGTATTAAATTTTAACGCTAAAGATGATAATTAAGTTCGCATATAAATTAGTGCTCAACTTCAAGGTAGACGTTAGTGTTATGAAGGTAACTTGTCAAATATAATATATAATTTAGTAGTTAGTCAAGGTAGTGTCTTCAGGTTTATGTTCTAGGAAATATGAGCAAAGCGGGCCAATTATAACCAACTACACTTAAGTATTAAAGATGTTGTGTCTCGTTATAATACACTAGCTTCTGCCCGCGACTTCGTCCGCGTGAAATTTCGACCCCGAGCCACCACGTCCGCGCTATTACTTCGTTTTCGCTTATTGTGCTTTCTGATTGTTTTCCTCTTTACTCGGCTCCTTAGGATACTAGCGTGATGTTAAATAGCCTTCTCCGAGAATTGGGCTATCAAATGCAAAAATAAATTTTCAAATCAGACTGGTAGTTCTAGAGATTAGCGCGTTCAAACAAACAAAGTCTTCCGCGTTATTATTACCCCCTTACTAATAAACGTATTGTATCAGATGAATAGTTACACACAAATTTCTCTCTTTCAGTCGTCAGTAATTTGACTTTCGAAAGAAGAAGACAAATCGTTGTGTAACTATACAGACGCTATACAACGTATATTAGAAAGGAGGTTAGTATATAGATAGATGTGAAAATTTGAATATTTGGATGTTTGTTACTTAATCACGCAAAAACGGCTGAAAGGATTTGGATGATATTTGGGCACACAGTTTATAATCTGGATTAACACATGGCATACTTTTAATCCTTTCCGAAAATATGTTCTCATATTATCCAATATCCATGTGGGCGAAGCCGCGTGCAAATGCTGGTTGAAAATATGTACCTATTTGTGAACTAGCAAGGACATTATGCCAAATGGTTTTTGAAATAATGGTCCTCAAGAATAGACGAAAAGTAAGTCCACATTTAATTTGTGACATTTGGGCATTTGGGTTTAATCAACCCCTGACCTTTATAAGGGAAAAAACAAATAATATTTTGGTAATAGAACTCTGATCAGTAGCCCACAAAAACGTAATAAATTCTTCTAATACAAAAAAACACTTTCGTATAGTCTGGTGACCTTTTAGAAAGTAGTCAAATTTATCATTATCTAGGTACTAGAATATTTGTGTATGAAATATTACATATTTATTTAGAGAAAATGTAACTAACTATTTACACTAGATACTAAATTAAATGACTAACTAACTTACTATACAAATAAATAAAAAAATAAAGACTTAGGCGTCGAAGTAGGTACTCATCCGCATCGCTGTCTCAACAAATATTATATTATTTATTCTACTAGAATATTAAATCAACTTAGCACTCGTAACTACGATAGTGAGAAAATTACCTTCTAATTGACAGATAGGCAGTTTGCTACGCCGTAGCAGGCGTAGACCGATGATCTCGTAGCAGCGTAGGCGTGAGGCCTACGAAATGAACGATTCGTTTACATTTATTCGTTTACGTTTTCGTATTCGTCCACAAGAAAAATAATATAATAATTTTTTGTTGTATTTTCTAAGAAATTGTATTTTTTCTCAAGTAGTGACAGGTGTATTTCACATTTATCGATAATTATATTTACGTTGGCAATAATGTATTGTTAAGGGAAGGTGCAGCGTGGGTAGACCAAGGTTGATTGACGAGCTAGTGAAGTCACGAGAATCCACTAGATGTTGCCCACACAGACACGGGATTGGTCCCTATGGCATTGCTTGAGAGCCTATCTCAATAGAGTACGTCTTTATTTTTAATATGAATAAGTTTCATGGATAGCAGTAACGCGTTTTGGTTATGATGATGACAATATGATCAAACATGAAAAATCACACTAATATTATAAAGGCGAAAGTTTGTGAGTATATGTAAGAAAGAAAGAAAATACGTTTATTCACTAAATCATAAAGAACATAAACACAAAAAATAAAATAAAAAGGTAGGGGGAAACATGCGTCACATCCACGCAAAACGGCTATCGCTCAGCATTATGCTGCGACCCTATGCAGGACAGAGCCCCAGCGCTGGTTTTCAGCGACAGCCGGCGCTGACGCGCGTATGTGTGTGTTATATGTTTGTTACTTATTCACCTGTGCGGCTGTTATGCTCACTTGTTGTTCAAAAATCTTAATATTTATACAAAGATCTACCGCGTAATATTTTCTCAGAAATAAACACAAATTGACTTAAAACAATTATTTCCCGCTACCGTAGGCGTTAACTTATTACCGTAGTAAGTGATGCTACTAATTAAAAACCACGACTCGGCCTCAAGGCCCAGCATGGTGCTAATTACATCATTTAATATTGTCTCCCTCACTCCCCACAAGTTAGAGGCGCAAACACTACTCCGGAAAATTAGGATGTTATTGTGTCGCTAATATTAGTGCTGCCCTCTAGCGACAGAATATGTAAACATATAAATATTACTAGCAGCGCGCCGCGGTTTCACCCGCATAAATGTAGATCCTGTAGGAATATCGGGATAAAAAGTATCCTATGTTGTAATCCTGGTTATAAACTATCTGTGTGCCAAATTTCATCTAAATCCATTCAACGGTTTACGCGTGATTGAGTAAGAAACATTCAAACATCTTCACAAACTTTCACATTTATAATGATGATGATGCGATCCGACCGATTTCGGCCAGGGCGATTGCTTCAGCTCCGTTGTAGTTGCCGTTCGTGTGCTCGCATGTGGCTTATGTATCCAATCTTTTTTGCAAAGAGCCGCGCACAATGCGGGCATGTGAGCACACCATCGATATAATTATAACTGATCGCCGCAGGTGGTCGGTGGTGGTCACATTTATAATATTAGTAGGAAGGATCAAAGGCTGCCGTGAGGTTTGAACATTTAATGCGGATTTTTTAACTAAATCTTAGAAATCAGTTCTGAGGGGCAATTCTCGTAATTTTTAAGAACGTTCACTGTCTGACCTCAATCTCAATCTGTCAAAATACTTCTAATTTCCCTATATTTTGTCGTTGAAATGAAATTGCGACTAGATTTTGAACGTTTTTAATTACGGCAATCGGCCTTCTGGTTTGAAAGATAGTGTCAATGAAATTCAATACACACGGATCTTTTTATTAACTTTGTAGTTACGATGACGGTTAAATTTCCCTAAACATAATATCAATGCTGTTTAGTAGCACAATTAATTTATTATTATGTTTCATCATTCTTCATCCCTTTTCCGAGCGGCCACTCACCTATTATTTTATAAATGATGTAAAAGACGTTTAAGCATCGTATAGTTCAATAGCACAAAGACCACAGCAACTGGCTAACGTTTAATAAAATTAAAAAAACTCACAAGAAAATCGCACACTCAGCGTCTAAACCGATAAAATATCATCATAACTACAAGAAATATTTCCCGAATCTCGCCGAACTAAAACTGGTGAAGCAATATCTCATCTCAGAGGCCAATGAAAAAGTTTTAACGTCCAAATATGATATAGTTGAAGTGTGCATTCGCCGATATTCTCGATATCTGCTGTACAGGCAAGGGCAAAAAGATTTCTACACTACGTAATATTAAAAATAGTGACTTTTTAATCACAGCCGCACGGGTTGAACGATCAGGTTAAGCTACGCTTTCCGCGGTTGGTCTGTGAATTGATGACCATCTTTACATACCGAGACACCTCCGTGCCTCCGTTGGTCCCGGCTGTCATTAGTGGATCTTTGACAGTCGTTACGGGGGGTATTCCTCAAAGCGCAACTATTTTTATGCGCAACCAACTAACCGCAACTAAATTACTCCTGGACGTGCAACCATTAGTTGGGCTCACAAATCCAAATTAAACATATTAGGTATAGGTTTATTCCTCGAAGCGCAACCATGATGAAAACAAAAAATAAAACAGAAAAACAGAAAACAGACGCCTATAAACAATCTGGTTACAAAGTTATCAATCAGCAATAAGACACTACAGGGCATGAGTAAAAAAAGAAAAAATATATTTAAAAAATTAGACTAATAAGATTTAAAGAACTATTTTCGGATTTGATGGCCCAAATCTTGAGGAAGGCCTAGGTTATGAACATCAAGCTTGGGAGACGAGCAAAACCAAAAAATCAGGAAGAACGCTAAGCGAAAACAAAGTATAGCGAGGGCGGGCGATGCGATGCAGCGCGGTGGTTCGGGGGAGCAAACAATTTCACGCGGACTCAGTCGCGGGCAGAAGCTATTTTATCTAACAAAGAGGTGTTGTGCAAACAATTGGTACCTATCTCCGAACGCAATTGCAACGGAATGGAAAAAAAATTTGAATCTCAAACGGCCTTATTACAAAACTAGGTTTATTTTTAGACCCAGGGTTAAACCATCGAGCCATTTTTAAATATCGAACCATAATCTAACAAAGTTAAAGTTCTTATTACAAAAACTGACGTTAAACCCGAGTCTAAGTTGTCAATATTACATTAAAAACTTTACGTTTGTCGGAATAAAGTTCAAAATACAATAACTGGCTTGAAGGTATAGACTAGATCAAAAGTTAGAACTCGTTTTGTAATAAGACAGAAAAAGTTTACAAGAAACGCTTTTCTTTGTTTAGCTTAGTGTTAACATTATAATTTCAGTCCTGGCTTTTTCGATACCTAAAACGTTATTCTATCTATACCTATTCGTGTACGTGATTGTACAACGAGCGGTCGTAAAGTACCAAACGATAGAGTTATGGTCTCTCATTGGTGTCTTCATTCGACTTTGGTGATAGCTTAAAATTTATAGTTTTATGTTGTGTGTGTACTAGGTTTTATGCTGGCACTTTTAAGTTAAGTGTGTTGTGAACCTGGTTTCATAAAATCTTTCTTTTGCGTTTCGAGTTTTCTAAAAAGAGAAATTTTCATCATCAGCCAGCAGGCCAGTGCTGGACATAAGTATCTCCAATTGCACACCATTCAACTCGATTCTCGGCAACTCTCATCCAGCTGCTACCAGCCATCCTGCGAAGATCGTCGGTCCACCTAACCTGAGGGCGTCCTACCTTTCGTTTGCGGAATCGCGGTCGGCGCGGGGAAGAGAGATTATGAGAAAACCAAAAGCTCAAGAAGTACCAGTATAAAGGGAGGTTGGAATATCGACACACAACATGTTTCCATGGATTCAGTATCTACATGATTCTGAACCCCCATGAGGGTAAAATTTTTCGTCAGTTAAATGAAATGTAGGCGGTCTTTTCTCCATAGAAACGCTCTCGCCTGTTTTCTTTCTGGTTAATGACCATAAAGCAACGATTTTTTACAGAATAATAAATCAATATTAACTACTTGTATGTCCTTATGTTTTCCTTTTTGATGATACATTATTTTTATAAGCACTAGAACCCTCATAAAATGCTCAAAATTGCCACTGTCAACAGAGGCCTAAAACGTAGGGACACAGTATAATTATGTTTATCCTTCTTATTCAGTTTATGAAATATCCATTAAATTGGTCCAATATTGGAGGGGGATACAGGGGAGAGCCAAACCTCGAATTATGACTTTTTACTTAGGCTTTTTCAAAAGTCTTTCCGACCGCATTAATCCATAGGTTGCGCGTCGACATCCCTACCTCCCTGTATAAAATTAAAAGAGTCTAGAGTAGTTGGTAAGTCCATCTTTTCTTCTCTCTAAAACAACCAAATTATGGCTTAGAAAATCATACTAATATTATAAATTGTTTTCAAAGCCCAAAAGAAATGCATCAGAGCAATGTGCCATCTAGATAGTCTACAAGCTGTCAAGATTACTTTATAAATTTAAAAATTCTAACATTACCTTCCTTGTACATATACGAATTAAATCTTTTTTAACCGACTTTAAAAAAGGAGGTTCTGTATTCGACCCGTATGTATGTATGTATGTATGTATGTTTGTATGTCCGCGATTATGTCAAAAACTGCTGAACCGATTTTGATCATTCTTTCATTAGTGTGATCTACATACTTTCAGGAAGGTTTTAGTATATAAAACATTGGGTAATTATTCTTATGTACGAAGTTATATGCATAAATGTACTGCATCTCCGGCATTTCTATGGGAATTTTGATGATTCTTCGAGTCGTTTCTTCAATGCACTAGTGTTAATTGAATTTATGTGGGATAGGTACAACTAAAAAGTGAAAAATAAAAACTTTTTACAAAAAAAACAACCGACTTCAAAAAAAACACTACAAAGTGAAAAATAACTTTAATTTCGGAAGTCGGTGTCAAACAACGAATATGCGGAACCAACGACACCGACTTCCGAAATTAAAGTTATTTTTCACTTTGTAGTGTTTTTTTTGAAGTCGGTTGTTTTTTTTGTAAAAAAGTTTTGTAAAATGGAATCCAAGCTATTATAAGAGTGCTTCTAAAAGCTATTATAGACAATTACGTGACAAGAAAAGGTTAGACGTAGAAATACCGTATGGGAAAACGGCATTACTCAATAAAAGTATTATTTCTATGGCATCACTGATTTATAATAAATTGCCCGATGACATTAAAAAGTTACCTACTCATCTATTTAAGAAGAAATTATACACATTCCTAATTAAAAAGTGTTATTATAATGTAAAAGACTACCTCGAAAATAAAGACATTGTGTTTTAATTATGGCAAATATTTGTACATTAATTCAATGATAATAATAATTACAATTACTATGACATTATTAATTAGCTTGACATTACTGTTATAATTTATTAATTCAGATTTAATTTAATTGACTATCTATGTATATTTTCAATGACAATGTAATTTAATAAGATAAATTAATAAGAATAATAATTGTATCATAATGTTCCTAATATATTTGCACACCTCACATGGTTATAATACAGTGTACCATAAGAACCTTTTATAACATCCTCCGAACCTGTGTTATGCAAATAAATGATTTGATTTGATTTGAAAGGCGAAAGTTTGTGAGTGTGTGTGTGTGTTTATATGTTTGTTACTTCTTCACGCTCAAACGGCTGGACCAATTTTGATAAAATTTTGTATGGAGGTAGCTGACACCCTGCGGATTGACACTTATGCGGGTGAAACCGCGGGGCGCTGTTAGTGTTACGTTAGCAGCACGGTAGGTAGGTAACAAAAATTTAAAAGAACAGCTCAAGAATTAAAAAATTAAGTAAAAACTGGAAAGTTTATTTTCAAATGTGACATTAAACGTTTACGGTTTGATTAACATGAATGCTCGAAGTTAGAACTTTCACTTGCAAAATCCTCCAATCACTTTTACGGGACCTAACTTTATCCCAATATTTTCAATAGCACTTAGATATTCTCGTCTCACACCTAAGTGCGAACTAAGCCATTAAATATCTGGGCCCTATTCAAGAACTTAGTTTGACGGAATCTCTTGAACTTGGAGCAATCGACTGGAAAAATGATATAACTCTGACCGAGCATTTTCATTCAATAATAAACGTAGGTACTTACATTGAGAACATTGCTAAATTACATGGAAAGTGAAAATATTGGTATTCAACAAAAACGCCAAATTTTTCGACGATTTAGAATTCCGTAGTAACACACAATTAGTACCTACCTACCTTTGTATATAGGTACCTAGATATGTACTATACTACGGATTTTCAGGGTCCTACAGACACAACCATGAAAGTGGAAAATCCACCATTAGAAAGGTGACTCCTGAACCTGAACTAGGACTAGGTAAACCTGTAGGTATATCAGGTTATTGAGATTCAGGTTTATTCCCTATTCATGCCCTTCCTATAATTATTATGTAGCTTCAAAATATTCTCTATCCTATCTCTACTTTAGTTACGTAAATTAGATAATCGATAACTTAAGTGGCAGTGGGCAGGGCACGGTAGACCGACGACCTCGTGAAGGCCGCAGGAACCCGTTGGACGCGAGAAGCACAGAATTCGTCGAAGTAGATGTGTCGTAGGAGGTATGGTAGTGGAGTATTTTATTTTAATTTATTATTTGAATTGTTATTTTTTTCTCATCTTTTAATTATGGACGCTTTTAACGTTCTGCATCGTTCTCACATGTATAATTTTTAACATGAATGATGTAACCAAGACTTTGTAACCATATTATTTTGATTTAAAAGAGTGTCCATGGAGTTTCTTGCCCGTTCTTCTCCATAGGTACCTACGCTTTGGAATGGGTGACTAGATTCATTTTTCTGACTGACCGACCCTTTGAATTCAAAAGTACATGTAATTGGTTTAATTGAAATAAATGCTTTGAGTTTGAGTTTGAGTAGACGTCTTTCGGCTAAAATGATGATGATGAGATAATTCGGTATTTCAATAAACAAGTTCAATTACAAATCACACCATATTCCTCCTTTGTATTCATCTTTCTTTTCTATATACATATACCTATAACTACCATTGTACAGCCGCTAGCAAATCAAGCTACTACAATATTTATAGATTTTCAACTTTATCGCTAAAGCATTAGGTTCAAGGTTGACTGGGAAAATTTTACAGTTTCGGGTAGCTTGATGTGCTGGCGTCTGTACCTACCTAAATACGCGGACGGGTAGGTGTCTGAAGTTACGGTTTCCTAGTACCTACAGCGTTTCCGTCATATTTATAACATACGTGATGACAATCTGTCATCTTCACCAGTATTTGGCATTAAGGTGTCAAAAAATGCTTTGAATTTGGACATTACGACCGCATGTGGCGATCACGGCTTTTCAAGGAAAACGAACCTTAAGTGAGTACTTCCGTAGGTACTACCGACACACATCATCGGTTCCTAATAATGGAAGTAACATTTTCGATTCGCAATATTTTATGCGAATCGAAAATGTTACTTACGTGTAAGTAATCCTCCATTTGAGTATGAGATCCGATGTGATATCGCCATTGTGAGATTCACAAAGGAAAAACGGATTCTGTATTAAACGCACCAACGTAGGTAGGTACCTAAGTATCTATCTATCTTTGTTGTAATATTATAGAGCAGGGAGATATTGGGAGCAAGCAAACTTGTCTAACTAATGGAAAAACAGAAAATATTGAAGAAATATTCTTTTTGTTGAAGGAAAACTGAAAACAGAATCGAATCGGTGTAATGGTTCTACCAATAAGCAGATGAAGTAAGAATACTTATATGAATGTATGTTATGAATGTAAAGATGTTGCGCCGACCCCAAATACTTTGGGATAAGGTCAAGATAATGAGGATGATTTATGAATGTAGTTAAATACATATTAGTGTAATCAAACCTTATGTGTAACACTAGTCCAGAGCAAAGAGGCCCATTTTTCATCACACTAATATAATAATTCATTTATTTTTCAGACAAAGTCCATTACATTAGAAACATAAAATAGATAGGTACAATAATCACACATACACAATAAAATAATAGACATTCAAATCAAATAAAATTAAAATAGGTACACACACGTCATTCAAATCAAATAAAATTTAAAATACATCACACTAATGTTATAAAGGCGAAAGTTTGTGAGTGTGTTTGTATGTTTGTTACTTCTCGCACAAACGGCAGGACCAATTTTGACAAAATTTTGTATGGAGGTAGTTGACGCCCTGGATTAACACATAGGCTACTTTTTATCCCGATATTCCCACGGGATTGAGTCTTATGCGGGTGAAACCGCAGGGCACAGCTAGTATTAAAATAATACGCGTTTTTGATACCTACAGAACCATCTAGTATGCGTGCATGCAGAAGCTCTCATAAAGTTGTCGCCATCTTGAAATTTGAATTTTATTTTGACCTCACTATTGGCTTCCAAAAGTCAAAAAAACTGTCTCTCTCTGTCTCTAGGAGATGGAAGTCGCATGGAGGGGGCATAACGCTTTTTCAATACGTTATGATTTCTATCAGCCTACTCCTTCTTTTCTTTTTTTTTTTTTTTTTTCGCTGAGAAATGCGTAACGCATCCCCGCTCGTGGGGGACGAGACGGGGTATGTGGGACTCCTGTCGGAGTTACACACCGACAGTATACCCACTAAAACTCAGCGGTGTCCCCACATCGCCGTGATGGGAGGGCCATGGGAAACCGGCTCAGCCATTACTTCCACAACCCTCCCGGCATCAGCCTACTCCTAACGCAAGCCACGTTAACCCTTCGTATGCTTAAACGTGGATCCACGCCAGACACAATGGCTTTTTAACTGTCTGTAATTGCGGCATTTTAAACCGGTTAAAGGAGTTCGTTCCAAAATGTAACTAGCATTAATCACCGCATTTCCTGCGATGTGTGTTGGCCATTTCAAGAATAATGTCTTCACGATGATTTTCTTGGCCCTATTTCAAATAGGTAACTGAAGGTCTGTTTGTTCCAATTTTTCTAATAAAAAAAATACTTACAAACATGAATCATCATCTGCGTAGCCTTTTCCCAACTATGTTGGGGTTGGCTTCCAGTCTAACCGGATCTTATCTGACCTCCAAAACCCAGTTACTTGGGTAGTACGATATATACCCCTTGGCAAGACTGTTTGTCAGACTTTCGGGCTTCTGACAACCCGTAACGACTGTCAAAGATCCACGAATGACAGTCGGCTTAATGTGCTTTCCGAGGCACGGACTGATCTAGATATGTAAATATGGTCACTCATCCACGAACCAACTGCGGCAAGCGTAGCTTAACCTGATCGATCGACCCGTGCGGCTGTTAGGTATTACTTAGCCACAAGTCCCTCTTACTACTTACAAACATGAATATTGTGAAAATTTTAAGGTCAATTAATTATTCCCGTAATTTAAAACGTTTAAAATCTACCTAGTCACAATCTCATCTCAGCGTTAATCAATGTCATAAACTTGTCAAAAATGTAGGGAAATTAGAGGTATTTTTGACAGATTGTGACTGAGATCAAACGGTGAACGTTCTTAAAATTACGAGAATTTCCCATTTGTGGTGTCGTAATGGTCGTATCGTTACTAAAGATGATAAGTTGCGAGTCTGTCGCGATGAATCGTCACACTAACAAGGAAAAACGACCTGATATTTAGATTTTAGGAGGTCGGTAGAGGTGAACTCTAGCATAAGCCAGAATTTATGTCCCTATACAGAAGATGATACCTCCACGGAGGGTGGGTACCTATAGAGTTAAATAAAGGGTATCATTTAAGCTATCACCAATTTAATTAGTTTTGTGTTTCTTAAATAATAGGGTTTGTCCTCCAAATAGTAGATCTGTCACCAAAATGTAGTCACCAAACAATGCAAGTGACCTAACCAAACCGAACCTCGGGGTGCCCTTCGCTCGCTCTTGCATCCTATGTCGACGGAGCCCCGCTTCGCGGGGCCCCTATTTCTGTGTAAAGGGTTTAAAGTAACCTAACCAAACCGAACCTCGGGGTGCCCTTCGCTCGTTCTTGCATCCTATGTCGACGGAGCCCCGCTATCTGAGAACGAAAATATTTCGTGGCGATAGATCTATTTATTAGGTGATACAAATATTTCGTTATTAGGTGATACAACTTGATGACAAATATAAATTTTGGTGATAGAAAATATAGTTCCCTTAAATAAAACCTCAGAATTTCAGTCGCATTGTAGTATGCGGATTTCTTTCGCTGTTGTTTGACTAATATCTTAGAAGGGCTTGTGGACAGTCGCACGAATCGATCGATCAAGTTAAGCTACACTTTCCACGGTTGGTCCGTGGATGGGTGAACATATTTACATACCGAGACCCCTCCGTGCCTCGGAAAGCACATTATGCCGTTGATTCCGCCTGTCATTCATAAATCTTTGACAGACGTTAAGGGTCGTCACAAGCCCATAAGTCTGTCAACCAGTCTTACCAAGGAGTATCGTATTACACTGGGTTGAGAAGGTCAGATAGGCAGCCACTCCATGTAAAATACTGGTATTTAGCTGCATCCGGTTAGATTGGAAGCCGACCCCAACATAGTTGGGAAAAGCTAGGCAGATGATGATGTTAGACTACTCACTACTGCCAAGGAACGCGTCCATTGGTTCGCCACCCCTGTCCTAGGCTGACACCTAAATGAATGCCTAAATAAAAGCTAAAAATCCAGCTTGGCGCTGAGTGGAGCCTTGGAAATCCTACAGCATTTAGGTGTCTCCTAGTGTTAGTGAAAACGGGCATAAGTACCTAGTAGGTAGGTACACGTACTATAGAACATAATAGAACTCGAAGTCCTTAGTCAAGAGCCGTTTCGGGGTACCTATCTTTAAAAATAGCAAAAACTAATAACCAATTATGAAATACCCACATTATAGCAAGTAAATTGTAACCTGAACCAGAAATAAATCCGGAAATACAAACAAAACTCTCACAGGAATTTGTTATAACGTTTAATATTTTTAGTCCAACCTAAAACAACAGGGCAAAGCTTAATAATTCCAACTATAATCCTTTTGAAACACACACGTAACGAATGATGCAAATGTTTGTGTTTCATTTTCGGACTTAACGATGTTTTTAATCCTTAGGGGGCATGGAGTATGGAGAAATGGAGCTTTATAGTGGAAATCACACTTATCTGCGGTTGATCTGTCAACGTGCTCAGTGGGAGAACAAGATCGACAGTCTCGTCAGATAGAAACGTGCTGACCTGTTCTGTATAAAATTTACCGTGAAAACTTATATGTGAAGTGAGTTTGAAGGGCACTGGAAGTACCAATCCCTAGCATCACCTGGAATGACAGCTCTCTTGTCCTGAGTTTTCAAAGTGAGGTTTCTATAGAATAGACCTGCAGATGTCTACTGAAGACGTCGAAGCCATGCTTAGCACCTACTTAGGTACCTACTGCCGACAGCATGTGCAACTAGCTAGATTGTATATTGCGTACAGCTCCTGAGCTGTCTGCATTGAAATAGCACAGGTAAGTAGTGCATTTTTTTTAGCTATTCGACTATTATTACGTTGCATTCCGTTTTTACTTAGACTTACAGTAGGTACTACGCCGTAAGTGGGTAGGTATGCTACGGGACGCCCTACAAACACTACCTACTCAATTAAAGACCTTACGTATCTATCGCTTGATTAATATTTTTGATCATGGGAGTTTCAGCACTTCATTTTGTTATCTACTCCGTGTCATCGTTGGACGACCATTATCGCCGTGCGCGGAACGATGCACAACGCCAGATTTAACTCGCAATTTGACGGCATAGGTCATTTTTGTTGATGAAATTTGTTGATACGTAGGTGTGTTGTTCTACGTATTGTTGTAAAAGCTCTTTATAGGAACATCGGGAAATTGCGTAGCTGATATTTTTATTGGTAGGTAAATAGGACTGCTCTTGACCTCGATCTCTCGATATTCATCCTATTGGGTGAATCTGAATTAAAATTTGAAGTTTGATTGCTAATATGATATTAGCACCTGGGCTGTGGATAACAATGTAGCGGTATTTACAACGCCACATGCGAACGCAAAATCCTGCATCTCGCAAGCAGAGTTTACCGCGCAACTAGCGTAGATAAAACGGCCTGACATGAATTTCATCGGGCAGTTGCCCGCCAGACACAACACCCGTCTGGTCGGAGGATCCTCCATTTTCTATAGAGTAGGTATGAGTGAACTTTACATCTTGTTCTCCTCACATCTCTATAACAACAATAGTATAGGTAAAGTTTAGGTTCAGCGTTTTTATAATGGTTGTAGGTCTACCTAATCGGCCGACAACCCTTATAAAAACGCTGAACTCTGAGCAACCTGTCTCACCGCCAAAAAAGATCAACCTTGTTCAGTTATTTGATTTGAATCGGTCAATTCATAAATTCAATTTTGCACAGTATTAGTTCAAGTAACAAATTCAAATACTTACACTTTTTAGGTAAATCTTACGGTATATCATCAAATAATTGCTCCTTTCCTGAACCCTAGACAAAACAAAAATGCTTAGCGAATACAATCATATTTTTAAAACGGTCGAGTTTCCAGCGATCGTCCAGTCTGTGCGGACCGGACATCCAATAAGAATATGTCAGCAGTCAGAATCACATGCATGGCTCACGTATGCAAATGCTACAGATATTTCGCTATTACCGGACCTATCCTGCCGTCTCGTCGATATTTCCGACGACAAATGAAGTTGTTCAGCAGAATAAATAATGTAGGTACCTACCTTATGCACGGTAGGCTCCCAGTGAATGTGGCAGTTTTGTTTCTTTAGTAAACGGCTCACTGAGTTTTCGATTAGTGTTGTAAGTATGTTTTAAAATGATATTGGTTCATGATGTGTGAATTTTGTTTTTGCTTGAATGGGTTTTCAATTAAATTAGGTACCTATTTGAATAGGGAAAATGTGTCGCCGTAGTTTTATTTTTGGCTATTATTATGTACCTAAGCCGCAACGGACTGATAGCTGGCTCTTTGCAGTACTTGGTACCTACCGACGGGTCAAAGGTTCGATTCAGCACTGAACGGAAATAGTTTTATTTTGAAGTTTTGCCCATTAGGGACACACCGACTACTCAAAGATATAATATAAAAACGCACCTAAGCATTATTATTCACCATCATCTGCCTAGTCTTTTTCCCAACAATGTTGGGGTCGGCTTCCAGTCTAACCGGAATTAACCGGATGCAGCTGAATCCTATTTTACACGGAGCGACTGCCTATCTGACCTCCACAACCCAGTTACTGGGTAACACGATACCCCTTGGTAACATGGTTATCAGACTTTCGGGCTTCTGACGAATTAAAAAAAATTGGGTTAAATTAAATTAGCTAGCGAAGCTCCGCAGATGTGATGTGTCTCTGAACAAAAAAAAATGCTGTTAAGGCGAATGGGTAGTTGTAGCCCGCGAAATTCAATTTTTCTTACGTTTTTTGCAATTTTCAGGTCAGTGTCAGGTTGTATCTTGATCAAAATATGATTCGCGACAATAACAGGTACGTATTTACAGAATTATAATAATTAGAATCATTAATACATCTTTCTAAGTTAGATTTCTACCGTTAAGAACAAATCTCGTATGGAAAAGTGTTGGTGGTAGAAATCTAACTTAAACAGATGTATTAATGATTCTGATGATTATAATTCTGTGAATACGTACCTGTTATAGTCGCGAATCAAATTTTCATCAAGATACAACCTGACACTGACCTGAAAATTGCAAAAAACGTAAGAAAAATTGAATTTCGCGGGCTACAACTACCCATTCACCTTAACGCTCGCTGGTAGTGTAGTTACTAGAAGATAGAATTGAGACCATCAATTTTGGTTTATTGTGTTTAAATATACTTACCCATTCACGTCTGCTGAGGTTTGTTAACTTATTCAATTTGACACATTTTTTGACGTACTTACGTGATAACGTCTTATAAATCGATGAACGCCGGCTGCACGCACGAAAAAGCATGACTCATTGTCACGTTCCGCCTGAGCCGAGCGTGCAAGCGAGAGCGCGGAACAAGCGATAGAGAGGCACGATTGGTCTAAGCGTTCGGCTTATGACGCGTTCTTTTCTTATGACGTTATCACGTAAAATTATCGTCCGTAAACCGACTTTACAAACAACCAATTTTTTTTAAAATTAAGTGATCGTGTAAGCGGTTCCATCGCAAACCACATCAGAGTTAGCGGCAGGCTACCGGTGTGAGTGACAAAACATTTCAATTCACTTTAAACAAATGGAAAAAGTGAAAAAGCTCGAAAAATGGGTGCCGCATATAAATTGAGTGAAGCTCATCAACAAACACGCATCGAGTACTGCGTTATATTACTTAACCGTCAAAATAACGAGATTTTGAATCGTATCGTTACTTGTGCACAGTGTGTGATGAAAAATTTATTCTGTACGATAATCGGAAACGCTCATCACAATGGTTAACCCAGTAGAACCGGCCAAATCATGCCCCAAGCGAAAGTTGACTCAGAAAACGGTACCACTGGTAAGCGTGTGGTGAACCAGGGCCGGCGTATCATCCTCATCCACTACTGCTTCCTAAGATCTGGCAAGACGATTAAGGCAGATCTGTTCTGTCAACAATTGCAAACCATGATGGACAAGCTAGCCGTTAACAACCGAGACTGGTAAATTGCTCTAGCCCACCACTGCTGCTTCAGGACAACGCTAGACCACACTGAAGTTGTAGCGTAAACTGAACTTTATTGTGTAGGAATTAAAGTTATTTTTCCATTAATTCATATTTGTTTACATTTTTGGCAAATAAATCGCAAACGCAGATAATATTCAGGCGGTCGTTAAATAACAGATACCTACTGCGATTGATGTCTCCGACACCCACCATTCTCCGCGGACCTTGCTCCAACAGATTACCTACCACTTTTTCCGGAATTCGGACAATTTCTTGCAAGGAAAAAAAATATATTTCCAATGAGGCAGTCAAAACCGATTCTCGTTCCAATATTTTTTTTCAGCAAAGGAATCTACCTATAACATGGCGAACTGCGTACTTTGATTGATTAAATATATAATTTCATAATTTTCTTTTCCTTTTGATATATTCATATAAAACGCCACTACACAATGTCCTAATATTTTAAGATGCTACTGATGCTAAAAGCTGATATTACTAGAAAGCGAACCAGTGAGTGGTGAGGGGCTTGTGGCTAATAATAATAACAGCCGCACGGGTCATTCTAAGGCTAAGCTACGTTGGCCGCGGTTGGGTGCCCGACCATTTCATATAGACCCGTCCGTGCCTCGGAAAGTAGTTTAGCCGTTGGTCTCGGCTGTCATTCATAGTCTTTGACAGTCGTTACGGGTTGTCAGAGGCCTAAGTCTGACAACCAGTCTTACCAAGGGGTATCGCGTTACCCTGTAACCTCTGTTGTAACTGGGTTGTGGAGGTCAGTTAGGCAGTCCATCCATCTTAAGGTGAATGTGACATGGTAGACCGCGAAATTTAAATTTTCTTACGTTTTTTGCAATTTGCAGATCAGTGTCAGGTTGTATCTTGATCCAAATATGATTCGCGACTATAATAGACATGTATTTACAGAATCATATTCATTAGAATCATTAATATATCTCTTTAAGTTATACAGGGTGATTGGAAGATGGGTGCAAAGCTTTAAGGCGAAGATAGTACAGACAATTTAGAACCATTTAAGCCATGGTTGTCTTAGACGAAGTCTTACCAAATATTTTTAACCAAATTTTTAAGTTTTTTTTTCGGAAATTCTCAAAATTTAATGTAAACTGCATAATTATGGCCAAATTGAATGATAAATGAATTCATTTTTTATTTATTTAATTAAAGTAATGTGTAAGCAATCAAGCAAAACATGTTTTAGGCTTCTGTGTCATTAGACATTTTTTTTACAGACATTTAAAGATCAGAAAAAATAAAAAAATTGTACAATACGTCTTTTAAACCTTATTCAAAAAAAAAACGGAGGGTGCTTTTTTTGTTCAAACCTTTTTGAAGACATGCTTGATAATCGCTCTTTCTTTTGAGGTATCATTTATGCGGATATCTTACAAATTATTGAAATTAGGGCCAATTTGAGGGAGAATTTTTTTTATTTTAGGCAGACTAATTAAAACAACATTTGAATTAAAATTATTTATTTTTCATGTTCAAAATGACGGCCGTGATTCTTAATACAAGCACGGCCCCGTCTTCTAACTTCTGTAGTCGTTATTTTCAACATCATCTCCTGCTTCATTGTCTCAAACGCTGAATTTATTCTTTGTATCAATTCTTCTCTAGTGTTAATTTCTTTGTTGTTATACACCAGTTCCTTGGCCCGGCCCCACACGAAAAAGTCCAACGGGGTCAGATCTGGGGAGCGAGCGGGCCAAGGGATGGGTCCATCCCTGCCGATCCAGCTATCAGGAAAGCAATTGTTGAGGTGTTCCCTTACATTTAAAGTCCAATGCGCTGGACAGCCGTCTTGCTGAAAGATGACTGTTCGGTCTCTTTCGAAGATCGGGACACCTGATTCCTCTATCAGCAGTGGTAAATCAATTTGCAGAAATTGCAAATAATTTTCGCCATTCAATGGATCAGGCAAAAAGTGGGGCCCAATCAATGTTCTGCCAATTATTCCAGCCCATACATTCACAGAGAATTTCATCTGAAATGACACCTGCTTCTTAAAATGTGGATTGTTGTCTACGTCGGCCCATTCATGGATGTTGTGAAAGTTTGTAATACCTTCCCTTGAAAATTTACTTTCATCCGTCCACAAGATTGATTTCAGAAACCACGCATCTTCGATGTCTCTGTTGAGGAGGAAACGGCAGAACTGAATTCTTCTTTGAGGATCTTGCTCTACTAGACCTTGCACACTCCTGCCATGGAACGGATACTTATCATTTTGGTGCATTGTATGCCACACCTTCCATTGAGAAATGTTTAAATTTCGAGCTACTGCTCTAGTACTGGTAGTAGGATCCGCTTGAAATGCTGCTAAAATGTCTTCGTCGACGGCAGTTTCGTGTCTGCCCGGGTTGACTCCAGGTTCCACGCGGTGAAACCCATCTTGGGCAAGACGACGAAACGTGTTGTAAAACACTCGGACATTCGGTATCCTGCGATTCGGATAGCGCTCTTGATACATCCGTCGCGCCAAAGATCCATTGCCGTCTGCTCTACCGTACATAAATACGATATCCGCATATTCTTGATTGGAAAAAGTAGCCATAGTCACTTAACAATTAAGAAAAACGGCGTAGGAGCGCACTAAACGTCAACTCAACACAATTAAGTCAAAAATCAACACGTGCAGGAGCGCGAGGCTACGACTGGACACGGTGAAACAAAAAAGTTCAAAACTAACGCAAACAACACGTGCAGGAACGCAAAGGGCTACAACTGAACACGGTAAATTGTGAATCAACACGACAACGTCCACTCACAAGGGCAGTAGTTTGACTAATAAGTAAAAGATGTAACGGCTTCATCACAGACCGACTGACCCTGACTAAAGAAAAACGACTTTGTTGCCTCAGTAACTAAGACCATTTTGCTGTAAAAACCAACTCTTTATCGCTTTTTGCTATTCATTGGGCGTTCTACCTGGAAATGCCGTCGCACCGCGCTCGGTGGCCATTGTTTAGAGAATCCCCTCAATGGGTTCCCCTCAATTGGTTCCTGCATGTGCCAAAAATTCTTAGAATTGAACAATGTTATCATTTCGAGCACATAAAGTATTCTTTTAAGCAAAAATTTTGTGTTTTGTTAGACTGCCTAAAATTTAAAATTTCTCCCTCGATTTGGTTTATTAGGTCCTAATTTCAATAATTTGTAAGATATCCGCATAAATGATACCTCAAAAGAAAGAGCGATTATCAAGCATGTCTTCAAAAAGGTTTGAACAAAAAAAGCACCCTCCGTTTTTTTTTTAAATAAGGTTTAAAAGACGTATTGTACAAATTTTTTATTTTTTCTGAGGTTTAAATATCTGTAAAAAAAATGTCTAATGACACAGAAGCCTAAAACATGTTTTGCTTGGTTGCTTACACATTACTTTAATTAAATAAATAAAAAATTAATTCATTTATCATTCAATTTGGCCATAATTATGCAGTTTTCATTAAATTTTGAGAATTTCCGAAAAAAAACTTAAAAATTTGGTTAAAAAAATTTGGTAAGACTTCGTCTAAGACAACCGTGGCTTAAATGGTCCTAAATTGTCTATACTATCTTCACCTTAAAGCTTTGCACCCATCTTCCAATCACCCTGTATTTCTACCATAAACACTTTTCCATACGAGATTTGTTCTTGACGGTAGAAATCTAACTTAGAAAGATGTATTAATGATTCTAATTATTATAATTCTGTAAATACGTACCGGTTATAGTCGCGAATCATATTTTGATCAAGATACAACCTGACACTGACCTGAAAATTGCAAAAAAACGTAAGAAAAATTGAATTTCGCGGGCTACAACTACGCATATACCCTTTGTTGCTCTAGGGATTCAGCTGCATCCGACTCATTAGAGTGGAAGTCGACCTCAACACAGTTGGGAAAAGATTAGGTTTAGTTAGTTAGGATTAGGTTGGGGAAAGTTACTGTTATAGAAGATTGACTAGGAATCGAACCCAGAACCTGTTTGGAATAACTTTTTGGTTTTTTGAGATCTCTTGAAAGTTGGTGCACTTATTATAGACATTAGACACGATTGAGTAGTGTCTGGGACAGTCTGAATTATTTACATAATCCATTGGGACAGTCGGTCACACCCTCAATGGATTTGGTAAATTTTGGTAGTCAGAAAGTTATTATAGTACATTAATTGTAAAATAAACTTTATTCTCCATTCCAAAAAGGAAGAAATACAAAACAGTCATGACAATTACACTATTTAATTACACTTAATAATTATAATTTGGTTCAGGCGGGTGTGGCGGGAACGGGGGGTGTCCAAACGGAGGTGGTCCCCGGGGCGGGAACTGCGGCCTGAAGGACGGGGGCGGGGGTCTCCACGGGGGCGGTGGTCTTGACCCTGGCGGTGGCGGCGGTCCAAATCCTGGCGGTCCGAACGGAGGTGGTGGAAAGTGGTGGAATGGTGGCGGTGGTGGTGGGGGGCCGGGAGGGGGCGGGGGGCCGGGGGGTGGCATGGAACTTGGAGGTGGCGGAGGCGCGGACATCGGTAGCGGTGGAGGTGGTCGTACGCTCATCGGCGGCCCTTGTGGAGGCATCGGTGATGGTGCAGGAGGTGGTGGCGGCGCCATCAGTACGGGGCCCATCATTGTGGGTGGCGCGTCCGCGAACAGTTGATGAGGACGGTCCGCGTGTGATAGCGGGTTTTGGGCGGCGAGTAACCTGTGGAAAAAAGGATAAATGTCAAGATCTTCCTTGAATTTTTACGGCTGTGCAAACATGAACGGTTCACACAACCTGTAATGCCTTGCATGCAGTATATCTGTATATTGACTTTTAGAGCAAGAGATGTACAATCAAGGAATGAAGAAAAAGGTAAAGAATCATCTTTATATGCACCATGCATGAGCCTTATTATTTTCCGACAAGTTATTGGCAACATTTTGAAAGCAATGCCAATACAAATGGAATGTGTTTCAAAGTTGTTTAACTGTTTTATTCCTGTCATAAGCATTGCTCTGTTCAACAAAAAACGAAGCAAAATTTAAAATATCTACACACCTTTCAGCAGCAGATCCGTGCCTCTCTCCCTTGACATCCTTCTTAAACGCGTACGACACAGAAATAGGTCTGTTGCAGAGGTACTGGTTGTTCATAGCTTCTATCGCCGCGTCAGATGCCTCGAACGAAGCGAAGTTTATGAATGCAAATGCTTTGGAGTTACCAGTCTCGGGGTCTCTCATAACCTGCAAGACATCATTTGAATGTGTTGTTATCACAGATATAGATAGACCTATATAACGCAAGTATCACGATCTGTATGAAAATCAAGCGTGCCATTTTGACTAACTACTATGACGTCACAAGCGCTATTTTGTTATGGGAAAATCAAACCGATTCAAAGACACCGCCGCGTGCGGCACCCGTCTCGCCCCACCCCCGGGGCCTAGCGCCAGCACTCACGCTCACCCAGCCAGCAGTACTCAGGACTGAGCGCGAAAGTGGCGGCTTACGATTTTTGTTTACACAAATAATTAATTTATAATATGTAAGTACCTATGTTTGTAAGTTAAGCATTATTGTACCCACTTAAAAAAGTAATAAACATAACTATGATGTGTCCTTTGTTGCATAGTGGGTACTTTACGCAAAAGAAAAATATAAAAATCTTCTGAATTTTACCTTAGGTGTCTGCAATATAACACCAAATGCAGAGAAAGTATCATACAACAGCTTTTCATCTACTTCTGGGTCCAAGTTTCCTATAAACACATTGGCTCCGACATCCAGATTCTTCTGATGAGCTGATGCCTTGTTCACCCTTACTGGTTTACCATAGAGCTTTATCATGTTCATCACCTGGAAAAATTGAAAAAAGTTCGTCATAAGATTGTATCTATAGAAAAGTAATACTAAGGTCCTGTTTTGCAGCAAAAGATTGAGATTAGCCCACATACTATGACGGGCCTTTTAAAAAACCCAAAAACGCATAGGTACGACATGCATACAACCCCTATATTACGACGGGCTTTTTAAAAGGCCACCTTTTCCTGAATTTCCTGGTAAAAATAGTTTCAGTAACATCTGGGTTAATACCAAAGTGCAATAGATTTAATATGAAATTACCAGCAAGATTAGTTAACAAGAAATAACCAGGATGTTGTTACAGACAATTATTAGAGTACCATGATAATTACATTAATTTTTCAGATAGGGTAATACTCCCAAGTGGAGGGTCCGGTGACAGACAGCCGCGGCGGGTTCACGGATGAGTGCTAACGCGTGTCCGTGTTCCCGCCGTAAGCGGCAGAGGAGGACACCATGGAGTTTTAGTGGGTTAGAGTCCCACATAACTGCACTATCTCCACGTGGTAGTGCAGAATGCATGAGCATTTCTCCACGTTAAAAAAAAAAGATAGGACTAAATAGGTATCTTGTATGGATCAGAATGTCGGGCCAAAGGGATGAATGAAAAGGAATTGCATGCAGCTGAGATGAGAATGCTAAGAGGTATGTATGGTGTTACCAGTGGCGTACATTGCATATAGGCATATAAGCAGTGCCTACCTCGATATATCAACATAAGCCTGTCAATTACATTTTAGTGTGTGTGCCCCACAATTAAGAAACTCACTAAATTATCATACCTACCAAAAAAAAAAATCTTCGTACAAACACGCGCGGCAGTAGGCAGACGCCGGACGGCCTACTCGAATCCCGTACTATTCGCACTTTGTCATTGGTCTTTACTCGTTCAAGTTTTAATACGACAAAATTAAGAATACGTACGTCTCAAGCGTTGACGTTCGACCTTCGCAATTTATCGCCCTTAAGTAGGCATGCCTACTCAAATAACCACACTTTTTTTTCTGATTAGTGACCGCGTTTGCCTAGACTAGACCCGGCCTAGTGCCTACCTATTCTGAAAACCAATGCACACCACTGGGTGTTACACAAATGGAAAGAATAAGAAATTAGTCTAAAAGTGGCACCGGTAACTGAAAAGTACTATGGAAGCCGTTGGCATGGTATGGGCATGTGATACGGAGGAATGAGGAAAATGTTGTGAGGAAAGTTTTGAGATGAATGTCGATGGCTATAAGAGTAGGGGAAGACTAAAGAAGCAATGGATGGACTGTGTGAATGATGATATGGTTAGGAAGGGGGTGAATACTGAGATGACAACTAATAGAGAATTATGGAAGAAAAAGACATGTTGTGCTAATTCCAAATAAATTAAGATAAGGACACGAGAATGATGATGATAGGAGCTACTAAATAATGTCTAGAGCCAGGCAAAGCATGAGGACCACAACCTTCTGCCATTTTACAGAAAAAACTGAAACTGGTTCTCTACGAAATACTGTACTCTACTCTCTGCTACTGTCTAAATGTCTGGTAATTGTGTCTTAGGTTGTTCTAGGTCCTAGAACAAACCAATGTTTTAGGTAGGCACAAGACTGATTGATTAAAATTTTCAAAACGCATACCTTTATGGCATAGTCAGCATCTTCCTCACCCATAAATTCAACAAATCCATATCCTTGATGAGTTTGAGTCACTCTGTCTTTTGGCATGTGGACGTTCACTGCAATGAAACACATAAGTTTTAGCAAGAACATCTTGATACGTAATGCATAGAAAAAGCTGTCTTGCTGGTCACTTGTGTTGTGACCAACTATTCTGTATGTCAAATTACATTATTCTTAGCTTTACATTTTGTGCTGGGTTCTGTGCATGTTATTTAGCCCCTAAGACGCCCCACTGACCCTTTTGCAGTTTTCCAAGCTTTTTTTTTTCGTTGTAATACATACCCACGGGTCCAGCTTGTACAAACAGCTCCCATAATAAGCTTTCTGTGACTCTATCGTCCAAACCACCAACGTAAATCGTAGCATCTGAAAGTGATACAAATAATCTCGTAAAATACTACGAAACATACTTAAAAGAGTACGTGTGGTAAGCGAATAAAAACAACAAGTAAATTTGTTCATCTATTTACACCCAAAAACAGCCACATAGAAGTAAATTCGGTTAGTAAACGGAGACTTCAAATGATACTTAACCTCAAAAAGTTTTACTATGAAATTTACTTAGAACGGAAAGTGTATTTGATTTTTTGTTACAATAACAATAATAATTTTAGTATCATGAATTATAGGGATTGTTCGAACCAGTAATTGTATCAATAAATACCTTGATTTCTTTCGGCAATTGGTCCCGCTGCCATTTTTATTGACAAGCATCAATCATGACAGCAGACCAGTGTTGCCAGGTCCATTTTTCAAAAATCCGTAGGACTACGCAAAAAAATCCGTAGAAGTCCGTAGATTGCCTCTACAAAAATCCGTAGATCTACGGACATTTTTTAAAGCTTAATAAACCTGACTATTTAGAGATGGACTGACCTTAAACTTTAACTTAACTAAAAAATACAAGCGGGAAAATCTCCAAGACAAAGGAAATGCAATAAAAATTGTATTTAAAAAAAAATATAATTAATTACTGTCGGTATAACATAACAGTAGGTAACGTGTAAGTTTTTTTTATCATATATTTTTGAATTAAGTAATTCAAAATGCTTCCTTTGCTTCTACGGTCTACCCCACAGAAGGTAGTTTTTATTGCACTTTTTATTTAAAGCAGTCTTTTTATAGATTATGTGTATAATACCGCATCGCGGTAACAAATAAGGTTCAAAACAGCGATGCATTTGACGTTAGTTGAATCGAATGACCACCAAAATAAACGCAATTTAGCAGTTGATGCAATCGAACAAAAATCCGTAGATTTGCGACTAAAATCCGTATGTCCGTAGACAAGACCAAAAATCCGTAGATCTACGGACAAATCCGTAGGTCTGGCAACGCTGCAGCAGACAGATAGTTGAATGGTTGAATGAATGAACGATGTAAATTGAATGAACTAAAAAGTGCATAGGTTAAAAATAGCACCAGTTAGCCGTGACATTCTCACTTATCTCAATTATACTATTTAGTCTATACTAAATTAAAAGTAAAAACGATAACGATTTAGTTTATGGTATCATATATTCTGCAATATTTTGATATTGTATTCGGTTTGATTTCTAGGATAGGATAGGTTCGTATTCAGATCAATTTCTGTCATTAGACCGTTTCTTTGAAATGAAAACAGATTCTTGTCTAGCGAATTATTGATTGTGTGTCTTGTAAATTTTAGCAAAAATAATTATTATGCATTTCACAGCACAAGCCAGAGGTCAGTAGAATACAGAATCTAACTATCTTTTTTTTTTTTCAGAGCTACCACGATAGGTAGAAAAATCAGAGAAAAATAAAAAAAACATTTTCGCTATGCTAACTGACAATGTTACGATACTTACGATCATTCATCATAATCAATAACATTTCATTCTCAGCTCTCAGCTCATTTAGTATTAGGATAACTACATAGTTGAATTTAAAACTGTGGAATGTTTCTTGCTCCTTGTTGTATTGTCGCATGTCGGATAAAAACATTGATTTTATAATTTACCTATATATAACATATAAAACAAAGTTGGGATAATTATAACTCAAGAACGGCTGAACCGATGTTTATGATCTTTGATATTTTGTTGGATATGTCTCCGCCTCGAATAGCAGAGCAGAATAAGTAACATGGAAACAATTCAAGAAAACAATAATAATGAAGATAATTCATTTTCTCATACATTCGTTCTTATTGATTCTGAGGCGGTGTGAAGTTTACCGGAACAGTTATAAATCATAAATATTAATTCAGCACTCGTTTATATTTTTCATCAAGTTGAAAAAACTGCCCTAAAACGGAATCGATATTTTGCTCATGATTAGGGAATCGTGGCTCCTTACTATTATGGACCCTTCATTTTAAAACCCCATTAGTAAGTTAAACTTGGAGTGTAAAACAAGTTTTTTTTATAGAAGTTTAAATACACGCAAGACTACTATGTATTTTGCTTTTTTACATAATTAAGAAAATATCGCTTTTTTGGCCGAGCTTTATCATAATGATAAAAAGTTGCGGAATATGACTTTGTTGATTGAGTTGTGTTGTGTTTGTCAGCTGTCACTATAAAACAAACATTTCATTTCATACATAAATTCATTCGACCGCGCATCTTTGTTATCTTCGTTCGCCTGAATTTTTCCACCAAGAATTCTGGAGACAGATAAATAAATTAGTTTAAAATGCAAAGTTCAGATGTATTATCTTCCTTGATTTGGTTTAACAATGAAAGTGATGTGGACGAAGAAAAAGAACCGCAAATATTAGAGCAGTTTGTTCACAATGTTGAAGATTTCAGTTCTCAGTATGGCAGTGAAATCAGTGTTTCCTATACTGCATTCAATCTTCGTGGACCACCATCAAATTTTCCTGATTACGGCGACTATCCACAAGCCTTCGTAATGGTAAAAGTAGCTATATTTTGATGTATTTCTCTACACGTAAAACTTTATTTTTATTTTGTTTTCGGATTGTTTTGCCGCGGAATTTGTAGGCACCCCCCGTGCCTTCCAAATACAAATTGATACTCATAAAATTGATAATAATTATATGATTGATTGATATTCATGGATGTTAAGATATTTATTTCTAAGATAAGAATTATCTTTTATATTTAGAACAATTGCATATTTATCTTTGAGAGCTTCTACTACAATAAAGTATAAGTAATTTACTCAGTCAGAGGACCTCTGTGATGACACTCACACCAGGAATTCAATCTAAAAAGAATTGATTAATATTTCCTAAATAGAAAACTGAATCTTATTTTCTTTATGGGTCCTTTTTTAATGTTATCATATGATTATTATTTAAATATATTGAAAACTGTGATCCCGTTTTCATAAAAACATGCTTGCTTCTATCACCTAGGTAGTAGGTACCTACAGTAAATTCATTACAATATTATATGAAATTTCTTCTCTAAGCATACCATCTTGTCACAAAGCACATCCTGGCTACTCTAGTTGGGTAATTGGGTTCATTCTGTCTAATATTCATTCAGTTTTGTGTCTTTTTCTTCTCCAAATAAACTAGGCTAAAAGCTAAGCCAGGAAGTGCCAGTCTAGTTTAATTTGCTTTATTTACGCTTAAAACCAGACAGACTAATTAATTAGTCTCTTTAATTGAAAGTAATCATTAAACAAAAAAAAATAGTTTTGAATGGAAAACAAAATCATATTTACAGTAAGTTTGAAATAAGAAGAGGGGTGTGTCTTTTTTATCAATATCAGACAAAGGCACTACCGCAAACTTCCTTATGCAAATAAAAATCAAGGCATTCTATTAATAAACTACATGAAACTAACCATTTTCTTTCATATGTGAAGGGAAGACAAGTTTGTGTGTTTTTAAAAGTAAACAATACATTATCCAAGGCTTTAATAACTTTTAAAGCCTTGAAGTTGTAAATGTCACTGGCTGATTTTATGTTTTTTTTTTTTATTTGTTTTATACTTGTCATTTGTAAAGAAAAGAAAAAAATAAAACAACTTTTTAATTTAATATTTTTGGAACCAGGAACAGACACAGATTGTTAATCAAATATTTTTTAAGAGCCTTTTTAGTTTTTAATAGCCATTTAACTTATACTTTGACATACATTTATTAACAATTTGCTGTTATTATAGAATCCAGATTCAGCCCTATTTTTTGGAATACCTTTGAGTGATATCTACAACTCTGGCTAAATTAGGCTAGCTATAATATGACCAAGAATATGTTGATGCTAATCTTTTCCCCATTTTCTTATCTGATTTGTAAACATGCAGATTTATATCTGTCATTGCTTAATTTTTAATTCCTTTACCTATTGTGGTAACATAGCTCATAGTCTTCACATAATTATACAATCAATGTATACAAAATATTGTTAAACATTAAAGAGTAATGGTGGAGTTTCTTGCCCATTCTTCTCCATATGAAACTACCATTTGAAAGGGGCAACTAGAATCAATTCTATATTATTGTATTTTTTTTTATATTCGAAAGTGCCTTTTATGTGCCTATTTGAAATAAATGCTTTGATTTTGTTTTTAGAGAACTTATGGGACTTGGTGGGAAGAGGCCCCATCAGCACAGCAAGACTACATGCCACAAAATGCCAGTGCCATCACGAGTCAGGATTTTGTAGGTATGTGTTATAAACTGCTGCTGAAATACAATGTTTATTTTCTATATTTACTAACTTTAAGTATTTTATTTGAGACTCCAAAAATATTGCTGAAAAAATATTACACTTGCTATTCGTTTTTATTTTTTGTCTGGCAATACCTTGTATCTGAGAACATTAATTTTCCTTAGTATGTTAATACTAATTACCATTTATGGCATCTGCTACTAATTAGACTACTACCTACCTATCATTCTATAGAAAATGACATGCCTATGACGCAGTTTGTTCGAAGGTAATCAAGAACACGCAACTTGCGATACGATAGCTTTTTTTCCGACTTGATATCCAAGTATAATTATTATGAAGTTGCGCACAGGCCTTGCGCAATCCTGGGCTTCTAGATTCCGCAGCCCTGAAACGTGAACCTGAACAAGTTCATACAAAACAAATAGCAATCATTGCCAGTATACTGTGGGCTCTTATTCTATTGAAACTCCGTCGGCACTGCGCTCAAAGTCAAAGTATTAGTACCGACGTGCAGTCTAGTGTCTTAGTGGTTTCGTGATCGCAAGCTCGACTGCTGAGCGTGTGGGGTCCTGGATTCGATTCCCCTTTCCCATTCGGAATTTCTTAGTAGCCGCCCGGAGTTGGGATGTTGGCGGTGTGATTCCCCCATGCCTTAGAAAGCACGTTAAGCCGTTGATCCTGCGCCTGATCTCTCTCCGGTCGTGTCGTATTGCGTATCGTCCCATCGGACTATTAGAGTGAGGGAAGAGGGGGAAGAGAGAGTGCACCTGTGTCTACGCACACACTTGCGCACTATAACATCTCAAAGACTTGTCTCTGTTTAGAATGGCCGCCATGGCCGAAATACGGTCTGGAGGACTATTATAATTACATTTCATATTATTGACGAAGTTTTTGAACATCATATCCAAGATCTCGTTGCAAACAATATGACTTTCGGCAGAAGTGTCCTTCGAAAAAGCAGTCTACCCACTTGAAGTGTCGATTTTCGAGACTTACAACCCTGGAGCGCTGGTCCGCATCTGGGCTTTAGGCCCTACGGCCTGGATGTTGCTATGGGAAGGAGAGCCAGAGTACGTTGGAGACACGCCCAGGATCTTCAGCCCACCGGTACGGCAGCTGAATGTGCCAACACGGTGAGTTGTCTTTGCTTTTGTCATTTTAGGCATCAGAGGTTTGCCTTATCAAATAAACAATCACCCTTTTCTATTCTAATAAAAGTTCTCTAGTCATTTTTTGAGTAATAAATCTTCAGCAATATTGTTCTTTGTATTAGGTTCGTTGTTTGGGTCGTCTTAGGGGCGGAATTTATTAGATCAGTCCCAGATATTTGACAAATTCGACCTATAGATACCGCGATTTCTCCAGTCGGAGTGCTAATTTCTATTTCGTATAAGCCGTCAAGTTACTAAAAATTAAATAAATAAGAACGTTTATACTTTTCATAAAACTTTTTTCCGTTTTGTGCTTCGTATTTTACTAAACAAAAGCGCAGTTTGAAAGAGAACACCCAGAAGAATTTGTTTGTAAAAATGATTTTTCTTGAGTGAAACCTTTCCGCTTTCCGATATTCTGAGGAAGAAATCACGTTTTCGTCACATTTATTATGCAACACTGTTGTTTCAGGTTTGTAACTTAATTCATAATTGCCAAATAGGTTAATTGAATTGAATATCACTGGCAGATAACAAAAATAAAACGTCCATCGAAAAAAGGGCGTTAATTGTATATGTACGCATTGTGTATGTTTTTTTTTACTAACCTGTTTATATCCTCCGTTTGAGACGTTATGAAATGGGTATGTCGTACTCCTACCATCTTAGGCGATTATCACACTGCCACGCATCACGCAGCGGGGTGCGGGATACGGAGCCAAATTCCACGCGCGTGATTGCGTTTTTATTGAATTTGTATGTAAAAAATCACGCGCGTGGGTGCGTTATCTGCACCCCGCTGCGTGATGCGTAGCAGTGTGATAATCGCCTAATACAACCAACATCCTAATTGCGTATCAATTTCAATCTGAAGAATTTTAAAGTACCTAGGTATATATTGCTAATCCATTGCTTCATATGTTCGAAAAAATTGTCTGCTCAATAACGTAAATAACGCAATGAATGTTAAACTGAACAGAACTGTCAAAATGAAACCCATTCCTACTGATAGTGTATTACGCAATGACCCCGTTGGTAACAATCATCAGCACATAATGGAACCCATCGGTATCTGCACCGCAAATACCTGGGCATTATTTGTCTGGACACTGCTTTAGCTTGATAAATCAATTTCTTTTACCAGAATCCTAAGACTGGAATTTAACCACAAGCTACTTCCTTACTACACCGAGTTAGACGCCGTGTTGCTTCGTGGCAAACAGCCGCCGAATCTGGTGAGAAATATGAGGAATAATTTCTCATATTCTTCTCTGTTCTACAAGAAAACGCAGCCGGTTGTTAAAAAGGGTAAGTTTTTTTTAATATTCATCATAATCAGCCTATAATGTTCCCACTGCTGGGACACAGGCATCCTCTCTGTTAGAGGGAGTGGGCCGTGATCCACCACGCGGGCGCACTGCGGGTTGGTAGGTCGTAGGTTCGAACCCTGACAGGCACTTTACTTTGTGTAAATTATTTCATCACCACTGCTCTCAAAAAGGTTAAGGAAAACGTGAGGAAACCGGCATGTCCTAGAAACAAAAAGTCGAAGACATGTGACATCTACCAACCCGCACTGGGCCCGCGTGGTGAATTACAGCCCACTCCCTCTCACAGAGAGGAGGCCTGTGTCCCAGCAGTGGGAACAATATATGCTGATTATAATGACCCGTGAATTATGATGTTATAAGCCATAATTATTTTCTGTGTAAGATCATTCCGACGTCATTTAACTAATTACGTGTCATGTCAAGATAAGATGGATGAAGAGAATATTAAAATCGATATATAACTCCACCAGTGATATATAACAATGTAGATTTACGTTAGCAGACCATGTTAATATAACGCTTCGTTTACCTATAGATAGAAATCTGATGTCATTATTATCATACTCAAAGAAATATGCTACTATATTTTGATTTGAATGTCTTGCCAATTCTTCTCCATAGCCATAGTACGATTTGGAATGGATAACTAAAGCAGTGTTCATAATCTCAGATAATTTACATTCCATCGTCACTTAATCATGCAGTTATCTACTTTAGTGAAATGTATTCTAAGTTGATTTTTGAGTGACTACTTGTAACAAAAAGGTCCTAATAAGTTCTTGGTTGCAATGGAATTTGAACTTTTTAAGTATGACATTCAGTTTGAATTCGTAACACATGGGCACCCATGTGTTACGAAATCATAGTTTCCTACTGATCTTAGTTCTAGTTGATAAGTCCAATAAACTATTTCCTCTTTTCTTAGGTGTTAAGTACTACTAGAAAAGATAAGGGTATCGGTTTTATGCACCGTTCACGTGTCTGAAGCACTATTTCTCAAGTGCCAATGCAGACGTAATCCTGAAAGGATTAGCTATGGTCATGGTCAAACCGGATTTATCGATTTTCAACTTTAAAACAAAGCTCATAAATATCAAATTGTATCTTACTATTTTAAATTGATGGATTATGCCATGCCGCTGTATCTGTAATTGTTCTATTTTTATCTTTCTTTTGAAAGGACATACATTTTAAAATGTAATTTTAAGTGGTTGATACTGTGACTGTGTATGAATTTATTCTTTGCGTTAATTTAATAGGATTTATTATAGTCACGTTTCATGACAGTTCTATGACGTCAGAATATTTCTACTGTCTTCTAATGAATCGCTTTAAGTACATAGTATGCATTATTACATTTTTATTGAGGAAGGTAGTCGACGATTGCAGAATATAGATTAAAAACTTTTAAAATAATATCCATTTGCCACGCCGTAAAATCATTAAAAGTAAAATACAATTAAATTGTTAATTCAATACTTGACTGAATGAAAAGGAATCCAGTTTATTTTTTTTAATTGTTTCTGGTAATTATAAAATTCATAGGTACACCACAAAAGAAACCGTCTTGTACGATTTTTTTTAATGTGAATAAAAGTGCAAATTAAATGGTCTATTTTATTTTTAACCGACTTCAAAAAAGGAGGTTCTTTAACCTTTGGGTTAAGTTGGTGGCCCAATTACGCCGTGGCTATACCTACCCTGCAGCCTAATTGCGGAACGCCAAATCGTCAAATGATTCTGATCAGTTGGCTTCATTTCTATCACAATTGGCTTCATTTTACGATTTTCGAATTGCGAAACTCTAGTTTCTGCGCAGGGCCTTAACGTTCATAATTGGTTTCATAATAAACTTCAGCTTCAGCAGGCAAGAAACTTCATGGACACTCTTTTAAATCAAGATACTACATATTCCTGGGTGTATTGTTCTTGTTGCTTCTATGTGAGAACAATGAAAAAAAAAAACAATGTCAAACAATTCAAAATAAAAGATAAGAAAGCCCCGGCATTTAACCAGTCCCGGCCCAGTCTCAACTTACGGCGCCCGTTCACAAACGCGACGCGTGGATGAGCACCATCCAGCTCAACCATTTTAAAGGGAAACGAATGATCCAACACATCTTTAGCCGTCATCTCAGTGTACATCCCCTTTCTAGCGACATATGTCACTCATTTCTCATAGGTAAGAAGAAATTCACATAACTAATTTGTCATAATTTTTCAGGTCAACTACTGAACAGGATAATAGCATCTAATCTTCATGAAGCTGTGGTGCCCCAGATCCCTGCGCCTCGAAATCAGAATCAAATTGATACGGGACCACCACTCGGGGACTTCGAGAGGTTACCTGTAAGTTTTAACATAATATGTAATGATGAGCAGTGGTGGCCCAGTGGTATCGGCCGCGACTTACGAGTTGTAGGTCGTAGGTTCGAACCCAGACAGGCGCTTTACTTTGTGTAAAATTATTTCATCACCACTGCTCTCAAAACGGTGAAGGAAAACATCGTGAGGAAACCGGCATGTCCTAGAACCAAAAATTCAAAGACATGTGACATCTACCAACCCGCACTGGGCCCGCGTGGTGGATTACGGCCCACTCCCTCTCACAGAGAGGAGGCCTGTGTCCCAGCAGTGGGAACATTATAGGCTGATGATGATGATGATGATGTAAAACTAGGTGACCCGACAGACGTTGTCCTGTCCAAATTTCAATAATTCCTAAAAAAAAAAACGTCGCATAGAAATTGTACTTTCCCGGCAACTTTTTAATATTTTTTTTTTGTGAAAACCAGAATCAAAATATTACAAACATTTTAAAACAAAAATTTGCCAAATTGGTATAGCCGTTCTACAGTGATGCGCTTACCAACAAACAGCATTTCATTTTAATTACATTGATTAATGGGTTGAATTAAGTATTATTATCGATATCCCAACCAGGATTTAACCCTATTAAATGACTAAGTAACTATTATTTACAAACAAACTCTTAAGCTTTATTATCAGGATTTATTTGTATAGATATAGATAGACGCCGCTAGGGGAGGCTCTACTCGTGCACCCCGATCAAAACCGGTTAGCAGTATACCAAAACTAACTATAGTAGATGTAGGTAAAGGCCTATTCAAACCTAAGCGGTATTCGCTGCCGCTGTGGGTAGAGGTCATACCGCGCGGGTTTCGCTCAGGTATTTAGTATCAAGTTCCGCGGCTAGAGCGACCTGAGCGGTATTCGCTGTCGCTGTGGGTAGAAGTGCCTTCCTGAGCGAAACTCGAATTTGGTATTCTACCCACAAGGATACAAACAGTAATATTACCGCATACCCACTCGGTTTTCTACCGCAGACGGTAGTGAAAACTGCTTAGGTTTGAATAGGCCTTAACTCTTCCACGCGTAATGTTTTCCTATCTAACTTTTACACATTTTATGTGATACATCATGATTGTCCGGACACGGCGGCCATGTTTTATTAACCTTTACCTAACTACACAATTTTACTATGACATGAATGATTTATCTATACTTATACTTACTAATAATAAAACTGAAGAGTTTGTTTATTTTTTGTTTGTTTGAACGCGATAATCTCTGCAACTACCGGCCGGATTTGCAAAAATATTTTTGCATTTGATAGCCCAATTCTTGAGGAAGGCTATAGGCTATTTTATATCACGCTAGGATCCTTAGGAGCGGAGCAAAAGGAAAAAAATCAGAAATAACTCTAAGCGAAAACGAAGTAAGGCAGTGCCTAAGGCATTAAGTCCGCCTTTGTACCTTTTTGGGGGGAAAGTATAAGTAAATAAATTAGTAATAGCGTGGGGGAACGATGGGATACGACGGATAGGTCGGGGGTCAAAATTTCACGCGGACAAATTCGCGGGTACATGCTAGTCTTAAGGTGAATGCGCAGTGGTAGACCGCGAAATTTAAATTTTCTTACGTTTTTTGCAATTTGTAGGTCAGTGTCAGGTTGTATCTTGATCAAAATATGATTTGCGATTACCTTAAGGCCGCAGATATAACAATACTGTCTCGTAGTACGTTGTTTGGTAATACATATTAGTCTATTTTTAGCTGCTATTGTTTCTTGATGACTCAGACGTCTAGGTCAGTTTAGTTATGTTATTGGCACTGTGCTAAATAAAAAACGCATACATGATCGAAAACTTACATAAAACTTACATGAAAACTCAATGTGCAATCCTTCGTAACTTAATTTTTTTATTATCTCGTTTATTTATTTTCATACTTATTAATTACATTTTTAAATATTTTGATTAAAAACAAAAAAAAATACATTTAAAAATATAAAAAATAGTGGTCCGCCATTATCGGAAGCAGGGCTTAAGCTACCGGTGTTTAGGGCTCCAGAGACAGGAATCTCCTGACGACTCAATTTCAAGATTTACGATGTGTTCCCAAATTCAGAGTAAGATGTTAAAATGTCATACAACTCAATTTCAAGGCTTGAGTTCATGGAATTCCCGATGTGTTGCCAAATTCATAGTAACATGTTGAAGTCTCTTACAATTCAATTTCAAGGGTTGAGTTCACACATTGGGGTTAAATCATAAGTATTCTTCAAACCCTGTATAGTCCTTGCCCAGTTATTTTAACTCTGACAGCTGCAACCCAACAGCAGCCTTATTACAACAGCAATAAAGATCACTGTGATTTTGACAGACATGGCTGTTGCAGCCACCCAAAGCAACATTATTGTCACGAGGTTAAAGTAATGTTTGTTTTCGTCAATCTCCTGCTACTAACTGGACGAAAACAAGTAAATGTTCTTCTATATAGATTTTATTCAATTTCGAGCGGCCATTGTTGTTTACATCTTTGGCAAATTTAGAAACGTATGTATGTAAACGACTATAAGTAGTTTTTTTTTTAAAGAAAATACATTTTCTGTACTCGGAAACTAGAATAGATAGAATATGATCAAGTTCAATAACGCGGTAGTGTTATGTAGATTTGTTTGTGCATAAATGAATTAATTAAGGAAATGATCATTTGAATGGCTGTTTCTCACGCTACCTAATAAAGTTAATTAGCTTTTATGGTGATCAGGCAAACACGCAATTTACTAGATTGGTTTTAAGACATAACAGTGTCGTAAAGAGACATTGATTAAAGTCATAACAATGTCGCTTGTGTGCAGTGTCGTGTCATGTCATGTCGTGTATCTTATACAGGGTGAAATTGAATTCATGGGCATCCTTTTAAAGGGCCATTGTACTCATCAATATGAACAACTTTTACTATGGGACCAAGCCTGAAATCGCGAAAAAAAAATCAGCTCTCAGCTCTTCCCTACAGTTTAACGAGTTATGTGAACACTAGCACTTTGCCCGCGACTTCGTCCGCGTGTATTTCGTACTTTCCTCTAAAAATTTCGACATTTGTGTATTATCTTTATTATTTATTTAGATAAATAAGTATTCGGGACAATTTTTGAAGTGAAAACTTCTTTAGCGGCGTTGCACACTTTTTGTAACATAATGGGTAAAAAATGTTAAACTCGCGTCAGGACACGTGACCGTCAGGAGAGATTTCCCCCCCCCCCCCCCCTCTCTTTCAAAGGCGGCGCCAAACGAAGTGAACCACGTGACTCACGACAATGGATGGATGGATGGATGGAGTGGAAGTGGAAGTAGAAGTGGAAGTGGAAGTCGAAGTGGAAGTGGAAGTCGAAGTGGAAGTCGAAGTGGAAGTCGAAGTGGAAGTCGAAGTGGAAGTCGAAGTGGAAGTCGAAGTGGAAGTGGAAGTCGAAGTGGAAGTCGAAGTGGAAGTCGAAGTGGAAGTCGAAGTCGAAGTGGAAGTCGAAGTCGAAATCGAAGTCAAAGTCGAAGTCAAAATCGAAGTCGAAGTCGAAAGCGAAGTCGAAGTCGAAGTCGAAGTCGAAGTCGAAGTCGAAGTAGAAGTGGACGTGAACGTGGACGTGGACGTGGACGTGGACGTGGACGTGGAAGTGGACGTGGATGTGGACGTGGACGTGGACGGGGATGGATGGATGGATGGATGGATGGACAGCTGATGGCTCGACCGTCTGTGTAGTAGCCACACTGCTGTGTATTCGTAAAATTCGTGTATATAAAGTGTTTAAAATATGGAAATTGAACAAAGTGCATCTATTAATGAAAAAGGTGACGCAGAAATAGTGAAAAAAAATGAGTTATATTAATTAAATTAATAATTGATTTATTTCAACGTTAATATTTTCCGTCTTTTTTTTAAGTTTACCTATAGATCTAAGGAATCAGATATTTCAAATAAACTGTATCTCCGCTTTTCAACCCCACACGGGTGGAATTTCTAAAAACCGTTTGGGATGTGTTCATAACTTGACTCAAAAACCCATACCCTTTTTCTGGTCAATGGAAGCAAGCAGTAAAATCCACCCCTTAAACTTTATTACCGTTTCCACCTTGATAGGAGTCGATTTTTGAAAAACCCTAAAACACATATTTTTTTTTATTTTTGTTTTAGTAGTACCGAGTTTCGAGTTAATCGTACTGCGGGTTACATATTTTTGTAACCTATTATTACTTTGTCACCCCCTAAATCCTCTGTGAGAGTTTTTTTAAACTAAAAGTGACAATCTTAATTATTTACTGAGCCAAATATTGCCAAGTTTCAAGTTTATTAACCAAATGAATAAGATTTTTCATATAAACTGTATCCCTTCTTTTTATACTCATAGAGGTGGAATTTTGAAAAATCGTCTGGCATGTTTCTATAACTTGACTTAAACATTATTTATACCAATTTTCCAGTTAATCAAGCCACGTAATAAAATACTCCCCTGTGAAATCGACTACCACCACTCTTCACATCGTTAGGGGTAGATTTTTGAAAAAACCCAGGTACACTTTATTATTTATTTTGGTTGGTTGGTGGTGAGTTTCGAGTTAATTGGACCGCGCGTTAAAATTCTTCCATACAAAATTTGACACCCCGAATCTCCATTTAGGGTAGCTTAGAATTCCAAAAAATTACGAATTTTATAAATCAGTATTTGTGCCAAGTTTCAAGTTCTATACTATACATTTTTTTTTGAGTTATTCAAGCCACTCACTAAAATCCCCTTAAAAATCGAAGTCTGGGTCAATTTTCGAAAACCCCATACACTTATTATTGATTATTTTCCGTCAAAAGTATTAATACTGAGTTTCGAGTTAATCGGACCACGCGTTCTTTGAGGGGTAGTTTTGATAAACGAATAATGATAAATTTTATTAGTTGCTTAGGCAAGTATTCTTGCCAAGTATCAAGTTTATTAATTAAATGAATAAGATTTTTCATATAAACTGTACCCCATTTTCACCCCCACAGGGGTGGAATTTATAAGAATCGTTTGGGATGTGTACATTACTTGACTCAAACATTATTTATACCAATTTTCGAGTTAATCAAGTCACGCACTAAAATCCTCCCCTGTAAAATTAACTACCCCTTTTCACGCAGTTAGGGGTAGATTTTCGAAAAACCCAGATATACATTATTCTTTATTTTACTGAGTTTCGAGTTAATCGGACCACGCGTTAAAATTCTTCCATACAAATTTTGACACCCCCCAATCCCCCTGTAGGGGGTAGTTTAGAAAAACAAAAAATGCCAACCTTCATAATTTACTTAGATAAGTATTCGTGCCATGTTTCAAGTTAATCGGACCGCGCGTTAAAATTCTTCCATACAAATTTTGACACCCCCCAATCCCCCTTTAGGGGGTAGTTTAGAAAAACAAAAAATGTCAACCTTCATTAGTCCCAGTAGTTTCGGCTGTGCGTTGATATGTCAGTCAGTCAGTCAGTCAGTCAGTCAGTTTCTCCTTTTATATATTCTAATTAAATTAATAATTGATTTATTTCAACGTTAATATTTTCCGTCTTTTTTTTAAGTTTACCTATAGATCTAAGGAATCAGATATTTCAAATAAACTGTATCTCCGCTTTTCAACCCCACACGGGTGGAATTTCTAAAAACCGTTTGGGATGTGTTCATAACTTGACTCAAAAACCCATACCCTTTTTCTGGTCAATGGAAGCAAGCAGTAAAATCCACCCCTTAAACTTTATTACCGTTTCCACCTTGATAGGAGTCGATTTTTGAAAAACCCTAAAACACATATTTTTTTTTATTTTTGTTTTAGTAGTACCGAGTTTCGAGTTAATCGTACTGCGGGTTACATATTTTTGTAACCTATTATTACTTTGTCACCCCCTAAATCCTCTGTGAGAGTTTTTTTAAACTAAAAGTGACAATCTTAATTATTTACTGAGCCAAATATTGCCAAGTTTCAAGTTTATTAACCAAATGAATAAGATTTTTCATATAAACTGTATCCCTTCTTTTTATACTCATAGAGGTGGAATTTTGAAAAATCGTCTGGCATGTTTCTATAACTTGACTTAAACATTATTTATACCAATTTTCCAGTTAATCAAGCCACGTAATAAAATACTCCCCTGTGAAATCGACTACCACCACTCTTCACATCGTTAGGGGTAGATTTTTGAAAAAACCCAGGTACACTTTATTATTTATTTTGGTTGGTTGGTGGTGAGTTTCGAGTTAATTGGACCGCGCGTTAAAATTCTTCCATACAAAATTTGACACCCCGAATCTCCATTTAGGGTAGCTTAGAATTCCAAAAAATTACGAATTTTATAAATCAGTATTTGTGCCAAGTTTCAAGTTCTATACTATACATTTTTTTTTTGAGTTATTCAAGCCACTCACTAAAATCCCCTTAAAAATCGAAGTCTGGGTCAATTTTCGAAAACCCCATACACTTATTATTGATTATTTTCCGTCAAAAGTATTAATACTGAGTTTCGAGTTAATCGGACCACGCGTTCTTTGAGGGGTAGTTTTGATAAACGAATAATGATAAATTTTATTAGTTGCTTAGGCAAGTATTCTTGCCAAGTATCAAGTTTATTAATTAAATGAATAAGATTTTTCATATAAACTGTACCCCATTTTTCACCCCCACAGGGGTGGAATTTATAAGAATCGTTTGGGATGTGTTCATTACTTGACTCAAACATTATTTATACCAATTTTCGAGTTAATCAAGTCACGCAGTAAAATCCTCCCCTGTAAAATTAACTACCCCTTTTCACGCAGTTAGGGGTAGATTTTCGAAAAACCCAGATATACATTATTCTTTATTTTACTGAGTTTCGAGTTAATCGGACCACGCGTTAAAATTCTTCCATACAAATTTTGACACCCCCCAATCCCCCTGTAGGGGGTAGTTTAGAAAAACAAAAAATGCCAACCTTCATAATTTACTTAGATAAGTATTCGTGCCAAGTTTCAAGTTAATCGGACCGCGCGTTAAAATTCTTCCATACAAATTTTGACACCCCCCAATCCCCCTTTAGGGGGTAGTTTAGAAAAACAAAAAATGTCAACCTTCATAATTTACTTAGATAAATATTCGTGGCAAGTTTCAAGTTTATTAACTCAAGGAATAAGATTTTTCATACAAACAAAATCCCCCCTTTTCACCCCCTTAAAGGTTGAATTTTCAAAAACCCCTTCTTAGTGCTCCCCTACATTATAAAAGGAAGCTGTGTGCAAAATTTCACATTCCTAGTCCCAGTAGTTTCGGCTGTGCGTTGATATGTCAGTCAGTCAGTCAGTCAGTCAGTCAGTCAGTCAGTTTCTCCTTTTATATATATAGATAAATGCAAGGAACAGCTGTTTTTTTTTCGCGATTTTAGGTTTAGTCCCATAGTAAAAGTTGTTCATAATGATGAGTACAATGACCTCTTAAAAGGATGCCCATGAATTTAATTTCACCCTGTATTTTAAAGACTATTCTACCTATCTAAGAATGTCGTGTAGTGTAGGTAGGTGTCATTTTACAACAATTAAAGATGCAATACAGATAGACAGCTATCTAATTGTGGCAATTTACACCGGTACACTCTCAAGTTAAAAAGGGTTTGTGGATTTGATTCCAAAAATATAACAGACTCAATCAACTCGGCCTATCGCAGTCCACTGCTGGACATAGGCCTCTACAAGTCTACCCCAGCCACCTTCTTTAGGTCGTCCGAATAACAACCTTATTGTCACGACGTACGGACGTAAGAATATCTTATATACGGGATTTAATCGCGCACTGGATTTTAAACTCTCGGTGCCAAGCAAAGCGTTGAAAATCCAGTGCGCGAAAAAAATCTCCGCAGGAAAAAATCGCCCGTGCGTACCTGAGTTAATTGTAACTAAATTAAATTGGGAACTATATTTTCTATCACCAAAATTTATATTTGTCATCAAGTTGTATCACCTAATAAATAGATCTATCGCCACGAAATATTTGTATCACCTAATAAATAGATCTATCGCCACGAAATATTTTCGTTCTCAGATAGCGGGGCTCCGTCGACATAGGATGCAAGAAGGAGCGAAGGGCACCCCGAGGTTCGGTTTGGTTAGGTTACTTTAAACCCTTTACACAGAAATAGGGGCCCCGCGAAGCGGGGCTCCATCGACATAGGATGCAAGAGCGAGCGAAGGGCACCCCGAGGTTCGGTTTGGTTAGGTCACTTGCATTGTTTGGTGACTACATTTTGGTGACAGATCTACTATTTGGAGGACAAACCCTATTATTTAAGAAACACAAAACTAATTAAATTGGTGATAGCTTAAATGATACCCAATTAAATTAAGTCTGAGTTTGTAACGTTTCTATGTAGTGATTAAAAACGGCCTTACTTTTAACTTCATCGCGTGATATTGTTGTCAAGTGATGCTCTAATTTCAATAATTATCAGTTGATAAACGTTGGAACGGAGATGGCTTTGACATCAGAACGATAAGGTCGAAGAAAGAAAAGAAGGCTATACAGGGCGGCAGGGCCATCGACGCGCTAACTATACTTAATCACGAATTCAGCACATGATTCTAAACAACTTAATCTGCATTCGCGATTTTTTTGCCAAAAATGTAATCACATATTTTATGGAAAAATAACTTTAAATCCTACACAATAAAGTTCAGTTTACGCTAAAACTTCAAACATTTTTATAACTTTTTCAATAGTGCTAGTCACTCTGAGAAATTAACTTAATTACCATTGAAATAAAGTTGACATTTGTTTAACTTGAAATAGTATTAATTTGAAACATAAGTTTGAATAAACATTAGTGTTTAAATTTTTCGTAGTCCAAACTAATATTATAAATGCGTAAGTAACTCTGTCTGTCTGTCTGTCTTTTCTTCACGCCTAAACTACGGAACCGATTTCGATGAAATTTGGTATAGAGATAGTTTGAGTCCCGGGAAAGGACATAGGATAGTTTTTATCCCGATATTCCCACGGGATCGAAACTTACGCGGGTGAAACCGCGGGGCGCAGCTAGTTAATTATAAAAAAAAAAAACAAGAATCCATGGTAACAGGTTGTACGTCGATGTCCCCGCCACCCTGTATATTATGACGATGATCTCTACATATTATAAAAAAAATAACTTGGCCGTAGTCGGGTAATTAAAGACGCATTTCTTGTCTGTCTGTTTGAACGCGTTGTTGTTTTAACAACGCAACTGATTTTGATGCAGTTTTCACCATCATATAGGAAATTTGTTCTTGAAGGTTTATGTGTACATTCATATAATACATACAGTAAAACGGGGCTACTTTGACTTCCAGGGTTACTTTGACAAGGCCGATCACAACGCTATGACGCGTTCCCCACACCCCGCGCCTCGCGCAATATTACTTGAGGTCACGCACACATGCACACAAAACCGATTTTGGCGCTCTGTTAAAGTAGTTTCAACGCCTGTCAAAGTAACCCTGGAAGTCAAAGTAGCCCCGTTTTGCGGTAATAAATAAATGTCGATGTTTTATAAAGTCGTAATAGAATAGAATAGATTTCGCTAGTATACTTATACGACGAAGCCCGTAAATAACAGTACCTACCTGTTACCTAACTCTCCACCTAAATTGCGTTTACTAAGAATGTCAATCCTTTTAATATAAAAACTATGACTTATTTACGTTGGAGCTGTGGTTATGTCTTAATGACGGAAAATTTTCGAGGAAACATAATAATCGTTATTTACTGTGATATGTAAAATGATCATTACATATCTGTGATTAGTTTTTTTTTTTATAATGCAGTATCTGACATCGTATGTGACTATAAAAGTAGGGGAAAACCAAAGAAGCAATGGAAGGACTGCATGAAAGATTAAATGACTAAGAAGAGGATGACTACAGAGATGACGACTAATAGAGAAGTATGGAAGAAAAAGTCATGTTGCGCCGACCCTTTATAAATTGAGATAAGGGAGAATGATGCTGATCATGATGTAACACCGTCAATAAAACACTCGATATATTCTTGAACTGAAATCTTCTTTAGGCACGTTGGGCATTTTTTGAGATGGGAAAAAACCATTGAATTCGCGCCACTGTTACCGTAACCGACACCGCTTCGGATGTGTTCGGCTGTCCTCGGGATGTACTCGGTTTTAATGTATATTCGATATGTCAGTGAGTGATGGCAAAGTATTCTGTTTTCACTTACGTAGGCACTCCCGGAGTGCCACTGTTTTTTTTTTAACAAAACATTAATATAAGAATCCGTTCTACTTTTCTTTCAGGATGAAACCATACTATGCGTGATGAAGTATTTGGACATCCAGTCACTCTGCCGATGTGCTCAAGTGAACAGACATTTCTACAGACTCGCTTCAGACGCCATACTTTACAGGAGCATAGACCTCAGACCTTACTGGCATTGTGTGCAGTCACAGGTAATATTCATTGAACTTCCTTTTTCTGACTAATTTCCAAGGTATAATTAACATCATTTAGCGCAGAGCAGTCGCTGAATGTAAAATACTGGTCAGCTGCATCCGGTTAGATTGGAAACCGACCCCAATGTAACTGGGATAAGCCTAGGCAGATGACGATTAAGCCGAAAGACGTCCACTCCTGGAATTAGCATCACCACATGGACCGGTCCTATGCTTCTGGCATCCGGTGGATTCTCGCCATCTTGACCAGGTCATTCGGTCCACCTTGGGGACATAACATTTGATACTAAGACCCGGCTTCAGAAAACCAGTTAAAGTAATTGATTTCTTATCAGTAAATCTAATGTCTCCTGTTATAATGAGATTTAAATAGTTGTGGCCAAAGATTTAAATCGTTAGATTCGCTTGACTTCCTCCTCAAAAGATGGTTACGTTTATGTTTCGTTGACCATGATATTTAAATAGTATTGTCTCGCTCACACTTACTGAAAATCGTATTTATCTTTCAGTGCGGGATGTGTGCACAGCACTTTTTTTTGTATGGCTATTTAGTCACGACCTACTGCGAGGGTAAATTTCACGATTTCAATCTTTGGTTGTGGCAGATAAAAAGTTTACAGGAAGGGAGGGTTCCATTACTAAAATCAAAGTGTACTAAAGTGTAACTGAGACAAGAGTGAGTGAATAACTAATTGTAATTTAACAGTTTGGTCCTAATTTATGACAACAAGTCTACTATCAAATCGTGGAACAACATTAAGCATTAATTTGATAGTACGTATAATCGACATCGTAAATGCTTTACCATCCTATGGTTAAATGCACGTCATAAAACCAACGAAAGAACAGAAAGAAAATACATTTATTTGCGGCGAACATGACGCGTGAAATGCAAGTTGGGGAGATAATTTGAGTTACATCCACGCAAAAAGGCCATGTATCCAAGACAGAGCCACAGCGCTTGTTGAAAAAAGTCAAAGCTATTTTTGCTTTAAAACCAATATGACAGTTTCAATCTTAGTAAAGTTTATTTACTGGAAGTTTTTGCCAAAAGTGGTAAAGTAATTATGAGGTCGTCTATAATATCCAAAATAAGCTTGCCGAGGTGCACAATTATAAGTTTCGTTTTTCCGAAAACACGCAAGAACTATTATAGAATCGTAGTTCTCGTGCTTTTGAATGCCGAAATTTGGGTGTATACGTGTTCTGCAAACTCCTTCAGAGAAGAAAACGTGACGCTTTGCGATGGTTTCCTCCATACTTTCCATAGTACAGTCCTTTCAATGTAATTTTTACCTCTGGTTTTGCCATCACTGTCCAAATCACAGTGATCTTTATTCTCATTCTGATAAGGTTGCTGCCACTAACAAGTCTGTCAAAATCATTGTGATCTTTATTCTCATTATACTAAGGTTGTTGTTAGGTTGCTGTTGTCAGAGGTAGATTAAGTGAATTAACGACCTATGGTCGTTGCTGTGAACGGACTCTATAGTAAACAAGTCCTAAAACGGCGCGCATTGTTTGAAGTCACGTGTAGCAATCACGTTTTGAGTTCAACTCTCATTTATCGTTAAACACTTTGAACTCGTTTATTGTTTAGTCTTCTTGTTGTTTATGTTATTTAAAATTGTTCTTATTTTAATTCGTACGCTATTCTATATATAATATTTTTATCATGTTGTTTGCAAATAGTGAGGTCGTGGAAGTAGGTTTTACTGGCATATCTACCTATGTATCATATTTAGCGTTTCGTAGGCGAAATTTAAAATACAATAATACGTTTTGTCGATTACGGAAAACAAAAATAAATTTATATCATTGTGTATTCTTTTTTTTTTTAACGTTGGTAAAACGTTAAAATAAATGATATTTGACACAAAATTCGGCTACACAAACTCCACTGACTGACGTACCTAGTCATCAAGATGAACATCTGGCTTTGGACAAACGTGTCGTCGCCGCGTCAACGCGACGTAGTTTTAACAATAATAATAAACCATTTATTTTCAGGTAACAAAGACCCATACATACATACCTTAACCTTAGTATACATAATAATATAGTAACAATTTCGTTAGTAAATAAGTTTTGATACAAACACTGCGTTAACGGCTATGCTGGAGATACGCTCAGTGCAATTCTAAAATCTATATTAAGGCCCGATACTACCTCAGATTGCGAAAATTGCCTTAGCATTAACGGCTGTAGTTCCAACAGTTCTGCAGTTTTCACTTTGAAATTAATATACGATAAAGATGAGGACTACTGCGAGGTGTCATCGGTTGCGAAAACACGATTGCATACAATTTTCTCGATACAAAGAAGTCTCAAAGTTACCTCTCAACCGCAAAATAAAAGGAGAATATTCAATGAAAATTTTCAAATTAGGCCATGAAAATTTGCAAGCTAATCGAACTATGCATAAAGCAGGTGTCATAGGTTCGTTTTTATTTTTTTAATCGTTAAATTTAACGTAAAAAGATGAGATCCGAAATATCCAGCTTTATAACCACTCATACCTTGAACCGCTCTGCCGCCCGGCCCCCGACAGGACCCCGATTCAGTATTTGTCAGTACCGCTTCGGCTATCAGACGGGGAACCCGTGTCACTTTGCTTGCTGTGACGTTGCAAAACTAATACTAGCGACACCTGTCGTGGAATAGCGATTGACATGGTGGTTTACGTTACGCAAAGACGGTTTTTTGTGTTTAGTAAATTAATTGCAGTTTAACAGTTAATTGAAACAAATAAATAAACATACATAATTCACCATATTTTTAATTAAAAACATAGTCGATTGTATTAAGGATAAAAATCGATAATAATCTTATATAGTCTGTGGAAGATTATTCGAGAAACTGTCAGATTGGTTTGGAAAAAACGGTGTTCCGTGTCCGGTCTTTTACGACCAAGAACACGAGCCTGGGGGCTGTTTGAGAGGGACTTTATATCCTGAGAGGAACGGGATGTGCCCAAATAACCCGATGGGGTTTTAATATAATCCAGTAAGAGCAGAATCCTGTGAGTATTAAACCATTTGCTTTATTCTTGCTGGACAGCCTATAGCCCAGGTCTCTTGCATGTATGTTCTGACACGAGGACGTTGTTACAGGTCTGGCTTGTTATGCTAGCCTTCATTTTGATTGGTGCTATGCGCAGCTAAATTGATGCCTGGATGTTGCGCCGTTGTGTGATGATTTGGAATTCATCAGAGCGCAGGCGGCTTTAAGGTTATCCCTTGCGGTGTGGTCATCCGACGTTCAGGAAGGCCTTACTTAGCCGGTTCCCGGTTATGAGGGAAGTACGCCACTCCAGGTAACGAAAGCGTCACCATCTCGTCCGTAGGCCGCGTTCGCGTGTGCTCACAGGAACCTCCTGTGAGCGAAGCCAAGGACCGACGATCCGTCAACTGACTGAGATCAAAACTGAGAGGTTATTGTGTAAGAGTATAATTTAACCTATGAGAGAGTTAGGCCTTTTGTAAAAAGGCTAGGTGTTAAGACCAGTTGTTGTAAGACCTTGTGTCTCGGGTAAGATTAGTATATTAGTTATTTTCCCCTTATGAGCACAGTCCAAATAGGTCGACACATGTACGTGAGCTAGTAAGGTTATTGATCTATTCCCTCGCGGACTCGCATAGCGACTCTGAGAAATTGCTATTTGTCTCATGCAGGTTTTCACCCATACCACTAGGTACGGAGACTAGTTGTGTGGGTGAATGCCATAGCAGCAGGGAAAGAGGCATTATTTTAGTGGCTCGCCACTTTGTTTGTATGTGTGCCTTAATTATGTATTAATTCCAATAAACTTGTATTGTGTAAGAAGGTACTTGTTTAATTGAATCTTTCCCTAGCAGAATATACCCTATAAATTTACTTTAGCACGGTGGTGAGTAGTATAGTTCAAATAGAAACCATCATCAGCTTGTTTCCAATTAATTTCTGTAAACTACGCACGGGCCAGTGTTACATTGCGCTCAAAAGACCCGATTGACAACGTTTTATGTTCTGAAGAAATTATGTAATAAAGTAAAATGAAATATAGATGTGTTAACGCCTATGCTTAGGTGTGTGTTAGGGAGACTAAATAAAATACTGTTATAGAACAAACCAATACTTATTTAGATCTTTTAAATTTAAACTGACGTGTACAAGATTACAGAAATTCTAGGACCCGTTACAATATTAAGCGTATGTTGACCGATCGGTGGTGCCGCGTCGGAGCAAGTGAAAGAGACCCCGGCCTTCTACCGCGGAGCCCGAGCGAGGTCCCCCCGCCGTCGTGTGTGGTGGCGCGCCGCCATTGGTCCGCTGCGGTATGGCGTGATACCTGCCGCTGGTCGCAACGGCGCTCCGATTGGCTCAGCGGAGATGGTCGGTGGATGACGTCGGCCCGCTGCCTGCGCGCCGCGCTGGTTGCTAGGCGGGCACAGGCCGCAACATACTCCCGGGCGTTGAAGACTTCGACTTCAACTGGATGACATGTCCCGCCAGAGGGGACACATCGTGCGGACGGCACGAGTGACCGTCCCTTTGGTTGTGGCGACGTCCGCCACCCGGCTGACCCCGTCTGGGCCTGGGTGTAGGCGCGTGACGCGCCCCAGGCGCCACTGGAGCGGCGGAAGGTTTGCCTCCCGCAGGAGCACGAGGTCGCCGAGGCAAATGCCTCGCTGCTGGGTCCTCCACTGGGACCGTTGCTGCATCTCGGCCAGGAACTCCTTCTGCCACCTGGACCAGAACTGTTGGCGGATTTTTTCAATTACTTTGTAGCGGTTGGGCCGCAGTGCCGTGATGGGTGGTGATGGGACGGCGGTCAACGGCCTGCCCACCAGAAAGTGCCCCGGGGTTAGTGGAGAGGGGTCATTAGGGTCGGACGAGAGGGGAGAGAGGGGACGGGAATTGAGTATGGCCTCAATCTGCGAGAATAGTGTCGCCAGCTCCTCGAACGTCAAACAGGCCTCCCCAGCTACTCGTTTAAGATGATATTTAGAGGATTTTATACCAGCCTCCCATATGCCTCCGAAATGGGGCGAATATGCAGGTCCAAACACGAAGCGGATTCCCTCGTCCGCCGTGTAATTGTACACAGATTCTTGGGCCTCCTGCAGCATCCTACCCAGCTCATTGCATGCACCTAGAAAATTACGACCGTTATCACAATGTATGACATAGGGTTTACCTCTCCTAGCTACAAACCGGTGGAGACACAGAATGAATGCTTCAGACGTGAGGTCGCTGACCAACTCTAGGTGAACCGCCTTAGTGGTGAGACACACAAACAGACATAGATAACTTTTAGTTATGCGGTTCCCTCGGCCTTTACGACTCGAAATTTTAAACGGGCCCGCAAAGTCTACCCCACAAGAACTGAAGGCGAAGCTATTATCCGTTCTGACGGCCGGCAAATCACCCATAATTGGTTCGAAAGGTTTACCTCTCAATCGCGTACACACAACACACTGCCTGGTGGTCGTGCGAGCAAGGGTTCGCCCTCCCAAGGGCCAATATTCCTCACGGATGGCTGCAAGCAGTGCCTGGGGACCAACATGGAACAAGCGCAAGTGTTCATATTTTACTAACAGCTTAGTGAATCTATGTTTAGCGTCTAGAAGAATCGGGTGCTTCTTATCATAGCTGAATCTCGAATTTTCTAGCCGGCCTCCCACCCGTAGCACTCGTTCCGAGTCTACAAAAGGATTAAGGGGCAATATTTTCGAATTTTTATTTAACTGCAGCCCTTTGCTCAATATTTCGATTTCTTCAGAGAAAGTCTCATGTTGACTGAGTTTAATTAGAAGAGTGCATGCCTTTTGCAACTCTTCAACCGATAAGGTTGGACTAGCATTTATCTGCCCTTTTCCTATCTGGACAAATCTTAGCACGTAGGCAACTGTTCTTTTCAGCCGTAGGAAATTAGAGAACCTGTTGAAATCTATAAGCTTTGTATTATCTACTCTATTACTATTATTTGCCGCACATGAGTATGGGTTAAGTGGTTTGACTTCTGGCAGCGATTTTTCGCTTCTCGACGATTCGATCTTCCGCCGCTTCTCGATGATTCGATGAATTTAAATTTTACGCAACGAGTCCTGTCACGGTCGCCACTTGTTGACGCCTATGCTTAGGTGTGTGTTAGGGAGACTAAATAAAATACTGTTATAGAACAAACCAATACTTATTTAGATCTTTTAAATTTAAACTGACGTGTACAAGATTACAGAAATTCTAGGACCCGTTACAATATTAAGCGTATGTTGACCGATCGGTGGTGCCGCGTCGGAGCAAGTGAAAGAGACCCCGGCCTTCTACCGCGGAGCCCGAGCGAGGTCCCCCCGCCGTCGTGTGTGGTGGCGCGCCGCCATTGGTCCGCTGCGGTATGGCGTGATACCTGCCGCTGGTCGCAACGGCGCTCCGATTGGCTCAGCGGAGATGGTCGGTGGATGACGTCGGCCCGCTGCCTGCGCGCCGCGCTGGTTGCTAGGCGGGCACAGGCCGCAACAAGATGTAAAATATAAGGCCTCGTATTTTTATTTTTTCCAAATTTTGTAGTTTTCATTCATAAAATAATTTTTGAAATGGTTTAAAATCGTAATCTCATGTCAATGTCAAAACATTGTCAGAAATTTAGGGAGGTAAACGTACCTATTTTAGACAGTTCCCAATGTGTAATGGTGTTTTCAATATATTCAGCAAAACTATTTTTATAAATAATTTTATCTATCAAAACTTGTTTTCGTGAAAAATATCGTTTATGCTCACTAGTTCCTTCGCGTAGTTCCTTTGAAGGAACTACTGAGAATTTTTGGATCAGTAGTTCCTTTGAAAAAGCTGAAGGAACTACTGAGACTAGATATTTCCTTTAGCAGTTCCTTTGAAGGAACTACTGAGAACTTTTTGATCAGTTGTCCCTTTGCAAAAGCTGAAGGAACTACTGAGACTAGATAGTTCCTTTAGCAGTTCCTTTGAAGGAACTACTGAGAACTTTTTGATCAGTAGTTCCTTTGCAAAAGCTGAAGGAACTACTGAGACTAGATAGTTCCTTTGAAGGAAATAAACACATATAATGCTGCCCGCTGCTGCCGCATGCAGGACCGTAGGTTCGGTAGGAAAAGAAAGAGAAGCGCGATGACACAACGGTGGTAATTTATTGCAAATATGAAGCTATTATCTATTTACAAAAACTATTTAATAAAAAATAATCCATCACTGAATGCAGTTTGGCATCAGAAATTTAATGGTATATTTTTAATTATAATTAAAAATAAAATAATTTTACAAACCATTAAAGTAAAAATACTTGCATACGAAATTGTTCCATAGACTCTTACCACACCTCGGACACTCCATACAACGCTCGCAAAATAATTACCTATTACTACTACATAAACAAATGACGTTTCTATACGTGCAAATGTGTGCGTGAAATCTAGTAGCGTAAAAAAAATTGGCGCGGAAAGCAATTTGTGTCGGGGAACCGAACGACGACGGCGGTGGCGCTGCCCGAACGTGTGCATTATTATGAAGTGACCATGTAGTTCAATTGTTTATTTATATAGTCGGGTTCGTAATGAAATAAAAACACTAAAATAGTTTAGTTTAAATGACTTATCTGTATATAATCGGTTATTAAATCGCATGTTATTAAAAATGCGAAATCTTACAAACAGTTTATGTAAATACGAATTCGGAAAAGCATCACAATATCCAACCATCGTGATTAAAACTCAAATAAAACTTTTAAATCGCATAATTGTGTGTTCGTATCAGCAATACAGCGCTCCGGTTCGCGAGCGCCCTTGCTAAAGAGTCGGCGACGAATACCTCGAAGTGCGGGGTGAGGTGCGGTATCTGATATGAGGTCGAGGAAGGGAGTGTCCTTTCTGTACGTAGTACTATTAAGTATTCTGTGCTCTTACTGATAAGGAGCATGATTGCATTTGCGAAAACAAACGCGGTTGTTGAACTATTTGAGTACCTACGTCACAGAATACTTAAAGTACTGCGTACAGAAAGGCCACTCCCTTCCCCGCACTAACATCAGTTACCGCACCTCACCCCGCACTTCGATGTGTTCGTCGCCTGCTCTTTAACAATGGCGCTCGCATACACAAGAACCGCATCGCTGTACCTACCTACTGCTGACACGAACACATTATTTTTTTAAAGTTTTATATTTTGTGTTAATCACGATGTTGTATATTGTGCATTATTTGGATGCTTATATTCATCGAGGAACGATAAAGACAGGAGTTTCTTTCGGTTCCCGAAACATGAAAGAAGGTAAGGAACAGCAACTCAAATATCCTTTAAACCCATAAAAAATAAAAGCTAGTATATTACAGACAAACAAGTTAAGCCAGTGTTGTGATAATTTATTTTCATAATTTTCTCTATTAATCATTTATTTTCCAAGTTTTCTTCGTTTTAGAACAATTAAAACTTCCGTAATATTAACATACCAAATTGCTCTCTATCTTTATTGTCTTAGTTATGTCTCTTTCTTTCACGTTCTATTCGTTCTTCGACTTTAAAAGTAGTACAATAGAAATGTTATTAATTAGATTTCTGTGAGTACCTAGTGTCGCGGCGCGCGGCGCCCCATTGTTGCATACGTTCGGGCAGCGCCGCCGCCTACGCAATACTGCGCCAGCCAGCCCTACTAGATTTCACGCACACATTTACACGTATACAAACGTCATTTGTCAATGTAGTGGTAGTAGGTAATTATTTTGCGAGCGTTGTATGGAGTGTCCGGGGTGTGCCTACGTACTTGTGTGCGTACTTGGAAGCAAATACCTGGTGTAAAAACCCGGTCGCATAAATACGTACCTTTTCTACTCGCCCGATCACACGTTTCCGTAAAGGGCCATTTAGATGGAGAGAGTTTCTCGACTCGAAGATACGATTATCGAAAGAACATTAAAAAAGTCTCTTCGTGTAAACATTCACGATTGTCGCCCTGCCCCTTGGACGACAATTGCCTCGCAATAGAATATATCTGTCTCCGTGTAAACAGAACTACAAAGCGAGAATTGTATTTCGAGTTTTTGTGCTAGTCGCTACCACGAGTGCAGTGCCCGAGAGTGCTTTAATTATACTGCTCTTCTGAGACAATAATTAATAAAACGAAAACGGAAAAAAAGATATTGGGTTAAAAAATAGATAGCAAGAAGTACTTTTGGAGCATAAATTTCAATGAACTTAACACTATCGGCAGTACCTGAATGATTTTTGTGTCATTTTGAGAACAATATCGTAGTACCTAATCACTGAACTCGAATGGCAAATCTCGCACTCAAATCCGTTCAAACCGATTTGTACGATATTCGTATGAATTTGAAAAAATGTCATACGAGATCGTGTATAGACAAGTCGATAACTCGTAAGCAAGAATCTTCTTACTATATATTTCGTTGTCTAAACAGTCGCAGTAATTTATCGCCTAGCGATAATTGCTTACGAATCTCGTATGACAATCGTAGGCGAGAATTTCGTTCTTGCCTGTATGTAAACATTATGATACGATAGTCTTATGGCGATTTTTGCTTGCGATAGTAGCGTACGATTTCTCGCCAAGAAACGTTCGAGAAACTCTCTCCATCTAAATGGGCCTTAACGCGTTCGCCAGTTTACTCCCCAAGTCAAGCGCGCCTAAAGAAGTTTCACTTCAAAAATTTTTTGACAAAAAAAACCGACTCCCAAAATACTACAAAGTGAAAAATAACATTAATTTCGGATGTCGGTGTCTTTGGATTTGTATATTACTTTTTTGCCACCGACTTCCGAAATTAAAGTTATTTTTAGTTAAAAATCTTATATATCCAAAAAATGTATGTAATGTGCCGTCCATAAAACATGGAATAGAAAGTGAAACAACTGCCATGGAACAACTAGCATCAAATTTAATATTAAAAAAATAGAGCCTTGTGGTCTTTTTATTGATAAAGAGTTACCTTTTCTAGGTGCAACTCCGGACGGAGTTGTGCAGGGAGAAGACACAATAGTAGAAATAAAGTGTCCAATTTCTGCATTCAGGACTTCGTTGGACGATGCAATAGATTTAAAAAAATAAGGTTTTGGAGGAAAACGAAAGATGGATTTTCCATCATCCTTGGTACATTCAGGTGCAGGGACAACTACACATAACTGGTAGAAAAACATGTATTTTTGCCGTATGGTCGGGATGTAAAAATCATATCAAAACTGAAATTATACAGAAAGACGATCATTATTGGGCAAAATTCATGAGACCTACTTAAATTAACAAATTTTTACTCATCCATCATACATGTTGCCAGAGTTATGTGATCCCAGACATACACCTAATGTGGAAATTAGGGATTTAAGGGAATTCACATAAATGTTCTTGCTTTCGTCATTCTCCTCCTCTTGATTCCTTTTTTTTTAATTTAAATGTTTTCATTAATAACAACTTATTATAAAATTCGTTCTATTCTAAACCTCCGTTAAAGCCAAAATGTATGAAACTTTATAATGGACATCAGTCATTCCGATGACGTATTATTATGCGTTATAACCATTGCGTGCTCTTGACAGTGCTGGGTTGCCAGCTGTTTTAGAACCCAATGGCTCGCGACGATTGGAAAAGACCAGACAGATTGACCATAATGCCTTAGAAGTTAGGTCGGCCTTTGGTGTGTGATGCAACATGTATCGACTACCTTGTGCCACCCCATCTTCCTATTACGGTTGGCTGTGCTAGTGCGATTACTGCGGGTGCAGAAAACCTCAAACAGCGCAAATAGATACTCTAATCTTCCGACTTATATGTAGGTACCAGCCGTTTGGGGCTGATACACTAGGGCCATAAGGTCCGAGTGCCTACTTAATTTTTCGAGAAATCGCCAAGCGATTGGTCGAATCTTCACGTGACCAGAAGACTAGCCTATTTTTTGGCCAAAGATTCAGCAAAAAGAAAGTAATTTTAAGGCTTTGTCATGGCAAAGGATTTTATTACTAATCAAGTTATTTTGAATCTTATTTCAATGAGTTTAGAATTCATGTTACTTTATTTCGATACCACGATGCCGGGAAATGACGCGACGTGCCGCGGGACGCTGCGGCATGACGCGACGCGCCGAGGGATGCTGCGGCATGACGTGTCATGCCGTTTCATTCCACGTAATGCCGCGGCGCGCCATTGCATCCCGCGGGACGTGTGGGTCACGTTGTGTCGAGGAATTATGATCGCTAAGCTAGTTGAAATAAGATTGAAACTTGTGCTGCGGTCATTTCGGTTAATGGGACGCAGTCCGGTCTGTGCGGGCTTTCAGCAGGATGCCACGGAACGCCGCGGGATGCCGCAGCACAACCTTCCGTGGCACGCTATCAGTGAGCTGAGCGCCGGCTCGTATTTGGCTGTCGATGTCTTATGGTGACAAATATATGGCGGTAGAGCAATGGTCTTTGGTCGGTCATAGAACACTAATGCAGTAGGTATATTGCGGATTTCGATGTAAACTGTATTTGCTATGCGAATGATGAGTGTCTCATGTTTGTTTTGTTATACCTACTTATTATTTACCTGCCCATTTAAAAGAATTTTATATATACTGAACATACAATGTGAATGTAATAAATTAATGTTAAGTTTAATCATTTTATTTCTTGACATCCTTCCAACAATAGTTCAGTTCACCCTAACTGAATCAGTATGTCAGTGCGAGTGGGATAGAATGATACATAGCGCGGGGAAGTGGGGGCAAAATCTGAATTTGAGCTGAACTATTACAAGCCCTTAAATCTTAATTGCTGAACACTACATAAATTGCAAGGTATTGAGTGTCTCTTTGAGTTTCCTTACTTACGATTTATTTGTTACTAGCTTCAGTCCGCGGTTTCCCCCGCGTGGGTGTCGGAAATTGACCCACAGGAACAAAAAATATTTTATTGTTATAGCATAGTGTTTTTTTTTATAAGTATCGTATGTACTTTCATATGCATTTACTAAAAAGCTGTTACTTTGACATGACAGAAGACGCTTAAATTTTATTTATTTGTATGTATAGATGCAAGCTATTATATTCTTATTTTCAGGTACTCATAACCCTGTCAATGCGCTGCAAGTTCCTTCAGAAGCTAGACCTATCATGGTGCGGCAGCCATCTCATGATACAACCCAATTACGTGGTGAAGTGAGTGAACATTGCCTTATTATAATTATTAAATTACTGTTGCAAACGCAAGTAACGTGAACTTGAGCAATTAAGATAGATTGTTGCAAGATTAAGTCTGTTTGTTGATTTGTTTTATCTTTATCTTGGAGTAATGTAAGTTGTAAGTAAAGAATGACATTGTAAGTGTACTTTTTTTTCTTATGGACCTTCGAGGCACTCGGTCTTGAGATGGCGATCATATTATTTTATTTATTCATTTTCTGAACATAGGGTACAATTATACAGATGTTATACAAAAAAAAAGTTGGTCCATGCTATGTCCCGCCAAAAGGCATATCTTAGGTAATTGTCAATTAACAAAATAAAATAAAGTCAATAAGTAAGTTGATGTTAAACACAATTTCATGCAATAGTTAATAATATGTCAAAAAATTAAAACGGTACATAAACAATTTCGTATACAATAATAAATGCAATTATGGTGTAATAATAAAGTATCTGAATACTATCAAAAATAAATATAAATTAATCCTTTTTTTTTTAAATAAATCAAGTCGGTGGAAATATACGGCAGCTAAAACACTAGGAAGTGGTGAAAGACGGGCGTTTTTGGGGACTGTCTTATGTAATTTTGACGTTTGAAAAGTTCTGATTCTCAGCCAAGTTTGTAATGACTTTTGATTTGATGCAACACGGTCATGTATAAACTCAAGGTTTTATCCACAGTTTCCTCAAAGACAGTGGTGCTGAATTAACACATCTGCGCATGAATTGCTGCCAATTCGTTGACAACTCCGTGCTAAGAGCTATCGTTGACACCTCCACTAGTTTACAAGGTACGTTTGTTACTATGCTGTTTATGATTAAATTAGCGCGCCGCCCCTAATTCGCACGGTTGTTAAATGTTTCGATTGATTTCTTTATTTATGTAAGTTTAATAAGAAAAAAATCTAAATTATGTTGAAAACCTCGTTATAATCCATTGTGTAGTTTAGAAGAACAACAAGCTCATACAAAGACATGAAAACCGGTTTAAATGTGTCTAATAACAAAACCAAACCTAACTTTAGTTCTAGCCTAAACCTTTGAGCCAATATTTGTATTTCGAACTTTATTTCTTACTAGCGGCCCGCCCCAGCTTCGCAAGGGTGCAATTTTTTTTTCGAATTTCCGAAATGTTCTCTCATACAAGCCTTGTCCTGGCAATATCGAACACAACAATAAAAGAATGATTTAATTTGGGGCAGTCGTTCGGAAGTTATGCGCGTACATACATTTCGGCGATAAATTTTTGATTTTTGAACTTGACTGGCTTATTGAGAATTTAAAAGTGCGTGTAATAAATAGTGCATTAGTTATAAATTGCTTTGATTTTTATTTCTATTACCAAATACATTATTTTATTTTCAGAGCTATGCCTTCGATCTGTCGTGGGGTGTTCGGACTGGATATGCCTCTCGGCGCTGAAGAAGTTAAAACGCTTGGATCTATACAGAACTGATATCACCACGAGTGCTGCAGTCGCCATCATTAGGTCCAACCCAGCACTTCGTCATCTTAATGTTGGTAAGCATCATTTTCAGTTTTTGAAGATAGTCCATGTCTTGGTACAAGTTTACATTATAATTATTTTTATCAGAACGTTTACGTAGGTAGGTACTCGTCTATACGAAGAATAGACGAGTTCCTATCTTACTGAAAATGCTATGACTGTTATTGTCACAGGTTCATGCAAAATGATATCCTCAATGGATGAGGTAGCTCTCGCTCTCGGCGGTAACTGTCCGAACCTGGTATCAGTGGATTTCTGGAAGTCCTACTCCCTGACTCCGAACGGCATAAGAGCGCTCGGAAACTGTAAGAAGCTGCAAGAGTTGGATGTTGGCTGGTGGTAAGTTTATTTTAGGATTCGTGATTGTGTACTTGACCAAGATAGGCTAGTTTTCGCAATAGGCCTCTACCTCTTGAAACACAGCAGTGATGCTTTTTTTTTTTGTTTTGTCTATACTGTCCCACTGCTCGGCAAAGGCCTCCCCCAAGTCCTTCCAGGAACTCCTTTCCCGTGCCACCTCGAACCAGCCCTCGCGGTACGCGTCGTGAATGCTATTTTGATAATTTGGCAGAAAGGATTATTCTTCAAAGTTACGATCGCGCTTAAAAGCTGTTAACCATTTTATTCTGGAGTTTTTTCTGATAAATAGATTTAAAGCAAGTCAAAAGAGTTATCTATAAGCCTCAATAGTTAAGGTCCTTACTGCCACACATCTTATCCTGAAAATTAAATCACATTTTTTTATTCGAATATGGCAAGAAATTCGCCAAGTGACTTTTTGTGTAGTGTACACCTTCTGATGATTTTGATCGACAAAATAATAATAACCTCTCTTACTAACTAAATAACATTTACAGTTCTCCGTATGCCTTTCGTCACCTAAGCTTATTCATTGACAAACAAACACAAGCATGTATTTATTCGACAGTTTGCAAGCGGGTGGTTCCGGCGAATGGCTGGCGTGGCTATCAGGCGGGGAGCTTCGCAAGTTGTTCCTAGGAGCCCTACGAGGTGTTTGTGACCGTGATCTGAGAGCCCTACTGCCTAGGGCTCCGAAATTGGCGCAGTTGGACTTGTTAGGAGTTAGGGCTGTTACACCGGATATTTGTGATGCGTAAGTAGTCTTTTTTGTGTAGTATTTTCTAGGCATAGTCGAACAGGTAATTGCTTGTGTCATCCTAATGTTGAACGTCACTCTTTTAAGCCTATATTGTGTCCCACTGCTGGGCAAAAACCTCCCCTTTTTCCTTTCCTGTCGGTCTTCGGTCACGACCAACGGTGGATCTCTGGTTATGTTGGCCCCGCAAACATGGTCAGATCGTCACACCAACTTCGCCGACGATCTTGGCGGCAATGTCGTCCCTCGTCATAATAAAACGTCGAGGTCTATTTGTCTAAGTGACAATTAGATATTTTCAACCTTTGCGAAGTTTTAATTTATTGGAAGTTTTTGTCAAAAGTGGTAAAGTAATTACGAGATTGGCTATACCTACAACTTGCAAAACCCGAAAGTTGAAATTTTACAGGAAGGTAGAACTGTTGCTACGCAATGCACACCTCATGGCAGTCGAGATTATAAAACGTGCGAATATTGGGTACGGGATTTCGGAATTCTCCAAACTGAGTCTCGTGCTATATTGGTCCCACGTTTTATGATCGCAATTTCAACGTCGGCGTAATAAGCTTCCCTAACCCTGATACTTAAAGTTTTAAAAATCGTTATCTACTGTCAAACTAACAAAACGGTAACTTTTTCTACTCAAGGTGGAATACACATCTTTCTAACGTATGTATTTTTTAACTTTACAGGATACTAGCCGAATGCAGGCATCTGAGACTTCTAGACGTCAGTTTCTGCGACCAAATTCAAGAATCTCAGGTATGCGGTTTGTTATATTCGGAGCATTTCTTTCCCTAAGCAGTGTTCTATAAAGATCAAAGTCAAATTTTATGGATATCCAGTAGGTTTCCTTAAATATTGGAGGTACTGCCTCCAAACATCACATCATCATCTGCCTAGCCTTTTCCCAACTATGTTGGGGTCGGCTTCCAGTATTATTTATTTTCTTTAATATTGGTACTGCCTCCAATATTTAAGCAAATGTCTGGCTGGGTAAACCCCACCCAAACCATACCACACATTACAGCCCACTCCCTGTCACAGAAAGGAGGCATGTGTCCCAGCAGTGGGAACGTTATAGGCTGATTCTACTGGCTGAGCAGGTAACCGCGCTACTACTCTGCCTAGCAAATGCTATTACCATGGCATGAGCTTATTCTCTCCTGACTATATCTAAGCGTCTTGTAACTTTTTTATTCTATTAATCTGGCCATGTGCCCGATGAGATTTGCCATCGGCAAAAATGATGAATTTCCATACAAACTTTCATTCCCTATTTAACCCCTATGGGGGATGAATTTTCAAAAATCCTTTCTAAGGGGCAAACTTTCGTCTCATTAGAAACCCTTGAGCAAAATTTCGTGCCTTTAGACTTAGCGGTTTAAACTGTGCATTGTCTGTTATAGTACGCGCGTTATCATCCGAGTCTTAGGGCCATAAATCATTTCTCTATATCTATCTCGCTTGCACTTATGGGTCTTATGGAGCCGTCTAGTGAAGGGCGTAACAATGAAAGATATATTATCGATAAGTAACGTTTATCATCGTATCTTGTTCACAAAATTAAAAAAATTAACAATATTTGATATTAAACTATATTTAAAAATTATATACAGTATTTTCATACACAGAGAAAGAAAGTTTATTACAAGAAACAAAGTTGTGAATTTGTTCGTTGTGAATCACTGTTCGAATTTGAGGGCTATATAATTTCTTTAGATCAACGTTACAAAATAAAGTATCCAAAGTGTTACTCATTGCGCAATGAGTAACACGTGAATGTACATATTTATTTAATTGCAGTAAGCACATAGCAAAAAAACACCCACTGCAATTACATTTGAAACCGACCAATCAGAATCGTACAGATCATTAGTGACTCATCGTTAGCACGTGCGCAGGTAGCCGTTTATCGATAACTAGGGTCTGGCGCGCTGCACATTCCTATCTCTTTTGACTTTTATGACCTGACGACTCATATGATAACGCGCGTACTTTAGTGAGTAAGATTTTTATCAAGTAAATTACGAGTAATAAACATTCATTCACTGGCTAACTGGCTAACTGGCTATTGCTTTTTTTTCATTTCAGGTATTAGAATGGCGTGAGCAGTACCCTCAAGTGAGCATAAAGCGATCCTTCCAATCAGCTAACCTGAGCACGGCACCGAACCCACTGTTCTTGGCACCGAGTTTAGAGTAAAAATTAAACTAAACGGCCTGTTTCACAAACATCGGAAATTCTGTAGTGCTATTCTGTAAAAATATCACGGTGGGAACTTGTGAAGTTAGCTTGAAGTGAGCTGTCAATAGTGTCAATCTCTAGCGTCAGGTGGAATGACAGCTAACCTAAGTTTTCACTGAGATTTTTACTACGGCTGATTAACTTACCCTGCGTTTACACGCTTATAAAAGTTTTGATACTTGCTTTCAACAACTTGTAACAGACTTGTCAAAAACATGTCGTGTACAAAACATGTATCATACATGTATTGTTGTTGTTTCAGACATGTTTTGTTAACGACTTTGTTCACTTTTGACAAGTTTTGTGTATAACTTGTTTTAAGTGTAAGCGATAAACGAAAACCGTAGACACAGCATGTAGAATAGTCATGTTTTATGATTTGGTGTAAACGCGGAGTTAGAAAAGGGTAAATTCTGCGATTAGAATTTTTAATGTATGTAATTGTTGGGTATAGTGCTTATTCAGGGGTTTAAAACAGGCCCTTTGGCTTATTTACAAGGAGCAATCTGACTAACAAATTGAATAAATACTTAAATAATATACTTTTTTATAGTAACCGCCACGAAAGATGAGACTTGACACACCACGTGGTTTGACTTGCGCAGTACACGATTTTAGGTCTCCTTAGCGGTATGAGGGGCTCCACTGTACTTCCTCACCCGTTTATTCGAAGCTTCACAACTTTAATAGTTCTACATTTCGTTATGTAAAACACTTTCGCAAAATCCCGCATTGTGAAAACTTATAGTTTTTGAGAAAAAAAATCTTAAAGTTACGGAAAATGTATCATGTGTACATAAATGTAACATGTTCATGTTTTTTTTGTGTTCCCGATTACACTACACACTAAACCAACATAATATACAAAAATAACACATTTGTAATGACAACTTAGGATGCAAGAGCGAGCGAAGCGAGCTCGGGACTTGGGGCACCCCGACTCGGACAGGTTAGGTTAGAAGGGGATGGCGGGGTCTAGTGAGCGAGCGCAGCGAGCGAACAGACCCCGCCATCCCCTTCGTGGTTATTTTTTTTTAGACCGGGCTCCTACTACGCCTTTTAAGCAACTTTTAAGTGTTTTGAGGTTAGGTTACAAAAATCATTGGAAATTTTTTTCTCGGCTATGGTTTTGCGAACTTTTCGGTTTTCAAATTTACACTAAAAAGGGTCTATTCTATCTAAAAAAAAATAGTTACTATAAAAATCGCAGGTTTTCAGAAAAAAAAAACTTCAGGAATTTTTTTCTCGGCCCCATGGTTTTTCACAATTTGCGGTTTTCAAATTACACTAAAAAGGGTCTATTCTATCCAAAAAAAACTACCTACTATCAAAATGCGCCGGGTGAGGAAGTACAGTGGTTCCGTATGAGGTCTGAGCGCGGGACGGGATCGGGCGTCATAGAGGCGGCGGAAAGAGCGCGGGAGAGGGGGTCAAGTCTCATCTTACGTGGCGCGAATTATAAATCTCGTCTTTCTCATAGCCATATTGTGCCATCTAAACAATGTTTGATTAGTTTATTGCTTCGTGTAACTGAGCCTTTACCCGATTTAAAAGACATTTTGGTTAGTACTATATTTAATTATTTTTGACAGTGCTTATTATTCGTGCTATTTTATTGCGGTAAAAGATACACAAGAGAAAAATATTTTTAAAATTAAACTATTTTGAAACAGAAGACGTAGAATAAAAGTATATCGCTTGATAAAGTACTAGTTTTCCGGAAACGTAAAAGATTTGTTTTTTTTTTTGTTAAAAAAAGATAATTATTATAAATATGCAAAGTATCTTATATATTGCCAGTGATCTTTATTTATTTTATTTTATTGACATTTTAGAAATCTGTGTAATAAAACTGTGTTTCTGTATAATTTTTTAAAATTAAATTTTTGATTGGACTATATTACACACTAAACTTGACATCAGCAGTCACATAAACAAAATACATTTCAAGAACGCGCGTCAATCATTGCAATTTATACCTTAAGACAATTATTTAAGAGTCACATGACGCGCGTTCGTGAATTGCAAAAGAACTGTACCATCTGTAATATTAAGATTTTACTAGCTAAAGATGCTATCTAACTTTAATGTTAAATGTAAAATAAGGGCTAGTGCACACTGTTGCGACCTTTTAACACCGCATGCAGCCTGCCCGACCGTGGCCCTGGCTGTTGTCATATCAATAAGAGTTTGCTCTTAGGTGTATAATATAATTTAGAATGAAGATTAATGTGTAACAATGATTCGAAAAAATTACAGATATTTCACATTGTATCATCCTCCTTAATTCAAAAGTGATACTAAAATTAAAAAAAAAATGAACTGACTTCACTGTAAAAGTGATCTATTAATATTTGGCTTTAAACAATCTTACTATAAAAAAGACTGACTTAAATTAATAAAAACCAATTCCTCTTGACTAATATGCATTTGAAACTATTTTGTGAGAATTTTTCACCAAATATTATGCATCTTGCAGGAAGCCTTTTGTACCTAACATTTTTACCATTGACAGCTAAAATGGTTATGAAATAAGAATATTTTAATGTTATAATAACGGTTTTAAAGGGAATGCGCTAAGGTAGCCCAGCCAGTGTCAGGTTGTATCAAAATGTATTGATTCGCAACCGTATTAAGTACATATTTACAGAATTGTAATCAAGTAGAAGTCTTAGAAGTAGTCGACCTGCAAATTGCAAAAAGCGTAACAAAATTTGAATTTCGCGGCCTACCCTGGCGCTTTTGCCTTAAAGAAAAGAGAATATGTACTTTAGTATAAGGATATTAAGGCTCATTTTCATTTTTCTTCTGCCACATTGCATCTTTTGAAATTCGTAATTCGTACCATTCTTATTTCGGAAACAGACAATTTTAATGTTATAGCACAGAATACTTAAAGTACTACGTACAGAATGGACACTCCCTTCCCCGCACTAACATCAGTTACCGCACCTCACCCCGCACTTCGGCGTATTCGTCGCAGTTCTTTAACAAGAGCGCTCGCAAACACAAGTACCTCACGCACACATTCATGCGTATACAAACGTCATTTTTTAATGTAGTAGTAGTAGGTAATTATTTTGCGAGCGTTGTATGAGTGTCCAGGGTGTGGTTATAGGAACCCCATCCTGTAACTTTTAAAGTAAGCATAATGGATTTGAGCCTTATTTTCGAAAAATATTAGAATATATTTTTCGATTATTTTTAATTTATTAATTGGCTGCTTGAAACTTTTCATAGTATCTATATTTTGCAATTTTTTTTGCTCAAATTTTATACATTTTGGCATTAGTCGCCTTAAACAGATGGATTAATTTCAGTAGTCTACATTCTATAGTTTATGACTCATTATGTAGTCATTACAGTCATAGGAACGGTTTTTTAAAACAAAGCTTAATTACTTTGTGGACGCTATTTAATTAAGGTATAGTAGAGACTATTAAAAATGTAAAGTACTTTTTTAAAACCCAGATAGTAATTTGAAAGTTGTAATGTCAAACTACTGTTATAAAGCAAATACATAAATACTTGAAATGTCAGATTACTATCTGGGTTTAAAAAAAACGAACTTTATTCTCTAACATGATTATTTTAAGTAACGAACATTCAGATTACATTCAAGTTAAATAGAGCAGCGTTAAAAATTAAAAAAAAAAAACTTTTTTCAAATAAAGACATAAAAAAATTGCCTTATAAATAAGCCTTCTCGCAGAGAAGGCTGCATGCTACAATATGCCCATGCTTTAAGGCCGAAACAGACTTATAACACACCACGTTACGTGACATCAATGAAGCTTACTCATTGGCCACATTTCTCATCTTATTGAGCTATTTTCGTCATTTGGCCAATAGGTAAGCGTGTGTTGGAGTCTGGTGTTACAAGTGTGCTGCAGCCTTTAGAGTGTAGCATAGACTTAACAGTTAAAGAAAACAAAAAAAGACATTCACATTCAATTCTAAGCAGGCTGATATAAAATGTTATATACAATATTGCTTGTTGCCATGTATATCTAAATGCCATAACAGCAAAGTATTTTTCATAAATTATACTATCTACAGCTATTTGATTTTAGCTTATCTATACTTACCGTCAAAACTCGTGGCAGGCGCGTCTTAAAACGTGTGAGCGAGACGACACAAGAAACAGCAAAGAGTTTTCACAAATCTGCGAATATTATTATTAGTGATGTTCTTCAGTAAGGTCAGATGCGTAGTAGTCGCAACCGGCGTGCGTGTATGACCAGAAGGCCAATTCCTGTAATTACAAACGTTCAAAATCTCATCTCAGCGACAAACAAATGTCAAAAACTTGTCAAAATGTAGGGAAATCAAGAGATTTTATTTGACAGATTTAGATTGAGATCAGACTGTGAACGTTCATAAAATTATGAGAATATCCCCTCGGATATAGATCGGAGGGGTTATTCTCATAATTTTCGCGCATAGGCATATTTTTGTGCATAGGCACATAAACAAAGCAAGAGGAGTAAGTAAGGAACGGCCCTTACTTCTTTTGCTTCGTTTATGTGCATAGATCTGGTCGCCCGGTGGTACGCAGAAACTGGTGGCGTTCTGCAGTTTCTGTCTATCCATATGGGAAGAAGGCGTGAGTTTCTGTATTTGTATGTGTCCTACGATTATGCACCGTCCCACTCTCGCGTTTTATGACCACGATCTATTAATCTTGGCGTTTACTATTATTAAACATAATAATATATAAGAACTAGCTGCGCCCCGTGGTTTCACTCGCATAAGTGTCGATCCCATGGGGATATCGGGATAAAATGTATCCTATGTATTAATCCAAGGTGTCAGCTACCTCCATAACAAACTTTATCAAAATTGGTCCAGCCGTTCGTGCGTGAAGAAGTAACAAACATACAAACACACTCACAAGCTTTCGCTTTTATAATATCCTTTTGAACGCCATTTTCATATATATGTGACAAACGAAATCTTACCCTGGACGCCAACGTCACAAATATATGACAAAATACACGTCGCACGGGTCGCACCATATTATGAAATAAACAATTTAATCATTACTTTTGTGTGTTTTTATTTATATAATTTAAAAGTTTAAGCTTCCGTCTATATTGTTTTGCATGAAACTAATATAAATAAACCACCAATATCGAGAAATTTGTTGTTTTAAGTGTGTGTGTGTGTGTTGTTTTGTTAAAGTGGCCTGGCGCCAGGGGTACGGCGATACGTTTATACTCTGGCGTTCAAAAGGATATTAGTTTGATTATAGTGCTGGGTGCATAATGTGGTCTTAGCATAATATATTCTCGACATTTTGTAAATGTTTACATGATATTTCGATGTTTTTGCGTACTTTATAGCTCGGTAAGAGTAATATTAATATATGTCTAAGATAATTGAGACTTACCTTAATATATTTTAGTATTATTGTATTCAAAGACTTTGGACTTTAAAGTGTTAGGGGGCAATTTCTTTAACGCGTTTTGATTGACTGTTTTCAGATTCTAAGTAAATATTTTGACCAATAATGAAGATGATAATTTCATTTTCCTATTCGATGTTATATTTATCATGATATTGTTATGATAAATGTTGATAACTAAAGCAGTTCACTACATTCTATAATACCTCTTAAGGGCCATGCGCTTGCGCAATTTGCAGGTCGAGTGTCAAGTTGTATGTTGATTAAAATATGATTAGCGAGCGTAGCGAGTATGTATTTACAGAATTATAATCATTAAAATCGTCTCCTATTTAAGGTGAATGCGCAGTTGTAGACCGAATTTAAAATTTTCTTACGTTTTTAATAATTTTCAGGTCAGTGTCAGGTTGTAACTTGATCAAAATATGATTCGCGACTATAACAGGTACGTATTTACAGAATTATAATCATTAGAAGCATTAATACATCTTTCTAAGTTAGATTTCCACCATAAGAACAAATCTCGTATGGAAAAATGATTATGGTAGAAATCTAACTTAAATTAATGATTCTAATGACTATAATTATGTAAATACATATCTATTATAGTCGCGAATCATATTTTGATCAAGATACAACCTGACACTGACCTGCGAATTGCAAAAAACGTAAGAAAATTTGAATTTCGCGATCTACCACTCATTCACCTTAATGACTATTTCATGAAATATTAATCAATAGGATATTTTGAACTTAGAATCATATTTTGTTCAACAACATACAACCTGACACAACACACACAACATACAACCTGACAGAATCAGTAATACAACTTGTTAAGTTAGTATAATCCTAAAATGTCAAGATTATATGAAATAGTCATTCAGCAGGATTACTTTGGTCTTAGACATATTTGTTACGGTCGCGAATCATATTTTAACCTTTTAACCGCCCGACTTTATATCAGTTGTCGTGCCCCCAGCGCCCGAGAAAAAAAAAAAAAAGAACGAAAAATAAATACCGATGAAACGAGTCGTGATGATATGATAATAATACAGATTAAACGAGATATGTTATTTGGTCGTATATATACGACTCTGGCGGAATGGGCACGAAAATATTTGTCGGATTAATCCGACGTAGGCGGTTAAAAGGTTAATCAACTTACAACTTAATACTGACCAGCAAATTGCAAAAAACGTAAGAAAATTTGAATGTCGCGGGCTAACCCTGGCGCTTCCCACTTTAAAGTGTTCTGTGCAGTTTACCAAAAACAAAAAATAACAAGAGATATTATATTTTTTTAATTATTTACCTATACTATACTATAGCTCAAAAAACGCGTGGAAATCCACCCCTAATAATGTCTTTATAGGGAGTCAGTGCAATGTCACAAGACCAACACTTCAGTCATAGATGCTAAGATTGTAATATATTTAATAAAATATAACAAGTACCTACCTATGTTTTTCTAAATAAAAAATTATAAATGTAATAATACTGGTTTGTTTTTGTGCTCTTTTTAATAACCCTTATTATTGCCTAGATATTATTATTGTTAACCTTTTCGCACTAGTAGAGAGGCTGTCAAGTAGGTAGATATTGTGGGTAGATAAATGATTTATATTTCTGTAATGTTGGTATATTTTGTATCTTGTATTCGCAACACAATAAGTGGCGACCAAAAGAGGACTGTAAAGTCTTATTCAGATATAAGTGTAAGGTTTATGATTTTTATTATCAATTATTAAAAAAAAAATGAAATATATAAAATGAAATAATCCAAAAATCGATAGGTATAATCGATTTGAGGAATCGTTAGAATTGATTAAAGTCGTGATTTTGGAGTGGCGCTCTAGATAAAAGATACTAATATTATGTCAACAAACATCTTCATTTGAGAATTTCAATAACTAATACCTACTTAAAGATATAAGGAAATACAATAGCATTTCTCAGTGACGAGTAGGCAGGTACTGATAACAAATACTGGCGTCAGAATTATAGGTTCAGACGCCAGCACATCAAGCTACTATACGATCTGTTAAATGTCTTTAATAGATTTTCAACTTTATCGCTAAATTATAAGGTTCTAAGTTGATTGGGAAAATTTGGCAGTTTCGGGTAGCTTGACATGCTGGCGTCTGTACCTACTATTTAACAGAGGCCCTAGTACAGTTCGACACAACTTAGATGTAGCATCGGCAAAATTCGTAAAACCGATCACATCCGAACTAAGTGCGCCTTCAAAATCACCAATCTTTATTACTACTTTAGGAAAAATTGATCAATTTTTCCTAAAGTAGTAATAAAGATTTACGAATACGAATTACGAACGTTTTACGAATTTTGCCGATGCTACATCTAAGTTGTGTCGAACTGTACGAACCTGCGAAGTAAACGTAAAGTAAATTCGAACGATTATTTATTGAATCGAAAATATAAACACAGCCTCCCGACCGATTTCGGCCACCGTGGCCAAACTCAACGAGGATTAGCCAGGTACGCAGGAGATATTATTTATTTATTTATTCATAGGAGAACCAACAGCTTTAACAGAAGCATAACAATATAATATGAGACATAAAGCCAATTACAGGTAGGTAGGTATTATAGCAAGTGTGTGTGTAAACACAGGATCACTCTATTCCTTTACACTCATAGTCCGATGGAACGGCAGACACGACCGGGGAGAGATCAGGCGCAGGACCAACGGCTTAACGTGCTTTCCGAGGCACGGGGGTATTAAACCACCAACTTCCAAACTCCGGACTGTTACTAAGAAATCCATAATGGAAAACCCAATAACAATTTGTCCGACCTGGGAATCGCACCGAGGACCCCAGGCTCAGCAGTCACGCTTGCATCCACAAACCAACGTTCAAACCCAGACAGGCGCTTTACTTTATGTAAATAATGTCATCACCACTGCTGCTATCAAAACGGTGAAGGAAAACATCGTGAAGAAAGCGGCATGTTCTGGAACTAAAAATTCGAAGTGATTTGACTTCTACCAACCCGCACTGGGCCCGCGTAGCAGATTAATATAGCCCACTCCCTCTCGAAGAGAGGGGGCCTGTGTCCCAGCAATGGGAACATTATAGGCCGGTAATGCTTAGTATTTTATTTTTTATCTGGTAAGCACAATTATTATCACCCATATCAATAAAGTCATGACGAAATAAATAATATTGTGCTCGAAACGAGTACCTATTTTGAATTTCAATAAAATCGTTCGAATTTTCGTCACGTTTGCTCCGCGTGCTTTGTACTAGGCCCACGGAAGGACAATACAGTATCTGTGGTCATAATTGTAGGTAGATCGAAGCTATTGTATTACATTATACACAACACTGATTTGTATAGTGAATTTGTGAGCACCGCAACAAACAAATTGAAATTGTCACAACCGTACCGTGTCATTGTCGTACGTACGAGTATTATCACCAACAGACAAGACTTGAAACGACATAATTACTATTGTCTAGGTCACACTGCCTTACACATGACTGGTTGTACACATGTTCGGGTCGGCACATTAGATTCGGCTGTGCTTTTTAAACTTTTAACCGCTTACGCCGGAATAATCCAACAAATATTTTCGTGTCCATTTCGCCACAGCATCTGCTTTTTTATTTAATTTTTAATAATTAATATTTTCCTCAAAGTTATTCAATGTTATTTCTCAATTTATATTTTTATCCTGTCTACACCATTTGTAATATTAGGTCCTTACATATGAAATTGGCGTTTTGTATGGAAGGAACAAAAAGTCGAATATTTTTTAATATAATATATTTAATTAATCAAAGTATGAACCATTGTTTTCAATGCACTTTTGCCATCTTATAGGTAGTTCATTGATCCCTTTACTAAAAAAACCAGTCGGACGGGAATCAATAAAATCTTTGAAGGCGATTTGGACTGCCCCATCGGAGTTGAATTTTTTCCCTTGCAAAAAGTTATCCAAATTGCGAAAAAAATGGTAATCTGTTGGAGCAAGGTCCGGGGAGTACGGAGGATGTCTAAGACATTCCAATTCAAGCTCTTCTAATTTGGTAGCCGTCTGTTGCGCAGTGTGTGGTCTGGCGTTGTCGTGAAGCAGCAGTGGCGTGGAGCTTTTTAATCTTCCCAATTTGCTTCAAGTGAATTAAAACAGTTTTATCACTAACATCGAAGCCTGCAGCTAACTCGGACGTGGTTTGCGATGGGTCCGCTTCCACAATAGCCTTCAATTCTCCATTATCAACTTGGGTCTCAGGCCGTCCACGGGGCTTGTTCTGCAGGTCGAAATTTCCAGAACGAAAACGTTGGAACCAAAAACGAACTGTGTTTTCTTTTGCAACATGACCGCCATACACATCATTCACCCTTCGAGTCGTTTCCGCAGCACTAGTGCCACGGCGGAACTCGTACTCGTAAATAATGCGATATTTTAAATTTTCCATTTTGTAAAATGAGTGACGCAAACAGAAAAAACAGAAGAAAAAAAACAAATGAATGACGGTCATCGAAGCACAAATACATGAGTAAATAGCTGTACAAATTTGAATTTGGAATTCCTTACCAAAGAGGAGAAATTCGTGATTAAAGTGGCCAGTACGAAAAACGCCAATTTCATATGTAAGGACCTAATATGAATGCTCAATCTTTATATGTTAATTTTATTTTTTTCCTTCTATTTTTATAATTTGTATTCATCATTCATAATTTAATTTCTCTATTTTTATCATGTTTACACCTATTTATATGTGCATGCTGTGGTCTCCTGTAATTGAAGGAGCACACGTAAAAGAACCTTTTTTTATTATTGTAAAGGAGAACGAGTAAGACCGTACCCAGAGACAAAGTTAATTGTAGCATTATGGACTATGTCGGTATTTGTTGACCTCATGGAGTAGTTTAATTAATCCTAAGACAGCATGTCTGAATTCACTTGGAGAAAAAAGATATTTAAGGAATTTAAATTGGCTTGAGAAGACGGTACCCAGAGACAAGGTTAATTGTAGCATTATGAACTATGTCGATATTTGTTGACCTCATGGAGTAGTTTAATTAATCCTAAGACAGCATGTCTGAATTCACTTGGAGAAAAAAGATATTTAAGGAAGTTAAATTGGTTTTGAGAAGACCGTACCCAGAGACAAGGTTAATTGTAGCATTATGAACTATGTCGATATTTGTTGACCTCATGCAGTAGTTTAATTAATCCTCAGACAGCATGTCTGAATTCACTTGGAGAAAAAAGATATTTAAGGAAGTTAAATTGGTTTGAGAAGACGGTACGGTACCCAGAGACAAGGTTAATTGTAGCATTATGAATTATGTCGGTATTTGTTGACCTCATGGAGTAGTTTAATTAATCCTAAGACAGCATGTCTGAATTCACTTGGAGAAAAAAGATATTTAAGGAAGTTAAATTGGTTTTGAGAAGACCGTACCCAGAGACAAGGGTCTTCTTAGCGTGTCGATGGCAATCTAAATGTACTCGGCCCAGAATTCGGCCACTTGTTTGGCGCCATCACTAGCGTCCATCAGTTCCTGTAACGTGCAGCTGACAGGACACGCAGGGCACGATATTAAGTGTCCCATCGTTTGTGGAACAGCACCACATTTACACTCCAAGGCGGAGTCGTCTATAAATTTCCACCTGAACAGGTTTTCAGAGACAAGGGTTATTGTAGCATTATGAACTATGTCGGTATTTGTTGACCTCATGGAGTAGTTTAATTAATCCTAAGACAGTATGTCTGAATTCACTTGGAGAAAAAAGATATTTAAGGAAGTTAAATTGTTTTATTAAATAGACAGACATGCTGACTAAGGATTAATTAAATTACTCCATGAGGGCAATGAATACCGACATAGCTCATAATCTCTGCCCCGAATAGCAGAATAGCTATTAAAACATGGGAAAAAATTAACAAAGAAAAAAAAAATTAAAGGGGGTACGAAGTTCACCGGGTCAGCTAGTATTGAATAAGAACAAATATAAGTATGGTAATTACAATAATGAATAAAGATAATGAACTTTCCTATTATTTTATTAAAACAATTTAACTTCCTTAAATATCTTTTTTCTCCAAGTGAATTCAGACATGCTGTCTTAGGATTAATTAAACTACTCCATGAGGTCAACAAATTCCGACATAGTTCATAATGCTACAATTAACCTTGTCTCTGGGTAGGTACCGTCTTCTCAAAACCAATTTAACTTCCTTAAATATCTTTTTTCTCCAAGTGAATTTAGACATGCTGTCTTAGGATTAATTAAACTACTCCATGAGGTCAACAAATACCGACATAGTTCGTAATGCTACAATTAACCTTGTCTCTGGGTACCGTCTTCTCAAACCAATTTAACTTCCTTAAATATCTTTTTTCTCCAAGTGAATTCAGACATGCTCTCTTAGGATTAATTAAACTACTCCATGAGGCCAACGAATACCGATATAGCTCATAATGCTACAGTCATTTTTTTTTTTTGGGTACGGGGCCCATACAACTTTACCCATTGTTCTTTCTATTGTATATGCGTATCCTTTGTTGGAGATTCTCAATAAATAAATAAACTGTCAAAATAAAAGTCATTGATACTGTTTGTGTGTTGCGCAATTACCCCGTAGCCTCGGTATCATTCGAGCTGAACGGCTTATTCCCGAAATTACATAATTATTATATTCGATTTTGCTGTTTGTCTGTGCCGAATAATGCGACCCGAACATGTGTGTAACAGCCCTTAGGTAGGTATTCTTTTGTTGCATGATGCATGCAAGAATACCCGACTCTTTTGTTAAGTGTACTTGTACTCATGACGTATTAATTGTTACAATTATTATATTAGATGAGTTGTTTGTTAAGTGTTTTGATTTAAAAGATCATTGTGTGTTTTAAGTCCTTCCGTTGAATACCCGTGTACTGTAACTGTACCAACACGATATGTAAGTAAATTTTTTATATTTTATCTATATCATATAATTAATAACTAAGTACCTAAGATATAATCATATAAACCTACCTACATAATACACACGTCGGACGTATAATAATCACACTACAATTAAACTGAGTAGGAACTTACTTATCTATTATATTAATAAATTAATAAAGTAAATCTGATGTATTTTTTTTATATTGTCTTCCTATGATAAAGTAGGTCATATTTATCTTACATTGTAACAGAAAATAAGTTAGGTAGTTTATTTTAAATCACTTTGAAATAATTTTCTTAATTTGTATGTATTTTTTATTTATGTTTAAGTTGTGTACCTACTTCTTTAAGTTACAAATTAACCATACTAATAGATATTATATAAGTTCTTACAATTATGTAATATGTTATTATAGTCCGCGCGGAACTAGTTGGCCGCTGAGGTGGGCCGCACGTACTGAGTACGCCCGCCGTCCCACCGCTCATATAGTAGATACCTAAGGCGCGGCCAACTAGTTCCGCGCGGACTATAGTCACAGAATAACTAACTATAGTGAACAAGTCGTTGGAGTACCTAATACCTATACATAAATAAATAAGTAAATAATGTATTTAGAAAGAAAGAAAGAAAATACGTTTATTTGCGGTGAAAATGACGCAAAAAAGAACGTAAACACAAAAAATAAAATAAAAAAGGTAGGGGGAAACATTCGCCACATACACGCAAAACGGCTATCGCTCAGCATTATGCTGCGACCCTATGCAGGACAGAGCCCCAGCGCTGGTTTTCAGCGACAGCCGGCGCTGACGTAATGACGTCATAATGACGTGATTTGGCATCATCAAATTGTAGGGTGGATGATTTAGGAACTATCTTTTTCTTTTATAACTTTTGTTTGACCTTCAAAAAGGTTATCATTATACAGTGTGGCTAGGACATCGACGCCCAATCTGTTACCGTGGATACAGTACTTACATGATTCTAAATCCCCTGCGTTGAAATTTTTCGTAGGTATTTGAAAAAAAAACTGCTGTTCCATACATTTTGACACCCTAGCGCTTTGCTATGAAACAGTTTTTTTTTTGATAACCGACGAATGATGTATATGCAAGGGGGAATGATGTGCTGACTTCATGGTCACAGTTCGCGCGTCGATGGGATGTCACCCTTGTATTTGAATAAATTACTCATTTGATTCCCTGTACCTACTTTTTTACCGATTATTCCCAAAGTCCACCACTTGTTTGGCCACCACTGGGGGCAGCGAAACAACTTTTAAAAGTTATTCTCGTTGTCCATCATTGGGGACACTTCATGGTTTGAATAGGTCGAATTTGTTCCAAAAACGAATCGGGGCACCCCCGAATTCACGTAGTCTTTTGGCTGTTACCTCTAGAGTGTATATAAAAACCGGAGGCGCAAAGGGAGAGCAACCCCCGCCCGCTGCAACAAAGTTTGTCCCCCAGTGGTGGACAACGAAAATAATTATTAAAAGTAGTTTCGGTGTCCCCCAGTGGTGGACATCGGGAATAATCGCTTTTTCACTGGTCCGTCCGTCCACAGAGCATGTAACGTCTGTCTGTGTTGCGTAGGTACTTAGTGTGCTGGCTATTTAGCTTTCAAATTAATTTACATGTTATTCTTGCCATAAGTGAACAATAGTCACACACATTAGTCAATTAGATACGCAACATTATATACATTATAATTATGTAGGTAATAAGTGCGTACAATTTATAGGTTAGTACCAGTCAACAACATTCATTGCGTTTTTTACGGTGTTGAGCAGATACACTTTTAGAACATAAGAAGTAATGGATTATCCTTCAAAATGATTCAGATTGTGATTGATAGTGTGTTACGCAATTAGGGTGCGGAACATAGGTGTAGAACGAAGTTTGACAATCGGCACGAGCCGAATGAAAGCCGAATATGTATCGTAATCGTTTCAGGTCGGCTGTTTAAAAACTACAGCCGACTCTTATGTGCCGAGCCGAACATATTGTGTATACCCAAGAATACATTTAACGAGGGCTTGTCTTATTAAAACTTCGATATTTATTCCCGGAAAACCGCTCTACGTTTTAATAAATTTTTTTTCTTTATAATATGTCATACGCTTGTCAGGTAATCTGACTCCTACTCTTTTTTCTCTATTTTTAATACAGTTACCCCCTAACTAATAAAAGTTGTATAATGTCTGTATACTTAGTTACACAACGCTTTGTCTTCTTCTTTTGAAAGTCAAATTGCTGACAACTGAAAGAAAGAAATCGGTTTGTAACTATTTACCTGATATAATAGGTTTATTAGTAACGGGATAGATGTTTGTCTCTCATTTGTGCCATCTATTTATAACGGACTCGCGGAGATTGCATGCTGCTACCATGTTTGATTACAGCCTCTACAGTACCTAATAAATACTATTACTTATTTCCTATATTTTCTTGGAGTAGATCATGAGCACCAATAGTTTGTGTGCAAGGGTATGAAAATTAACCTTTTAACTGCCGGACTTTATATCAGTTGTCGTGCCCCCAGCGCCCGACAAAAAAAAAAAAACGAAAAATAAATACCGTTGAAACGAGCTGTGATGAATGATGTAATAATAATACAGATTAAACGAGCTGTTATTTGGTCGTATGTATACGACTCTGGCGGAATGGACACGAAAATATTTGTCGGATTAATCCGACGTAAGCGGTTAAATCCTAATTTATTATGATTATATCCATTTGTTACATTTTCAGACAATGTCAGTTCTTGTGTGGGTTTGTTTCTGCTCATTATTTGGCGCGGCATTTTCCTGCGATGCTTACCTAAAGACTAACCAATGGCCCGATCGTTCCGTCATCGTCCAAATGTTTGAATGGAAATGGTTAGATATTGCAGACGAATGTGAGCGGTTTCTTGGGCCTAAGAAATACGGAGCCGTGCAGGTATGTGTTGCTTACAATAAAGTAGTTTGGAGTCCATAGTTTGAAATACAAAATGTTATTTAATTAACAGACTTCGCCGGCATCAGAGAATGTGATTGTATACCTTGATACCAATGTAATACCTAGACATAGACCTTGGTATGAGCGCTACCAACCCATATCATACAAATTGTCCACCCGGTCAGGAGATGAAGCGGCATTCTTGAATATGACTACTAGGTGCAACAAAGTTGGCGTCAGGTATTTTTTAAAATTATATTTACGTAAAATTTCCATTAATTGGGAGTCTCTACCACAGCTAGAATAGTTCTCAAATTTCTTATTTCTGATGGTTATTGATAGATGCAAGCAGGTTACAAATGCATTTTCAACACACTTGCTCGTAAAATGGCTCTTAATGCACCGCATTTAGGTCCATAATGCAGTGTAACGCGTGCTTTTTCTTTACGATACGGTACTTGTGCTTTAATTCCACAGATAACTATTTAATTTAAAGGTTAATTTAAAGGTTGACTGGTAGAAAATGCCTATGGCATTAAGTCCGCCTCTGTACATTTATGTGCTTGAAGTAGGTATTAAATAAATAAATTAATTTACTAGTCGGAGGTCGGAGAAGTGCGTTTTTTTTTAATCTCTTCAAAGAGACTTCATGCCAAAAGGAATCCGCGAGCCATGTTTCACTTTTTTTTTTAATAGTCTGAATTGTCTTTGGTCCCAAAATGAACTAAAATTTATTTGTAACTCGCGAAATTCAATTTTTCTAACGTTTTTTGCAATTTTCAAGTCAGTGTCAGGTTGTACGCTTAATCAAAATATGATTCGCGACTATAACAGGTATGTATTTACAGAATTACAATCATTAGAATCATTAATAATCTTTCTAAGTTAGATTTGTTCCATAAGAACAAATCTCTTATGGATAAGTTCTTAGGGAACAAATCTAACTTAAATAGGTATATTATATTAATGATTCTAATGACTATAATTTTGTAAATACATATCTATTATATATATACATTTTGATCAAGATACAACCTGATACTGACCTGCGAATTGCAAAAAACTTAAGAAAATTTAAATTTTGCGGTCTACCACTGCGCATTCACCTTAGGGTGCATCCAGACAGAGCGAGGCATGCGCTGCAAATGATTTTTTTATATGTACGGTTGCCTCAGGCTGAGGCATCTAACATACAAAAAAAAGCACTTGCGGCGCATGCCTCGCTCTGTCTGGATGCACCTTATAATTGTCCGTCGTCTCTCGCGGAACCAAACGGAAAAGACCACTGGCGTTCTATTATTGCGGATTCTCACTGAATTAATGTATATTTCTGTATGCCAATAGTACTTTCTAATTCCATACTAACTAAACTACAATTTGACATACGACAACACTACGATCAGTCTAAACATTTTTTTGTGTTTATTATATTTTTTCTATAGGCTGTTTATCGGTTTTGTCTGTGCCTTTAAATAAATAAACGCGCGCCATTACTTACTCTATGGGTAAACCTGCGCGCGCACGCTAGCGCGGCGCGCGGAAAAACAAACCCAGCCCGCCATTATCCATGCAAGTTAGTATTTAACAATACAAGCCTGTTTTTTCCTCGCAAGTGTGTTGAAAAACGTCGTATGAAACGCGTGTGCATTGATCATTATACTCTCGGCTTCCTTACCGCCTCGACTTTAATGATCAAAATAGCACACATGTATCATAATATTCATAATGTACTATTATTGTACAGGGAGGGTATTTGAGACCGGGCACTCCGGGCAGTAAGGATCTTAACCATTGTACAGACGCCAGCACATCAAGCTACGAGTACTACTCGTACAATCTGTGAAATTTATTTAATACTAGCTGCGCCCCGCGGTTTTACCCGCATAAGTCTCGATCCCGTGGGAATATCGGGATAAAAAGTACCCTATGTCCTTTTCCGGGACTCAAGCTATCTCTATACCAAATTTCATCAAAATTGGTCCAGCCGTTTGACCGTGAAGAAGTAACAAACATATAAACACACACACACACACACACACTCACAAACTTTCGCCTTTATAATATTAGTGTGATTATAAGTGTGATATTTTCAAATTGGTCGCTAAAGCATAAGTTCAAAGTTGATTGGGAAAATTTGACAGTTTCGGTTCAAAGTTGATTGGGAAAATTTGACAATTTCGGGTAAGTTGATGTGCTGGCGTAACATACAGGAAAAAGGTCTGTGGAGACTGTCTTAACTTTTTGAGATATTTTATCTGCATTCACAGAAAAAAATAGGTACCACAAATAATTTACGACTTTCAGACTTGTACGGGAAACGTTAAAAAATACTGTCCGCTACAAAGTCAGAAATCGTAAAAAAAACATAATCAAGTAATTACTGATGCACACTGTTATCTTGTATCAGTCACAGAGTACTTTTTGATAGACTGTATCAGTCTTAGGTCGATCGCCTCCTTCGCGCATGATCAATGTTAATTGATTACGATTATAATCAACACGTTACATATTTAATGCAGCTTATTATGTACTTTATGTTTTGCTTCAGTGGGCGAAAAGATAAGTAGGAATTACCTCCTACTTCGGTAATTCCTAAATACTTTTATTTTTGATTAATTATTGTCAGATAACAATCTGAACTCCTCCTAAACAGCTAGACCGATTTTGGTGAAATTATTGTAAAGATAAATATGGTAGGTGGCTCTGTTCGGGCAGAACAACATCTGTCCGGTCAGCTAGTATGTTATATTTATCGTCTAAACGAAAATTGTACACCCCCCCCACTACATTACTTACTACACTATTTCATATTTAAATGTGGGTGGCTTCTGAGGGACCAATGATGGCAACTGTAAGTGTGTGTGTATATGCAATGAAGGCAAACGCAATGTTAGCTAATACGATATCTACTTCTGATGCATCCTAAACTGATTTCACTATCCCATTTTGAGCACCTCATGAAAAGTGACAAGAAATCTTTTGAGAAGGTGTTAAAAACGTCCACTTACTTTGCAGAGTTTACGTCGACGTCGTGTTCAACCATATGACGGGAGAACACAATGAGAGCGTAGGGACTGCTGGCAGTACCGCCACCACTCAAAATAACTCATTCCCTGCGGTTCCGTACACAGACCAGCATTTCCATCACCCAGTGTGTGACATGGAAAATCTGGATAATGCTACTGAGGTGAGTTATTTTAATTTTGATGCAAATAAAGTGGCGTGAGTGAGTGACAATAGGCTCGCTCCCTGTTACATGTGACTTAAGCATGACTGGCGAAATGCGGGTATGACTGCCTAAACCTTCGAGAAAACATGCATGACGTTATGTCATGTATAAAGTGACAACTGCCGCCAGATTATTTGCTTCAAAGTCAAATTTATATGCTTTATGTTTTTTTATTATTAACCGACTTCAAAAAAGGAGGTTCTGTATTCGACCCGTATGTACGCATGTATGTATGTATGTTTGTATGTCCGCGATTTTCTCAAAAACTAATGAACCGATTTTGATAATTCTTTCATTAATGTGATCTACATACTTTCAGGAAGGTTTTAGTATATAATACATTAGGTAGTTATTCTTATGTACGAAGTTATATGCATAAATGTACTGCATGTCCGGCATTTCTAAGCGAATTTTGATGATTCTTCTAGTCGGTGTCTTCAATTCTTCAATGCACTAGTGTTAATTGAATTTGTGTGGGGTAGGTACAACTAAAAAAAAAACAACCGATTTAAAAAAAAAAAGCACTATAAGTAAAGTGAAAAATAACTTTAATTTCGGAAGTCGGTGTCAAAAAACGAAAATGCGGAACCAACGACACCGACTTCCGAAATTAAAGTAATTTTTTATTTTATAGTTTTTTTTTTTTAAGTCGGTTGTTTTTTTTGTACAAAGGTTTTTATCTTTGTAGCATCCGTTAAAGAGTATTAGGTATATTAGCTTATCTTAACTCCTTCATTGGTTATTTTTGTCCGGGCAATATTGTAATTCTTTGTGTAATTTTTCATGACCATTTGCATGCTTCTCACAGGCAGGAATCCTGTGTTCCAGTAGTAGGAACATTATAGGCTAGTTATGATATATGGTTAATTTCTCTTGATTCAGGTTCGAATTTGTCAGTTGTCTGGACTCAAGGACTTAAATCAAACAATACCGTATGTTCGCTCGAAGATTATCGATTACTTGAATAATCTTATTGATCTTGGGGCAGCTGGCATAAGGTAAGACGAATTTGTAAATCTGTATTCGTCTAAAATTAGAAATGATCTCCAAGAACCGTGAAACCGATCGGAAAATTTTATTGATTATTTTCCATCCAGAGTGGACGCAGCAAAGCACATGTGGCCAGAAGATCTTAATGAAATTTACAAGTACCTTCACAACTTGAACACAAATCATGGATTCCGAAGGAACTCAAGACCTTACATTTACCAAGAAGTTGCAAAAGGCGGGGTAGTCACCTATAATGAGTATAAAGACATGGGAGACATCACAGAATTTACTGTAAGTGACATAAACTCACACCTGTTTTTCCAAAAGGGTTAAGCAGATATGTAAGTATAGTACACCATTTAGCTAGTTTCACTTTGATGTGGACGGCCCCATCAAAGCTGAAAGCTCAGAATCTACCATAATTGATCTAATTTGGGTACCTACCCGGGATTTGCGCAAGTGTCTTCCGCGGAAATGTCTTTCGCGCAAGTGTCCTGACTCCTGCTACCCTGCTGCCGTCGTAAAAACAAAATAGGTACTCCGCAAAAAAATGTTGACTACATTTGTAGAAAAAATTATGATTGCATTTATTTCCTACTAAGTCTCTCTTCTCTTGCATTAAAGAGGGCCATATGGAGACCGACTGATCAAAATGTAAGATTTTTTTGTGAAGCTGATTCATTTGAATTAAAAAGTACTTATTTCATTTTCCAGGCAGGTTCAGAATTAGCAAAATTTTTCTCTGGTGAAAAACCTTTAAAAAATTTAAGCTCATATGGAACTACAGGACTGGATATGATGCCGAGTGAGAACGCTGTTGTTTTCGTTGACAATCATGACACACAACGTGCTGATGGTATATTGACATATAAAAATGCTACGATCTATAAGGTAATATTTTTTCTGAAACAATAAATTAGCCTACATGCAAAATCTAATAATATCTTGTTTTATATTGCAAATTTCGACTTTATCCTAAAATGAAAGGCCCCGTCCCATGACAAAAAACTGTGGGCGCTTTCTAAGTTCATGCCTATAACAGATCCTTCATCAGCGATTCAACTATTCATAATATATGTAGGGCACGCGTTATAGCGCGCCCGATTTTTCGTTATCGACAGTAGACGGCGAAACAAAAAGGAGGGTTATGCTTTTGACATGTATGTATGTATGTAAGTATGTATGTATGTATGTTCATCTGTTCCCTTATACCTTCTAAACTACTTGTCATAATTAGAAAAATAAGGTATCTTTGGAAGCGTCTTGATCGTCCGCTGGTTATAGGCTATGTGACGTCGCATGAAATTGAATATGGCGCCCTCTAGCGGAAATAAAGTCACGACCAAAAACATTTTTTTTTTAATTACTCTTTGTTGGGTATCAAATGAAAGGGCTTAATTAGGTCATTTCAAAAATATAAATATTACTGAAATAAGCCCCAAAATAATTAAATAAAAATAAGTTTAAAAACTAAAACCCGACTACATAAAAGGATGAAACAAGAAAATACCTTGCCGTGGTCGCATGCCGCTGTACTAAAATACTTATAAGCTATGGTAGCATGCGACTACGGAAAGTTACTTTCCTGTTTCATCCTTTTCAGTAGTCGGGTTTTAGTTTTTTATTATTTTTGAAAAGCCTTCATTATTTTTCCTACAGGCAGCGCTTGCATTTCTTCTAGCACATCCCTATGGACAAGCTCGGATAACAAGCAGTTATTATTTTACTGATTTTGAACAAGGTCCACCCTTTGCAATGGACGAAAGTATTACGTCTCCATCTTTAGATGCGGTAACTCTTAAATTACTTTTTTCTTTCATCCTTGTTTTTTATACAAGGTGTTACGGAAAGGGTATATCAATACAAACGGGTTGAAGAGTGTATCTGGTCTAGAATCTCTGTACAAAATTTCAGCTCAAAAGCATTAACTTTGAAAATGCTTAATATTTTTTTATTTCGACATCATGGCACCGCACTGGCGCGCGGCGGAGTGATGTGCGTGTACTAGGCGCACAGACACACTACAGATAATGGATAATGACCCTCGTAGTGCGGTGACACGTTTGTTATGATTTCAATTTAATAAACTATCGAAATAAAAAAAAATATTAAGCATTTTCAAAGTTACTGCTTTTGAGCTGAAATTTTGTACAGAGATTCTAGACCAGATACACTCTTCAACCCGTTTGTATTGATATACCCTTTCTGTAACACCCTGTAGAAAGTGAACTGATACTGTATTGTTATATCGTTGTATCTAATAGGACGGACAGTGCACAGTTGAGAGTGGTTGGGTATGTGAACACCGCTGGAGTACCGTTTCAAAAATGGTCGCATTTAGAAATGAAGTTCATAAAACTGAAGTTCAAAACTGGTGGGACAATGGCAACAATCAAATCGCATTCAGTTTAGGGAATAAAGGATTCATTGTATTCAATACAGAAGGAGCGATGAACAGAACGTTACAAGTATGTACCGATATCCCAAGAAAAGTATGCGCTTCGAGAATCATTGTCTGTCTTCGGAAATACGAACGCCGAACGCGTGACGATGAGATCTAATACAGAGCTGTTAAAACCATGGAAGTACTCGCCTATTTTGTATGACCATGATTACAAAATTATAAATTAATTACTCTATGCAATTCCAAAAAACCAACCTTGCGTTTGTATAAAGTTTTCTCTAACACGAAATGATACGTGCACTATGCACCTATCATTGCGTGTTTGTTTGAAGTTTTCTCTCTGTCGGGTTACCTAGTCCGGTTGTAGGTCATACAAAGCGCGACAATGCAAAATCTAGTAGCATTGCCTCTGTTGGGGCTTATTCTTTGTCGCGAGGTTCGTGCAATTTCGGAAACACGAAGATTACCGAAGCGCATACCTTTTGTGGTTTAACTGAATCTAAATTTGGAATTCGACAAAAGTGACATGAAGTACAGAGATGAAATTCTTTACGCCGAGAACGACTTATATAAGACCAAAATTACAGACTGGACTTCCTGCTGGAATCTACTGTGACATTAGATCAGGACAGAAGCAAGAAACCGCATGCACAGGAAAGACAGTGACTGTATCAAATACAGGTCTAGCACTAATAACGTTATCTGGAGTCGGAGAAGAATTGTATCTTGCCATACATGTTGGAACTGAGGTATGTAAAGAAATTGTTCGTTAGTAGTATTCACTTGTTCTTTTTCAAGTGAATACTATCTTATTTGAATTGGGATGAAATTTGGGATGCACGGAACGTGGTCTCGGTGGACTAAAGTTAAAAGTTACCATCTTGAGTGCTCGAAAGAAAAGACAGCAGGAAAGTGTGACAGAGCAAACAGCTTCATTGGCTTATTTACCGGGCTAAATGAAGAATTTCTGGCATTTTTCTTGCTGTTTTGGTATCTTTTCCGTTAATCGACTCATTACCCGACTACGGCGAAGCAAAAAGTAGGGTTATGATTTTGACCGGTATGTATGTATGTATGTTCATCTGTTCCCTCATAACTTAAAAAAATACTTATAATAATTTGACAAATGAGGTATCGTTAAAAGCGCCTTGACCGTCCGCTGGTTATAGGCTATGTGACGTCACACTAAATTCAATATGGCGCCCTCTAGAGGACATAAAGTAATGAATTTAAAAATAAATATTTTGGGATGGTGCCTTGAGGGGTTTCAAATCAAAAGGCCTTAATTAGCACATTTCAAAAATATAAGTCATAATGAAATAAGTCCCAAAATAATTAAATGAAAAAAAAAGTTTAAAAACTAAAACCCGACTACTGAAAAGGATGAAACAAGAAAGTACCTTCCCGTGGTCGCATGCTACCATAGCTTATTTAGTACAGCGGCATGCGACAACCCGAAATCTGGATTTGTGCCCGTTTGATGGCAATGAGCTCGCGCCCGGTTACACGAGACTTAAACATAACTGGCGAAATGTGGGAGTACTATATTATGTACACCTCTGTCTAACCTTTCGAGAAATACAGACGTTATGTTATATTTTATGATATTTATATTATTACTCTTTTCAGTCATCTCTTCAGACTACGCGATAAGAAAGTTTCGGTGACCCAGGTTCAATTTTGTATTTTATAGTGCGGTCAGTAACAAAAGTCGATTAACACTTCAGTTTTTTCAATCTTAGTTATTGATCAAAATATTTGTATCAGCAGAAGAAACATTTTTAGAATATAATCTCTTTGCTATTATGTGAAAAGCTAAAAAACAGTTTATTGAAAAAAAAATTTTGATATTTTAATAACATGTAAAAATGACAGTGTTAATCGACTTTTGTTGCTGACTGTACCTCTTCGTGGAGTCCTTCAAATGTAAAGAAGCTTGTAAATTTTTCTAGTATGTTCTTCTGTAACAATTTTACTTCCTTTTAATATATCTAGTATCACTGAATATCAGGAAATTGTTTTATTTTGTAAAACCTTTCTTGCTTGTACATTATTTGATATAATTTTTTTTTTTTTTTATACTTACCGTATCTATCTAGCTGTTACTTTTATGTTAGTAGGTTGTGGAGGCCAAATAGGTAGTCGATCCATGTAAAATACTAGTATTCAGCTGGATCTGGTTAGACTGAAAGCCGACCCCAACATATATACCTGTATATTTATAGTTATATATACAGTAGTAGTATATATACAGTAGTGTAGTTGCTGCTGCTCAACTCAACTGACTGATAATAATTTATAGTATACATATGTATAATATCGTAGCATTAGCATAACATACCTACATATCCCTTAAAACAATTTATTTTAATAATTATCGTCTATAATTATAGATCTATAACTAGCTTCTACACGCGACTTCGTCCGCGTGAAATTTCATCCTCCCCCCATTCACCCTCTTAGGGGTGGAATTTCAAAAAACCCTTTCATAGTGGATTCTTTCTTCACAAAGAACACACCCTCCAAATTTCATGTCTCTAGATCAGCGGTTTAGGCTGTGCGTTGATATATCAGTCAGTCAGGACTTTGAATTTTATGATTACTAGCTGCGCCCCGCGGTTTCACCCGCATAAGTGGCGATCCCGTGGGAATATCGAGATTTATCAAAATTGGTCCAGCCCTTTGAGCGTGAAGAAGTGGCAAACATATGAACACACCCCCCCCCCCCCCAAACACACACACACACACACTTACAAACTTACGCCTTTATAATATTAGTGTGATATACTAGTCTGTCTCAGTTTGATGTAATGCTACTTTATTATACTTTCTAGTAAAAAAATTGCTGTTAGGTAGTTTTAGACATAATTATTTTAAGTAAGTATAAGTAGATGATTTAGATAACATTTTAGTTTAATAATACCTGGTCTTTTCTTTGTAAGCCTGACATTATTCCTGTTCCACACCGTTTTAGCTCAAAAAGTTAGAATGTGGGGAAATTCTCTTCGAAATCGAAGAGACAAAGTCACATTTTGTAAAATGTGACTGCGCACTAGTACTTAAAATCTAGGTAAGTAGGTACATTTAAAGAAACACAACTTCACGCCAGAGTCATTGTGCAGTGGGTGCCGGAAGATGGGCGTCCTAGGAAAGGCTGGCGTAAAATGCGCATGGCGCGGTAATTGCGAATCACACTAACAGTAGCAATGGTTTTCATTTTGACAGTTCAACTCAGTGGCGTAGCGTGCGTTGGCAGGGCCCCATATAAAAATTTGTTTGGGGGCCCTTAGGAAGGGTAAAGATTTTTCACAAAAGAAAAAAAAATGTTTGCATAAAATTAAAAGAAATATTTATTCATCATAATTATCTATCTGTCACTTTTTCCAAAATTTTTACAAACAATTCAATTTAAATATACACTCTGCTTGCCTTTTTTTCGGCAAACTGATTTATTAAATCATTTATAGCTGATTTGCTTTTTTTGTCTTTTGTCATTTGTGAAATAAAAAAAAAATTGGGAAGTTTTTATTAATTTTTGCTTACGTACGTTGGGGGCCCCCGTGGCCCGGGGGCCCCGTATAATTGATACGGCAGATACGGCGGTAGCTACGCCCCTGGTTCAACTACATTCATTGCGTTATTTACATTGTTGAGCAGACAATTTTTTCCAACATATAAAGCAATGGACTAGGAATATCCTTCAAAATGATTCAGATTCTGAATGATAGTGTGTTACGCAATTAAGGTTTTGATGTAAAGAGACCCATGATATAGCCGTTATATAAGTACGCATTCTGTACATAAGTGCGTAGGTAATATTGAGCAAAAATGCTTGCTGGGAAACGACTTGTATCTTGGTGTGAAAAATCACTGTTTCGATTCAGTATGAATGGGGCCAATTTCTAGGTAAATACAAAAAAAGGGTCATCGCTTTAGATTTTGAAAAATATTTTTTTTTATTATTTTTTATTGGCGTTATGTAAACAAATAAAATAAACAATTATTGAAAAACTCAAAGCAATTTAAAGTTACGAAACAAGCTGTGTGATGTACCCTGGTCTGCCCATTTGATGAAACAGCCATTAGTTTAACAGCGGTCCATAGAATTTTTTTGTGTATGAGTCGCGTATAAGTGGCGAGGCGCCCCGCGGCGCGCCGAAAAAATGTGTTCTAGGACATTCTAGATGATGTAATGGGGGGAGCGGGGCATGTGAGTGGTTGGCAGTGCGCAATGTTACGCATGTAAAACAATATTTATATGAGTGCATGCAACGGTACAGGTGATAACGTTAAGTTATAACATTTAAAACAAGCTTTCGCCAAAAAAAGTTTTACAATAGTTACAACTTTGACCTTCAATATTTCTGTAACAAGAAGGTTCAGTACAAAAAATATCACAATGACGGGAAGAACAAGTGACTCGGCATCGTCAAGCGTCTTTCTACACCCGTTATAATAGACGTGGAGTTGCGGATACCCAGCACCATATTCCTAGCTACCATATCAATATTTTTTTTTTCTGTGCATAAAAAGTCATAGTAAATAATAGGTAAAGGTAGGTATCCGAAGATACAAAAAAAGTTACGATAATTAACATTTCAAAGGCTATCTACTACAAGCCCAAGGATTAGGTAGAGTAAAGGTATGATTCCGATCTCGGCAGCACGCAGCAGTGCTGCCGTGCTCGGAATGTAATCTCATATGAACCCATACAAAATGTATGAGGACCAGTAATGCTGCGACCGCACTGCCGCGGCAGCACTGCTGCGTGCTGCCGAGATCGGAATCATACCTTAAAGGTTGATCACTAAAGTCAACCTTATGGAGGGCAGGCTGGTTATAATTTAGCGCCGGTTCCATTTTAACATTCAAGCAAGTTTAGAACGGGGTGTCAAATATTTTATTAGGTTTTTTGTTTAGGAAAAAACAGTGCTAGTGGCTGGCCGCATACGTACGGTTTCCTGGTTCGATGCCTTGTTTGACTAATTGACAGTGAGTGCCACTTGGCCAACAGTTTATCATAATCACCCTGACCATAAATGATTTTTTGTCAATTAAAGATAGATTTTTAATTAGTAAAGTAATATAACTATCTTACTAACAAGTATGGACAAAAATATTGTTTGAAATAAATGGATTTAATTTAATATTATTTTAAATATGTTAGTTAGGAAACTATATTATTTTGATTATGTTTACTAAAAAAAAACATTCATAACGAGGAAGAATGTCATAGTTGAAATTATTTTTAAAACTCAGCGTCTCTCTTTAATATATTACCCGTTAAGATCGATGGGGAGGTTCTTAAAATGGGCAACACTGCTTTTACTAAAATACGCCATTTAAAAAAGTATGCAATAAAATCCAATAAATAACTAATTAAATACAAAATATCCCTACATACAACAGAATACAATAGCTATTCTGTGCAATATCTAGCTCCTCCACTATGAAAAGTTCTTTGCGAGGCCAATGCTGTCGCAGTCGACTGTTTTCATTTGACGAATTCACTAGTAGGTAGGTGGGTAGGATCATTGTCCGCAGTAGTGATCCGGTCCGGAGTAGGATGTAGGTACCTATATAGATACAACGGGCAAGAGCTAACTTGAGACTTCGCTCGGATGACGTAAGCGCGTAATATTGACGCGTCGATGGCGAGAGCTGTAACAGCGCGGGGGCCGGGATGAGCTTCTCGGGTCTGAAGTGAAGTCTTGCGGGTTGTACAGACGCCAGCACATCAAGCTACCGGGAACTGTCAAATTTTTCCAATCAACCTTGAACCTTATGCTGTAGCGATAAAGTAGAAAATCTATTAAAGAAATTTGACAGATTGTAGTAGCTTGATGAGCTGGCGTCTGTACCTACTAGATTGGTACTGGTCCATATGGCGATATCTACCTATTTGTGTCGCCAAGTAGGGTTTGGTGAGTTCTGGCTGGAAGGGTATAAAGGCAAAAGTGGCCTTTCAGCTTTGTTTCTGGGCTGGGAATGCACAAGCGATTTCTTTGTAAACTATGACGGATATGCATAGGCGGTGATAGCCACTAACTATCCAGGGAGCCATCTGCTTGATTGCCATCCAATAGGTAACATAGGGCTGAATCCCATTAAACTATGAGATTTTGCATCGTAAGGACGATGTAAAAAAGTAATCCACTATAGGCACTATTTAGTATGATCATCATACTTATACTTAGTGCCTTTAGTGGATTACTTTACAACACAATGTTATCATTTAGGTGCCTACCTATTGTTGTAGTAGTGGATGCTTCAAGTGATAAGGAAACACCGAAAGCACTTTTCTTTTGTAAAGAGTACTTTCATCGATATAATTAATGATCATCATTTTTCCCAACACTTATCTGAAGTACCTACTTCTATACTAATCCCTTATGCATTGGTGTGTGATAAATAGTAGCTGGTTTGTTTAAGAATTGTGCAAAACGTTAGGTACCTACCTATTTACCTACTTACTTAATAACTTAACATTGATTAATCGATACATTTTCATTTATTTATAACTAGCTGTTGTCCGCGACTTCGTTCCTACCACAGATATAGATGCACCTAGATAACGCAAGAGCAACTACTTCGAATCGCACCAGCTAAAGTACAAAAATCGCAAGTCGCCACTTTCGAGCTTAGTCCTGTGTACTGCTGGCTAGAGGTGAGCGTGAGCGCTGGCGCTAGGCCCCGGGGTGGAGACGGGTGCCGCACGCCGCACGCGGCGGGGACTTTGATTCGATTTGATTTTCCCACCACTAAATAGAGTTTGGGCTCCGCTCGCCCCTTCGGTTTTCCCCTTTCGATTAAAATGTTCCACTCACCCCGTTTTTTATTATTTTGGTGTAGGTAGTGATTCGCCCCTTACGAATGGGGGAGTGGAAAATTGACATTTAAATAATTATTTTGTTGTATCGATTCGTCTCTTGCGGCATTTCCTTTGAAATTTAATCAAAAAAGGTATCGTTAGGCAGAAAAATGCATACATTATGAATAACGCCATGTTTGATTACTTTAATAACTCTATCTGTAATCTCACCAACTCTTGACACTTGTGATAGTTTTTGCTACCTGGCTTACCTATTATAACAAAAGAAACCTTTTTCATGGGTCCAATTAACAAAAGGTTTGTTAAAATATGTTACCCGTTGAGAGAGTCGTAAATATAATGCTTTCTCTTTCTAAGGTCCGACCGCGCCAAATTTCCCAAAGATGTAAACAACAATGGCCGCTCGGAATTGAATAAAATCGATCAAAAAGAGTTTTAATTTCAAGTGATGTTAGTTTTCGTCTAAATCTCCGAGCTAACTAGACGAAAACAAACATTACTTAAGATAAATACTCTTTTTTATCGATTTTATTCAATTTCGAGCGGCCATTGTTGTTTACATCTTTGGGTTTGGCGCGATCGGTCTTTAAGTTCGTATTACCTATAATGTGGAAGAGATGCGTTTTGCGATATTTTGTTAATCCTTATTTTAGTACTTATCTCTAAGTGTAACTAAGTAGGTGAAATATTCCTGTGTACTGTGAGTGGAATTCCTGATTGGAAGTTAGGGTGAGTTTTTATTACAATCGAATTTCCATTTTTTGTTCTCAGTTTTATTTCAATCTTCACCATTGAATCCCAAGAGACACTATTGAAATTTTAAGAAAAAAATATTTATATAAGTAGGTATTTAATAACTAGGTATTAGTGCCAACCTGCCTTTATATTTGGACGAAAAAGGATGAAGGCCGAGCTTTTGGATATGTACCGATGCGAATAAAAATAAATATATATATCTACATTTTCTTAAGATAATACTAACAACTGTAGATCTAAATAGCAAATATTTAGAGGATTATTTGTAAGCGATGTCTAAAGCTAAGGGGCGTTTAAACGTCAAAAATGTATGGTTACATAGACGCTAGTCATTACTTAACTTTAAGTAACATTTATGTATAAACGGGCTAGTCTATTACATTTAGTTTTAAATTATTTACCAATAGCCCCTAAGACGACCCACTGACCAAGTTAGGTAGGGTAGGTATTTGTATTCAAAATTATCGGCAGCACCAAGAGCACCGATGTCGTCAGGCGTATTTCCCTTTCCGTGTTCAACTGGCGACACCGGTCTCGCGAAATCAACACGCTTTTGTTTTACTACGGAATTCTACGAGCCCGTGTTCAATTCGCGTCAACTGAGCACGCTTTTGCGATCAAGCAACGTTAAAAGAAGTTTTACAAAATAGTGTGCAATTGAATTGAACACGGTTTTTTAACCTGTGATATACCACTCAATAGACATAAAACCTATTTAGTCTAATATGATAAACACTTTTTTTTTCATCCTATGTCGACGGTGCCCCGCTTCGCGGGGTCCCTATTTCTGTGTAAAGGGTTTAAATTAACCTAACCAAACCGAACCTCGGGGTGCCCTTCGCTTGCCCTTGCATCCTATGGCGTTAAACCTTACCCAGCGCCACTTGATCACAAAGGCGTGCTCAGTTGACGCGAATTGAACACGGACTCGTAGGATTCCGTAGTAAAACAAAAGCGTGTGTATTTCGCGAGACCGATGTCGCCAGTTGAACACGGAAAGGGAAATACGCTGTCGTCAGCAAACATTATATTATCTTGTGCATGGTACAATTATATATCTTGTGAAAATAATAAACAAATGACAAGCGGAGTTTTAGGGCATGTCTACCCAGTAAAAAAATATACTCTTTATCTCTCAAAAAAATACAGTGCTATGTGGTAAATTCTGGGTAATACGGTGCGGAACTGTTTTACTAACTGTATCCAGGTAGGTAGGTACTCCTGTGTTCTGACGTGTAAAGTGTTATATTTCCAAATTAGTAAAGTTGTTTGCTATTATGTTAAAGTGTTTTGATTTGAAAGAGCATTGTTATGTTTAAGTTTTCCTGTTGAATAGTGGTGTTAGCACATTAATGTAAGTAATTATTCAAGTACTTATTTTAGATTTATTTATTTTGTATCTAAGTACATTACATCAGTGCATCAGGGATGTTTGCTGAACATAGCGTAGACTACTTTTACGCTACGATGCGTAAAAGATGCGCATCCCTGGTGCGTAGAGTACGTGGCAGCGCCAACAGCATCCTTAGCATGATCGCTAGTGGCTTGGACTGTGCTTACATCAGTCATTGCTGCGCCATTTGTCATGGAATGGCGCAGTAATGATTGTTGAGTTTAGTTTAGATACTTACTTTTTTATATGTTTTGTTGTGGGTAGTTTTAAGTATTACCACTACTCTATAAGAACATTGTTACTAACAAAATGGACACCATGGTCTGCAATAAAGTAGTTATTATTATTATTATTACAAGGTATTTTAACTGGAATCATAAGGAAGGATCGATCTTCTGCTGGTAAATACCTCCCCTTTCCTTTCTATATATTACCTTACCCGTTACTATATAGGTAAGTACTTATATTAAAAAAAAAAACGCAGTAGATACTTGCGTCTTTTTCTACGATACTTCCCAACTATAGCCATCATCTCAATGCTAACTTCATCCCTAAGTACCTAACAATATCATCTTTATTACTTAAATGTTATATTTTCAGACAATGTCACTTTTACTGTGGCTTACTTTCTGCTCATTATTTGGCGCAGCGTTTTCCTGCGATGCTTACCTAAAGACTAACCAATGGCCCGATCGTTCCGTCATCGTCCAAATGTTTGAATGGAAATGGTTAGATATTGCAGACGAATGTGAGCGGTTTCTTGGGCCTAAGAAATATGGAGCGGTGCAGGTAAGCGTCGAAATTGAGCTCCTACACACTATGCCCACCTGGTTGCACCTTAAGTACAAATGTGCCACTGGCAGTGCATAATATGATGCAAACAATACTGAGACCGGAATGGAACTATTGAACGATACTTACTCAATTAGGTAGGTACCTTACCGTGAAAACTTTGGTGAAGTGAGTTTGTTTTTGCTAGGAATTGACACCACTGACAGTTCACTTCAAGTTCACTCCTAAGATTTCACGGTGAGACGTTTACAGAATAGTTCGGCTGATCTCGCTTTGAGCATATACAGGGTCTCATTAAAATAGCTGGACACATTTTAACACAGCGCTCAGTGCGTCTAACCAAAGATATCCAAGCAAAAACAAACACTGATTAAAGTGATTTTATTTTGACCTAAAATAATAAATTGCCGACTGACTAATTGAGGTTTAGTGCATTTTCGTTAGCTGATTATTTTTCTTGTAAAGCATCTAATGCGTTTTTCTTATTTATTTTTTTACCATCGTCCTTAATTTGATGGTCTGAATGATGTCTTAAAGTTTGTCTATCTATTTTAATGGGACTTTATATATATATATATGAAGCCATTTGATTGGTTGAATCGGGTTTTAAGCTCAGTTCCCCCGTTTCGTGTCATTCATTAAGTGTGGTTTCGTATAATGTTAAATCTTCACCTTGTTTAGTAACCTTTCATAAAGTAGTTGTATGACATTTCCATACACCGCATACCACAAGAGATAGTGTTAGTCCATCTTGCCCTCCAGATCTCACCAAGAGCCCAAAGTTTGCACGAGTATACATGCAATAAGTTTTTTAACCAACAGACTTCGCCGGCATCAGAGAATTTGGTATTAAACCTAGAGGGCAATATAAGACCTTGGTACGAGCGCTACCAAGTAATGTCCTAAAAATTTACCACAAGGTCAGGAGACGAATCAGCCTTCTTGAACATGACTACTAGGTGCAACAAAGTTGGCGTCAGGTAAATGTTTTTCTCATTTCTATTTTAAAGGATCGTCAACGTCTACGAAAATAGGACACTTGTTTAAATCATTATCATATAAATAGTCACCTCATTGTGTTTGCTATTATTTTGCTAAGTGTCTCCTAAAGAGGAGAATATAATAAATAGAAATAATGGGCCGGACGATAAAAATGATCTTTGTAAAAACAGAGATCATTATTATCGTCCGGCCCATTATTTGAATTACTTTTGGATCGACCCACTTTTTAACAGACTTCAAAAAAAAGGAGGAGGTTATCAATTTGGTTGATTTTTTTTTAATGTTTGTTACCTCAACTCTATTATTAATATAAGCTGATTTGCAAAATCCTTTTTTATTTGAAAGGATATACTTTCAGATTAGGCTCATAGAAATTTCGTTAAAATCGGTTCAGTAGGTTCGGTCGGTTTTTAAACCAAAATTATTGGTAAAAATTCAAGTAAACGAAATTGTTTTTGTATGTATGTTACGTGATATCTCCGGCAGTTATAAATCGATTTCAAAAATTATTTTTTAAATGGATAGGGATGCCTCAGGGGTGGTCCCATATAATTTTAAAAAGTTTTTAAATTCACTCTTTCGCAGAATTTACGTGGACGTCGTTTTCAACCATATGACGATACCCCAGAACACAACAAACGCAGCTGTAGGGACTGCTGGCAGTACTGCCTTCCCTCAGAATTATTCTTATCCGGCGGTTCCATATACAGAAGAGCATTTCCATTTTCCAGTGTGTCAAGTTGAAGATTATGAAAATGTTACTGAGGTTCGTTTGTACCTCGTATTGTTTCTGTTTTTCAATGTTTTATTTCCAACCATTCATTGGTTTCTGTCATTATATCCTCACTCATATAAGCTCATCAATAAAACATGTTTATTGTTTTCTCTTCATCAGCTTCGAGTCTGTCAGTTGGGTGGACTACAGGACTTAAATCAAACAAAGCCATACGTTCGTCAAAGGATTATCGAATACCTCAATAGACTTATTGATCTCGGTGTAGCTGGTATCAGGTAAGATCTGGATTTGTTGTGTATTCGTATAACATTAGAAATGCTCTCGAAAAGAACGTCAAACTAATTTAAAAATGGACGGAAAATCCTAACTTAATTATTTTCCACCCAGAGTCGATGCTGCAAAGCACATGTGGCCAGAAGATTTAAGTGAAATTTACAAGTACCTTAATAACTTAAACACAAATCATGGATTCCGAAGGAACTCCAGACCTTACATTTACCAAGAAGTTTCGAAGGGGGGTGTAGTCACTTTTAATGACTATAACTATATGGGAGACATCACGGAATTTACTGTAAGTAATTGGATCGTAGGCTTTTCATAAGCACGGGCTCTACACCTGTTTCTTTATAAATGTTGATCCTGCTCATCATAATCACATCAATAAGGCCTTAATCCGTGCAATACGGCATTGGCCCCATCATCTAATCTAAATTAATATTATAAAGAGGTTTTGTTGGTTTGTTTTACCAAGTATTTTTTTATAAAAAAATTTACTGATAGAGAACTTTACTTTTATACTTTAATCGGCGATACTGTTTATTTTAGGAATGTTGATTTCTACCTGACCTCGATTACGTTAATATGTACTTATAGTCATCTCAATTATATTATTTTTAGCAACAAAATAGAGACAGTAGGTATTTATTCAAAATCAATTATATCAAAAATACATAATTTTTTTTCCAGGCGGGGTCAGAATTATATAAATTTTTCTCTGGTCAGAAATCATTGAAAAATTTGAGTTTATATGGACCTACAGGACTGGATAGCCAAGTGAGAACGCTGTGGTTTTTGTTGACAGTCATGACACACAACGTGTTGCTGATGGTATATTGTCATATAAAAATTCTACACTTTATCAGGTAAATGCAATCTTTTAATTATCAATTAACAATTAGAATAGAAGTAATATGTTTGGATAGTTTCATGGAATGACAATAACTCATGTTTCCAAGTATCGTTTGAAAAACGTAATCTGCTAGATTTTTACAAATCTTGGGGTTTGCCCCCAAGTTTATGTAGGTAAAGAAAAACCATTACAAAACTTTTTTTCTATTTGCTTCAGGCAGCTCTAGCATTTCTTCTAGCCCATCCATATGGCCAAGCTCGGATCACAAGCAGTTTTTATTTTAATAATTTTGACCAAGGCCCGCCAGCTGATGCTAGTGGAAATATTCAGGGTCCACTTTTTGATGAGGTAAGTCTTAAATTATTTTGATCTTTAATTACTTATAGAAAATAAACAAAGTTAAAACTGATACTTTATTGTTATATTATCTTTTAGTTAGGACAGTGCACAACTGAAAGTGGTTGGGTTTGTGAACATCGCTGGAGCACCGTTTACAAAATGGTCGGATTCAGAAATGAAGTTCATAATACTGAAGTTGGAAACTGGTGGGATAATGGCAACAACCAAATTGCATTCAGTTTAGGGAATAAAGGATTCATTGTATTCAATACAGAACAAAGTGCAATTAACAGCACGATACAGGTATGTGCTTGAGGATTTGATTAAAAGGAGATGATAGACGTACACATAACTAAACACACTACATTTTTAAAGCCATTGTATCAAATAAAATAACATTAAAAAAATCCAACCAGTAGGTAACTATTTCTAGGCACAAGAAAGATACTTATACGAAAACAAAATTACAGACTGGACTCCCAGCTGGAATCTACTGTGACATTAGATCAGGACAGGTGCAAGAGAGTAGATGCACAGGGAAGACTGTGACTGTATCAAATACAGGTCAAGCACAAATAACGTTATCTGGAGTCGGAGAAGAATTGTATCTTGCCATACATGTTGGAACTGAGGTATGTAAAGAAATCAAACAACTGAATCCTACAGCTTATTATCTCGATCAATTTGTAAATCAGTATGAGGTTCTTCTTGCTGCTTTTATCCCATTTTTACTAAGCGTCGGCACAAAATGTTTTCTTCTTCCATTCTTCTCTGTTACTGTTACATTATCATTGATTTCGTTTTCATTCATATCATCTCTTACACAATCCATCCATCTTTTCTTTGGTCTTCTCCTTATCTTCCGTCCATAAACCTTTATGTTTATCACTTTCTTAGTCACATGCGTTTCATCTGTCCTCATCATAACAAAATAACAACAATATGAGAAAATATAGAAATACTTGCTCGCCCGCGTGTGGGTCGAAAACAAACCCTTCAAAAACCTCCATGCAAAAGTATGAAATAATTATGTGTGCCAACTTTCATTGTGATCGGTCAACAAACATTAATTTTTATATAAATAATTAAAGATTTGTGCCAGCTTCACTTTTTAATCAACGAACAACTTAGACATATTCGATTTCATAATCGAATTTTCGTTGTCTTTTATTAGCCCCCCTAATGTAGTTACCACATCATTTATGGCTTGTTCTGATACTTATTAATCATTTACTAATATTTTATAGTCATTGAAATGAAACATATAATCGGTTTATGGTTGCTCATATATTATTATTATTTTCAGTCGGCTCTTCAGACTTCGCGATAAGAACATTAGATCCGACTTGGGGTCAATATGATAGGAGCTCTTCAAATCTATATAAATACATGTCCGCATTTTCAATTTTGTGTTTTTTGGTAGTCTTTGTTTGTTTGTTACTATTATATCATTGCAATATGAAAATTGTTTTTTTTTTTGCCAAATATCCTTTATTTTTATTTTTTGTTAACTCTTTTGACACAAAATACTTGATACAAAAAAATACATAAACATGAAGAGCACAAAGGTATCATTGTTCGTAGGTAGATATACCGACATATCACACTGTCACATTGTCTCACTTCAGGGTCCCTTCTCAACTTCTCCTTCAGAGAAGTCATGTGTATTGATCACTTGATTAATGTGTGCCATATTTTCTTCAGCGTTATTCAATACTAGCTGCGCCCCGCGGTTTTACCCGCGTAAATGTCGATCCCGTAGGAATATCAGGATAAAAAGTAGCCTATATTTTAATACAGGGTGTCGGCTACCTCTATACAAAATTTTATCAAAATTGGTCCAGCCGTTTGAGCGTGAAAAAGTAACAAACATGTAAACACACACACAATCACAAATTTTCGCCTTTATAATATTAAGTGTGAAGTGTGATAATATCCGTCAATGGTGATATCAGTATAGTTTAAAAAATGTAGAATTAATAGACGTCGATTTTATCGATATCGATGTTATTGTTGCAAAACTGACTCGAGTATCACTATATTTGGAATATTCGTCCTGACATTGTTGCATCGGCCAATCACAACCACTGTATTTTCTTCATTCCCCGGCCCGCAGTGGTGAGTCGTGTGCCTAGACGAAATCGGTCTATCGGCTCTCAATTGGTGGTAGCACAGAATACTTAATAGTACTGTGGTAGTGAACCAAGCGGTATTACATAAGGTGAGTAAGGTGAACTTTCGATCATTTTCATCTAAATCTTTCACGTTTCTTTTGGCCTAGTAATCAGTGATTAGAAATAGGAAACATAGGTACATGACATCAGAAAAGACAAACAAGGGTCAAAAAAGAAAAATAAAGTATGTTTCAAATACACTTTATTTGGAATTTGACTTTCTTTTAGATTTTGGATATAAATTGTTAAATTAAGTATTTGCAGCAAGATATTAGGAGTCATTGTTGATGTATAAATGGCGATTTATTTCGAATGTGCGTATGTAAATTATTGAATAGAATTTCTATTATTATATTGCACTTTGAACCTACTCAACTATTTGTAGTCGTTTTGTTATCGGAAACGAATGTAGCTAGTTTTATGAGGGATTCATTGGCAGTGTTAACAAAGTAATAGTTAGACTGGGTTTATTTGTTTGAAAGTGTGAATTGATAGTTATTTCATTACTCAAAAAGTGTTAACTTATTACCTTTGCTATCCGATTTGTTTCGTTTATAGTGTAGTTAAATGGTTTAATATTTCGGATAGTCTAGAAACTGGTGTTATATAGGTAATATCTATGTTTTGGTTCTTTTATTATAATTGCCAGTGTATTTTAGTCCATTAATGTTTTCTCTATTAACCAAATGAAAGATTGATGTTTTATCATTGTTGAGTAAAATTAAATATAAAAATGACACACCATTACAAAAGAATATTATAATACTAGCTTCTGCCCGCGACTTCGTCCGCGTCAAATACGTACTTTCCTCTAAAAATTTCGAAAATGTATCTATGTAAGCATGATCTTTATCATTTATTTACATAAATTAGTTAAATTAGATTTTTCAAATAAATTGTATCCCCGCTTTTGACCCCCTCCGCCGGGGTAGAATTTCATAAAATCGTTTGGGATGTGTTCATTACTTGACTCAAAGATTATCTATACATATAATAAAACAGTAAAAAAACTGTGTCTGTACATTGAATATATTAAAAAAAAAAATATTGAGGGGGGTTTAGAAACAGTAATAGGGCACGAATCCAAAAAAAAAAATCTGTCTGTGTGTCTGTTTGTTTGTACACGCTAATCTTCGGAACTACTAGACGGATTTGAATGATTTTTTTGTTGTTGTATAGGTATTATGTTTGGGCAACATATAGGCTATAATTTATCTTGGAAACTTGAACACCTAATGCAGAACCGCAACAGACCAGCTAACCTATAAGAGATACAAAAATGGTACCATAGCAAAAATTGTTCCACGTGATGTGCATTTTCAGCTGAGAGAATAAATTTGAAGATCTGGAACACCTGATGTGGAACTCCAAGAGCCCAGCTACACCATAACACATATAGGAATGACGTCTTAGCAAAAGTTGTTCGGTCTGATGGGCATTTCCTGTTGACTTATAAAAATCGAAGATCAGAAACATCTGATGTGGAAATCAAAGCTATCACTAATTTCACTGTATAATTATAAAATAACATAAGCTGGGAGTACCTCCACGCGGTGAAGGCGGTAACAGTTTAGAAGTGATTTTCGATGACGATGGTATATCATTGAAAATTTGACTCTACTGGCCAAAATTCCCATTTTTTTTTTATCGAATAAATATGCCATCGGGCTTATGTTATTTGAGTGTTTAATTTCCTTTTCCATTTATCTTCATGACACGGTAGCCTACCCGGTAACGCAGGGGAGCAGTCACTTAGATTTTAATTGATCAGGTATCTTCACAATAAAACTATAACCATGCCTAGAAAGAGGTCAAATCTTTCCCAATGTTCCAAAGGAGCTAAAACATTGAGGGTCATAAGATCACAAGAATCTACCGAAGAGCGTCAGGAGAGACTTGATGCTGTTCGAGAACATCAGGCTGCAACTCGCTCCGTGGAAACCTCTTCGGATCGCGAAGAACGCCTGCGTTCTCAGCGTATTAACGCATCTACGTCCAGGTCTCTAGAGTCCAGTGAAGAATATATTACGCGACTGACCGCTGATCGTGAACGTCATGAATTGTCTCGCGAGTCGGAGACGTTCACGGGTAGAGACTTGCGCTTGAGTTCTCAGCGTATCTACGTATCTGCTTCTAGGTCTCTAAAGACAAATGCGGAACGTGATGCGCGACTGTCCGCTGATCGTGAATGACATACATTGTCTCGCGAATCGGAAACGTTTACCGACACAGAATCACGCTTGAGTTCTCAGCGTATTGGCACATCTACTAACAGGTCTTTTGAAACGAGTGATGAACGTGATGCGCGACTAACTGCTGATCGAGATTATCATACGTTGTCCCGAATACGCACACAACAAAATATCAGTTAGAAAGTGAGAGAGAAAGAATTGCTGGAGTACGGCATGAAGAGACAGAAGAAGAGCGCAACGAACTTTTGAATTCTGATCGACTTCGACATTCTCTGAACAGAATGTCGATATCATCTGAAGAATCGGATGTGTCTCAAAATATAGCCGTAGAGCATGGCAACCTTCCTTGGGTTGATAAGGAACGGAGTACATTTATGTATAGTCCTAATGATTAACTACGCCACATATTCCGCCATCGGAGGTATAGTTCAAAATTGTACTTTTTGTGAAGCTGTTAAATGGCAAAAAGAAAAAAACGGTATGTGTTGCTCAGGTGGGAAAGTACATAATTATTGAAATATTACAAATTCCTCCAGAAATATAAAGATCACTGCTAATTGGTGACCATCCACAGTCAAAACATTTCTTGAACAACATCCGTTCGTACAATAATGCCTTTCAAATGACATCTTTTGGTGCGAAACAGATTTCAGAAGGCCCATTTATGCCAACATTCAAAGTGCAAGGCCAAGTTAGGCCAAGGCCTTATTGGTTCATTTTTGCCTGAAAATTACCCCAAGTTTCTCCAAATATATTTCGTATCCAATTATCAAGATCAGACAAATATTAGAAACCAACCTTTCCGCAATTGAAAAATAGTCCGATTTCACTGCTTCAAAGTATGTTGCATGAAGTAAATCCCTACGTACACAGTTTTAAATCTGCATTAGAATCTATCCCCCCTGGACAAAGCAACAGTTATAAATTTGTGATTGATACTGGTAAACGACCCGCTACTGGACATCGAGGCAGATACAATGCTCCAGTAACAAATGATGTTGCAGTGGTTTTGGCTGATCAAGAATGTGAGCGGCGTGACATAGTGTTACGCACACAAGATTATCGCCTGCAACGCATTTATGAAACACATCGATCTTACGATGCATTGCTGTACCCCCTAATTTATTGCCATGGAGATGATGGTTATAACTTGAAGGGGTGGATTATGGGCATTTCCTGTTGACTTACAAAAATGAAAGATCTGGAACGTCTCGAATCGTCTCGCGCATCCCGTTGTTTTCCAGTCCCCGGGCTCTTAGATTTTCGACATAAGACATTTCAGATTTTCGATTTTGACGACCCCGTTGTCGCTGGCATAAGCAACAGGATCCGCGTACGAAGTCGCGGGCAGTAGCTAGTTTATAATAATTTTCGAGTTAATCAAACCACGCAGTAAAATCCTCCCCTGTAAAATTAATTACTCCTTTTCACACAGTTAGGGGTAGATTTTCGAAAAACCCTGATACACGTTATTCTTTATTTTTAGCCCTTAGTATAAATACTGAGTGTCGAGGTAATCGGACAGCGCGTTAATTCTTCCATACACATTTTGACACCCCCCAATACCTCTTTAGGGGGTGGTTTAGAAAAACCAAAAATTCCAAACTTCATAATTAACTTAGGTAAGTATTCGTGCCAAGTTTCAAGGTTATTAACTTAAGGAATAAGATTTTTCATCCAAACAAAATCCCCCCTTTTCACCTCCTTAAAGGTTAAATTTCCAAAAACCCCTTCTTATTGAATACCTACACTTCACAAAGAACACACCCTCCAAAATTCATGTCCCTAGGACCAGCGGTTTAGGCTGTGCGTTGATATCTCAGTCAGGTTGTTCATCCCCCTTTGGGGGTAAATTATCAAAAACGCTGAGACACGTATAAATTAATTTTCAATCGTCAGCCGAAACACAAAATTTGAAGATCCTAACTTTAAAACTGACGGACTTTCATACACAACTTCATCCCCCTTTTTAACCTTTTGGGGGTGGAATTATCAAAAACGCTGAGACACGTATAAATTGATTTTCAATCGACAGCCTAAATACAAAATTTGAAGAACCTAACTTTAAAACTGACGGACTTTCATACAAACTTTCATCCCCTATTTAACTCCCTTAGAAGTTGAATTTAGAAAAATCCTTCCTTGTTCTTTGTCTACATTATAAAAGGAACCATTGTATAAAATTTCAGCTTTCTAGGTCCAAGGGTTTAGGCTGCGCGTTGATGAGTCAGTCAGTCAGTCAGCCAGTCTGGTCTTTTGTTTTTATTTATATGGATTATATTCTTCCATTTCGTCAGGTTAGAAGAACAATCCATTGTACTCTTTATTATGTTTTGTTATAGCACGAAAAGATAATATTATCATTTTACTAGTATATACTGACCGAGAATATAATCATTATACTCCCTACAGTTTATACTGTCGACCTGTAGATAACAATCTTTCATATTTTGTAGCTATCAAGTACAATGTCGTGAATAAAATAGTTATTATAGTGACCGGACAAAGAAGTCGTGTTGCCAATTGAACCTGAATAATACAGTAAGAAAGAAAAATATTTTCATGAGTAATGTAATATTCACACGGTTAGAAAATATAGTTTCTCTGTCATCAGTGTAGGGCGCCATCTCCACGGGCGAGGGAATCGCGGCGATAGTCTCGCCGTGCCATCAAATTTTCGCCACGATGATATCGCTGTGTGGAGACACGTTCTAAGAGAGTGTACAGAAATACGTGGCACGACGATAATATCGCCGCGTTTCTCTCGCTCGTGGAGACGGCCCCTAAGTCACAGGGGTTTTAGATCACCAAAATGAACTGCGTATATATCTATGCGATTACAAAATAAATGGTCTCTTTATTCATTTGTATATAGGGAAGTTTTATTTTTGGGGAAATACGTAAGGCATTCATACTAATTGAAAACCCTGAACCTTGACTTTATTGATATTTTGAAAGGTGGTTTGAAAACTCAAAAGTTGTACGTTCGGTCGAGCGTACAGAAAAGTCGTGTCGTAAATTATTTTAAAACTTAATAAATACTTATCAACCCATTCCAATTTTTTAGTAATCGGGGTGGAAGTGGGTGAAAAGTTATTGGTCAAAACATTTTGGGTGAAAAGTTATTGGTCAAAACATTCTGTTGGTTAAGCATTTACTGACGTAGAGTTATGTTGACGAAACATTCGTGGGTGAAAAGTCCTTTGGATGAAAAGTTAATGGTTTAAAGATAATGTTGACCAACGGTTCATGGACCAATCGACTGTTGGTAAACCGTTTCATACCAATAAAAACTGAGCTGTCTGAATTGCGAAAACAAATGTCCGAAATGATGTTGCTTATTAAGTCCTCGAAAAATGTCAAGATGTCACTGCCATAAGAAATGTAGTGGGCAATATTAGTAAAACCATTGAAAACCTAATCTCGGAAAATGCAAACGTTAAATCTAAACTTAATGACATAATAACTGTTTCTGAAAACAGTGAAAAAAAGTAATGCTTTTAGAAGCCGAAGTAAATAACCTCCAGTGCATGCCACTGTACATTTCAGTCCAACGTCAACGAAATTCAAGAACGAAATATGCGAGCTAAAAATGTTATCGTTTTTGGGATAGCTGAACCTAAGAACACATCAATAACCGAAGGCCAAGAATACGAAAAGACAGGAATTACTAGTGTAATGAAACTTGCCTACAATGACTATTCCCAACATGAGAAAATTATGCGTCTTGGTACAAGCCCGATCATTCCCGCTCAATTAAAGTTTTTTTTTTAATCTGAGGAAACAGCGAAAGCTACAAAAATAACCTAGACACCGAGAACATAAAAAAATATTCCGCCCAAACTCCATATCAACGTAAACATATGCAAAATGTAAAAGACGAGCTGCAAAAACGCACTGCTACCGGAGATAATAACCTTATCATCAGATATATTAAAGGAGTACCTAAAATTATCTCAACAACCGAAAAATCATCCACGCCTGTATCAACAACTTCAAAAAACTAAGTTACCTATAACTGCTCAGAGAGAATGCAAACAAAAAAAAATAAAAATAAAAGTTCTTTATTTGTCATTACGCTGCCATGAATGCCATATCTAGTAGATCCCATGTTTACTCGGTTGATGATTATTTGATATTTACTTTCTTTATCACTACCTTCCTCTTCATTATTGTAAATCTACTTTTAACGACGTTATTGTACGCTCGTAAAAATTTAATGTAAAAGTTTCTCAGTAAGTGAATTATTGTAATTCTTAATGAGAAATAATAAAGTTCATAAACCATAAAGCTGATAGTTGTTTCATCAATTTCTTATTTTACTTCCAAATTAAGGCCAGTCAGTTGTCAGTGGGTGTACTTACTTACAAGTACTCCAAGTACTATATTATGTTAAGATCTGAGCGCCTTTTGAGGGATCCAGCCCGTGTTCTTCTAATAATTCTTTTGTGTTCCAGGATGTTTCATCGCATCCTATGCCTGTCGGTCCTAACTGTGGCCCTGGCCTACAAGAACCCCCACTATGCCGCAGGCCGAACGACCATGGTCCATCTATTTGAATGGAAGTGGGATGACATCGCCGCTGAGTGCGAAAGGTTCCTCGGACCTAGAGGATTCGCTGGTGTACAGGTAAGAACTTGATACACTATTTATTCATATTCAAAATTAAAGTCGCTTTTCGTTTCTGTGTGTGTGTCTGACCGCGTTGACCTTAACCTTAACTACGGATTTTGATGCGGTTCAGCATCCTGGGGGTTGCTTGTGGATTTATAAAAGATAAACTTTAAATAACTGTTTGAAGAGACGATTTTACACAACGGCCTTTCCATAATAGAAATTTTAATTATGAAACAAATAATAAAAAATATATTTTAGATAATTGTATTATTGGGAAATAAAATATTATGTTGTTGTTGGTGGCTCCTTTGGGAGTCAGGAGTCGGCTGGTCTCAAAGTTTAAATCTAGTTTTCTAGGATTAACCAATGCATATTCTTTATAGGTCTCTCCTCCGAACGAGAACCTAGTCATCTGGTCTCATCAACGCCCATGGTGGGAACGCTACCAGCCCATCTCTTATCGCCTGGTCACTCGCTCCGGAAATGAACAGCAGTTCACTGACATGGTCCGCAGATGTAATACTGTTGGTGTCAGGTGGGTCACATTTTTGACGTGAATGCGTCTTTAAAATTGCTTCCATAGTGGGAGGCAAGTCAAAAAAACCAATGCTAACAAAATCGGGGGATACAGTTTGGTGTTTCAGCTGTCGCCATTTTGAGGTCATTTTGCTGCGTATCGAGATTTCCACTTAGTATAACTTTTGACTCGGAAAAGCTACAAAGTTCGTTTGAGTTTCAATCGTCAGCTCTCGTCAAAATCTGTCGATTGTATACAAAACATTAGTGTTAAATAGTGACAATGAATATAATGTGTTAAAATAAAAAGAAAAATAGTATCAAAAATATATAATGTGGGCTTAGGCGCGTCGAAAAGCCAAATCAAAATAAAGAGATCGTATACAGTTGAAAAGGGCTTATCAAGAGCAATCGAATGGTACTAATAAAACACCATAACCGATTCAAGCAGTGCCTACAAGAATGAATGCGGCCGAGCGGGTCAACCCCGTTACGTAAACGTATTCACGTACAACACACAGCCGTGTCCATGACACAGCCACACCCCATTTTTTTCTTTTCTTTATAATTTTCAGACTGAATAAAGTCCTTATTCTATATTCCCGTACAATTTACTTGTAAAATTCCACTTTGAAGTTGGCGAAACTTTACGAAAGTGATGGGTAATCAAATTAATGAATCAAAATTTCGCTAACTTAATGAGAAGGAACTTGTGTTGAATTACGTTCTTCAATCTCACAAATATTAATTTTCCTATTCTACTTTAAACGTCAAACATCAGACTCAATCTCGAATCTTCCACAGAATCTACGTAGATGCTATTATCAACCACATGGCAGGCACATCGAATGAGAACACCGGTACGGGAGGCAGCACCGTTAACTTTGCAAAGTGGAACTACCCAGGCGTACCTTACGGCAGGAATGACTTCAACTGGCCCGCTTGTGTTATCTCTATCAATGACTACCACTGCTGCCCTAATAGGGTAAGATGCTACAAAACTACTTTTAATTAGGAAATTGTTGTTTTGATACTATATAAATTTAAATGATCTCAATAATAATTTTACAGGCTGTGGTATGTTGATTTACTTAATACGATCTGTCTCCACTTTCTTAAATGTTCAACAATCACATCCTTTTTCCATAACAGATATTTTTTTATGATAGCCTAACAATACTTTATTTCAATCAATCAGTTGCTTATTGTTTTATTTCCCTTTCATAAATCGTATTCTATAACTCTGTCTTTGTATCTCAGGTACGTAACTGCGAGTTGTCCGGTCTAAAAGACTTGAACCACGGCTCAGAGTACGTGCGTAAAATGATCGTCGACTACATGAACCATCTCATCAGCTTGGGTGTCGCTGGTTTCAGGTAAGATATTCATTTATTTAAAAGTGCTATTTCATTGACATCAGCAAAGTTTTCAATTCAAGTTGTAAATTACATATTATTGTTGTATTTTTTGTATAAGAGGCAATTTTTTACTTTCAGTTAAACCTATCTATACTCATAGGCATAACTTATATATTTTATATTAATGATGTTAGATTTATTTAATAATCATGTTTTATAAAAAATAACTTTTTTCCAACAGAATCGACGCCGCCAAACACATGTGGCCCGGAGACTTGCGCGTCATCTACAACCAACTAAACAACCTCAACACCAACCACGGCTTCCCCTCCGGTGCCCGTCCTTACATCTACCAAGAAGTCATTGACCTCGGAGGCGAGGCCGTCTCCCGTAATGAATACACTTCCATCGCTGCAGTCATCGAGTTCAAATTTGGAATTGAACTTAGCCGAGCATTCCGTCGCGGCAACCAACTCAAATGGCTCGTCAGCTGGGGCACGAACTGGGGTCTTCTTTCCTCCGAAGATAGTCTCACCTTCATTGATAACCATGACAACCAAAGAGGCCACGGTGCTGGTGGAGCTATTCTTACTTACAAGCAGGCCAAGCAGTACAAAGGTGCCATCGCGTTCATGTTGGCCCATCCTCATGGCTGGCCTCAGTTGATGAGCAGCTTCGATTTCCAAAACTCTGATTCTGGTCCCCCAATGGACAGCAGTGGCAACATCATCTCTCCTTCTATTAACTCTGTAAGTATAATAGCTTTAGTTTTCACATTAAATCTTGGTATCTTACTTTCTATGATCTACTAAAGAGTATATGTGACAGGAATTCGGCTACTACTTAGATAGTTAAGAACTTTTTATTAAAATCCAATCATTGTTCTTATTTTCTTTTGTGACCTGGCTGTTCAATCCTAACCTCTGTCAGATTCTGCCCAAAGGCCTTTACATCAAAAATGTCCACTTCCTATTTCTCATTCTTTTGTTCTCTCATAGGACGGTACCTGTGGCAATGGCTGGATCTGCGAACATCGTTGGCGTCAAATCTTCAGCATGGTCGCCTTCAGAAACCGCGCCGGTAACACCGATGTTACCAACTGGTGGGACAACGGCAGCAACCAGATCGCTTTCTGCAGAGGAGACAAGGGCTTTGTTGCTTTCAACAATGACTACTGGGATCTGAACCAAACTCTTCAGGTTAGTTTGTTTATTTTGTTATTTGCATAAATATTTTTTAATCTTATTTAAGGTCCAATTTTATAAATGAAGAACTTTCCTAATAAATGATAAAATGAGATACGAAAAAATTTAAACTAGCAGATTTTTTTTTTATGAAGAGGTATAATAATAATAATGATATTTTTGATATATGACTTAAAATAAAATTATAGATATTCAGTTTTATGGTTAGAATCACCTGTTTATGTAGGACTGTGATTAATCAAACTGGACCCTGTATCGAAAGTGTTAACCGTGGGTTTAGCTTGCCACTTCCAATAAAGTTTAGATCATTTGTTATGCTAGTGGACGATTCAAGAACTAACATGTCTATACCTGGGTGTAGAGGTGACTTGCCAAAAGCCATAACATAGAACTTGCCTGGGAATTGAACACGATATCCGCGTGTCACTGATTAAATTCTAAATAGGATACACCTATTATCACATTCACTTTTACATCCATCTTATATTACTTACAGACCTGCCTTCCCGCCGGTGACTACTGTGACGTCATCTCAGGCGAGAAGAGCGGCAGCACCTGCACTGGCAAGCGCATCACTGTTGGCAACGACGGACGCGCCAGCATCCAACTTGGAGCCAACGAGTTTGACATGGTGTTGGCCATTCATGCTGGAACCGAAGTAAGTAAAATTTTGAAATGATGTACTTAGTGAAAGGTCCGCGAATGTTTGGTTTATGAGCCAATGCTAACGGTCAAAGACAGATACATATACCAACACCCAAGTTAGAGGCAGCAAAAGTGACACGCTAAGAAGTCTGTTTTTCCTTTTAATATTTCTGATATCCGCTATCAATACTAGAATTTAAGTTTTATAGTAATGTGCTCTTTAAGATGGTGAAGGTTGCATGTGATTGGCCAAAGCTGGACCAACTCACACCTCAAAGTCGCAAGGTTTACTAAACCATTTTTGAAACCTAAGGATTCTAACTTATCATTAGCTAAATACTTATTTATTTTCTTTTTTGTTTCAGTCGAGACTGTAAAGCCGATGAAAAGCCGTTCCGGATCGAGTCATTAATTATAATGACTGAAAGATCGATTTTTTACGAAATATGCATTGTCATTAATCTGTTATCTTTTTATTTTTTTCCATTAGTCCAATGTTTTTTAAGAATTACTTAAAACTTTTTTTTTAAAATAAAACGTTTGTTCTTCAATGTTCTTATTTTTTTTTTTTGGGTTTTCGTTATTGTAAGAGATGATAAAGATCCGAAGATCAACACTTTCTAGTTTAGGAATGAATTAGATGCTAGAAAGTTCACTTGTCCAAGATCCTGACTGGCTCATCTATTCACCTCTCCATAAACTAATCTTGTGTACACAATATACAAGACAAGAATCATTGGTAGAATAACGAAGGTTTTCTTTTTAATCAAACAGGCCGACTCATTCATACGCTAAAAATAGATCTTAGCATCCAAAATACCCAAATGAAGTACCTATTTATGTCGCCACCAACTATCATTATTAGCTTTTCAGCGTTTTAACTAAACGGCGCCGTTCAACTAGCGGCCTGAATGATATTCAGACATTCACTCAAACATCTAGGCAAATGACTTGCATCTTTAATGTTTATTTAACTACTTGTCCAGCCTAGACATTTAAATTGGCGATTGATTGATTGGTGCTTGATTGAAAGCGGCTGTTGTTTATTGTAGCTTTGGAAAATATAAAAATTACAAAATACTTTTTATAGACAAGTTCGGCAGTAAAAACTGAGCAGTAAACTAAATAAAAATGAGTCAAAACAAATATTTAAATACGCATAGCATGCATAGTATAGCATGCGTAGCATAGCATGCATAGCATAGCGTGCATAGCCGTCGGTGCTCCATGGACCAATTGAAATTTGACCAATTGGTCTATGGGGAAAATTACATGTTTCCATCGTCCAAATACCAACTGGACTATGGAGAACACTGGACGTAAACCAAGACTATGTTCCATTATAACATTATACCCCTGGCATACCATTGTATGCATAGTATAGCATGCATTACAATTCATGAATTACAATAGCATAATCAGTCTAGAATGTTCAGTCAGCAGTGGGAACATTATCGGCTAATCGGACTATCACACTAATATTATAAAAGCGAACGTTTCAGAGGGTGTGTGTATGTGTGTGTTTATATGTTTGTTACTTCTTCACGCTCAAACGGCTGGACCGATTTTAATAAAATTTTGTATGGAGGTAGCTGACACCCTGAATTAACATATAGGCTACTTTTTATCCCGATGTTCCCACGGGGTCGACACATTTGCGGGTGAAACCGCGGGGCGCAGCTAGTTGTAATGTAAATTATTTTATATTATTCTGACCTGCAGACTGACCGACTCCGTCTGTAGTCATACAGACGGAGTCGGTCAGTCAGCTTTCAGTCAGTTCAAAAGTTCCTGTAAATTGATAAATTTAAATAAATGCTTTGAGTTTCATAGCATAGCATGCATAGCGTAGCATGCATGGCCTAGCTTAACATAATCAGCATAACATGTTCCCACTTCTGGAACACAGGCGTCCAGCATGTGAGAAGGAGTGGGCCGAAATCTACCACACGGACCCAGTGCGGGTTGGTGGATGACACACGTCTTTGGATTTTTAGAACTAGGACATGCCAACGGCATACAAACGGTCATGTAAAATTACACAAAGAAAATTGCATGATTGGCTTTTTTTGATTAAGCCCAAGAACAATGGTGACAAAAATAATCAATGAAGGAGTTAAGATAAGCTGAATCTCTATCGGATACACTGATCACAAAGATAAAAAACCGGTCAAGTGCGAGTCGAACTCGCACACCGAGGGTTCTGTACAGTAGGTATGTAAATAGTTTATAACGGTTTTTTTTTAAATGTAACTACAAATTACGGTTTTCGGATTTTTTCCTTTACTTGTTCTACATGAACCTTGCTTCTTGCCAAATTTCATGATTTTAGGCCAACGGGAAGTACCCTATAAATTTTGATTCCTTTGAGAGTGTGGAAATATACGTTTTTTGCGGCATAAACGGCTGTATCTTTTAATATCTAATAATTAATTGTCAATTATAATCTAACTTAACTTTTTACGTGATAATTATTTTAAAACTTAGAATAGTATTGATTGTACTTTACACAAGTCCGTTCCACTTTCTTAGAGTCTGATATGATGATATAAACACTATGTTCATGTGTTATTTTGTGTGTCATTGGCACTTTTATTTCTACACTTTTTACACTACACTTACTCAAAAGGTTTTGTCAGTTTTAAGTCTTCGCACTATATTTGTTTGGTCTAACAGCTGAATTGCCTCGATGTTCACATGTCGATGGAGCCGGTGTTCATGGGCATCAGCAAATTTTTGGATTATGTTGGTGAAGGGTTCCATTTTTAGGTCACGATGGAGGTCGTCATTTCGTATATATACCAGGGCGCATTAACAATACTCCTGAGTACCTTATTCTGGAATGTTTGTATAATTTTGATGTTGGTCGGCTTATTACAGCCCTATAGTTGCTTTTTGCCATATGTCCATATTGGCATAAGGATATCCTTATATAATAAAGTTATGTTATATATCGATAGGCAGGAATTCCGTCCAATCAACCAATACATGTTTTTAAAACGCATGTCTAGTTCCTGTCGTTTCTTTTTGACGTGCGTTTTCCAGCGCAGTTTCACGTCAAGCGTTATGCCAAGGTATTTGGCTGTATATGCGTATGGCATTTGTTGGCCATTTATGAAGATTGGGTGGTAATCACAATTCCTGTTGGTGAAGTCAATGTGACTTTTTGATTGCTTCCATATGGCATGACCATAATATCAGTGTCGTCCGCAAAGGTTGCAATAGTATTATTTTCCAGCTCTGGTTTATCATTAGTGTACAATAGGTAGAGGACTGGTCCCAGCACACTACCTTGAGGCACGCCAGCTTTAATAACTTTTAACTCGGAAAAGGCATAAGTCATCTTTAATCCGATCTGGTAGGCAAGAAGAATGCATTTTTTCGCCACAACTCTTATTAGCCTGGTCTGCTTATCCTCGTATGAGTGCCATAAATAGTTATTTTCTGTTAAGCGTCGAGCAAACACTCTGTAGAATTCTTCAGTTTTGGCATTTATTTTCACACTATTACCGCTCATTTTGGCGGTAGGTGGTTCTACTGGCTGAGATTCAGTCAAAAAGTCGTAAAATGTTAGGTAATACTAAAAATCGTCTACTACGATGGGAGGTGGTACTAAAATGTTTATAGAGGTTGCCTTCTCTTTGTTTTTGAGTTCTTGCTGTTAAGCGCTAGTGCGAGCTTATTGTGGTGGTGGTGGAGTAAGGTAGGTGTTCAACTTCCTTTTCTTCCTGTTTATCGCCCTAATCAACCCAGTCTCTTTGGCGAGTTCATCCTCGTCCGTACAGTACTTAACGTCACTTTTAGTAGGCTGAGCAGATGTTATGATCTCACTGACCTGTTTATCTGAGGGTTCTTCTTTTTCTTGAGCCTTTAGCATGTTAATTATCCTGCAGATCTTGTACCTGTTCCTGCAAGTTTTGTATATGGCCGTTCAGTTGAAGTACCATTTGTTGCAGGTTTTCTCTGTCCATTTTCTCCTGGATGTAACAGTGGCACAACTGGTTTTCCAGATTAGTTTTTATTTTTATAGACTTTGGAGCCATTATTTAGTTTTAAGGCGAGTATGACACCTAAACAATCATAATAAACAATTCATGGCGATTTCCGCACTTGTAACTGGGTCATCGCGGTAGCCTCCATAGGCCGATGTACACAGCGACGGTGTTGTGAGCACGCGCGGGCGATCGGCAAGTCCGTTCAAAATAGTAGTTAATTAAACACACTATGACGGCAATCATGATTAGTCAAGTTCAATTTTTGACCTTCCTTCCACCTACAAAATTATATAAGTAATGTTTGTCAATGCCATTAAGTACGCAGAAAATTATCGTTCCACAACATTTTAGATAACTATTGTTTTTTGAACCTTATTATCAGAGATTATAGTAATTAAAAACATGGTATCATATATCAAATCTCTGAGGTTTTTATCGTTTGGTATATAAAGTATTGTCGCAGTAGGAGGGCCTATGTACACATTACATACATTGATCTTCAGCGGTAGTCCACTAAGGGGCCAAACAGAAGGTGAGTGAACTTTCGATAATTAAAAAAAATATATGTCTGCTGCTCCTTAAATTTTATGTTCACATAACTCAACAAATTTTAGTGAACAGCTGATTTACTTTTCACAATTTTTTTTTTGGCTTCATATTCAAAGTTGTTCATAACGATGAGTATAATGATTCCTAAAGAGATTTCAATTATTTCAATAACACTTTGTATAATTTGTTTAAATTATACGCAGCTTGAGATATTAAGAGTCATTATTGTTGTACATCGTGATTTGTTTCGAATGTGCCTCATAATGATGAGTATAATGATTCCTAAAGAGATTTCTATTATTTCACACTAAAGAGATTTCAATTATAACACTTTGTGTAATTTGTTTAAATTATCGTGATTTGTTTCGAATGTGCGTAAGTATATTTCTATTATTACATTGCACTTTGTACTTAATAACTATTGCAGTAGTCGTTTTGTTATCGGAAACTAATGAATCTTGTTTTATTCATTGGCAGTGTTAAAATAATTAAAATGTATTCCTGTTGTCCCCATTAACAGGATATCGTCAATTCGGGACAACAGGAATACATTTTAATTATTTTTATTGAGTCCCGCTGTCCCCATTCAATGGGGACAGCGTCAATGGGGACAACGGGAACAGACGACTCAATGTAACGACAAACTTTATTTTTTTAAGTTTCGTTTGTCCCCGTTTACAGGGACACCGTCAATGGGGACAACAGGAATACATTTTAATTATTTTTTTTTTTTTTTTTTAATAAATGCATGAAGTGTACTGGGTCTCAGGAGTGTGAGTTCACTAAACTGTACTAAACAAATTAAGTAAATAAATGATCACTTTATTTTTTCGTGTAAGGAAGTTTTCTGTTGGGAAAATACATAAGGATTTGTTGCTAATTGAAAACCCTGAAATCGAAAGGATCGATGTTTTGTAGTTCGTTAATGAAAACAAACAAATAAAATCATGAAGTTTAATTAGAAACTTTGAAGACACTAGAACTTTAATATATAGTTTCCCTGACTTTATTGATTTTGTGATGGTGGTTTGAAAGTTTTTTTCATCTATTTCCTGTTTTACTTACAATTTAAGGCAAATCAGTTATGTATTATGTTAAGGGCCTTTTGAGGGATCATGAATCTGTCAAATTCACCCACAAACAGTTTGTCATCAATCATCATTTCATTTCCCGTGTCCTTCTAATCATTCTTCTGTGTTCCAGGATGTTTCGTCTCTTCCTATGCCTGTCGGCCCTAACTGTGGCCCTGGCCTACAAGAACCCCCACTATGCCGCAGGCCGAACGACCATGGTCCATTTGTTTGAATGGAAGTGGGATGACATCGCCGCTGAGTGCGAGAATTTCCTTGGACCTAGAGGATTCGGTGGTATTCAGGTAAGAACGTGATACACAATTTATGCATATAAAAAAATTAAGTCGCTCTTCGTTTTTGTCTGTATGATGGCGTTGTTCTCCTTAACAGTTTGTCATCAATCATCTTTTTAGATTTTGATGCAATTTCCAACATCATTTAGAGAATTTATTCCGGAAAGTTCACATGTAACACAAAGTTCCATAATATTAAACATAGATAATTTATGATAAAGAAATCTTTATGTATTGTCAAGTCGTAAAAACTTTGCAAAGCAGAGGCGGGTTGATAAAAGATAAACTTTAAATAACTGTTTGATTTATTAAAACAAATAACAACAATAATATTTTAGATGATCGTATTATTGTGGAAGAAAATATTCAAAGTGTAACAGTAGCATCCAAATAGATGTTATCTAAGCTTTTTAATTTACTGCGTCTCCTATATTGATCTGATTTATAACAAAAAAATATAATAGGTATAAGACAAATTGTAATCTAAATAAATTTTTCATATTTTTCATTTATTGGTAACAATCTAATTATTTTATCTAATTTAATTTTAATGTTTTGTTATATGGTAAAATTTATTTTGATTTGAATTGTTATAATTGAGTTTTATCTATAATTTTTGTATTTTTTTTTTATTATGTTTACCAATTATTCATTAGAAATTATAATTAAAATTTGCACGTCGTTGACGGCAAGACATAGCGTTCATTTTATTAATATTGACATGTGTACCTGTTGTTTACCTATGTTCTACAAATACAAATATTTGAATTTGAAATATATCTTAAATGAGTAACAGTAGGTACGGTCAGCATCAAAAGTTGATTAAAACTTCAGTTTTTTAAATCTTAGTTATTGAGCAAAATATTTGTTCAAAATTGCAACAGAAGAAATTTTTTTAGAATATATACTCTTGTCTATTATGTGAAAAGCTATAAATCGGTTTATTGAAAAAAGTTGTTGTCAATTTAATAACACGTAAAACTGATAGTGTTAATCGACTTTTGATGCTGACTGTACCAAACAAATAATTAAAAGATTATGACAATAACATTTTGATTAACCTACTTAATCTGATAACTAACACGATTACGATAACCTAGGTCCATCAATCTTTATAATATTATTATGATGCTTGTTTTTGCAATTCATGTGTGATATTTGCCTCAATCAACTCAGCCTATCGCAGTCTACTGCTGGATATTTGCCTACAAACACAACCTCAACCCAAATAAAAAAAAAAACGAGTGTGCTTATGACCACACGACTGAAGTGAAACTTCAAACGTATTTGGCTATGAGAGGAAGAGAGAAAGAAAATGTGCGCGCGCACTGCTTTCTCTTGCATATATCCCCCACTCAACTCCCGTTCGCCTCGCCCGTAGCCCGTAGACATGGGTCGTACTTGCAAAATCGAGTACCAGGGCTTCCAAGTACGTCCACCTTAAGAAACCAGGGCCTAAAACCAGGGCTCGAGATACTTTCAAGTATTTTCTATCTGCATCGAAAATTGATCCATAACTACATACAAATAAGTACAATTACGTAATCAAACAAAAGCCCTGTTGGAAGTAAAAAGTACTTGCATAGGAAATTGACCCGTGAATTCCTATAAATAAGGAGCACAATCGCGTTTACAAATAAATACTTTTACAAACCATTAAAGTAAAACTACTTGCATACGAAATTGTTCCGTAGACTCTTACCACACCTCGGACACTCCATACAACGCTCGCAAAATAGTTACCTATTACTACTACATAAACAAATGACGTTTGTGTATGTGCAAATGTGTGCGTGAAATCTAGTAGCGTAAAAAAAATGGCGCGGAAAGCAATTTGTGTCGGGGAACCGAACGACGACGGCGCGTCGGCGGCGCTGCCCGCACGTGTGCATTATTATGAAGTAACCATGTAGTTCAATTGTTTATTTATATAGTCGGGTTCGTAATGAAATCAAAACACTAAAATAGTTTAGTTTAAAAATTACTTATCTGTAAATAATCGGTTATTAAATCGCATGTTATTAAAAATGCGAAATCTTACAAACAGTTTATGTAAATACGAATTCAGAAAAGCATCACAATATCCAACCATCGTGATTAAAACTCAAATAAAACTTTTAAATCGCATAATTATTGTGTGTTCGTGTCAGCAATACAGCGCTGCGGTTCGCGAGCGCCCTTGCTAAAGAGTCGGCGACGAATACCTCGAAGTGCGGGGTGAGGTGCGGTATCTGATATGAGGGCGAGGAAGGGAGTGTCCTTTCTGTACGTAGTACTATTAAGTATTCTGTGCTCTTACTGATAAGGAGCATGATCGCATTTGCGAAAACAAACACGGTTGTTGAACTATTTGAGTACCTACATACTCGAGCGTCGAGGTACGACGGAGCGAGATACTTTCAAGTATTTTCTATCTACATAGAAAATTAATTCATAACTTCATACAGATAAGAAGTACAATCGCATATTCAAAAGCCCCGTTGGAATTAAACTACTTGCATAGGAAATTGATCAATGACTTCCTATAAATAAGGAGCAAAATCGCGTTTACAAATAGATACTTGCAAACCATTAGAGTAAAAAATACTTTCATACGAAATTGTTCCGTAGACTCTTACTGATAAGGAGAATGATCGTTTTTGCGAAAACTAACGCGGTTGAGTACCTACGTATTTGAGCGAGTAGCCGTATAAGATACTTTATAGTCTTGCAAGTATTTTGAGTCGGTACCTGGTGTGCGTACTTGGAAGCAAATACTTGGTGTAAAAACCTGGTCGCGTAAATACGTACCTTCCCTACTCGCCCGATCACACTTTTCGTAACGCTTACGTCACGCGTTCGCCAGCTTACTCTCCAAGTCAAGTGTGCGTAAAAAGTTTCACTTCAATAATTTTGACACAACAAAAATCGAATTTGACAGTCGCGATTCGTCGACACGTGATACTTATTTGCCCTACCCCGTGAATTGTTTTTTAGAGCCGCAGGCGCGGAGGGGGCGGCCTTGGCGTGTTTTTTAAGGAATTTTTCACTTTTTGTATGGAAAATATGAAAAATTATTACCTACATGTTGAGTTTTAGAAGTTTATGGGTATTATAAAGGGGGTCGAAATTTTCATTATTTTTGAGATAGGACGAACCATTTTCGAGATATAAGCAAAAGACCATTAAAGTAAAAAATACTTGCATACGAAATTGTTCCGTAGACTCTTACTGCAAAGGAGCATGATCGCATTTGCGAAAACTAACGCGGTTGAGTACCTACGTATTTGAGCGAGTAGCCATATAATATACTTAATAGTCTTGCAAGTATTTTGAGTCGGTACCTGGTGTGCGTACTTGGAAGCAAATACCTGGTGTAAAAACCCGGTCGCATATTTATGCGACCGGGACCGGGTTTTTACACCAGGTATTTCCAGCTATTTTTTTCGTACCTTCCCTACTCCCCCGATCACACGTTTTCGTAACGCATTCGCCAGTTTACTCCCCAAGTCAAGCGCGCCTAAAGAAGTTTCACTTAAAACAAATATTAGGTCCTTACATATGAAATTGGCGTTTTTCGTACTGGCCACTTTAATCACGAATTTCTCCTCTTTGGTAAGGAATTCCAAATTCAAATTTGTACAGCTATTTACTCATGTATTTGTGCTTCGATGACCGTCATTCATTTGTTTTTTTTCTTCTGTTTTTTCTGTTTGCGTCACTCATTTTACAAAATGGAAAATTTAAAATATCGCATTATTTACGAGTACGAGTTCCGCCGTGGCACTAGTGCTGCGGAAACGACTCGAAGGGTGAATGATGTGTATGGCGGTCATGTTGCAAAAGAAAACACAGTTCGTTTTTGGTTCCAACGTTTTCGTTCTGGAAATTTCGACCTGCAGAACAAGCCCCGTGGACGGCCTGAGACCCAAGTTGATAATGGAGAATTGAAGGCTATTGTGGAAGCGGACCCATCGCAAACCACGTCCGAGTTAGCTGCAGGCTTCGATGTTAGTGATAAAACTGTTTTAATTCACTTGAAGCAAATTGGGAAGATTAAAAAGCTTGAAAGGTGGGTACCTCACGAATTGACTGAAGCAAACCGGCAAACGCGCGTCGACTGCTGCGTTACATTACTGAACCGGCACAACAATGAAGGTATTTTAAACCGAATCATTACCTGTGATGAAAAATGGATTCTTTACGATAATCGGAAGCGCTCAGCGCAATGGTTGGATCCTGACCAGCCAGCCAAATCCTGCCCCAAGCGAAAATTAACCCCAAAAAAGTTACTTGTAAGCGTTTGGTGGACTAGTGCCGGTATTGTTCATTACAGTTTTCTCAAATCTGGCCAGACTATTACAGCTGATGTCTATTGTCAGCAATTACAAACCATGATGGAAAAGCTAGCGGCTAAACAACCAAGGCTGGTCAATCGCTCCACGCCACTGCTGCTTCACGACAACGCCAGACCACACACTGCGCAACAGACGGCTACCAAATTAGAAGAGCTTGAATTGGAATGTCTTAGACATCCTCCGTACTCCCCGGACCTTGCTCCAACAGATTACCATTTTTTTCGCAATTTGGATAACTTTTTGCAAGGGAAAAAATTCAACTCCGATGGGGCAGTCCAAATCGCCTTCAAAGATTTTATTGATTCCCGTCCGACTGGTTTTTTTAGTAAAGGGATCAATGAACTACCTATAAGATGGCAAAAGTGCATTGAAAACAATGGTTCATACTTTGATTAATTAAATATATTATATTAAAAAATATTCGACTTTTTGTTCCTTCCATACAAAACGCCAATTTCATATGTAAGGACCTAATATTAACCAATTGATTTGATTAAAAGAGTGTCCATGGATTTTCTTGTCCATTCTTCTCCATTGAATCTTCAATGTTTCGGAATTGGCAACTAGTTTAATATTTTTGACTGACCAAATCCTTTGACAATTCAAAAGTGCAAATTGCAAAGTAAATGGCTCAATAAAAAAAAATGCTTTGAGTTTGGTTTTGAACTTAAGTTCTATCGAGCCCGAAACTAATCACTAATCAGACACAATTATAAATGTTGATAGTGGCTCCTTTGGGAGTCGGCGGGTCTCAAAGTTGAAATCTAGTTTTCCTGGATTAACCGTAACAAATGCATTTATTATTCTTTATAGATCTCCCCTCCGAACGAGAACCTGATCATCTGGTCTCATCAACGCCCATGGTGGGAACGCTACCAGCCCATTTCTTATCGCCTGGTCACTCGCTCCGGAAATGAACAGCAGTTCGCTAACATGGTCCGCAGATGTAACGCTGTTGGTGTCAGGTGGGTCACAGTTCATTTATCTTTTCTTGATATTGTTTTCAGACTGAATCAAATCTTTATTCCACTGCCCGTACTCTACAAAAGTGATGGGTTTAATGGGTAATAATCAAATCGTGCTTATGAAGTTTTAGAGATTTTGCTTTTCAATCAAACGAATATTTACTTTGTCGTATGACCTTTTCTACTTTAAACGTCAAACGTTAGACTCAATCTCGAATATTTAACAGAATCTACGTAGACGCTATCATCAACCACATGACAGGCACATGGAATGAGAACACTGGTACTGGAGGCAGCACTGCTAACTTCGGAAACTGGCACTACCCAAGCGTACCTTACGGCAGGAATGACTTCAATTCGCCCATTTGTGTCATCTCTGGTAATGACTACCGCTGCTGCCCTGATAGGGTAAGATCCTACAAAACCACTTTTATTAAGAAATTGTGTTTGTAGTACGATATAAATTGTAATGATCTTAATAACAATTTTACAGGTTATGTTGATTTGCTGAATACGATCTGTCTACACTTACTTAAATGTTCAAAAATCACATCTGTTTTCTGTAAAACAAAATATGATTGCCTAACTATATTTTATTTCAATCAATCAGTTAATATTTTTTTATTTACGCTTTCATAAATATTATTCTATATCTCTGTCTTTGTATCTCAGGTACGTAACTGCGAGTTGTCCGGTTTAAAGGACTTGAACCAGGGCACAGAACACGTGCGTAAAATGATCGTCGACTTCTTGAACCATCTCATCAGCTTGGGTGTCGCTGGTTTCAGGTAAGATATTCATTTTATTTAAGTGCTATTTCATTAACATCATCACAGTTTTCAATTCAAGTTGTAATATATACTTTTCTCTTTTCTTTAGTAGAGGCAAATTTTATGCTTTCAGTTAAACCTACCTACTACCTACCATCTATATATTTGATTACTGATGTTAAATTTATTGATAATCATGTTTTATAAAAAATAACTTTTTTCCAACAGAATCGACGCCGCCAAACACATGTGGCCCGGAGACTTGCGCGTCATCTACGACCGTCTACACAACCTTAACACCAACCACGGTTTCCCCTCCGGTGCCCGTCCTTACATTTACCAAGAAGTCATTGATCTCGGAGGCGAGGCCATCTCTCGTGATGAATACACTCCTCTCGCTGCAGTCACCGAGTTCAAATTCGGATTGGAACTTAGCCGAGCATTCAGTCGCAGCAACCAACTCAGATGGCTCGTCAACTGGGGCCCGAACTGGGGTCTTCTTTCCTCCGCCGATGCTCTCACCTTCATTGATAACCATGATAACCAAAGAGGCCACGGCGCTGGTGGAGCTATTCTTACTTACAAGCAGGCTAAGCAGTACAAGGGTGCCATCGCGTTCATGTTGGCCCATCCTCATGGCTGGCCTCAGTTGATGAGCAGCTTCGATTTCCACAACACTGAAGCTGGTCCCCCAATGGACCACAGTGGCAACATCATCTCTCCTTCTTTTAACTCTGTAAGTATACTAACTTTTGTATTAACATTAAAACATGGTACAGAGAATATATAACTAATCAGTTTAGATTATCTACGGATGTGATCTCCTGGTTCGAATTGTATTTTCTTTCTTTCTATTATCTATCAAAGCGTATAGGTTGTACAGAAGTTTGACTACTACTTAGATTGTTAAGAACTATGAACTAAAATGCATACATTGATCTTATTTTATTTCTGTCTTTCGTGACTTGGCTTTTCAATTCTGACCCCTGTCAGATGCTTTACGTCAAACATCTACAATATCAATTGTTCACTTCCTGTTCCTTATTCTGTTTTTCTTGTCATAGGACGGTTCCTGCGGCAATGGTTGGATCTGCGAACACCGTTGGCGTCAAATCTTCAGCATGGTCGCCTTCAGAAACCGCGCCGGTAACACCGCTCTTACCAACTGGTGGGACAACGGCAGCAACCAGATCGCTTTCTGCAGAGGAAACCAGGGCTTCGTTGCTTTCAACAATGACTACTGGGACCTGAACCAGACTCTTCAGGTTAGTTTGAATTTAATTTTTTTATTTTCACAGATATTTTTTAATCTTATATTAGGACCTTTTTTTATAAAACAATAATTTTCCTAATAATTCACATACGACAAAATCAATACCAGAAAATGTTTCATTGATAAGGTTACTGTTTATTACTTGGCTAAACATTAAAGAAATTCTGTTTTATGGTTAGAATCACCTGTTTGTGTAGGACCATGATTATTCAAACTGTATCCCAACATAGAAAGTAATAACACTTTCGATGTCGGGTACAGTGTAGTGGGTTTCAATAAAGCTTCCAATAAAGTTTTAATTATAATCAGTCGAGGATTCAAGAACTAACATGTCTATATCATCAACTTACAGACCTGTCTTCCCGCCGGTAACTACTGTGACGTCATCTCAGGCGAGAAGAGAGGCACCACCTGCACTGGCAAGCGCATCACTGTTGGCAACGACGGACGTGCCAGCATCCAACTGGGAGCCAACGAGTTTGACATGGTGTTGGCCATTCATGCTGGAACTGAAGTAAGTGTAATTTTTTTATGTAAACTACTGAAAGGTTCGCCAATGTTTGGTTTTGGAGCACAGGGTTATGCCCCGATTTGGGTTTGAAACTGAAGTCAAAGACAGATATAACGTATGTATATACATCCAAGATAGAGGAAGCGAAAGTGTTTTGTTTTTCCTTTTATTGTTTCTGATTTTCGCTATCAAAACTTGAAATTAAGTTTAATCTGTCAAGCTCCGCTTTTGATTTTCTATTGTTTCATCACCGATCAGCGAACCGCGCCGCTTGACCGGTTAATAAAAGTAAGGTGCTCTTTAAGTTGTTGAAGGTTGGCTAACTTCTGAGATTGGTCCAAGCTTCCCCATGTTGTTAGTTCTAATGGACCAACTGACACCTTAACGCCGCAAGGTTTACTTTGGTATTTTTGATACCTAAGAATTCTATCATTGGCTACATACTTTTTTTTTGTTTCAGTCGAGACTGTAAAACCGATGACAAACCGTTCCGGATCGAGTCATTATTTATAATAACCATTGAACGATTTTTTTTAAATTTAATAAACCTGCTTTATTATTAATCTGTGATCTTTTTTTTATATTTTTTTAACAAATTATTTCATAGTTTTTTCTGTACAAATAAATAAAATTGAAGTGTCTGTGTATAGTGAAAAAATAACAGCTTTTTAACTGACTTCAAAAAAGGAGGTTCTGTATTCGACCCGTATGTATGTATGTATATTTGTATGTCCGCGATTTTCTCAGAAACAGATGAACCAATTTTGATAATTCTTTCATTAATGTGATCTACATACATTCAGGAAGGTTTTTAGTATATAATACATTAGGTAATTATTCTTATGTACGAATTTATATGCATAAATTTACTGCATCTCCGGCATTTCTATGCGAAGTTTGATGATTCTTCTAGTCGGTGTCTTCAATTCTTCAATGTGTTAATTGAATTTGTGTGGGTTAGGTGTTTCAAAAAACCGAAATGCGGAACCAACGACACCGACTTCTGAAATTAAAGTTATTTATCACTTTGTAGTGTTTTTTTTGAAGTCGGTTGTTTTGTTTTTGTAAAAAAGTTTTTACTAAATGCATAATATGAAAGTATTATATTATAATAAAAAAACAATTTCAATTTTTTTTTTGTGTCTCTCTGTCTGTTTGTCCCGGCTAATCTCCGAAACGGCTCTGATCACTTTGTTCATGTCTAAACATCTTTGTTAGTAGAACAAAGATTTCTTGTGTAGACAAAATCAGATCTGTTTCGTTTTGAAACAATCGTCATTGACTTGTCAACTCGTTCACCAAACTACCTACACCAAAAACAGATCTTAGGTTCCAAAAATATCCAAATGCAGTATTTACGCACACAATACGTTTGGTGAAAGGCAACAATCGAATTCGTTTAGCTGATAAATCCTTCAGAAATCGATCGCCACCTGCGAAGTTTGCATTACCAGTATAAACAAGGCGTTGGTCGGTTGTAAATCGGTTATTATCACAAACATACTGACAGCTTGCAAACAGTAGGTATTGAGTAGCCAATGTAAATATTTTATGCTGCTAAAAATATGACAGCAAAATTGTTATGCGAAATCCAACTGGTAGCTGATGCAGTGGCTATGAAGTTGATCAGGATCATAATAAACTGCATTGCATTGATTTTTTTGGATTCGGATTCCTTACCCGAAGGGTGCCAAAGGAACTCTATTAAATACCTCCGCCGTGTGAAATTAAATTCATGGGCATCCTTTTAAAGGGTCATTGTACTTATCATTATGAACAACTTTTACTATGGGACTAAACCTAAAACCGCAAAAACAAAATCAGCTGTTCCTTGCATTTGTGTTCACATAACTCGTCAAAATGTAGGGAAGAGCTGATTTTTTTTCGCGATTTCAAGTTTGGTCCCATAGTAAAAATTGTTCATAATGATGATTACAATGACCCCTTAAAAGGATGCCCATGAATTCAATTTCACCCTGTATAGCGAGAGTAGCTGTAATCCAAAGCCACTTGAAATTTTCGGAGAATGCGTGTTAAGGGTCCCCGAAATGATAAACTGCAATTGTCCATATTTACGTAACTATACACATTGATGCGTAAGCGATCGTGTATAAATTGCAAAATATTACTACGAGATTAAAAATCGATTGCACCAGCATACAAAGCATAATCAGCATATGATTATTCTCACTGCTGGGACACTGGGCTGGGCCTCCTTTCGATGAGATGAAGTTAGTAGTCAGTCTCGCCCCACACATGAAAGACGTAAAATTTTCTGTCTCATATATCGTCATTTTTATCAGACCTCTATCTTTTTTTTTCTGAGTGTTATTTGCGTTTAAAACCATATTGTTTATGACTTTATGAGTGAAGCGTCTTTTCTCAGCGCAGTTCAGAATTCGAATGAGCATGCGCAAATAATACCTTCAATTGGAGCATAATTAATGTATTATTTGAAATCTTCATTCACGTAAACATTGACAATTGCCATTGATCGTTGCGGGGACCCTTTACTAGATGCCTCTATGAATATTTAGAACGTTTAGGTCAGGGGGAAATACTTACTCTTTTTTAAATTAACAACGGCAGGTCACTCATAATATTATCAAGATCATCAGTTCATTTTATTCTTCACATCTCGCGCCTTTGTCCAGACTCTCATGTCATAATTATGTTGGAATTATTATTCCCCGCTTCATTTTCCTCATTATAAAATAATTACAAGCAGTATGAATGTATACCAACACCTTAATTAATGAAAAGCCTAGATCTTATATTAAACTATATCTTCCTAGGGAGGTAGGTAGGTATCCATAGAAATAATGAACGGACGGTGAATTTGAAAATATAATAAAAAAACAAATGAAATACTGAAATATCTTTGGATTTTGGAGGGTACCTAGTTATGGAAATATAGACAGGTCTCAGGGAGTTCAGGTAGACTACCCACCTCAATGTTGACAGGTACAGACAGCGTAAGAGAAAAGGAACCCCCTTTGGTAACGACTCATTACCAAAGGGGGTTCCTTTTCTCTGACGCTGTCCGTACACTGATTAGTACCTACGTAGACATACCTTGTCATGACAGTTCGGCGAACCTGTTGATTCTCTACTACAGTTAACAGATTCTTGAGGTCGATGTTCGACGAAGTTCTGTAAGTACAAGTTTTGTTTCGACAATCGATTTTAGTGAAATGTCTTAGTTGGAAGTCTATGAAGAATAGTTTATTTTAGTTAGATCGTCAATATTTTACATGTAAAGGTGCTCCCTCACCAGGAGCATTCGCGTGTTATGTAACATAACAGATTCGACTTTCAGCATTACATTACAATACGGCCTCTCTGACTGATGAGCATTCGCGTGTAATGTAACATTACAGATTCGACTTTGAGCATTACATTACATTAGTAATGTATCATTTCAGATTTGACTTTTTACAAATGGAGCGCATTGATGTTACAAGTTGTATCAAGGTATTACACATTGTATCATTACAAGGTGCGCATTGTAATGCTCGGTTCGGGGTCCTTCACTGATGTAATACTCGTTTTGTATCATTACAAGGTGCGCGTTGTAATGCTCGATTTTCCTCCCTCACTGTTGTAATGCTCGAATCTGTAACGCTACATTACAGGCGAATGCTCCCGATGAGGGAGCACCTTTATGTTTTCAATTTGTAAGCGGCATGACAGTTTCTCTGTACTCTACCCGCCAAGGATAAAACTAGCTTCTACCCGTGACCCACCACATCGCATCGCATCGCCTACCCGCGCTATTTCTTCGTTTTCGCCAAGCGTTCTTTCTGACTATTTTTCTTTTTCCTCGACTCTTAAGGGTCCTAGTTTGATGTTAAATAGTCTAAAGCCTTCCTCAAGAGTTGAACTATCAAATGCGAAAATATTTTTACGGATCCGTTAGTTCAAGAGATTGGGGCGTTCAAACAAACAAACAACCTCTTTAGCTTTATAATTAGTTTATAGATTCAAACAAATGTCTTCTCGAAATCTCCGTCAATTCTGTCTTCAAATTAGCCAAAGTTCAGTTTATAAGACTTGTAACAATCCCTAAGAAAAATATATCTACATCACGCTCGCCACAGAAACTTATGACATCGGTCGTACAAAGTTGTCCAGTTGTAAGTTGCAACAAACTTTTACCCATAAAATAAGTTTCGCTTAAACGTCCGGGACATTTGGACACTTTGGGGACCAGGCATATCAGCTGAAACGTGTACAAGTTGTAAAACGAACAATCGTTAGTAGAAGCGTGTACGGCATGACACGAATTCTTTGGACGTTGGTTGGTATCATTAAGATGCACTTTTGATTAAGAGTTTCTTTTGATTGTTGTTTGTTTGGTTTAGTAATGGTTTGAGATAGTTGATAATGTGTTGATAGCAGATTAAGTCCTTCTTTATTTTGTTCAGGGATGATGGCTTAAATTATTGGGTATCGTTTTATTATGATTCACGACTCCCACCTGCTTCGCACGGTTTCTACTGCTTGGTAAAACACGGATATTTCGTTATTATTTTTTAAGATTAATATCAATGTATCATACACATCAATCATTCGGAAAAAAATCTCGAAATTATGGTTAAAACCGCATCAAAATCCGTTGCGCAGTTTAGGAGAACAACGCGGTCACACAGATAGACACGAAAAGCGATTTGAATCCATAGTATATAAATATATAATAAGTACCTATATAAGGTACTTATTAATGTTATAAATTCGAAAGTAACTCTGTCTGTCTGTATGTTACCTTTTCACGCCTAAACCACAAAACCGATTTAGATGAAATTTGGTATAGAGGTAGTTTGAGTCCCGGGAAAGGACATAGGATAGTTTTTATCCCGATATTCCCACGAGATAGAAACTTATGCGGGTGAAACCGCGGGGTGCAGCTAGTTTATTATATGTCTAGATATAGAAAGATGCTCAGATTAGAAGAATAGGATACTGTGATCCTGAAGTGTGATCACTTCAGGCACTTACCTTTTTCTTTCTCCGAGTATCAACTCGGAGAAAATCGGGTATGTGCCTGCCTACTTCCAAAAACTTCACGACGAAAAAACTTATCCTAAAATTCACTGACATATTCCGATTATCTACTCACAAAGTCACATAAGCGTGTTAAGCTGCTTGGGATTTGAATAATCGTAAGCAAGAGAACTTAAAACCCTCTATCGTAAACCTTCTTCGCGTAAAAAATTCATGAGTTTAGACCAGAAAGTAGATAGTCATCGTTGGGACTGAAGAACCTACTTCAGTTAAGAGAAATAAATATTTTTTATAAGCATGCTGTCTGTAACCGCTTCTGATAACTGCTACGAACAAGCTACTGTGTCTTTATTAAAATAAAGGTTGATTTTGATTGTACATTATCTTTTAGGAGGGTGAGATCAGGTACCTACTCATTGTAGGTACATTTGAAAGTTGTTTGGGAAACAACTGTTCTATGGGAATACCTCCATTTCAGAGTGGGCCCCCCTCATAAAAGTTGTTTATATTCGTGAGTATTTTCATTCCTTCATCATCATTTGCCTAGCCTTTTCTCAACTATGTCGGTTTTCAGTCTAACAAGATGTACTTTTATTCCCTCAAATGTTTATTCAGTTTCCTTGTCAAATTTTCTCCTTGTTTTCCTGTATTTGGACGACATGACATGAAATTAAATGTTTATTTTCTTTTCGTAAACATTTCATTTCATGTTGTCGACATGACATAAAATTAAATGTTTATTTTCATTTCATAAACATTTTATTTCATGTTGTCGACATGACATAAAATTAAATGTTTATTTTCATTTCATAAACATCTCATTTCGTGTTGTCGACATGACATAAAATTAAATGTTTATTTTCATTTCGTAAACATTTCATTTCATGTTGTCGACATGACAAAAAATTAAATGTTTATTTTCATTTCATATACATCTCATTTCATGTTGTCGACATGACATAAAATTAATTGTTTATTTTCATTTCGTAAACATTTCATTTCATGTTGTCGACATGACAAAAAATTAAATGTTTATTTTCATTTCATAAACATTTTATTTCATGTTGTCGACATGACAAAAAATTAAATGTTTATTTTCATTTCATAAACATTTTATTTCATGTTGTCGACATGACATAAAATTAAATGTTTATTTTCATTTCATTTCATGTCATATCGTCCATGTTTATTTATGTAAGTAGATCTTTTAATGATAAATGATTTTTCATCCCACCATCTCGGAAAGAGTATTTTTAATCTTCAATATCTGAGTGGAAAAGCCGTTTTTATTCTCTAGAGGATAAAGTAAATTGAATTTAGAACATCGTGTGCACTAAGTTTGTGAATTAAATAATTAATACCTAAACTGAAATAAAAGTGTACCTATCTTGTGATTGTAAACGTCTTTTTTTTTTGCATTTAGTCATTTCCTCGCTGAGGTGGAATGAAAACTTACGTGTTGCACTCGAGTGCAAAGATTTTTCACCTCGTGCTCTTTTGATTCCCTCGCTAACGCTCAGGATTCTAATTTTGAATCACTCGCTGCGCTCGTGATTCAATTTTAGAATCCTTCGCTTGCTCGGTCATCAAAATTGAACACGCGGTTAAAAAGCAACTTTGCACTCTTGTATAACAAATAACTATTATTTTGTAATTAGGTTTGCACAAACACTTTTACACGTCAATATTTTAAAAACAAGATGGCACCGGTATTTCTTAGCTGACTGATCCCTGAGTAGAAATACCGAAGCAAACTCAGAGGTCATTGTCTCTTTTAAAGTCCAAAAACCATATTATTAAGATTTTATGTAAGTCTAACAATGCACGGTCATTTGAAGGCTCCTTTGAAGAAAGACCATTGCAGCTTTGAGTTGACAAAACTTACGTTGACAAGACTTATGCCCGTTTTTCAGCTTTTGGCGCTGACCTGACCGCTGAAAATTCAAAAGTACGTTTTTATTTAGGAATGAAAACGGGCACTAGAACCTGAAGGTAATACCATTACTTCTGTTAAGCCTCGACCCATTTGTCTAAAGTATTGGCTTGTTCTTAGAGCGAATTAATTATCACTGTATTGATCCCAATACTTCAAAGTTTTTAATTACATGTATCGACTTATTTTTGTATCAAAGTTTTATTTGTAGCTGTCGTAGCTCTTACTAATGGCTATTTTTTCACAGTAATTTCCTGATTCTGTGAATCAAAGCAAATGCCTTCTCAAAGTCAGTCACGACATGTAGCTGCCGTTGTTTTAGGTTCTATAGAGTATCATTTACGCCAGTTAAAATATCTTTTTATAAGCACGTGTCGTACATGGCACATTTCGCCAGATATAACTGCGTTAGGCTGCGTCTCTAGAGCAGCGGTGACCGTGGTTGTGCACCCGACTTTTCTTTTTGGTGCGCTATGGAAATCCTCCGGGCTAAAAACACCGCGGTGTTCCACCTCTGCCTGTGCTGCAACCCTGACAGGCCTCGACCCGCTGTTCCTCAGCGGGTCCGACCTCTCCGTGTGGCCATTCCCATAATGGCCACACCCACTCTCGAGTAGCGCGCGTGGTATACCGACTTACGCGAGTTGTAGGTCTGTCTAAGTTTGAACTTTGTGTAATTTATTTCATCACCACTATTCTCAAAACGGTGAAGGAAAACCGGCATATCATGTGACATCTACCAACCCGCACTGGGCCCGCGAGGTGGATTACGGTCCACTACCTTTAACTGAAGCTCCGGCTTGTGTCCCAGTAGTGCAAACGTTAAAGGCTGATTATGTAAGCTGGTCTTTTATTCTATTGAAACTCCGTACTAAGTTGGTCCAGCTCAATGTCAAAGTGTTGGCGTGTGCCCTACGTGTGTCATTGGAGCGAACCTATTGTCATTAACCAAGTACAAATCGAAACCAAAGGACAACCGGTCGAGTCTGAATCTCACTTTGAAAATATATGTGAAGCGAGCTGTCATTCCACGTTAAGCTAGGGATTTTCACTATTGACAACTCACTACAGCAACACCAAGCAAGTAAGCAAGCTCACTACTTGCTACGGTGGATATTCTAATAGAAAACCATGCCGGCAAAAAGTCACACCACTGCTTGAGATCCCCACCCCATGCTTAAAAGTCGAGCTTTCAATAATTTGAACAACAAGGCACTTAAGTCAATAAACTTGTTTTTATACGTCTACAAAAAAAGGAGAAGGTTGTGTATTCGGCAATTTTTATTTTTCTATTATGGACATTGATTTCGCAGTGATTACTGGGCCGATTTACGTAATTTTGCGCAGTGGTCTCATATGAATTATGCTAGAGTAGTTTTTAAGTCAGCTTCAACAATAGGTTAGCATACATAATAGGCCTATAATGTTCCCACTGCTGGGACACAGGCCTCCTCTTTGTGAGAGGGTTGGTTTGGGTGGGTTTTATAATTAAATGACAGCTAATTCATACTGAATAATGTCATATTGACATAAAAAGGTCTATTGCAGCTGTCATTTTAGTCTAGCAAATTAAAAACCAGAGTTTAGTCAAGTTCGCATAAGTTGATGATGTTGTTATCTTCATTTTGTCGTCGTAAATATATAATGTTAAAGAAGTAATGCATTATAACCTCTATAAACGTCAAAATAAACTTAAATTCTGTTGTCGTGTTCAAGAAGAAAATGTTAGGTACTCCACTAATTTTGTTTGCCACTCGACTCAGCTGGAGTAGTTAGTTGGAAAACTTATTTCTCTTCATTACTTTGAGCGGTTTCTGCACATTTTACAGTGTGCCGTCCGGAATAGTGATATTTATTGTGACTGGGGAGTGGCTTATTGATTCATTGCATTTGTGGAACACTGAGCTAGTTGGTACTTTCATTATTTCTGAATAGAAAAATATTTTTGAAAGGCTTATAGTTTTTGACGTGATAACGTCTTATAAATCGATGAACGCCAGCTGCACGCACGAAAAAGCATGACTCATTGTCACGTTCCGCCTGAGCCGAGCGTGCAAGCGAGAGCGCGGAACAAGCGATAGAGGCACGATCGGCGTAAGCGTTCGGCTTGTGACGCATCTATCTGATGTTTTCTTAAGACTTTATCACGTAAAATTATCGTCCGTAAACCGACTTTACAGACAACCAATTTTTTTTTTAGAGATTTTTAAAGATTTATTTATTGCAGGGGCTTTCCTTTGCTTCCCTTTCCTATTCTCTTGCCCTGCATTGAGAGACCACAGGCTGTATTGTTTATAATCATCCTATAAGTTCTGGGATAATTTGAAAATCCTACTTAATTGTCCTTAATTCTACCCAACCATCTTGTGTAGTTGTCATAAAGAACTGTTGATACAATAACTCTTGAAATATAAATCTTTTAGTAGAACAGCGAAGTGCATTGTCAGATTTTGCTGTTGAAGTAGTGGTGCTAATTCTTCAAATTTTGTTCTTATAAGTATTCATAATGTCAAGTGTTTGTGTCCCTGTAACTATTAGGGCTGTAGTTGTCCGTAAAACATCGCTTGTAGCAAGAAGACCGCCCATCGTGTGTGTGTGTGAATATGACACACACACGACAAAAAAAATAAAAAATAATGAATTTAAATTGTAAAATATTTTTTTTATGTTATACACAATAGGGCCTACTTTATTAACTACCCACTATATTCTTATCTCATTTATAAAAGGGGTACCTACCTACTTACGAAAATAAAACACATTACCAACATTTTAGAGAGAACTAGCTTTTACCCGCCACTTCGTCCGCGTGGATATTTTTCGTGGGACCCTTTTTTTTTTTCTAAAGTTAAAGCAGCCTAAGTTACTCCTTATTACATCAGCTATCTGCCAGTGAAAGTCCCGTCAAAATCGGTCCAGCCGTTTCAGAGATTAGCTGGAACAAACAGACAGACAGACAAAAATTGTAAAAATGGTTTTTTGGTATATGTACCGTGTATACATCTATATGCATTTAGTAAATAGCGGTTATTTTAATTTTTCAAACAGACTCTCCAATTTTATTTATTTGTGTGTATCTATATGGGTACCGAGGTCATTAATGTATTAAAAACAAAACCTCCCGGCATCAAGCATCATAACAGCCTACGCATCTTCACGCACTGATGAAAAAGGGTTACCCAATGATCCGATGCAAAAATCAGAATGTCATCCGCTTTGACCTTTATTTTGACGACGCAATTTTGAACTCTATTTCGTAGGCTATATGAGTATTTATAAGTGTTAGACCTTAGTGTCATTAGCATAGCTTCTAGGGTGATTGTGGAAATAACCGTCATTAGTTGGTGTGTTTTATCGTTTCGGGTTCAAAAAACAAGACTCATTCTCGATGTCATGTAAACCTAGTAGGTAGAGAAAAAACAAAATTCTGTATTAAATACCTACTTATGTACAAAATATTGATTTTTTTTTTGGTCATAGACTATTTAGGAAACTTGATAGGTTATGCAGAAAGAAATTACTTTGAACTTACGTACAGTCCTTTCAGAGTTATTTGACCTCTTTTTGCATCACTGTCCATAATACAAAGGGGAGATAGCAGCCTTTAAAAGCTGATCGTTGATGGCAATACAGAAGGAAAGAGAGCACGGGGCCTGTCACCAATACGATGGTCTGACCAAGTAAAAGAAGCAACTTTGTACCGGAGACGGAGTCGATAGAGGCAGATTGTTTGCTTAATTGATCAAGTTCCGCTAATGAGAAACAATTGATTTTCCATTGTATCGTGACCGATGTAGCACGCCCGGGGCTTGACCGGTTAAAGGGATCCAGTGACCACGATCCTCAGTAATGAGGGACCAAAAATCCACCAAACTCGCACCGGGCCCTCGTGAATGACGTCCCACTCTATCTTACAGAGAGGAGGCCTGTGTCCCACTCCATGGTCCCAGCAGTGGGAACATTATAGGTTGATTATGTTAAAGCAAATTGTAAGCTTTGTTACATTGCAAACCCTCTGAATTGCCAATGTGCGGTCAATTCGCGGCAGTTTGGGGTATAAAACAATCAATTATGGGTGCTGTAGAATTATTAATTGACCGCGGGACCTGACCGCGTTTTGGTGAGGCGTTTGCGGCCGGCCTCGGCCCGGCCCGGATATAGACAATGCTGATTAGATACCGCAACTTTGATCAGACAAGTTAAGGTCTTGACGTAGATTGCGGACTATGCTGTAGTTTTTGACAATAGTCTTGGATGGTAAGCTTACATAAAAGGCAATTAGCAGCGCTCCGCGGTTTCACCCGCATAAGTGTCGATCCCGTGGGAATATCGAGATAAAAACTACCCTATGTCCTTTCCCTGGACTCAAACTATCTCTATACCAAATTTCATCTAAATCAGTTCAGCGGTTTGAGCGTGAAGAGGTAACAGACAGACAGACATTTATGTTCGCATAACTCGTCAAAATGTAGGGAACAGCTGTTTTTTTTTTCGCGATTTCAGGTTTGGTCTCATAGTAAAAGTTGTTCATAATGATGTGTACAATCTCCCATTTCAATTTGTCGCATGTTTTCAATTTCAACCTGTATAATATATGCGATATCGCATCGGTCGTTATATCACCATATTCCTTGTAGGTACCTACTGCTAAAATTCTCGCAATTCACGTAGGTTAGCATAAGCGGAACAACAAGTACATAAAAGCGGATGTTTGTAAATAAACACTCAATGTTTGTGTTACTTGGAACTTAGTATAATTTGTAGGGAAATGCCTGAAGGGCGTGTTATTATGGACACGTCATAAGCATACCTAGTAGGCAACTCGGCAACAGTTTGCACAACCCGGGCATCGTGCTAAAATAATTAGGAATCCTTCTAATCTGCATTCGCGATTTAATTGCCAAAAATGTAAACAAATATGAGTTTATGGAAAAATTACTTTAAATCTTACACAATAAAGTTCCGCTTACGCTACAACTTCAAACATTTATACAACTTTTACAATAGTCCTAGTCACTCTGAGATGAACTTAATTACCATTGAAGTAAAGTTGATATTTATTTAACTTGAAATAATATTAATTTGAAACATAAGTTTGAATACATTTCAGATTGAATTCTGTTAGTAGCAGTTTGTTGGAGCAGTGGTGGGCCAGTGGTAACGGCCCCAACTTACAAATGGTAGGTCGTAGGTTCGAACTAAGCCAGGCGCTTTACTTATTGTAAATTATTTTATCATCACTGCTCTCAAAACGGTGAAGGAAAACATCATAAGAAAACCGGCATGTCCTAGAACCAAAAATTCGAAGAGATGTGACATCTACCAACCGACATCGGGCCCACTTGGTGGATTACGGTCCACTCTCTTTATCATAGAGGTGGTCTGTGTCCCAGCGGTAGGAACATTTTAGACTGACTATGGGACTAAATTGAACTTTTTAGTAGGTAGGTAGGTACAGGTAGGTAGGTATCAGCTTTATTGGTAGGTGTAAAAACGCAAACGACCGCAAATAAGAAACTTAAAGAGACAGCGGCCACGGATTCTTTTAGTTTTGTTATCCTCGTAATTCTTTATATTTGATTTTCTATAGCAGGTCTAGGAAAACACCGTGAAAAAACTGGCATGTCCTAGAACCTAAAATTCAGTCATTTGTCATCTACCAGCCCGCACTATGCACGCGTGGTGGATTACGGCCCAATCCCTCCCAAAGAGAGAGGAGGTCTGTGTCCCAGCAGAGGGAACATTATAGGCTGATTATTCTATAGCAGGTCTATTATTTATTTATATAGATCTACGGGTGAGCGTAGGAACCTTCCCAAATTATAAATTTATATCTATCTGTGTTGAACTCGATAATTTGCAAATACTCTACGTTGCTAAAATTACGCGTCTGCGTGACAGACGCGGACGCGCAGGAAGTCGTACATGAATAATATTTTGTTCGGCTAAAATAGGTGCTTGATTTATATTTAAATCTAAAGGAGATAAATCGGGCATCGTGACAAACAGCAAGCAAGCAACAAAAAGCAAAGTTTATGGTCTCGCTAATGTTCTAGAGTTGTACACTATGAAGACTGACTAAAAACGTTGACGAACATACGCATAATGTGTCCAATTTATATTATATTCGTACACACATACACACAAACTCACAGTAGGTACGGTCTCAATGTTAAGTTTTAAAGCTCAATAAACCACATTGTTATTATCGTTTGATAATAAACGGTGGTGTACGATACCGCACCGTATATTGAATAAAAGAAAATACTACAAATACCACAATACAAAGAATGGAACCCTTACCACACCGCAAAATAATATCCATCACAATTCCATTCAATAAAAGAAATGTTTGCGCTTTAAAGGCAACTACAGAATGTATACATGGTACGCGTCTGAAACCGCCCTAAGAACATTCCGTTCTCGCGTTTGAGTAGTATTTCAGATTCAGTTCAGTCGGCGGCTCCCACCCAACCGGACGTCTGTGTTCCCGCGTCTCCCGAACACGGCGTAAATTTTTAATTCCCGACTAAAACCGCAGGCGTAAAAAACCGAAACTTCTTTCGAATCGAATTGTTTTCGATACATTCGTGTAGTGATGTGGTAAAATAAATGGATGATATACACAAATGTGAACATTTTATTAAGATTCTTTGGTTGTGTTGAATAAGTTTTTTGAAGTGAACGCGTGTAGGGACGTTTGGGCGGTCGTCCTGAAAATTATTTCGAGAGGTAAGTGTTTATTTTACTTTTTGTTTTCTTTTTCTTTGTTTTGAAATCCAATTCAAATAAACAGCGAGGTAGATTTTATTTCAGCGTGTTTATACAAAATAAAATAAGTAAGTAATAACATTAGTGCGTAATAAAAACATACTTAATTATAGTTTGATATTATTTTATTTCAATCAATAGCTGGTCATCTTAAATACAATATATATATATATACAATATATAGCTATATGTATATTGCATTTAATAAAGTCATATAAAAATACTTAAACCTATTAGGTACTTGACATATTTTAACTAATATTTAATAGAATACTAACTTTTATTACAAGGCAAGTGCGTACTTTGGAAAATCGAATCGCTAATGGCTAACGTAATTTTTGTCAGTGAGCAGTGATTTTCATGTAATTATTATTTTTAAGTAATTAATTAACATTCCTTTCCCTGACGTTCAGATTGCTTGTTGAACTTAAAAATAATATACTCTTTTTGATTTCCTAAATACTTAGGTAGATATTACCTTCAGTATTAAGCCCATCAGTTCCTGTAACGTGCAAACTACAGGACACGCAGGTCACGATATTAAGTGTCCCATTGTTTGTGGAACAGCACCACATTTACACTCCAGGGCGGAGTCGTCTGTGAATTTCTACCTTGCTTAATGAACCTTTGATATACCTACTGAAACTTGATTTACCTACCCAAACCAACCAACTTGTGCAATTAAAAGCTCTACGTGTGAGAGTAATATTATATACTTACTCTGTTATAATTACCGCCACCATACGTTATGAAACAAGAATATTAATATTAAAATTTAAAGCTATTTTTATTTGAATTTCCAAGATAACATTAACATAATTTAAAAGTCTTAGAATAATATTAATAATACAGGGTGTAAAAAGATCCATCACTTAGCCGTCAACTATGCATTCTTTACATGAAACTAAGTACTATTGCACAAAAGTAATTGCTGGGACACAACTTTTATTTTTGGTATGAAATGTTCTGTTTGCCGTAGTGCGCAATTTAACACACGCAAAACATTGTGCTAATGGGTGCATGCAACGGTACAGGAATCGTGGGGGTATTTAATGTGGGGTTGAAACTTGTTTTCTTCAAAAAACGTCAGTAAAAGTTGGAATTTTGACCTTCAATATCTCCGTAACCAGAAGGTTCCCAGGTCCAGTACAAAATGAACAGAATGACGGGGAGTACAAGTGACTCTCGGCATTGTTATATGTCTTTTTACACCCGTTATAAATAAAAGGAGGAGCAAGAATCAAAAGGACATAAATAAATTCGTCCGCATCGCAGTCAACAGAAAAAGTGAAATTTTAATTTATTATCTCGACGGCACACCTACCTACTCGTAAGATCTGAATCGTAGTTTTTCCTGTATGTCAACACAGAAACGTTCCCAAAAGATTTTAATCTTCTTCCACCAGACAAGAGTTAAGTATAGAACTTACGTAAACTACTACTTCATATTTTCCTTATATACAGCGTGTATCAGACAGGTGTGGTCACATTTAAGGGTGTGGTAAAGACCACCAAACTGGACAACTTTCTCAATGGAACCAACCACATAATCGCGAAAAAAAAATTAACTGTCCCATATGAAACTTCAATATCTCCTCGACCCAAAGGTATAGGAGGATTACTAATAAAAAGTACAACTACCAATGGCCTAGTTTTCCCTTTACCACTTTTAATTAGAAACGCCAAGGCCATAATCAATAAATAAATCATTATAGCACGCCATACTACGCCATAGTAACTTCAAATCATTACCCGATAATTGATAGGACGAGTAGGACCATACAAAATAATGAGACAAATGAACAATACAAATTTTGTGACAGCTGTCACTTTCCCATAAATTATAGCTATACTTACATTTATTTGTCCAGCTCTCTCCATTTTGTTTTAAATTTTTAATGTCTGTGAATACACGTTTTGGGTTCAGTTTGAGCCAAAAATGGAACCCTTTTAGTATTGTTTCTCCTGTATTTTTCATGTCCATTAATTATCTGTCTGCCTTGTCATACACATGTCAAAAATTATGCCTTTGTAAACATTTAACCGTGATTTATAAATAATTGTAAATATAAGGCACTATCTTTACAAAAAAAAAATGGTTATAATTGTGCTCAGCCTTCAGTGGGGCCAAGTTAAGAAGACCTAAGTTGATGATGGTTAGGTATCGGCCATGTTTAAGATTACCACCAGCTCTTCTTAATGTTTTCGTATCAATGGTACCCTTCTTCGTTGTTTTTATATTATTTGAGCCCAGTAGGCTGCGGCATCAGTAAAAAAAGCCCTTTAGGTCATCCGAGGTGCAGGTGAACGGACACTTAGGACCCCAGCACGTGGGGCATGACCTGAAGCACCACCAGCCATTAAAATCACTTACAAATTTAATTATTTAAGATGCCTACAGAAGTACACATTGGTAGGTGTTCCCTGCCGGTTTTCAGTACAATCAAAGCCATTAACAGTTCAAAATGCTCGTTATAACAGAACGTATTTCTCAAAATTCAGAGTTTCTCTTGAATTTGGTGAAGCTGGCATAAATAATCTCGTTGCTTTCAAAGTAATATCCTTGCGCCCCGCTAATTTCAGCGCATTATAAATTAATATAGGTTTGTTGATACGGTTTCAATAATATCCGATTCTGATACATATTTTAGCACATCGTGTTTCGTCTGATTAGTTAAATTTAAATGTTGTTTCGTTATAAGCATCTAGCTAGAATAGTCAGCCTATAACGTTCCCAGTGCTGGAACCACTGGGTAACGCAATATTTGAATAGTAAATCACTTCTAGTGGTATATTCGCAAATGTATGCATTCCGATGATAACAAAATAATATGATACCATTGAGTTATGGATCTGGACGCCTCCCTAAAGACATACGAGTTTGTGTAGTTGTAATTGGTGCCAGGACGAGCTTCCATACATTTTTTCCGATTCTCCTTTGATGTAATTTGGTAGAGAGGTAGTGTGCTTCACTCTGGAAAAATATCGTTTCTTTTGAATGAAACCATAGACACAGTCGGTAATGTTGTTTATATAAATGTTTACTAGCAGTTATAGAATCTTGAACCCTACCAATGATTGATCATTCAAGAAACGTAACAATTTCTTCAAAGAGTTTCTTGATCAAAGTTTATCGATAAAAGAAACAATGTATTAGGAAATTGGAGTTTACCGAAGCCGAATAGTTCTTGGAAAATTATATGTTCGTTGTGAAACTAAATTAATTGAATTTTATTTGTCATAGTAAATACTTAATGGTTTTAATTTGTTTTTGTTCTGGCGTCAACTTTCCTTGTTACATTATTTATGAAAGACTTACTTTTTGGCACACAGAAATGAAAATGAAAGAATAACTCACAATGCACACAGGTCCACTTGCACCACAAATCACAATGATGATTAAATTTTTTTTAACCATAAACAAGTTTAAAACATCGTTCTATCTCTGTCATCTAGAAACGATCGATAGAAAGAGAAAGATGTTTAAATACGAAACGCATTTAGCGATATGACGTGCAAGCAGGCCTGAAAAAAAAAAAAACAGTTTGGCAGGGACATCGACACGCAGCCGATTACCGTGGATTCAGTATATGATTCTGAACCCCCCTAAGACGAAATGTTTCGAAGGTTATAAAAAAAAAAAATAGCTGTTTCTTACATTTTGACCGCATAGGTGATACGCGCGCGCGTTGTTTTGAAAATCGAAAAACAAATTCTACGCTAGAAGGTCTACAATCATGTGTTGAATTTATGGTTTCAGTTTGTGAGTCGATTTCCCTGTCACCCTTTTTAGTTCTGGCACCATAAATCAGATGGCTTCCCGAAAAAAAATATGGCCTACTCGTAGCTTTAATCCTTATAATTTTTCTTTTTACATTTCAAGCTAGTACCTGCACAGGCTACAGTGTATATTATATTCTCAAAATTATGTCTAGAATCCAGATAGACAGCGTACCTAATCCCACAAAAGGAGAACGTTTCAAGTTTAGATATGAGAGACGTGACATATTAAATACTAGCTTTGCCTCGAGGCTTCGGTCACGTGCAAGGGTTCTGTAAGTTAATAATATAGGTTACTACTTCTTTAATTAGGTTTTAAGCTTTAGGAATTCTCTTTGCGAAACTTCTCACGTAATTACTGGCTGAACTAAGCTTCTATTATATAAGCGTTAACAATAATGTTAATATAATAATAATGCCGAAAGTCGTTACAGCCAATGGATTCATAGCCAAGAGCCTCGACCAACACCTGAGGAGGCTCTCGTTAGGCAGCTGAATCAAGGGCTTGATTCAGAAAGCAGTACTTCTGGACACGGCTCGCATTGCAGGAGGTTCCTCTCTCTGGAGCCCTGACCGCCGGTAGCTTGGACCCTGTTCCCGATACCGGTGGGCTACTATTTTTTATATTTTTAAATGTTTTTATATTTTTTATATCCTAATATTTAAAAATATAATTTATATGTAAATAATGAAATAAAGGAAATAATAAGTTTACTTAGGACAGAAATCAGGGGATTCATGACTATGATGTTCTTTAGAACATTTCTGACGTAAATCTACATGTTCTTCACATAATCTACGGAGATTGGGTCTGGACTTTGAATGAGACTGGGACCTCTGAGTTAGTTTCGACCTTTCTTCTCAGAGTAGACAGACAGGATACGCCGACCTCATCTAGCTTATTATTTTTTTTTAAATAATATAATGTGTAAAAGTGATTTGGATAACCTATTTACAGAATACACAATCTCATTTGTTTAATAATTATCTTTAGTAGACTATGCATTTATGCTGATTTGTAACTACAACATATATTTTTATCCGATCAGTATAAAGATTATTTGATTGTCTACGGTTAAATCAAAATTGGTCAATTTTGAATATCTAAATTAAATTGATGTTTAATTACGTTTTAATCACATCACTACTAGAGAGAGTGTAGCAATCTTTTTTTTACGAAATGACAGATGTGTCATTTTACTGCGGCTAATTAAATGAAGAATTGTTTAAATCGTTCTACGTGTTTTACATAGTTTTCCTTCTTTTGTCAACCCATGGTTTTTCTGCCTTCTTAATTTGTATTGGCGTCTATCTTAAAATGTTATGCCATTATCTTATAATGACCAAAAAGGTTGCATACCACAAACCATGCAGATCATAATCTCTACAATACTTAAAATTACAGTCATTGTCAGGTTAATGTCTAGAAATGAGAGATCAAAAACAGCAATTTATAAATACTCATCTCCCACAGTCAACGCAAATAAAAATCCACTTTAAAAGTAAGTGTTCAGAGACAAAATCACAGTTATTTTCCTTACTCGATATAAACGTGTACGTTAAGCGTGAAAGCATGTAAGTGCACCTGACAGGTGACAGGCCACGAGGGTAGAGGTAACCGACAATTCGGAATAATATCCACCTGTATTATTGTCGTATCCGAATCGAATCTGTCTTCTTTATTTAAAAAATTGGAACCTCAATTTTTGGTAGTGATATTTATTATGTTGGTACTTTTGCCCCTGAGTGTTTGATGACTCGATCTGCGACTGTCAGATTTCTTGATTGTGATTCTTTGACTGAAATAAAATAGACAAATTGACGAGATATAAAGCTGAAATAGAGGTTTTTGAATGTGAACTTGCAGGAAACAAGGTTTTTTGGAACGAAGTTGGCCAAGAAGTTGAAGATGGTGGTGGTGGTGGTGGTTGGTTGTTGAGGTTGGTGGTGGTGGTAGTGGGTGGTTGGTTGTTGAGGTTGGTTGTAGAGTTGAGTTGTTGTTGAAGTTGGCAGTTGTTTGATTAGTCGCGGCTTGGCCTCCATGCGGTTCTCTCTCTCTCTCTCTCTCTCTCTCTCTCTGTCTCTTTCTATAATACACGAGAGAGTGTGTGTACGTGCGAGTATAGCGTTCAAACCCAGACAGACGCTTTACTTTTTGTAAATTATTTCATTACCACTGCTCTCAAAACAAAATCTCTTAGAACCAAAAATTCGAAGTCATGTCACATCTACCAACCCGCAATGGGCCCGCGTGGTGGATTACGGCCCACTCCTTCTCACAGAAAGGAGGCCTGAGTCCCAGCAGTGGGGACATTATAGGCTGATTATGTTAAGTATAAACGAGAAATTATGTCTAACTGTGTTGAAATGTAAAGTCCGACACTTTATAGAAAACATTTGAGATATTTTAGGTTTCGGATTTTCTCCGCCAAGCCATAACACGCGAGAGTACCAATCAGATGAGATGAAATAATTTTCCTCTACAAAATATCAGAGCGATGAAAACCGTTTGAGCGTTTTATATGCTCCAGCGGCTTTAGCGCTAACAGCTTCAGTTAAGGATGGTAATAAAGCGCTTTCCCCCGGTATTAGCGCTTACTCGTGATGTTACCACAATTTTCAATTCATTTTTGAAGTAATTTATCCTTGTGCTTTTATATTAGACAATTAAGCAATATGAGATGGTGGATATTATAAATGAAATGAAATGAATATACTTAGGTACTTAGATATTTCACACATAAAGCAGATGTGGTTTCTGGCAATGAATTGAGCGTCCTTAAGTGTAGCGGGGACTGCTAGAAATTACGTCAAAAAACTTTTTTACAAAAAAAATCAACCGACTTCCAAAAAGACACAACAAAGTGAAAAATAACTTTAATTTCGCAAGTCAGTGTCGTTGGGTTCGCATTTTCGTTGTTTGCCACCGACTTCCGAAATTAAAGTTATTTTTCACTTTGTAGCGTCTTTTCTGGAAAACGCTAGTCGGTTGGTTTTTTTTTGTAAAAATGTTTTTATTTTTCACTTTTAAGTTGTACTTTCTCCCACAAAAATTCGTATACCACTACTTGCTATGTAAATATCCGTGACAGCAAGTCATTATAACATCATCAATATAAACTAAGTGACAAAAACACGTATTATTGAAGCTAACTCAAAAATTACCCGAGCAAAGTTAATAAAAATTATATGGGACCACCCCTAAGGCATACCCTGTCCATTAAAAAAATAATTTCCGAAATCGATTTACAATTTCCGGAGATATCGCGTAACAAACATACAAAAAAAAACATACAGTCGAATTGAGAAGTAGTCATCATTATAATATTAGAGCTAGTAAGATAATTTTTACTCTCTCTTAGTTTTAGTTTGGACTTATGGTATAGAACTATGGGGTTCTGCCAGTAACTCCAACATAGAAATTCTACAGAGATTTCAGAATATAGCTTTGCGATCAATATCGGGCGCAGGATGGTTTGTGAGAAACTCCGAAAACCATGAATACCTAAAGATGCCTACGGTAAAGGAAGAAGTAAACAAGAACTGTACTCGATACAAGAAGAGATTATTAGAGCATACCTACCAATGAATTGGCTAAGAACCTCCTAACTAACCAAACCACAACACGCCTTAAAAGACGGCATATACTAAACCTGGATCAGAGAGACTGAGAATAGCTCTTATCATGCTTTATGTTGATGTCGGCTCATTGGAGCCACATTATCAAAAATATACTACCTACTGAAACCACATCTGATTATGGCTAGATATAGGCCGTCGGAAATAGACAAAAAAAGTGGCTAAATTCGCAAAGCGTGATGTAGTTCTGCATTTTTGGTATGTTGTATAGGTTTGTTAGGGTAGTGTAAATTCAAATTTGCAACTTCAAAAAACTTGTGGAAACTGAGAAAATCGAGAAAAACTTCCAAATTTTGGGACTTTTTTCACTATTTGCTCTCCAGGGCCAAAACTATGCATTTTTTTGCGAACAATGTTCCGTACACTTATAAACTGTATTGAATTGCCTACAATTTGAGCCCAAATGCAGCTCTATTGACCCCAAAAGAGCCAAGCTATGGCACTTCAAAGATGACCAATTTTTCTTGAAAATTGAAATTTTCAGGTTTTCCTCACTTATTTCGCGAAATATTGGCAAAACCACTTGCCCTACGAAGAAAAGTTACTGAAAATATTTCATAGTACATTTATTTAGCTTTTATTACAGCCCAAAACGAAGTCTGTGAGACTAGCAGTTCACTCACAATCTCAAAACAACGAAAAGAAGGTAAAATGGGTTATAGAGGCAAAAGACTCAATGTACACAGGGTTATTGGAAATTAGACCGGAATCTTATAAGGGGCGATGGGGGACATCATTTGCAACAATATTGACCCCAAAAGTAATATAACCTCTCCGTCCATAGCAAAAAGATTTGTAAATCGTAGAACTTTTTCTTTTGTCTTTGTTGTGTGTGGATGTCGATTGATGGCGTTAAGTTCACTAATGTACCATTGAAGTTAACTTTAATGGTTAACATTTTTTAATTTTAAGTGGTTATTGCAGGGATACGTTACATTTGTCTCGATTATTCCATTCCAAATATCAATAACATAAGCTGAGAGTACCTCCCCGCGGTGAAGGCGGTAACAGTGTAAGCAGTGTAAGCGTGTAATGCAAACACTTATGTAGTCGTTGATGG